>JAYKKT010000091.1:4045000-5245000 GCA_036023115.1 Brasenia schreberi
CTCATGAAGAAAATACCTAAACTCCACAATGGGGCCTAGCATTTTCTCACAACTAAGTGGGGTTGACTAAAAGAATACAACATGACGACGTTACTTGTCGTACTAGTATTCTTGCCTGAGCATGCTTAGTTTGGAAGTTAAGATCGGATATGATGCATTGATGCTGAAAATACTGCACCCCCATTAAAACATCAGACAAAGTTTTAAGCTGGTTGTTGGCTACCTAACAAACTCTTCTCCTTTATTTAGGCTTGGGGGTGACTGTATAAGGGTGAAATCTTACCATGGACGGAGTTGGAAAAAGAATACTATAAGCAAAAAGCAATTCAGGGAAATAAAAGGACTTGTATAGTTAAAAGCAGCAAGAGAATTGAAGTTCAGTTGTGTTTGGATAAAAGAGCACAGGGATGGTTCCCTGAAGTTGAGAAAGATTTGGCAGATCCCTTGAACATAGCCGCATGAAATTTCGCCATAATGTGCACAGCCTGGTAGAAACCCTCCTTTTCTAATGCCCAAATTGTGATGGTTGTGTAAGATTGTCTATGGAAAAGGCTTTGCCTAATCCAAGATACACATAGAGCTATATAAGAAAGGGAATGCAATGCCCCATGCACACAAAGCTATTTGTATTAAAAATCAAGAAAGACATACCTTCGGATTTTAATGTTATTCGAGTGGCGAGCTGTTCTCACCAAACCATCTTGGAGGATCAAACCCCGAACCACCTACAACAAACAGATGGTGTTAAAGTTGCAAAGGTTGGCATTTTCATCATTTACCTATGTTATGAAGCTAACCATACTTCTATGTGCACATGACCATGAGATGACGAAGGAGAGGAGGTTGTGGGCATGGTTCTACATAGATACATTTGTAGTAAGTGTAATAGACATATTGGGAACTTCTTACTTAAACAGCCCTACCATCATTGTGATGGTTCTATCCTTGATGAAAATCTTATATGTTAGCCGTGTATACCCCTTCAAGTGGAGATATCCACGTGCACATCATCATCCATGCCACAGCACATATTGAACATGTGCTGCTGATTCTTTCCAAATCCAGCATCCATACCAGGTCCTGCAAGTCTGAACCATCCTATGGAAGGAAGACCAAGACTCTAAAATTTGTCCTAGGTATACCCAATTTCTAGCAAGCTCATTTAGCAATTGTCTCATATTTCAGTTAGAACATCTGTGCGCCAAGAGAGGTTTTGGCAAAACCCCTGGCTTCTTAGATTCCGGCACGCTTAAACCCCAGCCTCCTGATACAAGCATTTTGAGCTGCCCCATTGATGAAGGTTTCAAGTAAAATCACCGCATCAATGCAGTGTTCTTTTACCAAATGGCATAATGCATCCATACCAGGCTACATGGATTCTTTGTTCTCATAGGACATGCTAACATTTAACTCAACATAAGCAAAATCATTTTTTATTGTTTCCTTCCAACACTTTTGTGGTCTTCCTCTTTTTCTTTTAAAATTTTTACAATTCTTATACCTTTTTAATGGAGCTTCATTTGGTCGTCTTTCTACGTGTTCAAACCATCTTAAATGATTTTCCCTCATTTTGTCATCTATTAGTGTCACTCCCAATTTATTTCTAATATCCTCATTACTTATATGGTTTTTCTTTATGTATACGATATTTCCTTATGTGATCACTTATCCATCTTAGCATCTTCGAAAGGGCTCCGTGGAAACAAAGAATCTATGTAGCCAACCCTATCTAGTATGGGAAAAGGCTTAATTGTTGTTGTTGTAGATATGCAAATAGCTGGTGGGTTAGTTCCATCGTTAATAACTGTCTATCCCTCAAGGTCAAGGTCAAGGGGATCAGCATCTAGGTTAACATCGACCTTCTTCCCCCACCAAACTGTATCATCATCCTTCTTTTTCATTTCCATTAACGAGTCCTTATATGAGATATTGGTACCTTTGCCACCATTGTTATTTTGGGCCATTCCGGTGTCCTCTGTCTGCTCTTCTATTCCCACTTCCTTAGCATCATTCCTGGATAGGCTTTTCTTCCTGACTACAAAAAAGGCCTTTTGAGCGCTTCTCTTGAGTAGTGTGGCCTCCTTGGGAAATCACTATTCTCCTCATTAGCAACTGCAACGCCTTTAGGTTTGAATCCGTCATTTCTTCTGTTCAGCGGTGGAAAGAGTCCCACGTTACGAATTCCGGCTACGAAAAATGACGAACAGCTCACCCACCTAACCCATATCGCATTTAATCTCTAGAATTCACTACTTGGTTCTAATTGACGGGACAATCTAGTAATACACACGCTTCTGTGTAGCTCTTCAATTTGAACTGAACTCTAGTAATTCTGATTGTACCCTCAATTTATTATTTTGAAGCTAACATGCTGCTATAAAACAAGGCCATCAGAAACAACTTAGGAAGAGTCCCCCTACACCATTTTGTCGAGACTTGAAAAGCTAGTGCTGTAATGATGACAAACAAACAGCGAGGGTAGGGACAACTTCAATGACAAATCCATGCATTGACGAACAAGGAGCAAAACTATTTGAGACAAACATAATAAGATCAACACCCAAACCATGCAACAAAGGGAACAGCCTCCCACAATAACAAATTCCACAGAAAGAAAAATCAGGCATACCGAAAGGATTACAACGGCAAAGGAGCCAAGCAGTCGGTATCGTTCCCTTAACAACACCATATTTCTTCTAAGCTTCCATCAAATACTCACTGCATGTGGGCACATATCTGCAACTAGGAGGCAACAGGGGTGAAATTCCCCCTGGTAATATAAAGGACTAAGAAAACCCCCAATTTAAGAAATATCGCTTAGATCAGAAGTTTAAAACAATAACAATTTAAAACATCAAAATACTCACTCTTATAGAAGTTCAGAAGAGACAAAGCAACTTTCACCCCCGGATCTTCTTCTTGCTCATCCGAACACCAACAAACTTCATCCATAAGAAATATTTCGAATGTAGTGATGCCAATAGCAACAATTCTATCACAACTTACGTAGTTATCCTCGCCTAGACACAATTTTCATTTACGATTTCACACACTCGGTGTGATTGAATTGCTTACCTGGTGTCAAATCCCGGCTTGAATCCTCAACGCCCGAGCATCACAGAAAAAAAATCAAGAATCAATTAAACAAAATTTCTAGTTCAACATCAGAGCGAGGTTTGATGATGGCAACCCATAAGATGAAATCATTACACCTTTTTTAGGGTTTGCTCGTGAAGGGACACCGAACATTTAAAAGTCCAAATTTCTTCGGGAATTCTATCGGAGAAAAGGAAATGGATTCGATGAATTTCGAACCCAGACGTTGAAATTACCCGATGAACTCCAGAAAGAGTGAGGAAAGGAACATACTCCCTTGATATCACAAGGACACGAGACTGGGAAACTCCACCGGTGAGTAATCAATCTACTCTTACTAAACTTTGTTATACATCAAAAATGCGAGTCGAAGTGTCCCTATGACCTCTATGTCCACTGACTGGATCTCGATCTATATACGATCCATGTACCGATCCATGTACCGATCCATTAATCAAGCTTCTATCTATGCCATCCATGCCGGTGAGAGTGGTAAAATGGTGGGAAGTGGCGGATTTACATTGAGGTGAGGAGGTGTGATCATCTTTCCATCCAAAATTTCAAAAATTAATGAAAAAGTTAGGAGATGGAATTGAATCCATAGCTAGTGGCCGAGGTTGAGTTATTCATTGAGCCATCTCCGGAAGGAGATCCGGCACAACACCTTGTTGAGGGAGTTCTCTTTCGCGCAGCAAAGAAAGCAGGTAATGCATGAATCACAATGCTCCACAGCAGTAAAGAAATTATTCCTCTGTTCAACTCTAACTTCAAGATCTTTACAGGTGTGGATTTCCATCAATTACTAGAAATACCGCAAGGTGATCGCCGGAGATACCATGACGATGTATCCATAATCATAATCTCATTGGAAGGAAGAATATGGAGATCCTGTGTGTAAAATTAGACAGAATCTCTTGAGGTGAAGTACTGGTAAAGCCCGTCTGATGAGAGTATGAGGAATCCGTCACCAGGGCCCAGCCGATGGTGATACAGAGATGGAGTGCAAGTGAGATATGGAGCAGTTCCAATGTAATCTATTTGGAACATCTCCAAAAGAGGATTATTCCACTTTGGCTGAAGAAGGATAAACAGTTTCTCCAAGTCATTTGCACGCTTTTGTGGATTCATATATTCGTTTCGATGCCAATTCCAATGCATCCAAGTATAATTGGTTTTAATGTGTGCGTGTGTGTGTTGCCATATTCTAAACAGTTCAGAAACTAGCTGCAGTCGGCACGGGGCGAACGAAGGAGAAAGCCGAGTCCTTGCCCAGGGTGCTGTAGGAGGCTCATGCAGCTGGGGTCGAGGGGTTAGTGTTGGTGGTGATGGTTCGAGCCTACTTTCTTCAAGACTCGCGTTATCTGGGTATTTGGGGAACCGAACTGGCCGGACTACGGTCCGTAGGTCAAATCTAGCACCTCGTTTTGACTTGAAGCGTGGCCTACATAAACTATCTAAAGCTTAACAAAACGCCTTGATCATTTGGATAATTTTCGGTTTTTCTTTTAACTTTGTAAAGTCACGGATTTGATTTGATTTGTGTTGACCATTGGGACCCAAACCAGACTTGTGTGTGAGAGGCTTTTCATTAATTTCCCTAATGAAAGCCAAATTATAGAGATCTAGAAGCATGTTTAACACGTCTAATAACAAATCCTTTATATATAGAGAGAGAAACTGGTAAATTCAATCGTCCATCTTTCATGATGGTTGAGATTTAACGTTGCAAAGAATACACATGTACTTTTACTTTATAAATTCAAATCTCAACGGTTATTAAAGGTTGAAATTTATTTGAATTTACTAACAACTAAAATAGCAACTAAAAGTCTTAACATTTACCAGTGATATATATATATATATAGTGTCATTTTTCAAAACGACAGGTCAAAACACATTTGATAATGTTTTTTCTAAATTACAGCCACCATATTGGGCACACCTGACTGGAAACACCAACTATTCGACAAGGAAGCTGGACGGCTGAGATATCAAAAAGCTGTCTGTAATGCGTGGTGCCTCATTTGTTCGTACCCTTTGCGTGAGGAAAGAAGGTCAACAACCACCCTCAATGAGAGTCTCCACCATGATCGGTGCCATAGCTTGGCCGAGGGGCGCCTCCTCTACCCTCTATCTTCCTCTTGGTACCCTCTGAATCTCATTAACCGGTGGCGATCACGCCACGGAGACCAGTCGGAAGGTAGAGCACTTTCTCCATAACTCTCTCTCTCTCTCTCTCCCCTTGTGACTAACTTCACGATGTGGGAGGCTTACCCCCGTCCGTCGCCGGAATCCGGTCCGTCATGGCCACAAGAGCTCCTCTGTCTGATCTCTAAGAAGTCGATGTGGGACCCTGTGATCACCTCGACAGGCCGAACCTAAGAGCGCAACTACATCGCTGCATGGCTGGAGTCCGGTCAGTCCCACTGTTTCCTCATCGACGACCACCCTTCCTCTCTCATTCCCAATTTATGTGTTCGGTCTGCCATCCAACGGTTTTGTGAATACTTCTCCATGCCCGTCCCTTCCTCACCGTCCATCTTTGAAGCCCCACTTTTCGTACAAGGCCTCATCAACCCTCCCCCTCCAGAAACGATCCCCTCTACACCACCCATCAAAACTCTCCTCTGCGACACCATCACCATCGACGACACCATCACCATCGTCGACCCCATCACCCACCGACCCCCCACATTGCCTTGAAGAGGCCGCCTCTGGTAGCCTCTCATCTAACTTCACGCATAGGCTTCGGAGCTCCGACGAGGATGAGCAAGAGGAAGCAGCCCACGAGCTTAGGGCCCTCACGCGCGACGACGTGTGGAGCCGGAATATTCTCTTGCCCGGCGAGTCATCCCTCCACGCACTCTTCGACGCCGCCACGTCGTTGAGCCCAAAGCTGATCGACTGCATCGTGTCCATCTTGAATTTATCGCTTGAGAAGGGCAATAAGGCGCGGTTGGTGCGAGTCGGCGTGATCGAGTCACTCATGGATGTGCTTCGTGACGGGTGCCCGGAGGCGAAGGGCCATGTGGCCAGTGTGCTATCTAGCCATGCGGTCGAGGAGGAGCACCGAATGGTCATTGCGGTCATGGACGCGATCCCGCCTCTGCTGCGGCTTCTTGATTCCGCCGGCAATGGGTACAGAGCCGCTGCCGTGGACTCTGCCACGGCGCTGTATTACCTCTCACTCCAGCCCGCTAACAAGAGGAAGATGGTCCGAGCAGGGGGCCACGCCCATCCTGACTCGTTGCGCTCGCATCTCGAGCAACGATCCTGAATTGGAGATCAAAGTAGCTGCTCGGTGCTTTTTAACATGAGATGTGGAAGAAGAAGGGAGAAAGGCTTTGATCGAATCGGATGCACCGCCACGTTATCGAGTTAGGTTTCAACTCGAGTTTGGGTCCGGGTTATATCGAGCAGCATGCATTTGCGTTCATGTTGGTGATGGTGGGAAAGGGTGGAGTGAAGCTAGTAGATGCAAGACCCGGGTCTGAACTGACCGGGCAGTTCAAAAACTAGCTGCACCCGTCATGGGGAGGACGAAGAAGAAAGCCGAGTCCTTTCTCAGGGTGCTCAAGGAGGCCCACGCAGCCGGCTCGATCATAGTGTTCATGGTGATGGCGCGAGCCCTCTGTCATCGAGACTCGCTATCTTAATAAAAGGCCTTTGATAATTTGGAAATGATCGGGATCTTATTCTTCTGTTTTCTTATTTCTTGACTTTTCTCTCTCACGGATTTGATTTGTTTTGTGTTAACAATTTGTGGGTTTTTTTCCAATATTATAACTGTGGATTATATTGTACAAAAGAGGTGATCGTAATTGAGAGAGTTGTTTCTCCTTTTGTTTGACTATTGAATTCTCCTTTCTTCTTTTGTTTGTTGTCTTCTCACTCGTTCATCTGGCATATGATGATATAGTGAAAAATGAGGATTTATATAAGCTGTTTCTTTTTGTATGGCCTAACAGTCTTAACACACACTTACCCCATCATGAATCAAACTCGTCACCTGCAAGTGGATGCCATAAAGGCCCACTGGTGAGCTTAACACTTTGGTGTGGTTTGTATATACACAGTGGCGGATCTAGAAACTCTTTTGGGGTGGGGTGAATATCCCCTTGAAGGGTTTTAGGTGGGACGAAGTATGTATTATAGCCCATGGATCCATCATGTGCTACATAGACTTTTAAGTTGATTTTTCAAATTTCAGGACAATATATGCTGGTGTTTGACATCCAACTCTATCTTACGCTGTGAATGCATTGAAAGTTTTGAAGGTAAAGATAAAGCATGACATCTTTTTTCTAAAATTAAATTCTAATATTACACAAACTCAAGTATAAGAACCAAGCGGAATAGCTCTCGCCGAACCTGCTTTTGTGACACAGAACTTGGATAAAGCTCAAACAATTATGGGTCTCTACTAGTCCCGTCTCAGCGTATGCTAACGAAAAAGGAGTTGAGAAATAACAATGAAGTTGGTATGGATCTCAATGGGTATGGACCTCCCTCGGGATGCCAAATAGAACTAGCGTAGAAATAAATGCATCTTATTAAAGAACATAAGATACTACTAGGAGCTACAAGCTAACAAAAAAAGAACCCTAGAGGCCGCAACTAGAACGAAAAGTGAACTATTAAGAGGAAGTGTGAAAAAACTAGTTTTGTTGAATGATTGATCAATCCTTGATGTTCATCTAGCCTCTCCTTTATAGAGTAAGCTATATGTTTTTCATTATTACTCTTGCCATTCCGAAGCTCCTTGGATTTCTTCTTAGAGGTTTTTATACTGTTACAAATTTTTTTCGTTAATGAATACCAGCTTGCACACATCAACACACTTAAGATTGTTGCATTTCAGGACTAATTTGGTACATTAAACTCATCTTGACCAACACTCCGAGCCAGAGCTCACTTGGTAGGGCGCTTGACTCAGAACAAGAAGGTCGTCAGTTTGATACCCCTGGTGTGCATACCTTGCTTAGGCCTCCCCATTGTAACCCTAGAAAAAAACAATCTTGACCACCTAGCTAGTAGAAGAGGGCAGTAAAATAACAGACATAAAGATCATTATTGTAATACAAAGTTACAAATTTTGACCTTCCATTGTTCTAAGTGGGATATTCCGATGAGGTAAAGAACTCATGGTTTTTGTGTGGGGTGTGCCGCCCATGGTTTAATGTTAAGTAACAGCCACTGCAAGGTTGTAACCATGAGTTTCTATTGATGTCACATAAGAATTTATTGACGAAATTCTCATAAGTTTTTGGGTCCATGATAAAAGGCTCCATTGTATTCAATAATAATCATCGATTATCTAATGCAAACCTCTTCATTTCTCGTCCCAGACTGGGATTGGCAATCACAGATTTGGGGATTATTCTAAACCTCCTCCAAAATGCACTCACTGACACTGCAAAAGTTTTGGAGAAAAAGTCGATACGATCTCAAGGAAGCTAAGCAAGGAGTTGCAGTCATGGTTGACCTTCAAAACATCTTGTGAGTTGGAAGAAGTTGATGGTTTATCTAGTCCAGGGTGCTATAGTTCTTCATGCAGTCATTCAAGTTGATTATCTGCTTTGTGAACAGAGATTCCATTTGGTAATTGTCAGTTCGTTCATGTTACTAGCGAAAGGTTTTTATTTTCGTTCATTTATGAGGTTAATATTTGGTTATATCAAGGATCAACTTTAAGTTCATATTTATTTATATTGGTCATTAATAAGTTAACAAAGCATCTTATGAAGTACCTTGGTGTATGTTATTTGTAGATGACATTGTGTTAGTGGATGAGTCTAAGAAAAAAGTTAATAGGAAATTGGAACTATGAGGAGAAACATTAGAAAGTAAAGGCTTCTAACTTAATAGAACAACGACAAAATATATGAAATTTAAGTTTGATCATCTTGGTACCTCAGAGGACATAGAAATTGAGATTGACACCCATTGCATCCCTTGCAAAGAAAGTTTTAAATACCTAGAGTCAAATTTTCAAAGTGATAAAAAATTGATGGAGATGTTATGCATAGAGTTCCAGTTGATTAAAATGAAGAGGGGGTATCAAGTCTTCCATAAGATAAGAATATACCATTAAAGTTGAAAGGTCTATATTATAGAGGAGCAATTAGACATGTTATGTTTTATAGTTATGAGTGTTGGGCATTTAATCATCAACATATAAAAGATATTTGTAGTAGAAATGAAGTTATTGAGATGGATGAGTGGTCATACAAGGAAAGACCGTATACATAATGAAATAAATTGTGAGTAGCACCTATAGAGGATAAAATGAGAGAAAATCATTTAAAATAGTTTGAACATATAGAACGACGACCCAACCTATAAGAAGATATGAAAAACTAGATTGTGAAAATTTTAAAAAAGGAAGAGGACGACCACAAAAGTGTTGGAAAGAAATAATAAAGAATGATCTAGTTTTGGAAACAAAGAATCCATGTAGGTGACCCATCTAATATCTAGTATGGAAAAAGGCTGTTGTTGTTGTACGAGGTAAGAGATGAACTTTAAGGGATGAACGTTTACAAAGAACAGGGTTGTCTCCTGTGTTTGGTTATCAAATATTCTGACGCTTACTTCCGCCATAAGCATACGATTGATTTAAGTGCACTTTCATACCTTGTAAGTTGGCCTATTGATGATATTTTTCTATTCGAATTTAAAGTACTTCGGCTTTAGTACTTTTCTTGTTTGATCCTCTTATCTTATCATGCATTCTTTCTTTTTACTTTTCCATATTTTGAACGTTCATAAACTTCTCTTTCCTTCCAATATATCTTTTTATACATATTTTATAATGCATATTATTGTTTAATATATTAATATATCATATTAATTTTTTGGAAAACAGTGTTCGTGTTTTCAGTGAAAGTACTTTTCGTGTTATAATGATTTTTTTCCTTTTGACGTTTGGTGTTTTAATTTTTCATTCCACTTGTCTAAGGGTTCTTTCTTACATGATCGGTCCCAAGCCCAGGAAAGGCGGTTGCATCAACTTGATAGTTTATCTTCTGTTATTTCCTCTTGGTTTATGCATCACTTTGTTTAATTTAATTTCTGGTTCTTTGTTTCTCACACGGATAATTTAGTTCTAGAAAGCCTCACGAAGGACTTTGTGAGGCTTGAAAAAGACAAGTATGGTTTTGAAATCTGAACAAAAAAATACTCAGAATTGCTGATTCCGATCCCAGTTCGGTTCTTTTGGAACCGTGGTCCCTGGTTCCGGTTCTAAAAGTTGCAAGGGCAGTTTGGGTCCAGTTGAACCTACCAATTAGATGGATGTACTCCCCATTTGGTTCTAATTTTGAACATAGCATGTGCTAAATGCTATCATAACAAGGAATCCATTTTCTAATGAAAGATATAAAGATCTAAAGTTGTTCAAGTTTAAAAGGAAGCTCATGTTCAGTCTTGGCATCATATATGAGTTAGGCTCATCGTAAATGAGCAAGCAAGACAAACCATAACCAAACTCAACTCCGCTCATGCAGGTTGTTTTACAGTCCTAATTAAAGACAAATGCTCAAATGGTAAATATTACAGATGCATCCTTATATTGAGCACTTAAAAAGGCCGATCAGGTTGAAGAAATCAGTTATAGAGAATACAGAAGGCGGTCTTCTCATTATGCAGAAGAAACGGTGCCAACACCAAGTACTCAATGAGGCCTTGCTGCGGGACTCTTGCATCAAATTATAAGCAAAAGAATGATACTAGTCGCAGTACAAAGAAACTGCCATAATTTAGCTTTTATAAACATGTAGGCAAGGCCTAAGGTCACTTATTTCGCATTCATAAGGCAACGAAAGGACTTGAACTCTTTGATACATGCAATTTTACCAGCCCGAGAAAAGTAGAAAGAAATCTCACAATAGAAACGTGACTCAGGTTGTTACTAATTGGAATTTTCTGAAGAGTTGTTGCCTGCATCTGCAAAGGAGAACCGAGTAAGCAACAGTGAAAAAGAAATTGATACATATAAGAGTCTACCACCCAGCAGAGGCCCTTGAGTGAGGCCCACCAACCTCGGAGTTTATGGTTCGAACCTCTTTAGAGCCGATGTCTCAAAATATTGAACTAAAGAAAAAAAACCTGTGCTGGCGCACACACACACAGAGGTTACCTTCTCCATCAGCAGGAGTTAAGCCGGATCGCCTTGAACGTGCTTCCTGAGGTGTAGGCTGCAGAAATACAGATTAAAAAGGGCATTTCGATAAGATTGACACAAGAAAATGCATGCTTAAACAACATAACATATAATAAGGGTCTATAGGCCTCCCATGCAAGATGCTGCTATGTATTAGCAACAGAGCAGACACTACTTGTAGCCTTACAAGTTGATGAGCAGTAGTCACCATGAACAACCGTATGGAACTAAGAAACCTTAAGAGTGTGAATCATTAACCATGTCACTGAACCCTGACTTCACGAATGAATTTAAATAATTGCAGCATAAACCCCTTTCATACATTAACCTTATTAGAGACATGTATGATGGTGCAAAAATATGTGTGAGGACTCGTGAAGGAATGGAAGAGTCCTTTGAAGTTAATATTGGGTTACATCAAGGATCAACTTTAAGTCCATATTTATTTATAATGGTGATTGATGAGTTAACAAAACATATTCAAGATGAAGTACCTTGGTGTATGTTATTTGCAGATGACATTGTATTAGTGGAGGAGTTTAAGGAAAAAGTTAATAGAAAATTGGAACTATGGAGAGAAACATTAGAAAACAAAGGCCTCGACTTAGTAGAACAAAGACAAAATATATGGAATGTAAGTTTGATCATTTGGTTACCTCAGAGGACGTAGAAATTAAAATTGGCACACATTGCATCCCCCAAAAGGAAAGTTTTAAATACCTAGGGTCAATTTTTCAGAGTGATGGAAGAATTGATGGAGATGTTACGCATAGAATTAATGATAGTTGGTTAAAATGGAGAGGAGCACCATGTATTCTTTGTGATAAGAGGATACCATTAAAGGTAAAAGGTAAATATTATAGAGCAACAATTAGACCTCCCATGTTTTATGGTTCTGAGTGTTGGGCAGTTAATCATCAACATGTACAAAAGATGTCTGTGATAGAAATGAAGATGTTGAGATGGATGAGTGGTCATACAAGAAAAGACTGTATACATAATGAGGTTATTAGAAACAAATTAGGAGTGGCACAAATAGAGGATAAAATGAGAGAATATCGTTTAAGATGGTTTGAACACATAGAAAGAAGATCAAAAGAAGAACCTCCAAGAAGGTATGAAAAACTAAATTTGGAAAGTATTAAAAGAGCTAGAGGACGACCACAAAAGTATTGGAAAGAAACAATAAAGAATGATCTAGCTTATTGTGAGTTAACTCCTAACATGGCACACGATAGAGATCTGTGGAAACAAAGAATCCATGTAGCAGACCCCATCTAGTATGGGAAAAGGCTTAGTTGTTGTTGTTGTTGCAGCATAAACCCCTTTCCAATGGTTTCAACTTTTTACTTATCATCTTACACACACATGCACATACACGTGCACATGCACAAGTTTCTGTTGATTACTCTCAGCCTCTACAAAATTTTGACTTGTTTGTTACTCTTCCACATGTACCTTTAACTTATTAATGAAGAGTTTTTTGAAGTGTCTACCTATTTTTCTAATTAACAGATTCGGCAGGAAACGACAATCTCCAGCAACCTACACAACTTTCAAAGTTAGTACTACATCTATAGGCCCAAGACCAGAGACACTATTCCAGGACTTGTGCTATTAATCCAGCTACCATTTACAGAAAGAATCAGCAACTTTGATTTGAAAATGAAAATGAAGACCTACATGAAAGAGGATCTAAATGCAAACCTGCAACTTCGGCCGAAGAGCCTCAGCTGATTCCTTAGCCTTTTGATCACCAGGTGCTCCTTGCTGTCAATGTCAAGTTTCAGACTCCTCATGATAAGATTAAGACATGTCATTGAAATGAATCTCCCAATGAGACGGGAATTACCTTTCCCAAGGCCCAATCAGCAGAATCAAAGAAGGCACGTTCGTGATCCTAGTTCATAGGGAACAAAATAAAAGTTTGACAGGGTACAAATGGAACCAAAGGGCACCAAAACAAAAACACTAATAATAAGGGGGGTGGGAAAAAATTCTTTAAGAAACAATGTCTGCATGCAAACGATACCTTGGAAATCAAAGGAGGTTTCTTGGGTAAGACCCCTCCATATTTCTTCTTGATCATTTCCTCCTACAAAAGAAACTCTTAGTCCAACCTACTTATTCTCATCAAGTTGAAAAGAAAAATATTCAGTGAATTATATGAATGACATTCCGCAGAAGAAACTTCAATATCATCATACCTCATCAACATTGATGCTCCAAGACTCTTCCTCATGTTCTTTGTCATCCGCATCAACACTCTTCACGTCAGACATTCTGATTCAATCCAAGTACAACTTTAATATGAGAAAAGAATATGTATACAAATTGAATGTCAGGAAAGAAGAAACGTGCTTCAAGGAAAATATTTAGCACAATTTGATGCTCGTGTTCCAGGATCATGACAATGATCCATTATATTACTCTGTAAATGTTTTAAAAAAAATTGGTGCCAGGAAAGAAAGAAAATGCATGACTAATAAATAGCACTAAGAGGACATGCTCCTGCAGAAGGGAAACACTTTTTAATGGGGTCTCATTGGCACCATCTGACATTCTCCACAAGTTTCTCAGACAAATGAATCAAATGCCAGGTCAGGAAGGTGACAAGGAGCAGAAACAATGACCAACAACAGGGACATGAATGGGTGCATTACACTCAGAAAAGGTAAGAAACATTTTGGTTGCTGTTAGATGCCTCAGCACATCATGCAACCTCAATGATATCTTTCAAGCTTAGCAAACAATGTTCCATAGTTCAAACGCTTGAATTCAGTGTCGAGAATAAAAACTGAAACTAAAGAACATGAAACAAAGATTAGTCCAGATGAGGGATTTCGACACCAGTGAATGATCTGGCAACACTATAGAAAGTGGTTGTCTATCATTGCAGAAGGAACCACAGTTTTTCTGGCTAGAGGATCAGGTCAAAAGAAGCTTCAGATTGAAAGTCTCAAGTTCCTTACCTAAACACAGCTTGCTAATTAAAGGAAGAGAAAACATTGCCCATCTATAAAAGCTAGCTGAGGGCAAAGTAGGATCAGATAGTAAGAGATGCATAATTCACCCAGCTGAGGAAATTCATTGAATAAATTATGATACTCTAAATAGAAAAACATAGTTAATTTACCACTCAAGCCATCAAAAGCAACTAATTTTCAACAGAACTTTATACCTCCACCACTACATAAGATTGTGAACTGAAAACAAAAATCTGGAAAATTAATTTAATTCTGAAAACGATAAAATTCACCCCAACAAGACCATGAAGAAAATACTCTGCATTTTATGCAAGTAACATTAGATCAAAACCAGGCAGAGTACTTAAAGTGGGACTAGCGAAAAAAAGTGAGCAGCAGGAAGAACAAGATAACGGACAGAAATGAAAACCAGGAGAACAATAATAAAATAAGAAAAGGATACATTTGTATCAAAGTCACTGAAACACTGATATTCAGTATCAACATAAACACATCACAAAAATAAGCCGCCTGGGTCAAATGGTTTATTATAACACAATAGAAGGAGTTCAGAAGCAACTGATTCAAGATTTCTAGAAGCTAATAGGAGACAGAGAGATTTGACGGCAAGGATTTTGAATGCTGCTTCATAATTTAAAACAAGAAGTGCCCTTCTACCACGTTATGCATCTAAGTCCCACGGAGCAAATAATTCCACAGATACATGTAATATCTGGGAAACTTCCTGGGGGATAATATCTAACTCTTTCACCGTTCTTACAAATTTAAGCAAGCCATCAGACCTACTTTCTAAGTTCTAAAGATGAGAGCCTATATGCACCATGAAATAAGAAAATTCCTGAAACATTCCTGGAATTGCAAGTGACGCTTTCAGTATCAAAAGATCTTATACACAGAATTACATGTAAAGTATGTAACATCAATGCATGTATACACACAAAGTATATTTGATGTGCACTCCACCACAGGGACTACCAACAAAGCTGTGAAGTTAAGGATGACTTCTAAAAGCTACTGCATAAAGGCTAAAAGTTAACCTGAATTATAAGTACAACAAAATTTGCAAAAATTACAAAGTTAAATCAATATGCTAAAAAAGCAGCTAAAAGTTCAGATATGGCATCAATAAATGAAATTATGTTTAAGGATCACAAACATCCCATTTCAAAACAAGCTTCAGTGAGCAAAAAAAAGCTCGCTGTGAATATAATATATATACACGCGTGTATCTACGTCTGTATGCATGTACTAATATGTATGCACGTATGTACACATATACATGTATATACACAAATGTACATATAAAGCCGCACACATATGAACAACAGAAAAGGAAACATCACCTCTTGTGAGGAGGAAAATGATCGGAGAGAACCTTCTTCTAATTATTGACAAGCTTCTCTCATCATTTATGTTCTTGAGGACAAAATAATGGGAAGTTCTAACTGACTAGGTGTGAAGGAGATACATACGAACATTTTTAAGCATTAAATCTAAACTCTAATACAGCAGGATGGAGTACAAATAGAAGTACCTTGCACTAAAATGAGATAAAATATAGCAGGAACTCCAAATTCACACTGGCGGTGGATACAAGTTTATAGGATTTCATGCACGAGACTTTGACTAGACTGTAACAGATTTAAGACAAGAAACCACGGAAATTAGGATTCTAGAATCTAGAAGCAAGCAAGCGTGGAATATCAGGAATTATTCCTGTTACAACATGACTAACTAACGACCAGGAAGCGAGAAAGAGAAGAGGATCGAAGGAGGTAGAAAAGCAATTCCCCGAATCATCCGAAACAAGTTACTAATCTGAAACTTAGAATTGAAAAGCGAAACGTAGATTGAGATCAACATCAACACATTAAAATTTTCGCGGCGTAATCATACTGCATTGCGTCCGAGAATCATGACTATACGTGTGACAAAACATATCTACTCGCCGTTTCGGATATATTAAACGTGTCAAAGCTCGAGAAATCCATCTGCTTCCGAGCAACAATGGCGATCGAGAACAAGGTTCATAAAACATGATCTAAGCTAGAAAACTTAGAAGAGACAGGGTAATGACTCAAAACAAGACCTACCTCTATCAGATAGTTTCAAGGATCAAAGAAGAAACCACGTTAATGCCGACCTTCAGCGAAAGAAGCGCCTTGCGGTAGGAAGAACAGATCAAGGGAGAGAGAGAGAGAGAGAGAGAGAGAGAGAGGAGAGCGGAGGAATCGGCCTTTATAACAGTTGAGGGACTCCTCTCTCTCCCCCTCTCGTGTATGCGTCAAAACTGGAAAAATTAGAGGATGCGGAGACAAAGAGAGGAGCCGGTGACGCATGTCACCGTGCTGCAAAAAGCACCCCACCCCGTCATGGGTCCCAGGACTCCCAGACGCGGTATGTGGGTCCCACCTAATCCTCCTCTAAGCCGTCGGATACAGGATCGACGGGGATGCTCGCCCACAGCGTTTTCTGTGTTGGGATCCACGTTCATATAGTTGAGTCTCTAGCGGGCCATCATTTTGGGACTGCAGACGTGGGCAGCAATCCGACTGCGACGTTTGACTCTTGGTTAACTGTACGCTCTAAACGTAAACATACATATGCTTATAACCATGATTATAAAAATTTATGTTTGATTTGTGATTAATATTAATAATTTAAATATTATTATAAAGTGAGACAACAATATGAGAAATAAAACAATACGATACAGAACTGTAACAAACCCTTAACGGGGTGTTTGATTATGAAGCAATGACTATGGAACTTTTCAGTTCCAACGGCCCACCTACACACTTGGCCTGCTTGGTCAGACTCGAGCTACACATCAAGGCTTGTATTTGATTACCATGAGAACTACAACTGTAGTTCCAGTTTCGAGGTCTTAGGTCTCGTATCAAACACCCCTAAGGTTTCAATCCGAATATCAGTTTCAAATACAAACCAAACAGGAAACTACACATGGTTCTTATCATAGGTTCCAGTTCTATATGAACTTAAAACTGTAATTCTGATACCAAAAGCCTGGTACCATGAATCAAACAGACCTCTAGGAGTCTGTGTCTCTCGTTCACTTTGGGCTATTGTTGGTTTAATGGGTGGCTCGGGTCCAGTTCAACCCGCTGGACCTATTCGGAACTGCACATATCTAACTGGTGCTTGTAATAATGGAAGGAAAAAGAAAATCCAAGTTTTTATTTATTTTCCTTCCAAAATGCATACGATAAAGTTGAGGTTTTTGTTTGTTTATAACTTAAACGACGAGGACTTCACGCTCCCGTGTCTTATACTCGATGTCATGAATCAGTTATGTCGCAGTACCATGTCACTGTGAACTTTGTGTTCGTATCATGCGACATTCGAATCTCCGCTGCATATAGCCGAAAAGAGAGTGAGGGAAGAGAGGGAGCGCGCTGGCGACGAGAGAGAGATATGCCTTCAATAACGAGGCCTGCCAAGCAGAAGGATTACAGAGCGTTCCCTTCCAATCGACCCATCGTCATCGACAATGGAGGCTTCAACTGTCGCATTGGGTACTCTCTCTCTCTCTCTCTCTCTCTCTCTCTCTCTCTCTCTCTTCCCCTCTCTCTATTGCGTTTCTGACTTATCCCCTATGTCACAGATGGGCAGGAGAGTCCGATCCACGAATCGTCTTCCGAAATGTACTTCAAAGACCGCGCCACAAGGCCACAGGTTAGTCTGGCATCCCTAATTCTCCTAATCGCTATGGAATTAGGGTTTGCAAGTCCTCGACACCTGAATTTGATTTACATTCGTTTGTTTTATGGTTATTTTGTTGAGTGTATGGGTCCAAGGTGATCCATGGAAATGCGTTTTTCATTTCCCGGTGTTTTGTTTGTTTTGTTGATTCCGTTGAGCTATAGGGGAGACTGTGAGTATCGTCGGTGACCACGATCCCGCACTCATGAAGTACTTCGACTTCACGCGCTCCTCCCTTCGCTCCGCCTTCGACTCGAACGTTGTTTACCAGTTTGAGACAATGGAATACGTAAGATCGATTTCAAGTTTTCAACCATTCATTCGGTTTGCGTTTTGATATCTTGAGATGATTTTTGTGAGCTTCTACCTATTTTCTTCGTCCATTTTCTACACTGTTAAAACCGCTTGAATGGATATGATTGGCAGGGGTGTCTTTTTATATAGTACATGTCATCGTGATCATTTGGCATAGTTACAAAAACGTGAGAATCCGGTTTCAAATATTGACACGGATATGTGTTAAGAAAGTGTAGCAAATGTGCAGCATTATTTGATGTTATCGATGGATGAAAGTGGAACTGCTGAGCAGCATGCTCTTGGATTTCTAGTTGTTGCTGCTGGCTTTTGACGGAGTTCATACCTGACAAAAAAGAAAGACAAATACAAACAAATTGGTTGACAATATGTGTGCTACTTCAATGTTTGCCTATTTGTCATTCGGTCTACTCAGCAAGCTGGGACGTAGAAAAGGCCACTTCGTGTAGGTTGCAAGACAGAAAGGTGATACTTCTGTTTGCATCTCCTACTCACTTCAATAGCAAGAGTCATTGAGAATTTGAGATGTAAAACGGTAAAAGGATCAGAATATGGTTGGATCGAAGCGTTACAACTTAAGTCCCTCTTAATTTCCTTTTAGTGGATTGGATTGTGAAACATAGATGTAAAGTGCTCTACTTGTATACAAATTATGGACTTCGATGTGAAACGTGGAGTAGAATTCTGGATCAGAATAACGGAACATATTTTGCTTTATGTTTTGGACTAATTATGTCTGGCTAAATATGCTCTGTTGACATTACTAATAATACTGACCTTCTTATTAATTCCCAAGGAGTTCATAGTGAAAACTGCATCTGGCTTGTCTCTTAGCATTTTCACGCTCACTTGCTGTGCTTGATGAACCCTTTTTGCACGAGTTCTGAACTTGACTCCTTATCTATTGGAGGGGACAACTTTTAGTTTTCTTTTTCAGTTTTACTTCCTGTCTCATGAGCAAGAGCATGTATTTGATGATACCACCTTAACTTAACTTAGCTGGCTTAGGGGGCATAAAAGAAGCTGTTGACTGTCACATAGATTTTGGTTGTTGAACAAAGAATGTGTAGCTTTTCTCATTTTGTCTAGATATTTTACATACTTGTGTGTATTTGTGCATGCTTGCACAGGGCTGAGTGAGATCATTACTTATTTTCCTCAAATTTGTTTTTATTTTCAATTTAGATTCTTGATTATGGTTTTGAAAGAATGGGTGCTGATGGGCCACGGGTAAGCTTTTAGTTCTCTACTAAATTCCACTCGTTCCTATTGTTCATAGCTGATAAGATCTTCTCTTTAGAGGCTGTTAGCTCATGCTTGATGAGTAAGCTTTTGATAATTTGCATCAAAATTAGATGGCCTTAGCTTCAATTTTCATTTCTTGCTGCATTCTTGTTTTATGTACTGTAGCAACCCCAAGTAATTTGGTCTCTACCATTAGGCCTCTTGAATCTGTATCCGTTCTCTTTTGTTGGTCATCAGTGCCTGGGGATCAAGGTTTTAAAAGACACGAGGCCTAAAGAGACATTTCGAGGAAGCATGTAGTGAGGCATAAGCCTCAATGCCTTTTGTAAATATTAGTTTACCACATTCATTATGGCTACTACTGGAACCAGAAGCATGTGGAGTTTATACTCTTTGGGGTTCTAGCATTACCAAAATAAACCACCGTGTGAACAAAATAGCTCATGTGAGTTTCTTGGTCTAGGTCCCCATTTTTGTATGAGTACCATGTAAGGCGATATATCATCATGATGATCAAGCATTTGGCCTCAAACTCAAAGCCCAAGAGTTCATTTTCATCAATCATGTTCATATTTATTTATAGAAATGGTGTTGATAGGGACTCATGCACTAACTCACACATGGTGAATATTATGTATTCCAGTGTGACGCACGCTATAGCTTAAACATGGAGGCACAAAAAACTGAGCCCACAAGCAATCTCCCTTCCCAAAACCTTAAAATCAACTATTTGCATGTGCTTTTTCATAAGTAGATGGGATTTTATGAGGTTAAAAACTTGATCTTATCGTTCTCAGCTTATAAAATTTGATTGATCTGTGCATAGAAAGTGTAATATGCCAGTTCTATGGGTTTTCTGTAGTCTGCACACTTTTGTACGGTTAGTTTTCTAAAAGCTGTACAACACCAACAATTAGGCCTTTTCACATACTAGATGGGTTGGCTACATGGATTCTTTGTTTCCATAGAACTTGGTCATGTGCCATGCTAACAATTAACTCAACATTAGGTATTTCATTCTTTATTGTTTTCTTCTAACACTTTTGTGGTCTTCTTCTTCTTCTTTTTTTACATTTTCACATTCTAATTGCTCATACATCCTTACAGGAGCTTCCCTTGGTCATCTTTCTACATGTCCAAACCATCTTAAACAATTTTCCTTCATTTTATACTACTCTCAATTTGTTTCTAATAACCTCATTAGGTGTAAGGTCTTTTCTTGTGGTACTACTCATCCATCTCAACATCTTCATTTATGTCACAGACATCTTTTGTGCATGTTGATAATTAACTGCCCAACACTCGTAACCACAAAGCATACCGGGTTGAATTGATGTTTTATAATATTTACTTTTCAACTTTAATGGTATCTTCTTGTCACATAAAATACCTGATGAATATACAACTCAAGTTCACCCAAGGGAGATAATTTTGTCATTTAAGGTAATTGTTGGATAGGCAATACATTGTAGATAATGTTATCTATTTTTAAACAATGATGAAAACAGACATGTAAGCTGTTCTTTTGGTAAAAGCATATGCTTGTTACATGCGCTGTTTCATGAGATATAAAGGCACATGCCTCTGGGGGAGGCCCATCATAGGAAAGGGTTAAGCCTCTGAGGCCGGTTTTGATCAAAGGAATTAAAGGCACACACTCTTAATGTCTCTTAAGTGTGACTCTCAAAAACCAGGCCCGGAATAATCACTGTTAGTATAAATTTTTTTATTGCATACAATAATTTCTCTTGTTTTCTTTGTTAATTTGAGGACAGAACAGGTGGACCATCCTATCCTAATTACAGAATCTCCATGCAATCCGGTCCATTCTCGCAGTAAAATGGCTGAGCTTTTGTTTGAGACTTATGACGTACCATCCATAGGTATGACATTTGGATACTTTTTCTTTGTGGTCTTGAATTCTATGCTAGACATCACCTTTTTTAGCATATTTTTTGCTGCTTTAGCTTTGATGTGCGTGGCACTTTTTTCCCTGCTGAAATGTGCAACTGCTGTTCAAAACTCATTGGGTTCTTATCATTTGTTTGAATTCTTTTATTTTTGAAAATGACATGCACTTATGTTCTGTTCTTGACTGCAGCTTTTGGGATTGATGCATCATTCAGTTACAAGCATAACCAACAATTAGGAACGTGTAAGAATGATGGAATTGTTATATGCTCAGGATTCCAATCAAGTCACGCCATTCCTGTAAGCTGATTCACCTCTTATGTTTAGATTAGTTGTATGTAGCTTTCAATTCTGATATAGTACACATTACAACAACAACAAAGCTTTTCCCATACTGGATGGGGTCAACTACATGAATTTTTTGTTTCCATAGAGCTCGATCTTGTGCCATGCTTACAGTTAACTCAATATAAGCTAAATCATTCTTTATTATTCCCTTCCAACACTTCTGTGATTTTCTTCTTCTTTAACATTTTTATAATTTAATTTCTCATATCTTCTTATCAAACCATCTCAAACGATTTTTCTCATTTTACCATCTATTGGTGACACTCTCAATTTGTTTTTGATAACCTTATTAGTAACATCTATCTTACCATCTTCATTTCTCTCACAAATATCTTTTGCACATGTTGATAATTAACTGCCCAACACTTAGGACTATATAACGTGCATGTCTAATTGGTGCTCTATAATATTTACCTTTCGACTTTAATGATATCTTATTGTCGTGTAAAAAAGCTGATGTATCCCTCCATTTTAACGAACATGTATTGATTTTATATGTAACATCTCCATCAAATTTTCTATGAAAAACATGACACTAGGTTAAAACTTTCCTTATTAGGGATCAATGTGTGCCAATCTTTATTTTTGTGTCATTTGAATTAACGAAATGATCAAACATGCACTCCCTATATTCTTTCTTAGTTCTAACTTCTATTAAGTTAGAAGCCTTTACTTTCAAATGCTTCTTCCCATGATTCTAGTTTTGTGTTAACTTTTTCTTGAGATCATATGCAATATTCTCTACAAATACTACCAAGGTACTTTATCTTGAATATGTTTTGTTAATTCATCAACAACCAATGGAAATATATAAGCTTAAAGTTGATCCTTGATGTAATCTAATATTAACAATAACAACTAAGCCTTTTTCCATACTACATGATGTTGACTACATGGATAATTTGTTTCCATATTGCTTGATGGTATGCCACAATTAACTCGACATAAGCCAATCATTCTTTATTGTTTCTTTCCAATACTCTGTGTGGTCTTCATTTTCCTCTTCTAACATTTTCACTGTCTAGTTTCTCATAGCTTCTCATAAGAGCTTCCTTAGTTGTCTTCTACGTTGCATGAATATGGGTACGATATCGGTACCTCATGGGTACGGGATACGTGAATTTCAAAAAATCTAAGTTATAGATATGCAACTATTAAAAATATAAAAATTATAATATATCTTATATATAATTAAAATTATATGAAATTAAGCATGATAGTTCATAATTGACAACTATAAGAAGATACATTTAAATAAATGAATCATATCAAAACAAGAACACTAAACAATAGGCAAATATATCATAATTTTATATGTCTAGAGTAGGAGGCAATAGATTATCAAAATAGCAAACCACACATCACAGGCATACTCATGAGAGAAAGAGAGTCCATCGTGCTCTCTTAGAGAGCGAGCGAGAGAGTACCACATATGGATGGTAGCGTATCGCCACCGTCTTGTGAAAACTATGCCTCGCCGGAAGACAAAGAACCAATTTGCCAAAGAAGAGAGAGATGATAGTATGAAAGGAGGAGATTAGGGATTTCACAATTTTAATTTGAGTTTTGGATCATGTTAATCCATTTGGATACGAGTTAACTTGACCCATTCTCATAAAATAAAAAAATTGAGTACCCAAGTACCAATACATGTACTTGTACCTGCTATTTGCGTACGTGTGCTTCAGTCTTATCTTTCTATGTTTTCGAACAAGTTTAAACAATTTCCCCTCATTTTATCATCTATTGGTGCTACTCCCAATTTGTTTTGAATAACCTGATTACATGTACAACCTTTTCTTATGTGATCACTCATCTATCTCAACATCTTCATTTATATCACATATTGATTGTCTTTGTACATATTGATGTTGAACTGCCTAATACTAAGAACCATATAACATAGCGGGTCTTCTAATTGTTGCTCTATAATATTTATCTTTCAACTTTAACGGTGTCTTCTTGTCATATAGAATACATGATACACCTCTCTATCTTAACCAACATGCATTAATTTTATGTAACATCTTAATTTTTTTATCACTTTGGAAAATTGACTCTAAGTATTTAAAACTTTCCTTAATGAGGGATACTGTACGTGTCAATCTTAATTTCTATGTTACTTGAAGTAACCAAATGATCAAATTTTCATTCCATATATTTTGTCTTTATGCTACTAAGTTGAAAGCCTTTACTTTCTCATATTTTTCTTTATAGTTCTAATTTTCTACTAACTTTTTCTTTAAACTTATTCACTAACACAATGTCATTCGCAAATACCATACACCAAGGTAATTCCTCTTAAATATGTTTTGTTAACTCACCAATTACTAATATAAATAAATACAGACTTAAAGTTGATCCTTGATTAATCTGATTCCTAACATGTGTTTTGTATACTATCATACATGTCTCTTATAAGATTTTGTATACGTCAATGAAATACCTCTTTTTTTTAAGGTTCTCTAACAATATCTCTTTGCGCCCTATCATAAGCTTTTTGTAAATCAATAAATAGCACGTGAAGATTCTTATTTTTTCTCTAAAATATTTTATAAAATGTCTCAATAGGCAAATAACCTCAATAGTAGATTTTTCAGGCATGAATTTAAATTGGTTTTTTATTATACTCGATACTTGTGTAAACCTATGTTTAATAATTTTCTCATAATTTCATATTACGACTCATCAACTTGATACTCCAATAAGCCACATGATTCTAAATGTTTTTCTTTTTTTTTTTTATATTGGTATAACTATACTCTTCTTTAATTTCTCATGCATCTTTTGGTTTCTTCATATTTAATTAAGTAATCTTATAAATCAAGTAATACTTGTCTCTTATAGAATTCTCATACTTTTATAGAAATCTTGATTGGTCCTATAGATTTACCAACTTTCGTAAGTTTAAGAACCTCTTTTACTTTATTTATTTGAATACGTTGATAAAAATTATGATTTATATACTTTTATGCGTTGGTGAGTTATCTCAAGCTAATAGTAGTACCAATATTTTCGTTAAAAAGCTTATGAAAATAAATTATTTATTTATTTTTGATAGCACTACTTTCCATTAGAATCTTCTCATCCTAATCTTTCATGCATATAACAAAAGTGAGATCCTTAGTTTTCTATCTCTATCTCTATCTATCTTAAAAATATCTCTTACCTTCCTTTGAGTTTGAGCTTTTTATATATTTTTTTTCAAATTTTGATTTTTCCTTCACAACCTTTTTGGCTTCTTTCTTTGGGTTCTTATAAACCTCTCTCAAGTTTCATCCATCTTATTAGCATAGTGCCAAGCTTTTTTTGTACCGTTACATGTCTCACTTAGCTTTACCTAGAATATCTTTTGCCACTTTTCTAATATGATTAGCCATTTTATTCCCCATGTCATAAGTTGTACCTATATTACATTATTCCACATGTCATAAGTTGTACCTATATTAAATAATTGTGAGTATCTCTTTGAAGAATTTTTTTAAATGACATCTTTATTCTCATTTTTGAAGTTTCACCATCCACCATTTAGTCAAAAAAGCTCTATGTATTTTTTGCCTCTTTGTCCACTTCCTTACATGCAAATCCATAATTAAAAGTCAATATTGCGTAGTTAAGATTTCTCTTATAATTACATTGCAAATCGAAAATCAATAACTAATATAGAACATATTGGTTAAAAGAAATCATAATCTAGTAAACACAATGGCTGATCAATGGTTTTTTTACTTAGATGAACACTATCTTGTAATATGTTTGGGTGGTAATATGTCTGGAATTTATATGTAATCTGCAATAATCTAGATTCATGTTGTCATTATAAAACTTAGAAGGCTTCCTATTTTATCATCTAGTGTGAATCTTGGGAAATAGCTTTTATAAGGTGACAAACAAGCAGGGAATTCAAGTTACACAATCTTAGTAGACATGTGGTTACATGATGAATTTGGAAACAGTAGTTACATGATGAATTTGGAAGTATGCAAGTACATAGTGCATATTCTGTGGTGTAAGTGCATGGTTCCAAAGTGCCTCCAGACCTGATGGATATAGTAACATTGATTCATCATCTCCTCATGGTGGGTGGTAAACAAAGTCCGCAAAATTTCACTTTAATACCTTGTGGTTAGGCCCTGATCCCATGCAGTGATTTCTCATTTAAATCAGCTCATGAGGTTTGGCCTATTTTCACCAGGAATTTTGGTTAACGTCGTTCTTTTAATCATTGTGATCAATTATCCCATGTAGCTGACCCCATCTAATATGGGAAAAGCTTAGTTGTTGTTTATTTTGTTATCAATTATCGCTTTGATGTTATTAAGCCAACAGGTTTGTTTATATGCTGGCAATATCTCCACGAAAGCTTCAATTTGGACCAGACTTTTAGTTCATTGCATTCTTTAATCAATACCTATGTTATAAATAGCGGTTAGTGGGTTGTTAGTGGTTGACCCTTATGATAGCGGAGATATAGCGGTATACTTTTATTTACGATTAAAGATGAAAAGAATGCACACACAATTAAACACTAGAATGTACCATAAAGTCATATTACAGAAAAGAAAATGGGAATAGACATAGACAAGCTGCAGGTTACAACTTGCATTAGCTGCAACAGTTATAACTACATCGAGGAAATTATCAATTGATATTAACTACAATGACAAAGGGCAGGGCAGTCTATCATTTTCAAGGTGAAATATAGATCAAATGCATGTAGAATGAACAAAGGAACAATGTTATATCTTGAAAAATGGTCTTCATGAGTAAAAATCTGTTGAACGATTATCACCAATCCATTCATCCACACTCTACTGATAATCATGCACCAATCCATTCATCCACACTCTACTTAATGATTATCTAGATAATCATGTTGATCAAAGATAACATCCAATGTGAGGCTTAAAACATTCAATAATAACATTTATACAACATGATGGAGAGAGTATCAAATGAAAGTGAATCCCAATCAAGTGGTTTGAAGAAAACCAAAAAAAAAGTTAAGAGAGAGAAGGCGGCAAAAGACGGAGGCAAAGAAAGAGAGAGAAGAGAGAGAATCCACGAGAGAGAGAAGGCGGTAGAAGTATGAGGTAGAGAGAGAGAGAGAAAGGGAGAGAGAGAAGAGAGAAAGAGCTTACCAGCAGCGGAAGAAGACAACATAAAGCGAAAGCGGCGGTTGTCGACAGACTCGTTGGTGGTGGCGGAGAGAGCAGATGCATTGCAAACACGAGAGGCGGGAGAGAGAGGCAAGATGAAGATGCATACTCACATCAAAACCTAGCATGTTTTATGTTTTTTTGGTTCGGGATATTGGATTGACCCGATCCAAATAAGTATTGTACGCTAACAATGCCCTGGAGGGACACCCGCTATAGCAAACTCGCTATAGCGGCCACTATAGCGCACTATTGATAACATTGATCAATACGACCATGAGTTATTTAGAAAGCATAGTTTTTCTCAAATTACTAATAACCTAGGTAGTTGGTTAACTTGGTTTAGTGGTGCCACTCTTGCTTTGGGTGCAAGAGGTTGCAAGTTCGATTTTGGTGACACCTCATTATTTCTTCAGTGTTGAACTTGAATAATCTTACTGATGTTCCCACATAATCATGTTCTGTGAGCCACGTAAGATGGGTGGAAACATTATTAACCCAAAATGCAAAATAATCAACCTCAGGTGTCAGTTTCATTGAGAAATCACATGGTATTATAAAGGTTTAGGGACTAACAATGGAGTACTTAATTGAAATTTTCCCAACTGCATATTGTGCGTGCCTTTCTTATGAGACCTTTGACAGTCAAACTTGCTAGTTGCTGCCTAGAATCTGTAATGAAAATGGAAATCAACATAGAAACAAAAGCCAGCCTATTTAATTCTTGGATATTTTAGTACCACTTTTACGGAAAGTTTATCATGCAAAATTTATATAAGAACAAGTGATTTCTGTTTAGGAGCTAGGTCTGATGGCCAATTCTTTCTTTTGATATGGATATTTACCGGTAAAGGGTGGTCATCTCATGATGCTTCATTGTGCCATATGCTTACTTAGGTGCAAGGATGCCAAAGGTAAGGGGTCTTATTCATCTCCAAATCACTGCCCCAATTCTTTCAAAAAGGATTTAATTTGAAGAACTTCCTCCAAGTTCTGATAATTCATTAAAAAACTTCCTTAAGAATGAGAGATCGGCAAAACATATGAATTAATAAATAGCAGTCTTTGATTTATTTGATGAATTTTCTCCAAAATGGAAGCGCCTTTGTTAGAAGTTAGAACACGGACTTACAAATTAGACATCAGCAAAAGGTGTACATTAAGAACTAATGCCTTTTTTTCACTCTGTGTGCTATACTGCTGAAGTGCCTGTGGGGATCATGCAGAACACCTTTGTTATCTTTCTTTTCAATTGAAAAAAATGGAATTCACGTGGATAATTATAACTCATGCACACGTTTTTACCGAACCATATGTATCAATAAATATGATTCTATCAGATTCTTTTCTTTTCCAAGTATATATGTCTGATTTATAAAATGTTTGTGAAAGCCTTTTGAAGTGGAATTATTGTCTTGTGTCTTGATTCTAAAACTTTGCTTCCCAGCCTTTCTATAATCAATTGCTGCATCTTGTTTTTCAGTTTGTAAGTGGTGAGCCTGTTTATGAAGCATGCTGCCGAACTAATATTGGTGGATACCATGTTACTGATTATCTGAAGCAACTTCTTTTGCTGCAATACCCTTATCATATGTAAGTATGGGAACATTCTTATTTTGGTCTTATGTGTTTCGGCCATCTGAATGACCTTTTTATAGGTCAAGCATTACCTGGGATAAGGTTGAATATTTGAAGAAGGAACATTGCTATGTAGCCTTGGATTATGCTTCAGAAGCACAGCTGTTTCAGGTTAAAATCTTATCATTTCTTGTGTACAAAGATAATTTGCTCTGATATAAGGATGATGTGACACCATTCAATCCATTTCTATGAAACAGGAAATAGATTAGAATCCTTGCACATTGTTCTTGCAGATTTCCATATGACATTTATTGTCAGTCTATAAGGTGTTTATGAACTTGTGAAACACAACAACAACAACAACAACTAAGCCTTTTCCCATACTAGACGGGGTCGGCTACATGGATTCTTTGTTTCCACAGATCCCTATCGTGTGCCATGTTAGCAGTTAACTCCCAATAAGCTAGATCATTCTTTATTGTTTCTTTCCAACACTTTTGTGGTCGTCCTCTACCCCTTTTAATATTTTCCAAATTTAGTTTTTCTAACCTTCTTACGGGTTCTTCTTTTGATCTTCTTTCTATATGTCCAAACCATCTTAAACAATGTTCTCTCATTTTATCCTCTATTGGTGCCACTCCTAATTTGTTTCTAATAACCTCATTATGTATACGGTCTTTTCTTGTATGACCACTCATCCATCTCAACATCTTCATTTCTGTCACAGACATCTTTTTTACATGTTGATGATTAACTGCCCAACACTCAGAACCATAAAACATGGCAGGCCTAATTGCTGCTCTATAATATTTACCTTTTAATTTTAATGGTATCTTCTTATCACAAAGAATACCTTATGCTCCTCTCCATTTTAACCAACCAGCATTAATTCTATGTGTAACATCTCCATCAATTCTTCCATCACTTTGAAAAATTGACCCTAGGTATTTAAAACTTTCCTTTTGGGGAATGCAATATGTGTCAATTTTAATTTCTATGTCCTCTGAAGTAGCTAAATGATCAAACTTACATTCCATATATTCTGTCTTTGTTCTACTAAGTTGGAGGCCTTTGCTTTCTAATGTTTCTCTCCATAGTTCCAATTTTCGATTAACTTTTTCCTTAGACTCCTCCACTAATACAATGTCATCTGCAAATAACATATACCAAGGTACTTCATCTTGAATATGTTTTGTTAACTCATCCATCACCATTATAAATAAGTATGGACTTAAAGTTGATCCTTGATGTAACCCAATATTAACTTCAAAGAAGTCTGTCGTTCCTTCATGAGTCCTCACACATGTTTTTGCACCATCATACATGTCTCTTATAAGGTTAATATATGTCAATGGGATACCTCTTTTTTCCAAAGTTCTCCAAAGAATCTCCCTCGGTACCCTATCATAAGCTTTTTCTAGATCAATAAATATCATGTGAAGGTCTTTCTTTTTTGCTCTAAAATGTTCCATAAGACGTCTCAAAAGGTGAATCGCTTCAATAGTAGATCTGCCTCGCATGAATCCAAATTGGTTATCTGTTGTACTTGATACTTGTCTTAACCTACATTCGATAATTCTTTCCCATAATTTCATAGTATGACTCATTAACTTGATACCTCGATAATTCGCACAATTTTGAATGTCTCCCTTGTTCTTATATATGGGTATAAGTGTACTTGCTCTCCATTCCTCGGGCATCTTTTGGTTTTTCCATATTTCATTAAATAGTCTTGTGAGCCAAGTGATTCCTATTTCTCCTAGTATTTTCCAAACTTCTATAGGAATATTATCTGGTCCTACTGATTTACCACCCTTCATATGTTTAAGAGCCTCTTTGACTTCATTCTTTTGAATACGTCGGTAGAAATTGTGGTTTATATACTTTTCTGACTTAGCTAAATCTCCTAAACTAATACTAACATCTTTATTTTCATTAAAAAGATTATAAAAATAGTTTTTCCATCTATTTCTTATATCATCATTTGTCACTAGAATTTTTTCATCCTCGTCTTTTATGCATCTAACATAATTAAGATCTTTAGTTTTCTTATCTCTAGCCCTAGCTATCCTAAAAATATCTCTTTCACCCTCTTTTGAGTTGAGTTTTTTATATAAGTCATCCCAAATCTTAGCTTTTGCTTCACTAACGGAATTTTTCGCTTCCTTCTTTGCTTTCTTATAAGCTTCTAAAGTTTTACTAGTTTTTTTAGCATAATGTAATTTGTAACATGCCCTCTTTGCCTTGATTTTATTTTGTACTACTTCACTCCACCACCAAGCTTCTTTTTGTGCCGGTACACCTCCCTTAGATACCCCTAACACATCTTTCGCCACTTTCCTAATATGTATAGCCATATTGTTCCACATATCACAGGGTGTGCCAACATAATTCCAAACATCTCCTTGAAGGGCTTTTTGTTTAAATATATCTTCTTTCTCGCTTTTGAGGTTCCACCATTTAGTCCGAATAGCTCGATGCATTCTTTTCTTCTTTGTCCATTTTTTTATTTGTAAATCCATAACTAAAAGTCGATGTTGGGTAGTTAAGCTTTCTCCTGGAATTACCTTATAATCTTTACAACATGCTCTATCTTTTTTTCTACAAATAAAGTAATCAATTTGTGTTTGTGATAAGCCACTCTTATAAGTAATTAAATGTTCATCTCATTTTTTGAAGATTGTATTAACTATAAAGAGATCAAATGACATAGCAAAATTTAAAATCTCCCTACCTTCCTCGTTTATATCCCCAAAACCAAAGTTTCCATGAATCCCTTGATATCCTAATGCCTCTTTACCGACATGTCCATTTAAATCTCCTCCTAAACAAATCATCTCCCTTTGTGGAATCTTTTGAAACATCTTATCTAACTCTCTCCAAAAAACTGTCTTTATACTATCTTCTAGTCCTACTTGGGGTGCGTAAGCACAAACTATATTCAAAACCTCTGCTCCTAACACTAATTTCAACATCATGATTCGGTCACCATATCATTGTATGTCTACTACACTCTCCTTTAAATCTTTATTTATGATAATACCAACTCCGTTTCGAGCCTTTTCTTTACCTGAGTACCATAATTTAAAACTTGTATCCTCTATCTCTTTTGCTTTTTCTCCAACCCATTTTGTCTCTTGTAAACATAGAATATGAATCTTTCTCCGAATCATAGTATCTACCACCTCCATTAGCTTACCCGATAATGTTCCGATATTCCAAGAACCAATACGAATCTTACTATCGAGGATTAGCTTCCTTACCCCCCACATCCGTCCATAATCAAAATGCGGAGACCCTCTCTGAAATTTTTTACTACATTCGGGCGGCAATGTAGCGGGACTAACTTCTTTACCCACACCCGTCCATGATGTGGGAATCCTCTCTGCAATTGATTCATTACATTCGAGTAAAAATGTAGTGGCCCTTGCTTACTTCTTACTGCATTCGGGCTCTGCAGCACGTCGCTAGGCGGGGACGCCTCAAAGCAATGCTCATAATTTTTGTAATCCATGTTGAAAAAATAAGACGAAGTTTTACGCTGGCTGTCGGAAGCCTAACACAACCCTCCTCCTTTATCCGGGCTTGGGACCGGCAATGCAAGGGTGATCCCTTACATGGGCGGAGTTGAACTTGTGAAACACATTTAAAATAAAATGCATTGTTGCATGCTATTTGCAGATGACATTGTGTTATGGAAGCAATTGGGAAAGGAATTAATACGAACTTGAATTGCCTCCACAAAACTGTCCAGTAGAGCAAATCTCCCCCTTCTTTCCTCTTTCCTTGTCGGGTTCCGTTACGATTCTATGCTCTTTCTTTGATAGCGGTCCTTTCTCCGGCGGGTCGGAGATTCCGGCGGCTCTTCAGAACCGCCCTCTCCAAAGAAAGCCTCATTCATACTCTGTGTAGATTTTTCCATCACCTCTCTCTGTGGATTGATTGTTTTTAAGGTTGAGTATGTGAAATGCAAAGTTGATAGTTTAACTGCAATGGATAATATGATAGGTAAATTTTGATACATATAATGTCCTTAAAAAGTAATTTTAAATAGTTACACTCAATATTTAAAGAAAATGAGAGAATATATGGAGATTTCATTTATAGAATTAATTCAGATGGACCAATATGGGAACACACATACCTCTGATATTGAAAAATAAATTATTATAAACCAATAATAGGACCTACAATTCTCTATGGTATCTAATAGTACGGGCCCACCAACGAGACATGTGAAGAAGATATTGTTAAGGTGGATGTGGTTAAAAAAGAAAAAACTTAATCAGTATCAAGGTCATTATTCATTAGAGAACATTTTTGTGTGGCACTGAGAGAGACATGCACACTAAGACGACAACAACAACAACAACTAAGCCTTTTTCCATACTACACGGGGTCGGCTACATGAATTCTTTGTTTCAAGAGGGCTTTATCACATGTCATGTTAGTAGTTAACTCAACATAAGCTAGATCATTCTTTATTATTTCTTTCCAATACTTTTGTGGTCGTCCTCTATCTCTTTTAATACTTTCAAAATCTAGTTTTTCATACCTTCTTACAGGGGCTTCTTTTGATCTTCTTTTTATATATCCAAAACCATCTTAAACAATATTCTCTCATTTTATCCTCTATTGGTGCCTCTCCCAATTTGTTTCTAATAATCTTATTATGTATATAGTCTTTCCTTGTATGACCACTCATCTATCTCAACATCTTTGTTTATGCCACCGACATCTTTTGTAGATGTTGATGATTAACTGCCCAACACTCATAATCATAACCATAAAACATGACATGACTAATTGCTGTTTTATAATATTTACCTTTTAACTTTAATGGTATCTTCTTGTCACAAAGAATACCTGATGCTCCTCTCCATTTTAACTATTAATTTTATGCGTAACATCTCCATCAATTCTTTGATCACTTTGAAAAATTGACCATGTATTTAAAACTTTCTTTTTAGGGGATGAAATGTGTGCCAATTTTAATTTATATGTTCTCTGAAGTAACCAAATGATCAAACTTACATTCCATATATTCTGTCTTTGTTCTACTAAGTCGAAAGCCTTTACTTTTTAATGTTTCTCTCTATAATTTCAATTTTCTATCAACTTTTTCCTTAAACTCCTCTACTAACACAATGTCATGCAAATAGCATATACTAAGGTATTTCATCTTGAATATGTTTTGTTAACTCATCAATCACCATTCCTGTAGTGGAACAACCTGTAACCTTTCATGACTCTTTGAATTCAAGACTTAATTCATAAACAATATCAACCCATTTTTGTAGTAATTTATCCCTCAAAGCAGAATAAGTAGGGACCTTATTGTAAAGAAATGATTCTTCATTCGACTTAAGGAATCTCAATTAATCATCAATTGCATAAATTGAGAGTCACCAAGAAACCAATTCACCAAATTCTTGGTGTTTCAATGTTGAGTAAAGGTCAAATACCAAAATAATCAAGGAGTCAAAACAAGTGTGAAGGTGCTGCAAAATAATATGCTTTACTAGTGTTAGAATTGCTCTATTTATATAGCATGATACATAATATACAACAAGAAGAGAGAGAAGAAAGAGGTAGTCATTGGTGGATTTCCCGACTACTTGAACTAGCCTTTGGGGGCCGACAGTTAGCTCCCAACGACTAGTTGAGGCCAACACTTCTAATAGGCCCAAGCCCTAGATGTCAGGCCAGTTGGCCCAAGGCCAATGGCCTATTACATTTATTCTTTATCACCCTCCCTCAAACTTATGGTGTGTATACCAAAAGTTTATCTAACAAAAAATAAGACCTAGGAGTTGAAAATGACTTGTAAAAAAATCTGCAAGTTATAGTTCAGAGGGCACATAACACAGGGTCAACTTCTTCAAACATTCTTCTCTAACAAAGTGACAACCTATCTCGATATACTTGATTCTCTCATAAAAAGTGTTGTTAGATGCTATGTACATGTCTCTTAATACCTCTATAATCCAGGAAGTCTCGACAACAATTGTCCTTGTACGGTATTCTGCTTCTTTGGATGACTGAGACAACTTTTGTTGTTTCTTGTATCTCCAAGAGATCAAAGACTCACTTAAAAACAAAAAAATCGATGGTGGAGTGTCGATTGTTGACATCTCCATCCTAATCAATATTAGTATATACGGTAAGTGAAGAGAGAAAGAAGTTAAAAACACACCCTTATCCATGGAGTGCGTAATGTATTTGATAATTCTCATAACAACACTCATGTGAACACTAAAAGGAACTTGCTTAAACTAGCTTGTAGTGTGGACAATGTGTGATATGTTTGAGCGAGTGATGGTGAGATAAGTAAATGCTCCTATCAGTTGCCTGTATGGTGTTGAATCTTCCGATTTCTCACCATCCATTGCTCTTAATTTTATTCAAGTACTTCTGATGTATCTACCTTCTTCTCATCAGTTAGACTTGACCTACTAACAATATCACTTGCAAATTTTATTTAATACATAAATATCCTCTATCATTACGTACAATTTCAAAATTTCAACTCCAAAAAAATTATGCAAATTGAGATATTTCCTTTCAAATTCTTTGTGAAAATCCCTTTTAACTTGCAATATGTCATCTTCAATTCTTCATCACTTCCAGTGATATCATATCAACATACAAAACATGGTTACTATACCTGCATATGATTTTCTTACAAATAGTGTTGTGTCACTATAATAGGATAAAAAATTATGCATATGCATAAAGTTTTTAAATCTATCAAAGCAAGTTTTAGGGCCTTGCTTTAAACCATATAAAGCCTTATTTAGTTTAAGGATAAGATCTTTCGAGACAAGTCTCGGAGGAGGAATCATTTATATATTTTCATTTAATTTACCGTTTAAGAAAACATTTTTAGCATCTAATTGAAATATTTTTCACTTCCTAATAGTACTAAGAGTTATGATAATTCTTATGATAGTCATTCAACCAACAAACAACAACAACAACAACAACTAAGCCTTTTCCCATACTAGACGGGGTCGGCTACATGGATTCTTTGTTTCCACAGATCCCTATCGTGTGCCATGTTAGCAGTTAACTCCCAATAAGCTAGATCATTCTTTATTGTTTCTTTCCAACACTTTTGTGGTCGTCCTCTACCTCTTTTAATACTTTCCAAATTTAGGTTTTCTAACCTTCTTACAGGTTCTTCTTTTGATCTTCTTTCTATATGTCCAAACCATCTTAAACGATGTTCTCTCATTTTATCCTCTATTGGTGCCACTCTTAATTTGTTTCTAATAACCTCATTATGTAAACGGTCTTTTCTTGTATGACCACTCATCCATCTCAACATCTTCATTTCTGTCACAGACATCTTTTGTACATGTTGATGATTAATTGCCAAAACACTCAGAACCATAAAACATGGCAGGCCTAACTACTGCTCTATAATATTTACCTTTTAATTTTAATGGTATCTTCTTATCACAAAGAATACCTGATGCTCCTCTCCATTTTAACCAACCAGCATTAATTCTATGTGTAACATCTCCATCAATTCTTCCATCACTTTGAAAAATTGACCCTAAGTATTTAAAACTTTCCTTTTGGGGAATGCAATGTGTGCCAATTTTAATTTCTATGTCCTCTGAAATAGCCAAATGATCAAACTTACATTCCATATATTCTGTCTTTGTTCTACTAAGTCGGAGGCCTTTGTTTTCTAATGTTTCTCTCCATAGTTCCAATTTTCTATTAACTTTTTCCTTAGACTCCTCCACTAATACAATGTCATCTGCAAATAACATACACCAAGGTACTTCATCTTGAATATGTTTTGTTAACTCATCCATCACCATTATAAATAAGTATGGACTTAAAGTTGATCCTTGATGTAACCCAATATTAACTTCAAAGAAGTCTGTCGTTCCTTCATGAGTCCTCACACATGTTTTTGCACCATCATACATGTCTCTTATAAGGTTAATATATGTCAATGGGATACCTCTTTTTTCCAAAGTTCTCCAAAGAACCTCCCTCGGTACCCTATCATAAGCTTTTTCTAAATCAATAAATATCATGTGAAGGTCTTTCTTTTATGCTCTAAAATGTTCCATAAGACGTCTCAAAAGGTTCTTATTGTGTATTCCATATTATTGTGTATACCCTATAGCTACTCGTCTAGCCTTATACCTTTATATGGTGCCATCACTATGTGTTTTTTCCTTGGATACCCATCCACACCGAATAAGTTTCTTATTTTTAGGTTTAGGCACTATCGCTAAGTAGAAGCCTTATCCAAAGCTTTTAATTCTTCTTGCATAGCGATTTTACATTCCCATATATCTTTGGTTGGATTGTAGAAATTAGATTCTTTAACTTATTAGATGGCGGCAATAAGGTTTTTTCTTTGAGGTTCAAATGTAGAAATTAGAAAATCATCTTTGAATATAGTATCTCACTTCTCGTTTAGGGTCCCCAAACATCGAAATGCAACAACTCAAAAGCTTTACTTGTAACAAAGCTTCTTCCACCAAAGGGTGTATAATGCAACTTTTCATGAGTACAATCTTTATAAACAAAGTTTTTAACTTTGTCATTTTAAAATAAGGAATGATTACATAACTTGTTCATATCTAAGTGTCCTAATCTTTTGTGTCAAAGATTAGTGTCATGAACTACATCGTAATTTTTAAAATTTGGCATAACCAAATTATCCATTTTGTATGATACACTTTTTCTATAGCCTTGTCAAATCACCTTCTTCGATAGGTGATCTTGCACCACACAATTTTTGGTTGAGAAAGTGACTATACAAACATTGTCACAAATTTGAGTAATGAAAAGTAAATTAAGATTGAGTTTTGGTATAAAACTTACTTTGGGTACCTTAAAATCTTTATTTTCCAATTTTTCAATTTCATCTACTTGAAGTCTTGTACCATCAATCACAAAAGCGTGCTTATTTTAAACCTTTTGGCAATAGTTTTTTAAAAAAATTCGTTTATATGTAATGTGAAAGGATGCACCCGAGTCTAAAAACTAAGACATATCTTAAGAGTTTGTCGATAACACGTCGGGCATGCTAGCCTTTTCTTTGAATATATCTTCTATGTATACCTTGATATTGGAAGGTAGAGTTCTTTCCTCTTTATCCTCCATGGTGGCTCTGTTCCTAATTTTTTTCATCAAGATAGGACAAGTGTTTTGAATCGTCCACTTTGCTTGCAATAGTGACAAATGGTGCTTTTGTTTGACCATGAAACCGTGAGACTTTTGATTTGTTCTTCAATATTCTTTTATTCTTCAATGTTCTTGATATGAGGAGGCTTAATCCCCGGTCTTGATGCGGCAAGAACGACCTCTTTGAAAGTAGTTTCTTCCATAACTAGATTGGCAAGGAACCCATCCCCTTTGGCCTTGTTTTTTTTTTATTAAGGTGGATCTTGTATTTTCAAAATCTTCTCTAAGACCTTGCATGAACAAGAAAAAATATTGATTGTACAAATATTCTTTCAAGTTTTCCAAACTTATCAAAACTTCGAATTTGATTCCACAATTAAGAAATTTTATTGTGGTAATCTCTAATACTCAAGCTGCCTTGCTTGAACATTATTACCCTTTCTATTAAATCGATTTGGAAAATGAAATCGTCTTGAGAATGAATTTTCTTCAAATATTCTCAAGTTTTAAAAGCATTTTCAAATATATTGATTTTATTTGTAAGCTTATCATCAATATTTTGGCAAATGATCAAAGTGATCTTTGCATTTATTTTTCTCATTTTTAAATCTTATTTATATTTCTCCTCTCCATTTTAACCAACCAGCATTAATTCTATGTGTAACATCTCCATCAATTCTTCCATTACTCTGAAAAATTGACCCTAGGTATTTAAAACTTTCCTTTTGGGGAATGCAATGTGTGTCAATTTTAATTTCCATGTCCTCTGAAGTAACCAAATGATCAAACTTACATTCCATATATTCTGTCTTTGTTCTACTAAGTCGGAGGCCTTTGCTTTCTAATGTTTTTCTCCATAGTTCCAATTTTCTATTAACTTTTTCCTTAGACTCCTCCACTAATACAATGTCATCTGCAAATAACATACACCAAGGTACTTCATCTTGAATATGTTTTGTTAATTCATCCATCACCATTATAAATAAGTATGGACTTAAAGTTGATCCTTGATGTAACCCAATATTAACTTCAAAGAAGTCAGTCGTTCCTTCACGAGTCCTCACACATGTTTTTGCACCATCATACATGTCTCGTATAAGGTTAATATATGTCAATGGGATACCTCTTTTTTCTAAAGTTCTCCAAAGAATCTCCCTCGGTACCCTATCATAAGCTTTTTCTAGATCAATAAATATCATGTGAAGGTCTTTCTTTTTTGCTCTAAAATGTTCCATAAGACGTCTCAAAAGGTGAATCGCTTCAATAGTAGATCTGCCTCGCATGAATCCAAATTGGTTATCTGTTGTACTTGATACTTGTCTTAACCTACATTCGATAATTCTTTCCCATAATTTCATAGTATGACTCATTAACTTGATACCTCGATAATTCGCACAATTTTGAATGTCTCCCTTGTTCTTATATATGGTATAAGTGTACTTGCTCTCCATTCTTCGGGCATCTTTTGGTTTTTTCATATTTCATTAAATAGTCTTGTAAGCCAAGTGATTCCTATTTCTCCTAGTATTTTCCAAACTTCTATAGGAATATTATCTGGTCCTACCGATTTACCACCCTTCATATGTTTAAGAGCCTCTTTGACTTCATTCTTTTGAATACGTCGGTAGAAATTGTGGTTTATATACTTTTCTGACTTAGCTAAATCTCCTAAACTAATACTAACATCTTTATTTTCATTAAAAAGATTATAAAAATAGTTTTTCCATCTATTTCTTATATCATCATTTGTCACTAGAATTTTTTCATCCTCGTCTTTTATACATCTAACATAATTAAGATCTTTAGTTTTCTTATCTCTAGCCCTAGCTATCCTAAAAATATCTCTTTCACCCTCTTTTGAGTTGAGTTTTTTATATAAGTCATCCCAAATATTAGCTTTTGCTTCACTAATGGCCTTTTTCGCTTCTTTCTTTGCTTTCTTATAAGCGTCTAAAGTTTCACTAGTTTTCTTGGCATAATGTAATTTGTAACATGCCCTCTTTGCCTTGATTTTATTTTGTGCTACTTCACTCCACCACCAAACTTCTTTTTGTGCCGGTACACCTCCCTTAGATACCCCTAACACATCTTTCACCACTTTCCTAATATGTATAGCCATATTGTTCCACATATCATAGGGTGTGCCAACATAATTCCAAACATCTCCTTGAAGGACTTTCTGTTTAAATATATCTTCTTTCTCGCTTTTGAGGTTCCACCATTTAGTCCGAATAGCTCGATGCACTCTTTTCTTCTTTGTTCATTTTTTTATTTGTAAATCCATAACTAAAAGTCGATGTTGGGTGGTTAAGCGTTCTCCTGGAATTACCTTACAATCTTTAAACACGCTCTATCTTTTTTCTACAAATAAATTAATCAATTTGTGTTTGTGATAAGTCACTCTTATAAGTAATTAAATGTTCATCTCGTTTTTTGAATATTGTATTAACTATAAAGAGATCAAATGCCATAGCAAAATTTAAAATCTCCCTACCTTCCTTGTTTATATCCCCAAAACCAAAGTTTCCATGAATCCCTTGATATCCTAATGCCTCTTTAACGACATGTCCATTTAAATCTCCTCCTAAACAAATCATCTCCCTTTGTGGAATCTTCTGAAACACCTTATCTAACTCTTCCCAAAAAACTGTCTTTATACTATCTTCTAGTCCTACTTGGGGTGCGTAAGCACAAACTATATTCAAAACCTCTGCTCCTAACACTAATTTAAACGTCATGATTCGGTCACCATATCATTGTATGTCTACTACACTCTCCTTTAAATCTTTATTTATGATAATACCAACTCCGTTTCAAGCCTTTTCTTTACCTGAGTCCATAATTTAAAACCTGTATCCTTTATCTCCTTTGCTTTTTCTCCAACCCATTTTGTCTCTTGTAAACATAGAATATGAATCTTTCTCTGAATCATAGCATCTACCACCTCCATTAGCTTACCGGATAATGTTCCGATATTCCAAGAGCCAATACGAATCTTATTATCTAGGACTAGCTTCCTTACCCCCCGCATCCGTCCATAATCAAAATGCGGAGACCCTCTCTAAAAATTTTTCACTACATTTGGGCGGCAATGTAGCGAGACTAACTTCTTTACCCACACCCGTCCATGATGTGGGAACCCTCTCTGCAATCTCAATAGTCTTTAAACAAAAAATATTTTTTTATTGTTCTTGTCTAACTTTGATAGCAATTTGGGTCAAGCAAACACCTAAAACACTTCATTTTTGCCTTTCATTTCTTAAAAAAACAAGTTTTCAGTGATTACATCAACCTTTGAATATAAAGGTAAGAAGACAAACTCACTTAAAGTCAGACATGCTTCTCAATGTAGTCGTGTGCGATAATATTCTTGTGAGTAGGCTTTGATACTACGTAAAGAAACAATTTTTCAATCGACTTGAGAAATCTCAATCAATCGTCGATTGCACAAACCGAGAGTCGCCAATGCGGTGTTTCAATGCTAAGTACAAGTCAAATACTGGAATAATCAAGGAGTCAAAATAAGTGTAAGGTGTTGCAAAACAACATGCTTTATTAGTGTTAGAATTGCTCTATTTATACTGCATAATACATAATGTACAATAAGAAGAGAGAGAAGAAAGAAGTAGCTGTTGGAAGCTTCCCCAACATTTCTAATTGGCCCTAGCCTTGACCCTAGTGGTCGGGCCAGTTTGCCCAAGACTAATGGGCTCTAGTGACCCGTCTCCTATTACATTTATTCTTTAACACTTATAACGAAATCTTATACTAGCAATAGGATCTGTCATGCTTTGAAAGGAAAATAAATTTTCATATTAAACAGGAGACAATTTTCATAAAAAAAATTGCACACTTTAAATCTATTTTCTCGATTAACTCTCTTTAAGCATAGCTAATCTAATACTTTGTTGAGCTCTATAAATAATATGTTGAGGAAACAATGAATGTATTTCACTGCCTCTAACACCTCTTCTACCACTCCTCACAGCCATCGAGGGAAGGGCTATTGCAGTGAAACAATAACAAACCCAACCCCCCTGCTACTGCTACCATAACCTATGATCTTTTATTTATCTCATCTTCTCCTGCTCTCCTCAACTATCTCTTCTTCTTCCTCTATAGTTATAACATGAATTTCTTCTCGAGAAGCATCCTAATACATATCCAACTACCTATTTTTGTTCTCTCTCTCTTTGTGGTAGTCTCTTCCTTTCCTTCATGAGCTTCAAAACTTGTTGAATTTCATACTTTACACTTTTCAGGCACTCGACGACAAACAATTGCATCCTTTTTAGTTCCCGCAAGGTGGTGTTTCATATAAGAAATGCCTCTATCACCTCGTTACAGAACGAACACATGTTCATAAGCCTACTGCCTTCATACACAACCAATACTTCCACATTGGATCACTTCGTTCTAACTTTATCAAGCCAAGAAAAGATAAACCACAATAACAGCAAGGCTTTAGAAAGGTGGGAATTCTTGGAATCTACGAAAACCTCAAAATTTTCAAGTAAAAATTCGGGTTAAAAAGGAATGGGATGAAAAAGAGAGAATGCCGTGGATTTGAGAAAACTTCTATAAATTTTCAATGGTTTGAGAAACTTCATAAAATTGAGTAAATGAAAGGTATGGAAACCGTTTGGGAGCAAGATAGGGGGTAAATAAGGGTTTGAGAGCAAGTAAAACATTAGAAAAACCCAAATTTCTCGGGTTTTATATCATGTGAATCAACATCGACCCATACAATACAACCCGTATTGTGCGATATAACACGATACAACCTAATAAATCGCAAAACACAATACGGTATCATACTGCCCTACGATATTAGATAACTCGTACCATATCCTACAATATAGTACGAGTTTTACAACATTAGTTTGTGCCCCTAATAGGGGTCGGTCGGGTCTCCTGCTAAGCCAAGCGTGTTACTGTTCTTGAGTCCGCTAAAACGCTATAGCGCACTATTAACTACTTAGGTACCAACTCAAGGAAAGACCTTATCCGTAGTGAGGTCACATAAAAAAATTTGAGGTAGCATCGATAGAAGATAGGATGAGATTCACATTTAAGATGGTTTAGACACACATAGGGACAACCAAAAGATTCTTTGGTAAGAATGTGTGAGAAACTAGACAATAAACATTTTAAAAGAGGGAAGGAGGAATACAAGAATATTGGAAAGAAACTATTAAATATGATATGATTGTTTTTGGATGTAACTACTTATACAGAACAATATCATGCACTATGGCATCAAAAGATCCATGTAACCAACCCCACCTAGTGTGGGAGAAGGCTTGGTGGTTGTTGATATATATTTGGTAGTTTACATATATATATACTCTTAAATCTTTACATATTACACACTCAAAAGTAGAACTGACTTGCAACAGATTGAGATTTACAGGTAGGTAATATGAAGAGGATACTTAGCTAAAGCACTTATAAAGCACAAGATATATGAAATTTACCAATCATTAACACTTAAAGCTGTAAGCATGAAACAGTTCAATGAAACAATAAAGATTGTGGAGGCATTTGAATGGTATAACCATGGATCCATAATGAATAAGAGGAAAAAAAGAGAGAAAAAGATGCTGTATCCTCTTTAAAATAGTTTGATGGTAATTATCTTGCTGATACCCTTCGGATGTTGCTGATGTGTCTGATAGTATCCTTGCAGATTTCACATTATAATGAATGTGTAATTCTCAGTTTGACAAACGCCTGATCAAATTGGAAGCAATGTTATTGTTGGTCTTCTGATGACACTGAACTCTTTTGACATGTTGCTTTTTTAGTAGTGCTATTGTTTGTATAGATTGTGTGCTAATCAACAATTACTTTCATGTTTCCTTGTTCAGAACGTGGAATTGCTCATGTTTTATGTTATTTGGAATTACAGAATGGGACAAAAGAAGCAGAGGACAAAACCAGATGCTGGCAGCTTCCGTGGGTACCCCCTCCAGTAGAAGAAGAGCCATCGGAAGAGGAGTTGGCAAGGAAAGCTGCCATTAAAGAAAAACAGGGTCAAAGGTTGCGGGAAATGGCAGCTGCTAAAAGGTCCTCCAGACTAACAGACCTAGAAAATGAACTCCAAGGTTTGAAATTTCTGCTGTCTCAGCTGGAAAAGGTTGAAGAGACTGAACATCAGTCTTTTCTAGAAGTAACTGGTTATGTTTCAAAGCAAGAAGTTGAGTCAGCTATGACGAAAGTAATGCAATCTTTGCGAAAAGCTAAAGGTGAGCCAGCTGAAACTGAAGAGAAAACTGATATTCCAGTAAGCGAGAAGTATCCTCTCCTTGACGTCCCTGATGAGATGCTTATTCCTGAACAGGTAAGTTGGTCTGTCATTTTCTGTCAATCCTTTTGGGGGAATTGGCGGACTGGTTATTCCTTAAAAAGTTATAAGGTTTTAGGATGCTTGTGAATATCATAAGTTATTCAGGGGGGCATTTCTGGTTCTTACAGTTTTTGATTGAGCATGGATGCATAGGTTCTAGTTTAGTATATTATCTTACATGATATCATATATCTTGAGCTGATAATTTCGATTTATGTCCTGTTGAGCAGTTAAAAGAGAAGAAGAAGCAGATATTCCTAAAGACAACGTCAGAAGGACGTCAGCGAGCAAAACAGAAACGCTATGAGGAAGAACTAAAACGGGAGATTGAAAACCAACAAGATGAAGTGAAACGCTTGTATGACATCATTATTCAATCGTTTCTTCTTCTTCTTTCTCCCTACTTGCTTTTTATCCCACTGGCATTAGCAGTCATTGACTCATTAGCTTATAAATATCATTCAATAGTCATTAATTTTCTTATGTGTGGAAGCTCATGACAGCGTGATTGTTTGTTAAATACAACTGTTAACAAGAAAAATGCATCAATAAAGGGCAAGCGTTTGGTCTATTTTCTTCCTCTTTTGCACAATTGGTGTCTTTCATTTTCTTTTATTTGGATAGAAAGGTGTTTTTCATTCTTGACGGGTAAGGAGCACCCAACTACCATGTGTCTTCGCTTGTTATTTGTATGTATTTTTGTAGAACTGATCATGCATGCATGCTTGTAGTACGAAGTGGAATATTATTATCAACACAAAGGTGCTTATTTTGTTCTCTGATTCATAAGGCTGCATTATTTCCTTCTCGGCATTATTTTATGTTTATATGCAAATCATTCTATGAACACTTTCCAGACCACACAAGAAGAGGTTTATCTAGCAAATTATGTTTTCTGCAGTCATGTTATCCGAAGGCTTCAAATGTGTTTTTGGAACTTGGAAGTGCTTTTTGTCTTGGATTTTTTAAAATGTAAACTGTTGTTTTTGAATGTTCCTTTATTTTAGTCATCACTGCCGGGTAGATGTGGGGGATATGTTCAGTCAAAACTTGGACCTTTTGCATCAGTTAATGCCATTTCTTGGTATTTCTCCTTTATAAACTGTAGGGAGAATCCAGAAGTTTATCTAGAGCAGCTACGAGCTAGACACAATGAGCTCTATGCGAAAATCGAGCAGCGGAAAAGGTTAAAGACAAATGATGCAAATGGCAACGGCTCTATCAACAACTCAGGTGGCATAGGACGTGGGGAGCGGTTGAGTGTTGCTCAGAGGGAAAGGATGCGCCTTCTGACAACTGCTGCATTTGATCGTGGGAAGGGTGAGGACACCTTTGGAGCCAAGGATGAAGATTGGCAACTGTACAAATTGATGAGCAGAGATAATGATGATGACGATGATGGGCCTGATGAAGGCGAAGCTGAATTATCTCGAATTACATCTAGGCTTCAGGTCACTTTCATCTATATTACAACAGTCATTATTATTTTATTTTTAAAAAAAGTTTTTGTGTATACATGATTGCCAATGTCAGTGCGCCCTTTGGTTGTTCGTTCGAGGATCTGACCTGTTATGTGCTTCATCCATTGAACTGCGCATGTGATTTTTTTTTCCAGATTGAGCGACCTGTTATTAGTTCCCAACCAAAACGTAATCAGTTCTTTTGCGCTAAGATTTGAAGTTTTTGACTTCCTGATGTTCGTTTGATGCCTTTCATGTTCCAATAATTTATTGATGAATGGTTGCTCATAAGTTAAAACTGACTGATTATAGTATGACAGGATATTGATCCCACTTTTGTGCCGCGAGCAATCCCAGGGTTGTCACAGCCAATAGTAGAGGTCCCGCAGTTCCGTCCTCTTACCGCAAAAGATTTTCAGATCAATCTCGGGGTTGAAAGGTTTCGGTGCCCGGAGATTCTCTTTCAGCCACACATTGTTGGGGTGGACCAAGCTGGTCTGGACGAGATAGTTGGGATATCAATCCGCAGGCTGCCATCGACGGACTTGCCAGAGATAGTGTGCACTTCGATCCTTATAACAGGGGGAAGCTGTGCCTTCCCGGGGATGGAAGCAAGACTGCTTGCCGGGATCACCAAAATCCGACCCTTCGGATCATCCATACGCATCGTGAAGGCGTCAGACCCCATTCTGGATGCTTGGCGTGGAGCTTCATCTTATGCTGCCTTGGATCGATTCCATGAACAGACTTTCACTCGGCAGGATTATTATGAGAAAGGGGAAGATTGGTTACGGAAATACCGATTCAGATACACTTTGTAGCAAGCTATGTCAAAGGAAGTAGGCCCTTGCAGTTTAATTCCTGGATTCTGGTGGGTCTTATTCAATCCAATGAAGCGAGGTCTGGTGGGTGCGGTTGCGCATGCAAGCCAATTTAAGAGATCTTATATACTATCTTTTAAAGTAATTCATGGTATAAAAGTCCGACAAAATTTTACGTTGACTGTCGGAAGCCTAACATAACCCTCCTCTTTTATCTCTCTTCTTTTATTTGGGCTTGAGACTGAGCAAGGGTGATCTCTTACATGAGAGGTATGAAAAACTAGATTTTAAAATTATTAAAAGAGGTAGAGGACGACCACAAAAGTGTTGGAAGGAAACAATAAAAAAAAATCTATTTTATTGAGTTTACTAACATGGCTCAAGATAGGGTTATGTGAAAACAAAGAATCATGTAACCAACCCCGCCTAATATGAGAAGGTCTTAGTTGAACTATCTTTTAAAGGCAAGCTGGGGTCATGCATGATCGTGACTCATACGACCGGCAATGGGGGCTGAGCTCGGATTTTTTGGGTTCTCTAACAAGAGGCCAAAGAAGAACTTGCAAACTCGAATAAGCTACCTATTGAGGGGTTGTAAAAATATAGCATAAAACTTAGAGGTTTGGACCTCGCCCGAGGGCACTATGATGGCCACAGCTTATGAGGCTGGTGGTGCCCGTGGGATTTGAACTCCAAACTTTCCCTCTAGAAGTGAAGTGCATTTTATGAAGCCAACACCGTTGGACAAAAGCGTGCAAAGAACCTGTTTAACTTGCATGGGTAAGAAAACCAGCAAGAAATGCTCGTCCATTAATTAAAAATAGAAGGAAAAGAAAGAGGCGTTAGCTACTGACTGCTCTCTCCAAACGGCCAATCACCGGTTGAAACCGGTGGTTCTATGCTCTCCGGTCCCAGTCAAAGCATAAAACCCTCATCGAATCGTAGAGTCCTTTGGTTTGGTTATGTGCAATTTTCCGAGATGGTTTGGCTTTGGTTGGTTCCAAGGTTTGGCTTCAATTGAGAGCATGGACTGACGCAACCAGTGACACTGACAGTTCACCTGGTTAGGAGTTTGACTCACAAATCCATGGTCATGAGTTTGATACTTGGGGCGTGCATTTTGGCTTCAGCTCCCCCATTATTCCAAAAGAAACTGGGGGCGTGGAGTTGGCAGCACATCTGTGGATGCATGAAGCCCCGACGTGATTCTGGTCCTGCATTTTGAGACTTAAGGACGTAGGTTCACCCTCTAGAGGCGCAAAGCCTGGTCTGTGGCTGGGACCCTCGCCCCTTGCAAAGGTCCATGCCGTAACATTAAACGAGAGAGAGAGGGATTACAATATATTTAGAGAGAGAGATTACAAGATATTTAGATAGTATCTTAGAGGAGAGAGAGATTAGAAAGATTTTACATAATATGAAGGAGAGTAGAATTTAGAGTATCTTTGGGTTAAAGAAAGAAGGGGAAGCTGGTGGAACCACGAGCATGGTGGCCAGCAGGTTGCGGAGCAAAAGGGTGGGTTGGTGGTAACGTACGAATCCGTCAAAGCCCGCAAACCCACTAATACGAGATGGAAAAGAATGGTATTTGGTTTCAGCGACGAAAGGCTGCGGTTTTGCTTTCGCTAGTTTCGCTTTTCTGTGGACCGCGACCCGGCGGGAAAACCATGGGCACGCACACAAACAACAGACACACTCTCTCTCTCTCTCTCATTCTCTCTCTCTCAAGGAAACCACCTTGCTAAGTCTCACCTTTCACCATACACGCCACCTGCATTCCGTTTGTCAAAGAGAGACTCGGGTTGGCATGAGTGGATTTATCACTTTCTGATTCAAGCATGCATTTGTTCTTCCCCCCCTTCTTATACAGGGTGAATCTCTCTCTCTCTCAAACACTAGATTTGGGTGCATGCTATACGACGATGAAACAGTAAGCTCGCATTATAAACAGTGGAAGGAAGGAGAAATCAAGCACCACTCTCTAATATGTAAGTCTTTCTCCCTCCGCCTACCGTTCGACATCGTTGTGCCTATGTATGTGGGATGAAACCTAATAGTAGTTGAAGAAAGAAACCCATCAATCTCGGAAAACTATCTTTGGTGTGTGGATTTGTAACTCCCCATTTTGTTACCGAAGGATACAATCTATATATCCGTGACAGTAGATGATAGAATCTTGTACAGAGATCATAGGAGATTCTCCTATTTTGAACACACAAAACCATCTGGCCTGCGGATTTGTGATACCTCATTTTGTTATTGAAGGGTATAATCTATCATAGGTCAAGGAGACTAGTTAGAGCATAAAATCTAGTGCTAGTTTAATCACTAAGATCGGCAAAAATAGGAGGAAAAGAGGAAAGAGAGAAGGGGATTGATGGAAAGTAACACAGTGCTTCCAGGCATGGGTTCAGGAACGCTAGTTCTCGAGATGCCTCTGCACCAACAGCCACTGCCTGCTCACCACCCACACCAGTTGGTCCCTTTTGCCTCCTCTCTCATTCACGACTCCAATTCTGAGCACCACTCTCACCAACAAGCACCGCCCAACCACCCACCCTACGGTATGCAAATGACCACCAAACCTACCGCAGCCACAGTGGGAAAACAGCAGCTTTCCTCCTTCAGCGACGACGAAGAGACCGCTAGCGGCTACGCGCCTGATGATGGCGGCACCTTCGGTGACAATCGTGGGGGGAAGAGGGCTTCCCTCTGGCAGAGGATGAAGTGGACAGATGATATGATCCGACTACTTATCATGGTCGTGTTCTTCGTCGGTGATGATGGCGGAGGGCTCGATACCGGCCCGGGTGGCGAGAAAAAGAAGCTTGGTGGTTCCACCGGAAGCGCATCTGGGCTACTGCAGAAGAAAGGGAAGTGGAAGTCTGTATCAAGAGCGATGATGGAGAAGGGTTACTATGTTTCCCCTCAGCAATGCGAGGATAAATTCAATGATCTGAACAAGAGATACAAGAGAGTGAATGATATTCTAGGCAAAGGAACAGCTTGCAAAGTGGTGGAGAATCAGAGTCTACTAGAAGCCATGGATCATGTCTCCCCGAAGATGAAGGAAGAAGTAAGGAAGCTATTGAATTCGAAGCACCTCTTCTTTAGAGAGATGTGTGCCTACCACACCAGCTGCGCGGGCGGCCACCAACCTTGTGAGGCTTCTGGTCCGATAGCTTCTCATCATCAACAACAACCACAATTACAACTCGTGCAGCCTCATGATCAACGCTGTTTCCATTCGGAAACGGGGAACAAAGAAGCTGAAGATGAGAACGAGCACGACGATGAGGATGATGGTAGCGAAGATGATGACGAAGAAGATGAAGATGTTGGTTATGGAGACGATCACCATGCTGGCGAGGATGCCGCTGATAAAGGGTCCTCCGCTAAAAGGCTCCGGCGTGGTGGAAGTGGTAGTGTTTCTTCTTTGTCACCAATGCAACAGCAACTCAAATCAGAATTGGCCAGTGTGTTGCAGGATGGTGGGAAGCCGGTGTGGGAGCAGAAGCAGTGGATTCGGAATCGGTCTTTGATGCTTGAGGAGCTGAAAGTGAGCTATCAATGCCAGGCTTTCGAGTTGGAGAAGCAGAGATTCAAGTGGCAGAAATTCAGCAAGGAAAAGGAGAGGGAGCTTGAGAGAATGAAGTTGGATAATGAGAGGACGAGGCTTGAGAATGAGCGGATGCTGCTGATTCTTAGGCAGAAGGAGATTGAGATTGATAGCGTGATCCGCAGATCGGAACCTTCTTCCATCACTGGATAATGAGACATGCTGTGTGTGAGAGAGAGGGAGAGGGAGAGAGAGAGTAATGTACATTGTGTAATGTTTATGCTCCTTTGGAAATTGATGCCTCATTGGAGAGACAGACGAGCACCATTAAGGGGGGAGGCCCCAGCTGTTGGAGAAAACTAAGTATAATTTGGTAGTGCATTATGTATTTGTGGTTTTTGTTTCTCTCTGTGGCGGCCCTCGAAATTTGTTGTTTTAGCGAGGGTTGATGTTTGACATCTTATATATTAAGATGCTCTGTTGACTTGTTTCTTCTACGAATCATTGGAGACATAACACTCTCCTTGCATCTTCTTTGTTCTTCATGTCTAGACTGGAAATATGGGGCTCTGTGAGGAAAAGAATTATAAATCTTTATCTGGATAACCATTAAAAACAGGAAGCAGAGAAAGCTTGGATATCTGGATCTTCTGAGCTCTGTAAAACTATAATCTGGGGTTTTGTGGGATAAATCTGTGTAACCATTAAGAAACAGAAAGCAGCAAAAGCTTATCCATATTCTAGTATAGTAACGTGTGCAGTGTAGAAAAGGTTGAACTCTTTGCAGTTGACACTTTCGAATTTTTTTCTTCCTTCGTCGTTGTAATGTGGTTATGCCTGATTCAGAAAAGCATGTCTGGATGCGGGATGGATGTGTTTTCTGTTGGCTCACGCCATTAAATCAAGATGAGACATATGGGCGTTTTTTTTCTTTGGAAATACGGTTCCGAATCACGGTTCTTAATGCTTTAACGTGCTAATGTATGGCTATCACGTCACAATAAACAAAGCATAAAATATGTTCATCACATATCACCATAAGCAAAGCTACGGTAACAATTATATACAAAATTCACATTTTTTCTAACAATTATCTTCACACGGTTGCACCATAAAACACGTACACACACACACACACACACACACACACACACACACACACACACACATATATATATATATATATATATATATATATATATATATATATATATATATTACTATATTACTTGATGTTGCACACTCTAATAATAAAATAAAATTATAAAATTATAAAATTATCTTATATATTTTCAAATATTTTTATAATTTTCTAAATGATATTCATCTCTTTAAAAATAAAGTGTTGTGGATTAAAAGTGTGAAAGATTTAGTTTTCATATAAACATGTCATAGAATACATAAATCAACAATTGTCTTGAATGATTTTAACTGTTCGATAAAAAAAGCTGAACAATTGAAATAAAAAATTGAAAAGTACTTTCTAATCGAATACAATTTTCTGTTGAAAGATGAGGCTTGCCGTGTGACAAATTAGATCCCACTAGAGGGGAGGGAGTTCATACGGTCAGCTTACATGAAGCATATTGGCTGTCCTAGGATCCTCCTTCTGAACCAAATATCACCAAATATCTCTAAACTTCTTGGTAGGGATGGCCATGGGTGAATAGGGGCTCCACCCGACCTCGTCCCGCACAATTTTTTTTTTGTTTACATTGTCCCATGGGTCTCTAGGTTCAAGCCCCACACTCTGCCCCGTACCCGTCCAGCGGATCACCAAAAGTGATGCTTTTGAAGTTGATGATAAGTGCAATTTGAATCATTAGAAGTGAAAATAAGCCACCATTGCATCCAACCCGTAAAACAAATAGAACACACATCATGAGAAATTTTAGAAGGAAAAAACATGCAAAGATGGTAAAACCAGCAGTCATTGTTTTTATGTTCAAGATCATATCTTTCTACTATATGCTTTGCCAAAACTTTACCAAATCCTAGTCAAGTGTCTGCAATTTCCTCGATCATGAAAGAAGAGTCAAGAAATGAAGATGAACTCGAAGAACTAACTGCAAGATTCTCATATACCTTCACATTGATTGATGAGAAAAAGAGAGCATTAATAGCCAAACTAAGAATCATTAATATATTTTTATCTTGAACTGCTCCACATCATCTAATATGATCTAGCACAGAACTGATACACAGTAGAAGTTTTAATGTTCAACCGTATTTTGCTGAGTCCATAAATTCTCAACATTCTTTTACATTTTTTCATTAAGCAAAAATAGTGCATACTAAGATTCACTTATACACATGACTCTTCTTATATGAGCTACATACAATTTTTACGACATTCATATCAGCCTAATGTATCATGCCGCCAACAATGAATATTGCAGTCAACAACAAAATCACAAAAATGTTACAACAGTAGGTCTCTTACTCTGTGGATTGACATGAGAAATCTTGACGTAAATTCATATAGATCAATTTTACATAAAAATTTCATAAATATCTCACTTGAAAAGCATATCGAGTTAACTGATTGATCAACCTATGAGAAGAAACCAACAAAATACATGGCAATTATCGTACTCACTAAAAAGCAGTTATGCTTCTGACAAGAGATGAATTCTTATATATGGCTTGACAAAACATAGTATCTTATTACTTTCTCTCGCTCATTCCATTAAAAGACTCACATTAATGTGATGACAAAAGCTCTGCAAACTCGTTATGGAGCATCTAGCCTTTTAAAAGCAGGGAAAATAATAAAATATCTAAATTAAAAGTAGAATTAGCAGATACATGATAAATGAGAACAAACTGGCAACAAACAAGTACTTGAAGATCGTTTCAAACGACTTGAGCCATTGCCAATTCTTATAGAAGGCCATTCACAAAGCCGGGAAGGCCAATTCAGATATGACGAAAACACAATAAGAACACAAAACCATAATTTATGAGTTGTGATCGGATTGGTCTGTTTTTTACATGAACACAAATTTAAACACCTAACATGACACAAGAAACGAAATTGTTGGTAAGGAGAAAAAAGCAATTAACTTAAATGATAAGATAGTTCATTGTTTACCAAATGCTAAATTCATCAAGAAAGTGACATGGCCTCCTCTTCATTGTTTTCCTCCAATTCATCATTCATGGTAACATAATCATCCACACTAAGGAGTTTAGCATCATAACATTTAATATATTATAACAAAGTAAATTATGTGCAAATGTACTATAAAGATTAATGAAATATAAGTATTATCATTTTGCAAAGCCCATAATCAATTTTGACAATACATTAAAGATTCTATTGTTGATTCTTTCAATTTACTTCAATAATCACTGATCACGCAACCCTAATACTAAATGTAGATTGAGAAGCAACGATTGTGAGTGGAATGACATATATGTCCTTATCTATTTTCTTTAGTGTTGGAAACTTAACTTCAATTATCTTTCACAATAATAAAAGGTCAAAGGTACAAGTTCGTAGGAGTACATCTTCTTCTAAGTAGAAATCAAGTTTACTTTGAGTAGATGTACTTCTTTGACGCTTTTTAAATTTTACATTCCTATCAAAAGCTGAAAGTTTATCTACTAGATGTTGTGACCTCATGAGATCTATGTTCACGCATGGTTAATGGATTTTTTTTTGTTCTATTTACCGATTAAGTCATAATAAATTTGTTTAACTCTTTCGACTTCATTTACATAATCATCTTTATATAACTCTTGATAGTGAAATTTAAGAACATCCATTTTATACCTCATATCCAACATTGCAACTCCAAGATGCCATTAATATTGTCCCAGTACTTATGAAATCTCATAAACATGCCACTAGCCATATCCTTAATAACCAAAGGAACATTGTGGCACCAATAATTTAAAGCTAACTTAATTTCACAAATCTTGTCAAAATATATATTGATATTTAGATATTATGTTCCAAAAAATAATTATCAGCTCATAAAAAAACCTTTAACCTTTCACAAATTTCTTCAACAAGTGTTCATTCACTATTAGTAGGCACAGTTTTGTATTGTAGATCAACTTGCTTTAAATGAGAAAAAATATTGTTATGCAAAGTAGCAGTCTCCAACATGAGATACGTGGAATTTTATCTTGTTTTGCAATCATAAATAAACATTTTCTCAACTAAAACACCTAATCTAGTACATACTAAGAAATGTCTCTACTCTCTTATGTGTTACATTTCAGTATGCTACACTACTTCCAATTGTCCCAATTGCATGCTTCTCGTAGTCTAACACCTCTTATACGATTAAATTCAAAATATGTACACAACACCTTTCGAACCAAATATCACCAGTATCTCTAAATTTCTTACCATCTTGGTTAGATGGATAGTTAACCAATCTAATCTATCCGAGTAGAGGCATAATCAAGCCAAGGTGAGTATTGCGAAGCTTGACTTGAGTTTGATTAAGATTTAGTTGGCTTGAACTTGGACTCAAATTCGACCAAGCTTCAATATCGAAGCTCAAGCCTTGACTTGAATCAGTTCGAGTTCGGCTCATTAAGCTCGGCTAGAGCTCGAATTGGAAAACGCCTCAGCTCGTTGACATAAAACATGCAAAACTGACAAAATGGAAAAGTAAATGATATTTCATAAAAAGGAGCAAATTAAGATGGCCACAAGGCCACCGGTGAACCGGCCCAGTACTAAAGCCATACTTAACGTCGGACCTTCTTGAAATGTATTGAACTCGATCAGGCTCGCGAGAAACTGGAGCCAAGTACTACTTAGCTCAAGCTCGGTCGGTTTAAGTGTTGAGGCCGAGCTGAGTTTTGAGTCAAGCTCGAGTTTTTCTCGAGCCGACCTCGAGTAGCTTGCGAGCTGTATCGGCTTACTTGCACTTCCATGTCCATAGGAGCTAGAAAACTGTTATCTTTTTCTCTCTCGAAAGCAATCAGCACCAGACCCCAGCAACTCTTGGGCTGGAGCATGTCTTCGGCATTGTGGCAGTGGGCTCTGCTCCATCTTTCCACCCAATCTCATGTTAGCAGCCGATCATGCAAGGCTGCCCAAATGAAGGTTCTTTGTATTTGATACAAGGTTTTAGGGAGTGCGGACTTTGATTTTTTTTGGTGGTTGTGGTTCTAAGTTCCATTTTCCACCAAACCCGGAACCCGTTGCTAGCAGGAAACTGTGGTTTTACAGGTTGATTTGAGTTAAAAACTTTAGCACCAAGAGAAAGGTTGACCATGAGAATTAGGGTTTCACATTAAAACCAAAAGACATCTTTCAAAACTCAAATGTCAATACTACTCGTGATCGAATATAAGATCATGATTTCTCGAAGCCATAATTACAAGCTCATGTGAATCTAAACCTAGATTTCTAATATTAGTGGCATAGTTCATGATTTCTCAAAACCATAATTACAAGCTCATGTGAATCTAAACCTACATTTCTAGTATTAGTGGCCTAGTTCATGATTTCTCGAAACCATAATTACAAGCTCATGTGAATCTAATCGAAGCCGAAATTACAAGCTCATGTGAATCTAAACCTACATTTCTAGTATTAGTGGCCTAGTTCATGATTTCTCGAAACCATAATTACAAGCTCATGTGAATCTAATCGAAGCTGTAATTACAAGCTCATGTGAATCTAAACCTACATTTCTAGTATTAGTGGCCTAGTTCATGATTTCTCGAAACCATAATTACAAGCTCATGTGAATCTAATCGAAGCCGTAATTACAAGCTCGTGTGAATCTAAACCTAGATTTCTAGTATTAGTGGCCTGGAACCACGAATCAAAAACACCCTTTGGGGCCAGACAACCCCATGTCTAACACCCGCTAAATTCCATCTTAATCCCAAGCGTTTCTGGTAGTGAAACAAATATTCAGACATTATCTAGCGAGTTCGTCTAACAACATTGCACAAATATTCGAACATTACGGCAAGGCCCGTTTCACCTTACATGGAACCGGAACTGATGGTTCTAACTCCCTTTTTCATATGTTTCTTTGATTTTTTAAAAAAATTGAAGACTTTAATGATCTTTTCAGTGTCTTAAAACTCAAACCAGAACGGTAATCAAAACTCGTGGTTCTAAACCAGAACTGGCCCGGTTCAGCTTCCTAGTTCCAAGAACATCGAAACGGGCCTTGCCGACTTATACCATAAACCACCGGCAAATAGCTCCACCTTGGCTCGCTGGACAAATTAACCAACTCTAATTTCATGAGTGGGAAAGGATTTCCAAGGGAAGAGAAAGTTAATGCCAAAACATTTAGATGGTTTAGGTAGGAGATGAGTAATAAGAACATTAAGCAAGCGCTTGGTGAAGAAAATCAACAGTACAAGTTGATGCGATCGAGGAGAATGAAAAGGGGATGCTTCTTGTTCTTGTCGTGGCGGGTCTATCCTAAACCCCGTCGTGTCCATCCCTGCATTCTCAAACCGGAAACCTGCCACATTCGAGAAGGCGGTGGGTAGGGATTGCGATCCCATGCCTCCGACATTTCTTTTCAAAGGCATCATATAGTTATGGCAACTGAACTCCGTTCTCAGTAATGAAAAAATCGTTCTTCGTTGATTGTATTACTTGATTTCAGTTTGATTGTTCTTATGGAATTCAATCAACTATTGAATTTGGGTAGAATGAAATGTGGAAAGCTCACCCATTTGCTGCATCACTCCACGTTGAGAGTCCAATGCTTGAACATGCACGGCGACAACAAAAACGTCCAGCAAGTTTTCTGTAGAGTTATATATGTAGCGGAAAAAGGTTAAGGCATATGATTCTATGCTTTTGTGAAAGAAACTCACGTGTTTCATGTCACCATAATTTTGCACTTATTCATGAGCGAGGTAAGAGAGACCATTTGTATAATCACTAAAGTTGAATTTCACCTAAATAAACTTTTCATTTTCGAATCTGCATTTCTATTGATCGAATAGTGGAAATGTTTGAGAAAATTTAAGCATAAATGAGATTCAGTTCATGTACCAGCATGATCGACTGGTGGTTTGAACCGTCGAGCACCGACTGTAAAGAGTGACCACACAAATGAGTGCCATTTCCAACGCTAAAGAGCAAATTTCTTTCGATTTTTTACTACACATAACGTGGGGAGTGGCATCCTCTTTTTCGAAGGTTGAAGTCAAATTGGCATCAAATTAAAGAGTTAGAAAAAAACTGTTCACTGTGGGACCTGCAGAACTATTGCTTCCTACAGTTGGCCCTTTTGTTTTCTTTCTTCCTCCACATATTTCAACTCTCTCTCATCACGCACACAAACATATTATATATACATACAGATATGTATGTATGTATGTATATATATATATATATATATCCATGTGTGCATGTTCGTATGTCTGTGTCAGTGTGTATGCATGCATTCATACATATATACACACAAAGTATATATGTATGTATTTTGTATATATACAAGCACATACGTGCATGCGCGTATGTGTGTATGTGTATGTAAGTATGCATGAAAGTATGTGGAAACACAAGTACAGTGCACTTTTTCTAGAATACGCTATACAATTCTCGTATAACTTATCATATGAATGTGACATCCGTGCCAAGAATTTTTTGAGTTATTCTCGTATATTACTTGGAAAAGTATACTAAATGACTACAAACTTTTAAATTTAGTAGTTTTATCATTTCCGACAAAAAATTAAAAGCCTATGCATGCATTGAGAAAACATTTATGAATAATTGATTGCCAGGTTTTAGAGCATTCCAAACACATCTCCTATGATTAGAGACGCATATAACCAAATATATGAAACTCATACGTTAGTAGAGTATACACAATAGTTTCTTTTCACATACAAATATACATACATAATTTGGTAGATAAAATAATAAGTTTTAAAGAAAACACATACACATATACACACTATACGCGATAGTCTCTCTCTCTCTCAAAGTGATGAATTACTTTAGACGATTATACAAGTTCGGCAGAACGTCCCAACAAGCAACCAAGAGTCCCAATCGCCATAGATTGCCCATTCTGCTACATATTGCTTTCATAGCTTGCCTTTAATTTATATAATATTAAGTGTTCGTGGCCTATTTATCGACTATTTCAGAGAAGAAAATTGTCACATATTATTTATTGACTGCAGAGCCTTGCTCTTGTTGAAAGATGTCAAGAAAACCAATTAAACTCGACGTCGTGGCCTCTCCCCTAAATTAACGAAGATGCTGTTTGCCATAGGACTTGCCCTAATATCTTTCCTGTGTTAGCAATTTAGGGCTTTCTTGTACCTACTACTCGGATGAACCCAATCAATCATGTCGTTTTAAGTATAGATTATAAATGCTTTCGAACTTTTCTTTTAAATTTTGCTTCGAAGAAATCCTATATATATATAACCCCGGACTGCTGTCATATCCCACCTATATACATATAAATATATATGTATGTACTTGAACACAAAAATATATGCTTCCTACTTGTCCCATTACCTGTTTGGGAAAAGAGAACCTGAAATTGTACCCATCCGATTAAAGTTTGCGTCAGGGCCAGGTATAGGCATAGTGGTCCCAGACCTGCCCCCTATATATATATAGTGATATTATATGTGTTCAATTTAATCTGTGCTTAAATCTACTTGAACATCACCATTGCTTGGTCGGCTTGATCAATAGTATAGATTTAAATATAAAGAATAGATTAAATCATTGTCCATTAAATGCGAGTTTGAAAAATAGAATGGTATGAATTGCCTTTTAGGTTTAAATCTCCATAGTTGGTTACACCTATTAGACGACAAAGATATTTGAGAAGATTTAAGCCTGGATGGGGATTGAGCAAGGACCATCTCTCTCTCTCTCTCTCTCTCTCTCTATATATATATATATATATATATATATATATATATATATATATATATAAGGTGGGGTGGATAACCCAAAAAGTTTTTTAGGGCCGATAACCATTATGATAGTACAGGGAATCAACAATGAACTATACATATCTGCTAATTCTATTTATCCTCACCTCCGCTTGGTGTAGATAGAATTCCTAGATAAGTAAAAATTTGAGGTTGAAACCTAAGGTTGTTCGGTCAGGTTTGATATCGATCTAGGCTTAACCTCAATCAACCCAACCCAATTGATTCTCAATTCGGCGAAACCAGCCACACCATTGGCTCAGGTTAATTATTCGGTTAGTGATGATATATGATCAGCAAATAAACTTGCTGAAATGAAGAATAAGCCAAGGCACTCTCCCACTATGCTAACCCTAATTCCCTTGAACAAGAAGAATTCATACATGTAACTTCTAAATCTTTTTAAGTTTATTTACCTTTTCTGATCAAAACTTGAACTTCGGTAGCGGGTCTCAGGCCAAGATAAGGAGGAGGTTGCATCCAAAGGCCGACAAGAATAGCGAAACTTTGTCAAATCACTGCGTTTATGGCATGATTCGCAGCTAAGTTCAGTCGGAGAAAGAACTTAATTTTGTATATAAATTCCCATAATTCATGTTACTTTAAAATTATATCTAAAACATATAAAATGTACATATATGATATATATATATATATTATAAGCTTTAATTACATAGCAATATTTGTGGTGTTAAGAGAAAAATGTACTATGAGAGAGAGGGGACGGCGGGGCCCAGTGGTTCCGGAGCACGTGAACATGGGCCAATCGTTGTTCGGGGAGTTGAGACACGTGGACCGACTCTTTTGGACTTAGTCAAACATGCCCACGTGATGAGTTGCTGTATTAGCTTGGGTGGCCCACCACCATTGGGCCCACATATGGGTCCGGGATGTTAATCCAGGACCCGAACTCCCCTACTGGGACGGTGGGACCCACCATCCAGCTGCTCGAATTTTCTCTTTCCCTCTTGTATGGAAGCTGCGTCCGGCTGGACCTCATGGCCCATTGGATCTCATATCGATTTCATTATTTTGTGTTTTACTGATTAATTGACAAGAATTATTTTCACACATAATTGGCTTCATTACAGAAATTAAACCTTGTTCAAGGGTTCAATTGTTGTTGCAAACGCGTACCTTTTCTTTTGGTACAATGGGGACGCCTAAGCCAGACACACGCCCTTAATATCGAACTCGCGGCATTCAACTTGTGAGTCGACCTTCTAGTCAGATGAGTTATTGCTAGTTGTTATAAACGTATAGGTTAATCCAAGGAAACCAAACCAAAACCAAGCTTTATCTTGCACTAATTAGCCAAGAACTCAAATTTTATTTAAGAACAATGGATGTTGTGTTCATGCCTTTTTTATTCGATGGATATTATTGCTTTTAATTTAACTAATATAAAATGCAATGAAATTTACAGTTGGTCACAGTTAATTGTAAAATGGACATAAGAAAAAAGAATTCCACACAAGTACAAAGTTTCATATATATATATATATATATATATATATATATATATATATATATATATATATATATATATTCTTATTGTAGATCTTGATCCGATTGATGATCTACTCAACTTGACTCTATTCTCATCAGTGCTGAAATCTCAAACAAACAGAACCTTTTCTCATGTAGGTGGGGCTGGCTATATGGACTCTTGGTAGCTATTGTGATGGGTTTTGTGTTTTACTTCTATCTAATATAGACACGGTTTTAATTTGGTTCAAACCGAAACCGAAAACACAACCAGCAGTCATGAATAACCGGAAAAGAGTAAACCTGGTTCGGTTGTGATTCACGGTTCTAGGCAAACCGAAAGCGGACAGTTTCTCGATGTTGGTTCGGACAGGTCAGTCTAATACAAAGAGAAGATCGTGTGTTGAAAATTTCTTGTAATTTAACACAATTTGAAATCATAAATTGTGTTTTATATAATTAAAATTTTAATTAAAACTCATTTTTACCTGCTCACAAGTTTCATAATTCAATTCAATAAAAAAGTTAGATATTTCAAACTGGGGTTTTGTAAAAATTAGCAGTAACGACGCGTGCATGATTCCAAGTCGTTGGAGTGACGCAAGGGTGAAGTAACTGGAATCTTTTGGTGAAACGGCTTTTCACTTGAAATGACAAAAGATGCTTTGATTAGATGCTCTCTCTGTAAGGTTAGGGACCCTGCCTGGTCCCTACGAATTGTGACACCAGGGTAGGGGAGATAAACAACACTAATTTAAGACACTATCTTGTGGTGGGGATGTTGCACACAGTTTAGTTGTGGGGAAAGGTGAAAAAGAAAGGACATGATACGATGGTTATTTTTCATCTCTCTTATATATAAACCTTGGTTCTTGCTTAATAATTGTTTTTTAAAATACGAGTGTAAGTAGTTTTAAAAAAAAATAAATTTTGTAATTATACACATATTATTTAAAAACAATAGTATACATAAACTCTTATTGATGATTAGAAATATAGATATAGAGAGAGTGAGGGATTGTATCATGTGCCAATCATTGATATTATTTTTTAAAGGTACAAGTATAATAACATTATCTTTTTTTTTAAACTCTTAATTTTTTAAAATTATATTCATGATACTAAAAAGCAATGGGAACAATATCAAATTTATATATATATATATATGTATGTATATGTGTGTGTGTTTGTTTGTTTTGTCCTACAATAGAATTAACAAATAATTATCCTAATAATACTTTATATATATATATATATATTTGTATTTCTATATGTATGCATATTTAGATATGTTTGTGTGTGCCCTTGCATAATAATTAATGAATAATTATCCTGATAATACTTTCAATTTTCATGATAAACGGCTAAAGTTCTACTCAAGCACAACATTGTTTTTCTATGATATGGGATGCTAGACCCAATAGAGTATCAAGGAAAGAAAGAGAATCTGGTCGCTGGATGGCTAGTTCGGGGTTCGATTTTGATTGCTTGTAGCTCGCTTTGCTAGCCCATGTGTAAGAAAACCTCTAGGGTTAAAGCCATAAAGGTCCTAGTCGTGGAGTCTTAAGATACGATTAGTTCAACTCTCACCTCAAATAACCATTTCATACGTCCCTTTAAGGAATCTCTTGTGGGGAGAGCCACAAAAGGAGAAAAGAATTGATTTTTCTTTTCATTTTGTCTTTTTATTGATTCGAAAATACAAAAGCTAGATACCGATCCAATTCGCAACCACACACTGGATTAGCTAAGTTGGGAGGAAAAAAATCTTAGAAAGATCATCCACCTCATTGGTACCAAACAATCGTATGATATTCACCTAAAGTTTATTAGCAAAGTAACCATGCCTTTAGAAGACATCTCAACAAACCATTTCTTTGATATATATATATATATATAACATACATACACATGTATATATGTGTGTGTCTATATTTATATGAACATATATATATATATATATATAACATACATACACATGTATATATGTGTGTGTCTATATTTATATGAACATATATATATATATATATATATATATATATATATATATATATAACATACATACACATGTATATATGTGTGTGTCTATATTTATATGTACATATATATTGATTGATTGAATCTTATCCACTAACACTATCTACTCATGCTCGATCATTTCTTTTGAGAAACATGAGTTTAATAATATTGTCTTTTGTCTTTTTGAAGATCCTTAATTTTTTTAAATTATACTTATATTACCAAAAAGTTATGAGTGAGCATGTTAGAAGTGAGTATATCCAATTTGTCTATATATATTTCAGTGATTTTATCTAACATCTCAATGACATTACATAACCATGATTATGTATTTTCTTGTTTTGTGAGGTATGTGTGTAATGATGTTGTCATTTATATTTTTATACATACTATTATAACTTTCTAAATAATATTTGCACCATCAAAAGGCAAAGAAAATACATATAGAAAGAGTGAGTTGCTAGACAACTTTCCATGTTAGGCTTGACTTTCATCATGTTTGTACTATCAATTGAATGGTAGAGATCAAGTATATGTCTTGTAGTCATCTATATATTGAATGTCATTGATCCTTGTTGACATTGACGGATGATTCAATATGTGTCGTTGATGTGATCATACAATAACATATCATGAAAGACTATCTACCCGCTCCTAGTTTCTCTCTCTCTCTCTCTCTCTCTCTATATATATATATATATATATATATATATATATATATATATATATATATATATATATATGCCAAACTTAGAAAAGCACCCTAATTTCATGAGAAACTCAGAGGTTAGGCCCCTGGATTCCTCATGAATCAAATGGCAAAGATAAGGAGTTGTGATAGGATAAAAAGGTAAATATTTGAAACTTTTATCGGATTGTAGATGAAAATTTTCTCATGCAGATATGCCACTATAAACTACAAAGGCATCTACGATGCGAATATCTACAGAAGAACAATGGTTTACGAGGGAGATATGGAAATAGAAATCAGAAGGCCCATGTGGGTTAGCAACTGGCAAATGTACTATCCACATAGTTTTTACTTGCGTCTCTCACTGTACAACACATATGGGCTGTCACTCTAAAGCAATGTCGTTCGACTCTCTCTCTCTCACACACACAAGATAGACATTAGAGGAAGAGAATTCCTAAAGTGGTTTGGACGTTTGAAGAGACACCCTGATGGAACTTAGATGAAAATCTAAAGAAAATTAGATGGGTAATACTTTTAAAAAGAATCAAATATATGCCCAAAAAGAGTTGGAAGAAAAGGTAAAAAATGTAATATTATTTTTTTAGAGTTTCGATGCTTATATGATGCAACATAGAGTGTAATTAGTAGGAATCCATGTGACTGGTCCTACTAAGTGTAGGAAAAAACTCAGTTTTGAAATTTATTATCAAAGTTAGACATATAAAAAAATTCAACTAAAATTTGACCACACAAGAACGATGAAAAGAGAAACTTTTATCCCAGAGACTGACGTAAAGAAGGTGGGTATCGATTGCTAACCCTATACTACACAGAGATCTCTCACAGACCCCTAGTTCATGATTCCCGGAACGCAGAAGTTCCTCACCATTTGGTCCTCATATTACAAGAGTCATGAAAGCGAGAATTCCAAAGAAAATAAAAGTTTCATCTTCCCAAGAACCTAAAATAACTGAATCACCATGTTCTCCCATCCATAAACAATGAATTCCTCTCAAGGGAGCAACTGCTTGTTCAAAATAAACAATTAATGATATCTGACATCCTCATCGTAACTCTCAAATAAACCCCACTGCTTAGCTATATTGCTCCCCTTATGATCTAAGCAAGAGTTAGGAATCTCATTTCAGAGAGAGAGAGAGGCAGAGAGAGGACCAACAAACGATCTCCAAAATCAGAAAAATATACTGAATCTCCGTTGCAATGTCAATCAAACATTATGAAGATTGTAATGCAAATAGATACAAGACCACCCATCTGGAAAAAAAAGTTCGTGAGACCAACACCCGTTGCAATATTGATGCCTCTCTACGACCCTGTATTCGTCTAAAGGATAAGAACTAACAGTGTAAATAATTCTGAATAAATTAAATTCAATACCAACATAGCAAAGATTGCTACGCATGCATATATACAAATTTAATTCCTCTTTCTCTCTCTGGTTGCTCTAAAGACTCCTGTAGGTGTTTCCCTGGACGGCGGAGTTTGATTGGTCATCGTCACAAAGGAAGCAAATGGAGGCTGCAGAACGTTCAGGCATCGGCATAGTCCCGCCAGCAGATGAGCATGGTGACGCATCGCCTCATGATGTAAAACCTCGCCCTCTGCTCCTTAACGAGCCGAACGCACCGTCTCGTAAAGGAGGAACGTCGTGTAGAAGATCTGCAAGAGACCGAGGAATTGCGAAGAAGGGTAGAAGAGCCATGACTGCTCCTGCAAGACCCTTTCTTTGAAAGCTTCCATTTCTCATCTAAATAAAACTCCGAACCACCCATTTTGCCTTCCTCCTCACTGCAAACCAAGATGCTGCACTCTCTCTCTCTCTGTATGGAGATCTGCACTTGTGGCTATAGTCTGGTGAGGTTTGGGAGATTCTGGACGATGAGATCTGGGAAAGAGATGGGTTTAGAGGTATTTATAAGAGAGAGAGAGTCATACATGCGCAGCCGGGTGTCCTTGGGAAATACCCTGTACTATTTTTGGGTTATTTATATAAAATGGGGGGTTGTTCTATGCTCAGTGTTCTCACTGATAAAGCCAAATTTGTTTAATTAATGTTTTTCCTTTTTTATTTAAATATTCTTCTTTCGTTTCTATATTAACAAGACCTAATAAATGCACCCACAGGATATATATATATATATATATAGAGAGAGAGAGAGAGAGAGAGAGAGTCATATCGGAAACCTTGGGAAACTGACACTTTTTAAATTTTAGAAAGAACGAGAAATCCCAGAGTGACAGTGCCATAAGATACTCTATGACGTTGCTGGGAGTTTTCAATCAAGAAACCTCCGCTTACCCCTCAAATTTGTCATTAATTCTAGTGTCATGCCAAACCATAAAACCCCTTCACTTTTTGATCCAAAATCTTTTGTCCAAAACTTTAAATAGCACACAACTCAGGTGCTAAATATAAGGGTTGAACGATGGTTAACGACAAACAAAATTAATAAGAGATTAGGTTTATTTCATTAACTTTTGAGTTTATTAAAGAAAATATTGTTGATAATAATAGAAAATGCAAACAATGTGATATTCTTATAAATTGACTTGGATACATGCAGAAAATGAAAGTTTTTTTGTTTGGTGTAATAGAGAGGCTGAAGTCACATGCACACCCTGGGTACTGAACTCATGACCTTCAACTTGTGAGTCGATTGATAGCCAACTTAGCTAAAGTATAGAAAGAACAACATCAAACATGATCTTACTTTTATGAAGTTAAATATTTAGATCATAAGATCATGCTAATGATTTTTGCTTGTGCATGCGTATGTGTGTGCTTCCGCTTAGTATGATCGGGATTTGATTTGGATTTTGGTATTAATTTGTTGAGTTTCATGCTAATATTTTGACAAATGAACTTAGTAGTTTGCATGGGATTTTATTTAGCCCAAAAAGCATTCTATCATCTCTTTCCTTTGTGTGTGTGAGAGAGAGAGAGAGGTGATTGCTGCTTTGAGCGGTGAGGACAGTAAAAAAACCAGGCAGAAAGCAGGACGGGTCCCACAGTTTCTGTATGCACAGCCTGTGACCCGTGTGGGACCCGGTTTTCTTGATCCAAAATGCCGGTCCCCTCCGGCTTGGGCCTGGTCTACTAACTAGTCAATGTGGTCAAGGACGTAAATAGGCTTCAACACCTGGACAGAAAAGGATCTAGTCAACAGTTAACACTGTTGACCCAAAATGGTATGATTATGGCTATGGGCTTCACCTTATCATGATGCAGTATTTTATGCCATTGGTAGTCACAGGATATCATATATTTTAGTCGACTGTCATATATTGCAGATACAGTCATTTATTTTTAGATTTTACAGAGTACAAACTTGAAATGATGTGAGCGATGGGTTGCACAATGTTATGTCTCTTTCAATGAGCACTTCATTCATGTCATATTGCGAACACTCTTGTGAGTCCCTCATCATATTTATCTAATTTTATATATAAAATAAGGAGAGTTAACATCCATATTTATCTAATTTTATATATAAAATAAGGAGAGTTAATGTGGGGTATTGGGTATTGATGTCCCGGAATCGAACTTACGACCTGCAACTTGTGGGTCGAACCCTCTATGCAGGTATGTTAAAGTGCATCTTTCTCGAGTTCGAAAATCTTGATTGCACATTATGAACTAAGAATGTGTGGCCAACTTTACTTAGTTTAAGATAAGGCTTGGTTTTTGTTTTGGCGCAACTTTTGAATGTGAATGATCTTCTGTGCAAGGATCATATCGTGAGAGATTATTTGTTTGTGTAAAAAATTTCCCGAACCGAGTGAGGGAAAAATTGGATTGATCTATCATATTCCTTCAGGACTATTGGTGCTCGTGAATAATATGTTTCTTGTGTTTACTTCAACTAGACATGGCCGGCTTCAAATTGGTCCAATAATTTCAATTAGAACCGAAGAGTGCTAAAAATTGATTGGAAATGGAATTGGGAACCACCCGATTCCACCTTCTATGGAATCGGAACTTGGCCCGAATCAGAACAAACGGTTTCAAACTGTCATTTCATATGTTTTTAATTTCTTTTTTAATTTTTTTTATGTTTTCAGTTGGTTTCGAGTAATTTAGGACTCAACATGGAATTGAAACCTAAACCGGAGTTTCCAAACCAATATAGGAACAAGACATGTCTAGCTTCAACTACTGAATATTTGAAATTTGGATTCTCAGAAGCTGAGAATCAAAATCCATTTCACATGTGAATCAAACACACCCTAGAAATTGATTTTAGTTGTACATGTTTAAGGATAAAGGTTGAGAATCAAAATCCATTTCACATTTGAATCAAACACGACCTAGAAAATTGATCTTAGACTCATGGTGAGAAAGAGCAGATGGGATATGCACGTACACATTGTTCATCATCATCATCATGGGACCATCCTTGTCATTGTTCATGTATACGTTAGTCATCCGTGTCAAATGGCACAAGATGACACTCTCATGGATAAATAAGGTTGGTTTGCAACAGGTCAACCAGTTCGAATCGGAACCAAATCGATCCAACAACCATTTTTAACTCAAACAGCCAACCACAATTGGAGCACCGAACTAAGTAACCTCCTCCTATAGAAACCTGTTCTTGTTTTATTATAAAACTTTTCAAGTATTTTTTTTCAAGTTTTTGGTTTAAACTTCTTGGCAAACCAGAAACGGTCATGTGGTATGTCTTATAAATTTCTTCCAGTAGCGAGCTACTAAGTGGTACCTTGATAAGATGATCGCTGTCTATTCAATAATTTTTTCTTTTTTTTTTATATAAGATCCTTTAATTTTAACTTTGAGAGATCTCAATTTCTTTGTTTGTATTATTCTTGGTTGTATGATGCTTTATAGCTTCCTTACTAGTTTGATGACAAAGTTCGTCTCCTTTGACAGACAAAAGAAAACATCAGCTTTGAAAATGAGATTTGTGGCTACACAAAATCCAGACTGGTGATTTAGAGCCGTTCATCTTGAGATGAACCGCATCCAGTGGCAGGTCCTCTGCATTATCGAGGGAATTAGGCCAGAAAATCGGGTCTTGTCTTTGACCTATGGGAAACAAATCTCAAAAATTGAATTTGGAAGATACTGATTGATATTTGAATTTAAAAATCAAAAGTTGCCTTTTAAATTAATTATCCTTACACAAATACATATATATTTTTTGCTTTTAGATTTTCATTCTCAATCATTTATTTTTAAGATTTGATGATTGAGATTTGTTTGAATATACTAATATATATATGGTTTATTTGTTTATTGATAATTGAAAGAACCAACTTGGTTGGAGTTGGAACTTGGAATAACCCAACGCAAACAGCAAAGGCCTATGCTGGATGTTGGCTCCTAAAAGGTGGTAGTGGCCATCTGGTAGAAATCCTGACTGCAAACTTAGCTTTAGAAGCCCTTCTTTACTACTTTAGTCCTACGGGAGATCTTGACATTTCAATTAATTAACTGATCTACACTTAGAACAAGTCGACGCAGTCCTGCTGCGACTGCATCGCGGCCTGATGATCAAATGGAAGATCGACGATTCGAAAAGTTAATTTCTTATACCGACAGTGTTTCAAAAGCTTCTTCTTGATCATCGTCGCGAAAGAATGATCGTATTTGCCTTCACCTATTCACCAACTTTCTTGTATGACTCCGACTAACTCGCGTTTCTTCTCTGCTACTGTTTGGGTAGTATTTTTAACCATAAATCCTTCATCACCAACTCCAAATTGCGATGCCATGTGACATTGAGTTTGATTAATTGATTGGATTTCTTGTCTTACATGTTCTCAAAAGGCACAGAGTTACTGATTAATGGCAGAATAATGCACATTTGGAAGGATTAGGGGTTTAATATCTCTGGATGTGCAAATTGACGGAATTGCAGATGAACACAAAGAGAATATAGAAAGGGGGAGATTAGTAAGGACAAATGCATTCGCTATTTTCATTAGATCCAAGATATTCAGTTCAGTTCTTAGGTGCAGTAGCATTTTAACCAGTTCAAATGGGAAACAAATCTCAAAAATTGAATTTGGAAGATAATGATTGATATTTGAATTTAAAAATCAAAAGTTGCCTTTTAAATTAATTATCCTTACACAAATACATATATATTTTTTGCTTTTAGATTTTCATTCTCAATCGTTTATTTTTAAGATTTGATGATTGAGATTTGTTTGAATATACTAATATATATATATATATATATATATATATATATATGGTTTATTTGTTTATTGATAATTGAAAGAACCAACTTGGTTGGAGTTGGAACTTGGAATAACCCAACGCAAACAGCAAAGGCCTATGCTGGATGTTGGCTCCTAAAAGGTGGTAGTGCCCATCTGGTAGAAATCCTGACTGCAAACTAAGCTTTAGAGGCCCTTCTTTACTACTTTAGTCCTACGGGAGATCTTGACATTTCAATTAATTAACTGATCTACACTTAGAACATGTCGACGCAGTCCTGCAGCGACTGCATCGCGGCCTGATGATCAAATGGAAGATCGACGATTCGAAAAGTTAATTTCTTATACCGACAGTGTTTCAAAAGCTTCTTCTTGATCATCGTCGCGAAAGAATGATCGTATTTACCTTCACCTATTCACCAACTTTCTTGTATGACTCTGACTAACTCGCGTTTCTTCTCTGCTGCTGTTTGGGTAGTATTTTTAACCATAAATCCTTCATCACCAACTCCAAATTGCGATGCCATGTGACATTGAGTTTGATTAATTGATTGGATTTCTTGTCTTACATGTTCTCAAAAGGCACAGAGTTACTGATTAATGGCAGAATAATGCACATTTGGAAGGATTAGGGGCTTAATATCTCTGGATGTGCAAATTGACGGAATTGCAGATGAACACAAGAGAATATAGAAAGGGGGAGATTAGTAAGGACAAATGCATTCGCTATTTTCATTAGATCCAAGATATTCAGTTCAGTTCTTAGATGCAGTAGCATTTTATTGAACTTCTTAATTTAACAAGCCATTTCAATGATAGTTTGACTAATGCACTGACAAACACATCTCTCTTTCTCTCTCTCTCTCTCTCTCTCTCTCTCTCTCTCTCTCTCTCTCTCTCTCTCTCCGTGTGTGTGTGTGTGCACGCATGTAAGAGCAAATAATCTTGGGTTCTATAACGTGGTTCAAAGGAGGAGCTGTTGAACTGCAAAAGTAAGGGAATTACTATTTACACTCTTTTTATTATCGACGCTGCTCCTCTCTCTCTCTCCAGTTCTTGTCTATTTACTCTTGTGATCGATTTCTCCAACTACAAGGCAACAAAGTCGCTGAAGTCGAGCTTGTAGATGTGAGTCACCCGAAGAGGGTGTATGGGAAGATGGAAGGTGGAGAGAGAGAGAGAGAGAGAGAGAGAGTTCATATAGTGAGAAGGGTATTACGATTAAAACAACTAAGCCTTTTCTCATACTAGATGGTGTCGGCTATATGGATTCTTTGTTTTCATATAGCACTTGTAAAATTCATGGTAAGTAAGTCCGACAAAGTTTTATGCTGGTTGTCGAAAGCCTAACTTAATCCTTTTCTTTTATCCAGGCTTAGAATCGGCCATTCAAGGGTGATCCCTTACATGAACAAGGTATTATGATCAATTTTGAAAAATGTTAGGAGTATTTTTGGGAACATGGAGGAAAGGAATTTGAATATAGAGATTTCGTGTGCCCATAACAATTATGCATATTTTTCATCATATGGATTGGAATTAATCGAACCATGTGACAATCTCATTATATTCATCTCAGCATTTTCAGGTGAAGAAAAGTTGCATTAAACTAATATCAATGCCGGGATCGCTGTATGAGGGAGTTGGTTGGTCAAGAATGAGGACGGTGTGATTTGAAGGGTAGAGCGGCACTCTTTTCAACTAGCAAGCTGGGTGAGGCAAACCCGTCACACGCCAAAAGAATAAAGAAACCATTTATGTAAGTTGAGGAGGCCCTTGAGGGGTGTATGATTACAAGGCAGGACCTGTAGAATTGTCACTGCAAGCCCAATTCCCATTTTGAGAACGAGTTAAAAGCCGAGCTATGAGCCGAGACTCACATTTGATTATGAGGCTTGGGCCTAAAATAGTTTGAGTTTTGTAGGCCTGAACCTAAAATAGTTCGAGTTCTCTACGCCTAGGACTTGTAATGAAGCACGTCTGAAGTTACCGCTTAAAGTAAAACTTCTCTTTTTCAATTAGCAAGGTGGGTTTCACAAGACCAGGATGGGTTGCATTGAAGACCCTGACCAAGTAAATGGGTTTCAATACAAGCAGACAAGAACACCATGAGCCTTGTTGAACTCTTCAGTGCGCAGCTAGATCAGTGCTTATGTTCGGTCCAAATATTTGCAACTAAAATGTCCTAAAAGAGTTCGTATATCAAGCATCGATCTGGCGCAAGTATATCAAATTCTTTTATGACATTGCCTCAGTCGTTTTAATAGAAATCCCAGTTCTGCGTTGGAAACCCTGAATCATCTCGCATCCTGAATAGCTGTTGCTTCCTTCTGCAAGATGGCAACACTAAGTATCATCAAGGTTCAGCTTTAAAGGTATAATTAGATAGATTGTGAATAAAAAAAACCTCAGTCCAAGCTTTCTCATGATACAATCCAGTTGTTCCATCAATTCAATCTTATTATTCAGCAACTCTAAGTCTGTTTCTGTTGCTTCCTTCTGCAAGATGGCAACATTAAGTATCATCAAGCTTCAGCTTTAAAGTTATAATTGTAGATTTCAGGGAAAGCAGGAAAGAAGACCCATATTTTCTTATTTTGTGAGTGCACGTAACCGGGTGTTAAAAGTGGCAACTCGATAACTTACAATAATTAGATGGACTGTGATTCAAACAAACCTCAGTGGCCAAGCTTTCTCATTGTACAATCCAGTTGTTCCATCAATTCAATCTTATTATTCAGCAACTCTGTCTGTTTCTCTCAATTCAAGCTGGTTTTTCAGCATATGCGTCATCTGAATAGATTGATGAATGTAAACGAAACTATCCCAACTTACAGACAGTATTCTAGTAGTGGATTCCAATATATTTGTTTGCTGACAGTTTAAAGTTTCTCTCTAAAAATTGTTTGCTAGCTATGAATTTGACATCATTATGTATTAAGCCTTGCCTCGTTAGCTTAGAAGGATTAGCACAGGAAAAAGGGTCTCGACGCTATAACTTTGTGCTCAGGGAAATTTTAGGAAGGCTGAGATATCCCTCAAAACAAAGACTGGATCTTTTGCTTTCGTCTCTCAGTAGAGCTGGCGAGCTGAACGAACCCAACAATCCTGTTTGTTCCCGTCCTCGTTTGCAATCCGAGATACTTGCAGTCGAACAACCTCTTCCTACATGAATGGCTCACCATCCTTTCAGGTGATGGCGAGGTTAGTGATCCATTAGGATGACGCAGCCAATAATCAAAATCCGGCATACAGTAACTCTCAAAGAAGTTGGAAGGCACACCACCCATGTCATTACTGGAAGGGCTTCTGCAGCATTGCACGAACATTAAAAATGTGCAGCATTGCTTCTTTCCCGCAGTTCGAAGAACGAGAAATGACAAGAGAGTTGTCTTACTAGAAGTAACCTTACAGCAAAGACTTCGTTCGACTGGTTGGGTGTACAAGAACAAGTTGATCATCCTTATCAATACTAACTTGTGCTACAAGTGAACCGTTTGACAGAGGTTCTGTTCTCTACCGGCAGCATCAAAATTCAATTCATTCGAGAGACAATAGAACATTAGAAATGTTTTCTCAATTAATAAAACTGCTGTTTTAAGAAGAAAATCCACAAATACGGTCATGCGCTTCGACAAGGGCCTAATCGGATTTAATCATCGCATATATTTGTAAATGGTTTATTTAGTTTATTTTATTGATTAAACTGAATTTTAATTTAATTATATTGTATGTACTTAAATTGCATTTGAGATAAGTCTTTATGAATTGTAACCTTGAATTAGGATTCTTTTGAGGAATTTATTTTGCATAAAATTGAACTTTAAATACATTTTACATGGGATCCACTGTTTTGGGCGAATCCCTTTTATGTTCAGGATCCTTTAATAGCTTCATAAATTATCTCATATTTTCTATTTTCCCGTCTCAATTCCTAGCGAATAACATCTACTTTTCACCAACCGGTTGGTTCAGGTGGTGCAGAACTTGTTCCCCATGAAAAGCCTCCAAGCATAGGGAGAACTTCAGACCCGGCTGAAGCCCGATTTGCTGTTAAAGAAGATCAAGATAAATTTACTGGTGGTTTAGAGAAAAGAGAAAGAATTTATTGTTTAAAATTCATGCAACGAATGCTTACAAAGAAAGAAAGAATCAATCATGATAAATTTACCCAACAAAATTACAGTTTGTCCCAAAAAGACTAAAGCTCATTCCTTTAGAATCTTGATCACCCCACGTTCGCTCACAGCAGCATGTCTATGCATTTAAAGATCAATGAGAGAAGCAAAAAGGCTACGCAAATTCGACCATGAAGGAGAGCTTCATAGTCCAACGCCGATCAACATCTTCAGGTGCTGCTCCCCTGCATAAAAGCCCATTCTCTGTGGTGCCTCCATGGCCTGGAGACCACCTGCTGTCGCTCACTAGGACCCCTCGGACTCGAACTACCAGATCCCGAACTCCGGGGTCTTCGAGACGATCTCAGAGAGGAGGAAGCAGAAGAAGATGATTGGCGCCTCCCAAAGAAGGAAAAGAAGCTCCTAATTCCTTGCCAACCTACATCTCTCAGCCTTTCTCGGCTCTGGCGAGAAGCAACCCAAGGCACTATTCTTGCCGACGCCACCCCGGCATTGAAATCCCCATCCATTTCTGTATATACTGCCGGAAGCTCCCGTTCCCCACCGGAAAGCCTCCCCACTGCAAGTCCGCCACCGGGAAGCCTCCAAATTGTGAGCCCCACCGTCTCTTCCTCCTCGGCCCCAGCGGTTTCTGGAGCGTTTTGCACGGTCGGCAGCGTCGGTGCATCCGTCGGCAGCTGGTGGCGGCATATGGGACAAGAATTATGGAGGGAGAGCCACGGAAGGATGCAGTCGGAGTGGTAGAGGTGCTTGCACGGTATTTCCCGAGCTTCGGAATCGATTTCGAAGGGCTCCATGCAGATCGCACACTGCAATTCGGCGGTGACCTGATGAGCGAGGACCTTGATCATCGGCATCTCGTCGATCGCTCTCTTCGACGCCGGTGGTTGCTCGCAGCGGTCACCTACGCCACCCGCCTCGATGCGTCCTACCTGGTTCAGCAACCGATCGAAACCCGATCCTGTCAAGAACTCTGACATGCTCGGAGGAAGCGGTCGGAGCCCCGTCCCCGCACCATCGTCGTAATACAAATCGAACCTCGTGCTCTCGGCCGGATGCCTCTCCGGTTCCACTTCTCGACGACGGAAAACAATCACCGGATTGAACGTCGACCTCTCCCCGTTCCCCCTGTTCCTCTGCCTGTCGCCGACGCTTCTCGTAGACGAGGCCCGCGATCTACGGGGAGATACCGACGTCACCGGCGAATTCGATCGGCGGTGAGATACCGACATCACGGAAGAATTCGACCGGCGGTGAGATTCCGCCGGCTGTGCGCGGGTGTCAATCCGTTCAACGAACCCACCACCGCAGGCGGCGCACACGATGCTCTCCCGCGACCGCACCCTGACGGAACTGCTGCACCGATAACACCAATATGAAGAACTCAACGACCACATCCTGACTCCCTTCCCCGCCAGCGACGTCCTCGTTGGAACCCTAGAGTGAGAATACACAAAGAGCAGGAGAGAGAAGACAAGGGCGAGCTTTCGTGATGGGAGCGGCGAAAGCGGCCCGTTTATAAGGGAAGGGGCCCGTTACTTTCTCTCTCTCTCTTCTTTCTCTCTCTAAAGCGGAAGCTTCAATTCAATGCCAGTGGGAAAACGCGTAGGATGATTAGCATCGAAGTTGACGTGGCGGTAAGTGATTGGATTCATCTTTAACACGTAGGACGGTCTTCTGTATCACCGTCTGTCTCATTTGACTCCGGTAGAGTATGAGCCGAATGTGCACGGCTGAAGCCGAGCTGATGGTTGAGATGTAGGCTACTCTATTTTCCTAGTGACCATTATGCCCCAATTTCGGGTCTAAACTTAATCAATCTGATCCTTTTTGCATGCTGGCAGATAGAAGTTCAAAGAACAGGATTGCTGGATCCACCGCGGCATTGGATTGGGTCTAAATTTATCTGGATATTTTTGGAAGAAAAATGGGTCCAGTCTTCTCCAGCTAGAGTTTGAGTTGGATCCAAACAGAACCCATTTGACTGGACCAGAGACCGCGATGACTCAAAACATTTATCACGTTTAATTTCATTTTTTTTAAATATGAGTTTTAATCAACAAATTGTAATCTTCTTAACGTTGATTGGATTCATATCAACAAAGGTCCAGGTTTCACTTTTAGATGTTAGTATCAGACTCGAATCTGGGTCTTACTGGGCTGAATCCAAATGATATGAACCATATCCAAAACGGTAATTAACACTATTACATCAAAATTTTGGAGCTCTTCATTTTTAAGTATAATAAACATTTGGATTCCTTCATCGGAGTCCCGGTTGGGTCTAAAACTTTCATAAATCATGACAGGCTCTGCTTATTAGTTGGATCTTTGCATGTCTGACCCGAAAAGTAAATGGATTCGTTCTTTTCGCACCAGACCCTAGTCATTCATTCGGGTTTGGTTAAAATTAGGGGTCGGCCAAGGGTAGGGTTCAGATCGGGTCACTTTTGGCTCGGGACAAAACAAAGCCAACCCAGATCATGTTGATGTTTTATATATCTATTTTCAAAACCGGACCTGTTTTATTGGGTCTCGGTTATATTTATAACTTGGTATATGCTAGTATATCCAAACTAATCTCAACCATCCAGTTGAAAAAAATCGTTAAATGTAAAATGGTTGGGTTCCTTATCTTGGTCTCATTCGAAAATTTTTCCTTCTCTTAAAATTTACATAAGATTTATAAAACGAGAAGAGACGTCAAAAACAAAGACCCTTCATCTAGTCCTTTTTTGGTGAAGTGTTTTTCCCCTCACAAGAAAAGTTATTTGTGGGACCTTTGATGAAGGACCCAAAGGGATATGTGAATTGAATGTTTTGTTTGGAGTTGACCCGGAAAAACCTACACGAAATAATAAAAAAACTTCTTTAGAATCAAAATTCGGTAGGCGATTAATTAAACCATTCCATAAATTTCCATGAATAAGATAAATCAAAATGGAGACTATGTAAATGCATTTACTTACCTAATTTAGGATACTTTATATGTTATATATATATATATATATATCAAAGAATATAAAATCTATCTTCTTCAACCGAGGCTCGCTCTTCTCTGCTTTAACTAAAGCATAAAACACCATTCCTGTCAACTGATATGAACCAGGAATGAAACCATTTAAGATGCAACAAATGCGTAGCCTTCATAACATGGAACTTGCACCATGCCAACCTAGATGATATACCTAACAATGAGAGCAAAAGGAAAGCATGTTAAAGAATGAACCAATAATAGAAGCAATTGTCGGTAAACATGAAAGATGTTTTTACGAGCCATTAATTACTAAAAATTTGAGTGTTGGGTAATTAATCATCAACAATGTTTGCAGAAGAAATAAAGATGTTGAGATGGATGAATGATCACATGAGGAAAGGTCATATACATAATAAGGTTATTATAAATAAATTAGAAGTGAAACGAATAGAAGATAAAATGAAAGGAAATCGTTTAAGATGGTTTAAACATTTACAAAAATGACCAAATAAAGCTCTCGTAAGAAGGGACGAAAAACTAGATTATAAAAATATAAAAAAACGAAAAAAATACCACAAAGTACTAGAGTTACCAAAAAGTTGCCTTGTGAGATGACATATCAAGAATGAGATGTGATCAACAAAGAATAAGCATAGAGAAATATGACGCATTGGGAACCACTTAAAGTGTGGATGACCCAATATAAACCCTAATAAGAGAACAAGGACGTTGCTTGACAAAGAGGGCAGGCGCCTAATTGGTTTCTTAAGGAAGGACATGTTTTATTAATTTGGAATAGGGATTTAAGAACGAAATGTAAATTGGTTATTGTACACATCCAGTTTTGTATCTCTGATAACCCGAACCGAAAACCCGACATTCTTAATTTCACTAAACTGACCCAAACCATTTCTAAAGATGACTGAACCGAACCAGGATATTCGGTTCGGTTCGGTCTGATTTGGTTTGGTTGTTGGATAAGGAAAATTAAAGCTAAAAAGGCCGTTGAGGAAGGGAACGTGGGAGAATTGTAAATCATCTTGGTTGCATCGAAAAAACCGAACACAACCCAAAATTGTAAAGGGAATTCCGGCTCTATATAAAAGATGCAAGTGAAAATAATTGTCCAATCTTGGTTGCATCGATTTTTCTTTTAAATCTAGTTATCTTCTTCTGATAATTTACTTTATTTTCTTCGCAAGTGCATTTAGGGATCATGTGACGTTTACATGTACAAATTCACCCCTATTCATTTAGATCATAATTTAAAAAATATTGAATGGATATTCATAATCAGTTCCACATTTGCATCTATATATGTATCTGTAAATACCCTGAAATTTCGAGAATCAACTTAAGTCTATAGCCCATGGTGAGATCCATGGGCTATCATACATATTAACACTATAAAAGAAAGGTCATGCTTTATTGTTTTTTATGATTATGATAGTGGGCTAATTATATTTTTTAAGACCAGGTCAATGTCAAATCCAAACCCAATTAGAAGATCCACACGTCAAATGTTGGATGTTTAAAAGACAAAAGTACTATATTTTAAATTTGCACCGTGGGCAGCTTAGTCCTTGCATATATTCATATTTTGTTTATATATTTTATTTTATTAATTGCATTCAAATGCAACGAACGCATATAAATTGGATATAGAGAATGCTTTATGAATTTATGCATTATAATAGGTAAGGGATGAATTTCCTATTGAGTTAGGACATTCTTTTAGGAGGTTATTTTACATAATACAACTTTGGCCAATTTATGTGGGGATTATGAACTTCAATATTGTTTTAGGAGATATTCTCTTATGAACAAAGACATGAGTTTGATTCTCAAGTTCCTTTAATAGCTTCATGTTTCATCTAAACTTCTTCTATTTTCTCATCCCAATTCGATTATTTCACATCTCCTTCATGTTTCATATATTGGCATCCTGTGTGGCGAAAAACGCACCGATTTCTTTCTCCTTTCCCCTTCTGAAAGTACTCACCATTTAAATTTTCACATTTTTTACTGGAGCTCGAACCCGTGTCTCTCTCATATGGAGCATTCTATTTGCATTGTGATAATGCAAATCAAATTTTAGTTATTAACAGGATATTGTTTCAAGTACCAGACCCAGAATCCGATTTTACCTCCGAAATCTTAAGACAGTTAGGTTTTATTTCCTAAAAAAAAGAAGGGGTCTTCATATTACACAAAGTATGTACTAAATATGTAAATGGATATCTTTGAAACCACAAATAGATCCACAAAACTTCTCTCTTCCCAAGTACAAATCCATAATAATTATGTCATTTATTACTGACTGATGCTGTTGGACTGCATAATGATATACAAGAAGATTGGCTCAACTCAACTACCAAAATCTATCGCTTTAATTTTTGCTGGATATTTCCCCTGTTGAGGTGATTTTTTCCATTTACTCAAGTAGGCCAATATACTATATAGTTAGACTTCTTTCAGGCGACCTTCTTTAGTCAGGGAAGCGGGCCGGGAACGGGTATACCTATACCTAGCCCGACCCAAACCTTAACGGACGGGTATGGGCCAAAATAGGTATATGTATATGTGTGTATATATATATGTTTCTGTAATGGGTTGGGGCAAGTATTGGGTCGTATGGATCTTATCCCCAAACCAGAATCTGTTTGGGTCACATATACTATGCCTCATTTGGGTCGGGTCAATATTGCCATCTCTATCTTTAGTATGCATTAGTTTTGCGGTTTTAGCTTGTTTATCATTCTATGCAGCAATCGCTTCTATCCATAAAAGATTGCAAATGATAGTTCTCAGTGATGGGATATTTTGGCAATATGATGATATTCATAAAAAAACTTGCGGCATGAGCAATTTTGAGTAAGAATCGGACTTGAATATATAGATCCGATGAGACCCATATCCAAATAGATCCAACTCCAATGTCATGGAGGAAAAAAAACGAACATTACCGTCGTCCCTACCATGAAACTACTACTACGGCTCTGCACGTGCTCCGGAACCAAACCCGGAGCGGGGCCCATTGGGTATCGATGACGTGACATTCGGTGCATCATGTCACCCTAAGGTCAAGTCAACCAGTGATATTTGGACACCTTCACCAAGAAAGAAACAGAGTGCGAATCTACAGAAACGAACGTGCTTTATATTTAGGTAAGTCATGTCGTGAAGTGGGTGTATTTTATTACATGGGGAAAAGTGTGCAATTATTTATTGCATTTGTTTAAGCGGAAAATAAAACCCTAAGGAGCCGCCATGTAAGAACCGGGCAACCTAGAAGATGATGATTCGGACCGTCCGTAAGGACAATCGAACGGTTCGCGATGTCTGCCTATCATCCCTTTCGCACCCCGCCCGTTTTACTTCTCTTCTTTTGTTGACAAGACAGAGCAGAACAGAAACATAAGGATAAGAATGGAGGACGATCGCCACCGAATCGCCGGAAAAACCCTCTTATCGCGGCGATCGTGACGGAAGCTACAAGCTCCCTGATATTCCCGCCGTTTCTGTACGTGATCGGCATCACCTGCTTCTTGTCGGTGTTGCTGAAATTTCAGCATTTTTTCTGCTTTTCAGTGTTTATTCTGGGGTTTAGCAATCGTGATCGGCGAATTTTGGTGTGTGCGATGGATTATTGAGGAGAGCCGATTGAAGATGCTATCTGGAATGGAGATGAGGCCGGGGATTCTCGGGGAGAATCGAGGAGAGGGATCGTTTGGCGAGGATTTGGGGAAAGAGCTAGAATTTTTGCTTAGAGAGCAACGGAGACAGCAAGTCAGCGAGCGGGAGCGGGAGCTCAACCTCTTCCGAAGCGGGAGTGCTCCGCCTACCGTCGAGGGCTCGCTTGCCGCCGTCGGCGGCATCTTCGGTGATGGAGCCGCCGCCGCAGCGTTTGGTGGGCTTTCCGGCTCCAACGAGGAGTTAAGCAACGATCCGGCGTATCTCTCCTATTACTACTCGCACGTTAATTTGAACCCGAGGCTGCCGCCGCCGGCGATGTCGAAGGAGGATTGGCGGCTCACCCAGCGGCTGCAGGCAGCTTCGGGCAGGGGTTCGGTGCTCGGTGGGATCGGAGACAGAAGGAAGTTGAACCAAACGGAGGACAATGGCGGAAACAGGTCGTTGTTCTCGTCTCGGCCCCCGGGGTTCAATTCGCAGCTCGAGGAGGGGATGCAGAAGCAGGAAAACCACGGGAGACAGCCTTCCTCCGAGTGGCTCGAGCGTGGCGGGGACGGATTGATCGGACTCTCCGGGTTGGGTTTGGGTCCAAGGCAGAAGAGCTTCGCCGATGTTCTGCAGGTTATTTTTTTCATCAAAATTCGTTCTTTTCTGAGAATTATTAGGCATGCTGTTTCTTTTAGTTAAAAAAACGTCAAATGAGCTTTAATTTCTAGTGTTTGCTGTTTGATCTCACGAAAGCTACCTGTTACAGGCTTTGTACGATGAATTTCGCCTAATGCCTTATACTATGTTGGGATGGTTTTGAACTTCGAGTCTTTTTGCGTCATCGCCTTCGATGTTATTGTAATGAGGATCGAGTTTTTTTAATACCTTCAGTTTTCTTAAGTTTGGATTACACTTTTGGAGGTCTTCTATTATCCATTCCTGGATAATTTTTCATCAGCTAGCCTGTTTACGTGTCATCATTGTCTTGTGAATATCTTTCTGATTGGTTACCTGCGTATCTTGAGTAAGCAAGTCACTAGGAAGTGACATATGGTCCTGTTGCTCTGAACTGTTTGTCTTTCAGGTGTTTATTTCTGTTTCCATCTTTTCCCGCTTTCTGGTTTCAAGGTTCCCGTAACTTCAAAAGAGCACTGCTGTTATGTGGAACATTTTCTATGTTTGTTCACTGAGGGAGGCCGAAGTCTAAAACGTGCACCCCCCCACCCCCCCTCCAGGAGTTGAACTCCCCACCTGCAGCAAGGGCGCCAGAGCACCCTGCCACTTGAGCTAACGCTCTTGGTGCTGCTAATGTGGAACATTGTCTGTAGAGACTGTCACGAAGAATTGAACTTTTCTAGGTATAAGTGTTTGCAGCTTAGCCTGCATAATAATTCATTAAATTATATATTACCAAAACCAAGCCTTCTCCAAACCAAGTGGGGACGACTATAGGGATTCTTAGTCGCCAATTCTATCTAGTGCCACATTAGTGATTCCAAAAAAGTCCTGGAGGCTGGATCTCCATGCAGTGGTGGATCTAGAAAATAGTTTTTGAGGGGGCGATGTACATATTTCATCGTGTTAGGGGGGCTGAAGCATGAATCTCAACCATATATTCACTTTAAAACGTAGGTTTTACTGTAAAATTTCAAATTTTCAGGGGGCCCCCTCATGTTGATCCACCATTGGCTCCATGTGATCATCTCTCCAAATGTACAAACCACATACCCATCTCTTTCTCTAACTCATAAAAATGTTTAAGTTGTTTTTGTTGAAACATATGTTTCTATGATGACTTTTGATCTTTTATCCCTTTTGCAAACAAAAAGCGTCATGCAGTATAGTTATTGCTTTGTGACTAGTTGTATCACAGGATTATGACTGCTTCAGATTTGAGCGAGTTGCAGGTTTCAATTCTTCCCAAACTAGGAATAACTTAGGTTGTTGCTTTGTTAGCTTTTACATCAATCTGTACCGTTTTTCACTAAAACTAGGTCCTTCTGATCCAGTGATCCTGCATTGCCATATCCTTTGTATATTTATACATGTTCTATTCCCTGCCCCAAAACTTGATTCATGCCTATTAGTTAGAATACTGACATGGTAGACACTTTCAGACTTTCAGTGCTTTCTATGCTGGTCCTCCACTATCACCTTTGTGTTGGTAGATATTAGCTTATAATTGTTGGTCTCTACTATCACCTTTGTGTTGGTAAATATTAGCTTATGATTGTAGGAAGACATATGCTGTTCTGGCCCTGCCACAGGGCACTTGGCTCGTCCTGCCAGTCGGAATGCTTTTGGTAGTGGGGCTGATACATTGAACTCTAATGAAGCAAACATTGGACATTATCCTCATGAGATGGCATCTATGGAAAATCTGCAGCCTGCCAAAAATATGCAAGGTCCAGGTGTGATACAGATCCGTGGTTCTTTGGCACCTCATGCTTTTGCTTCTGTAGTTGGAGCATCACTTTCAAGAAGCACAACACCAGATCCCAAGAATGTTGGGAACTCTTCTAGCACTGGACTTTTGCCAGTGGGTCGGCATTTTGTTTCTTCTGATAAAAAAATTGTTGGAGGCTCAAGTTCATCAACTTGTGTTCCTTCAAACATAGCAGATTCCACAGACCTTGCAAATGCTTTATCAAGGATGAGTCTCTCCCAGAATGATAGGGTGGATGAGGATCATTATTTGCAGCCACAGGTTACACGGGCAGTTGAAGACCACTCAAACTTCTTGGTCGATTTAGAGGGTAGTCAAACTGATACTAAGCAGCACATATTTGTGGATTTGGCTAAAAAGAATGCTGTGCTGGATGGGCATAGCTCTTTACTGACTTCCAGTGGACAGGGTGACTTGCCTAAACGAACTGCTGCTTCTCTTAACTCATACAAGAAAGCACCAACTTCTGATTCAGTTGCCACTCCTTTGGGATCTTCTGCTCTTTACCAGGACATGGATCCATCAAATAATGCGGTTGGAGGTTGTAGTCCGGGTGCATATTCTGTTAATCACTTGTTGTCATCTATGATGACAAATCAGCTTCCTGCTGGCAATTTTCCTCCTTTATATGATAATGCTATGCTAGCGTTGGGAATAGACTCAAGGGCATCTGCTGCAGCAATTCCTTCAGGTGCAGCTTTTGCTGGGGTGCCAGATATGCAAAATGTCAATATACTTGGGAGTCAGGCTGCGAGCGTCCTCCAGTTTCCACCAGTGGACCCACTATACATGCAATTTCTCCAGAGGAACCCAGAATATGCTGCACATGTTGCTGCTAATTTTAATGACCCTTCTTTAGATAGAAACTATATGGGCAGCTCCTATGTTGATTTACTGCAGAAAGCCTACCTTAGTGCTTTGCTTGCTCAAAAATCACAGTATAACATGCCACTTTTGGGCAAGACTGGTGGACTAAATCATGGATATTACACCAATCCTTCCTATGGGGTTGGTATGCCATATCCAGGAAGCGGCTTGGCTGGTTCTGTGCTTCCTGGTTCTCCTGGGACTCCGGGAAGTCCTCTCAGGCAGAATGAAGGGAATCTAAGGTATCCTTCGACTATGAGGGGCTTGGGTGGAGGTATGGGGTCCTGGCATCCAGACCCTGGGGTTCATATTGAAGAACGTTATACAATTTCCTTGCTAGAGGAATTTAAGAGTAACAAGACAAGATGTTTTGAATTGTTAGAAATTGTTGGCCATGTTGTTGAATTCAGGTATTTTACTTCCATTTATGGTTGCTTTTAGCAGTTGAGAGGTCTATAGAAAAATATATGAAGCTAGAAATGTTCATGTGTGTTTGTCTGTGGTTCGAAACAGTGCTGATCAGTATGGGAGCAGGTTTATTCAGCAAAAGTTAGAAACTGCCACATTTGAGGAGAAAAACATGGTCTTCCAAGAAATAATCCCTCAAGCTCTTTCCTTGATGACTGATGTGTTTGGAAACTATGTAATTCAGAAGGTACTCGCTTTCTACTTGTGTCCTGATTAAAGTTCTCAGCATTTCAACATATTGACATAGCATCGATGAGTTGTCAGTTTTTTGAGCATGGGACTGCCACCCAGAGAAGGGAACTAGCTGATCAACTCACTGGCCACGTGCTGACCCTAAGCCTTCAGATGTATGGCTGCAGAGTAATCCAGAAGGTATCATGTATCTAATTAATGGTCAAATAAGTTATTTTTTTCTTCGCAATTTCATATAACCCTGTGGGGTATTGTTTTCTCGTTGTCAAAGTGGCGTCAGTGTCTAGGGATTTCATGGTACGCTTCTATGACCCTTTTGGAGTCAATGAAACTGCTTTCAATACCATGAATATGGTTTTAGAAGTAGGTTATATAGGGTACAATGGAGAACATGCCTGCTTATTCTTTGTTAGTTAAAAGAGCATATGATTGGGATTTTCAACAGGTTGAAGGGACCAAACATGGGCTGCTCATGTTCGGGTCATTCCTCACAGGAGCCAGCGTGTGTTCGTAGATTTACAAACCGTTCATGTTTGAACATCCTTGCAAGTTGTTCGTTATTTCATAGTGAACCCAGTTTGAAACTTTGAACTCGTTAGTTCTTGTTTTGACTTGTGCTTCAGCTTGCTTGAAGCCTTGAACAAGAGCCGGTTAGGCAAACGGGCTTGAACTAGGTTCCTGGTTGTATTTGTTTTAGCTCCTGTTTGAAACGATATCCTGGTAGGGCCAAGAGGAACATGTATATTTCACTCTTAATGATACTGTAGCGATTGAAGAGCCAAGGCTGCCAAGCAGTATATCTATCTGTATGAGTTCAGAGTTTGCAACCTGACAAACCACACACAGATCTCTTTCTTGGCGAGCTTCATGAGTTGAGCGGAACCGAACAAACTCTTCATGTTTGGTTCAGTTAAATTCACTAAATGAACTTGGAAGAAGTCAGAACTTGCCAAGCGGAGCTGACCTATGAGCAGCTTAGTTCATTTACCTTACCAGACATGGGAAAAAATGGCAACTCTTGTGGGGTTTCTGTATTCCAGAATTTCCGAACATCAGACCAAAATTTCCACATAGCAGTGGGTATGCACTTTGTGGATTGTCTTAGGAATGTATTGGTTTATTCCAGGCAGCTCTTATCTTTTTAAGATTTCTATATGATTGGTACAATGTCTTGATGGGAAGGAGGATTGTCGATTTTCAAAAGAGTTTCATGCAATTGCTTGTTTCCTTTTGTTTTGACTCTTTGAACATTAGAAGAAAAGGTTGTCATGAGTGATGATCTGTACATCATATTTGGATTGACATGTTTCATTGTGTAAGGTTGGATGAATGAGATAGCTAGTTGTTTTGAATGTTTAGGTTGTTCTCTCTTTTGGCCCATATTGGTTATGTTTAGGTACCAAGATTTCTTCTTGTGGGTATGTGTCATTGATTTGCACTACTTATGTATGGTATGCAGGCCATTGAAGTGGTAGATTTGGACCAGCAGACTGAAATGGTTGCGGAGCTTGATGGTCATATCATGCGCTGTGTTCGGGATCAGAATGGGAACCATGTCATTCAGAAATGCATTGAATGCATCCCTCAAGATGCAATCCAGTTTATTATCTCTTCCTTTTATGATCAAGTCGTGACTTTATCAACACATCCATATGGTTGCCGTGTAATACAGGTCTAGGCATTGTTTAGAAAATATTGAAATGTTTAGTCTCTAAACAAAGTACCTTGTCTCTTAATAAGTTATCAACTTTTGTTGCTTGTTTATTTAAGTGGTGTTCCTTTTCGCATAACAGAGAGTACTGGAGCACTGTGATGTTCCAAAGACACAGTCTATCATGATGGATGAAATTCTACAATCAGTATGCATGCTAGCTCAGGACCAGTACGGTAATTATGTTGTTCAGGTGTGTCAGATGATTGATTTTCTTTGTTGAATAGTTTCTTAAGGTGGGTTCTAGTATGCTCATTTATGATAGCTAAGTCAAGTTGGCTTTCCTGTGAAAATGTTACAGTGTCTTTTATTGAAGGGAACTTTCTTTTCCTGAAAATCTAGTTTTCATATGCTCTCTCTCTCTCCCCCTCCGTCATGGTTCTTTGGACCTAGCTGCTAGAGCTTTATTTTGAACGTTGAATTGGTATTTAAGAATGCTACCAAAGCAGCTTGTGTGGAGTGGGACGTATTCCAGTGGACAGGCAAATTGTTCTTTCTACTAGTGTAATTACTGAGTTATTAATTCCTTCCAACCTGTTCCATAAAAGTGATTGTATCTCAAATCTGTAATCTTATTTTTTTTCTTTGATTCAATTGTAATTTCACACAAGTGCTTGTAAAACTTACCAATATGTCATCCTACAACAACTAAGCCTTTTTCTCATACTAGATGGTGTCACTATCATGGATTCTTTGTTTCAATGGAGCTCTGCTATGCCAACAATTTAACTCAACATAAGCTAGATCATTCTTTATTATTTTCTTCCAATACTTTTATGGTTTTCCTCTTTTAACATTTTTACTATCTAGTTTGTCATATCTCTTTACTAGAACTTCTTTGGTTGCCTTTCCACACGTTTAAACGATTTTTCTCTTTTTATCATTTATTGATGCAACTCCCAAATTGTTCTTAATAAACTCGTTACTTATACGGTCTTTCTTTGTGTGATTACACATCCATTTCAGCATCTTGATTCCGTCACAGACATCTTTAATCTCATTTGTTTCTAATAACATCATTACCGATATGTCATCAACAACAACAACTAAGCCTTTTCCCATACTAAATGGGGTCGACTACATGAATTCTTTGTTTTCGTAGAGCCCTATCATGTGCCATGCTAGTAGTTAACTCAATATAAACTAGATCATTCTTTATAGTTTCTTAACACTTTTGTAGTCGTCCTCTTTCTCTTTTAACATTTTCACAATCTAATTTTTCTTCTTACTGGAGCATCCTTTGGTCGTCTTTCTACATGTCCAAACCATCTTTAACGATTTTCTCTCATTTTATCCTCTATTAGTTCTACTCCCAATTGGTTTCTAATAACCTCATTATGTATAAGGTCTTTACTCGTGTGGCCACTCATCCATCTCAACATCTTTATTTATGTTAAAGACATCTTTTTCACATATTGATGATTAACTGCCCCAATAAAACATAGCAGGTCTAATTGTTGCTATATAATATTTACCTTTAACTTTAATGATATATTTTTATCAAACATGCCCCTCTCCATGTTAATCAACCGACATTAATTCTATGCATAACATCTACATCAATTTTTTCATCACTTTCAAAAATTGATCCTAGGTAATTAAAACTTTCCTTGTGAGGGATGCACTGTGTGCTAATCTTAATTTATATGTCATCTGAAGTACCCAAATGATCAAACTTATATTCTATATATTTTGTCTTTGTTTTACTAAGTTAGAAGCCTTTACTTTCTAACGTTTCTCTCTATAGTTCCAATTTCCTATTAACTTTTTTCTTAGACTCATCCATTAACACAATATCGTTTGTAAATAACATACACCAAGATACTTCATCTTGAATATGTTTTATTAACTCATTAATAATCAATATAAACAAATATGGACTTAAAGTTGATCCCTGATGTAACCCAATATTAACTTTAAAGGAGTCTGTCATTCCTTCATGAGTCCTCACAAGTTTTTGTACCCTCTTATAAGATTTATATATGTCAATAGGACACCTTTCCTTTCAAAGGTTTTCCAAAGAACATCTCTTAGCATCCTATCATAAGTTTTTTCTAGATCAATAAATATCATGTGAAGTTCTTTCTTTTTGCTCTAAAATGTTCCATAGGATGACACAATAGGTAAATCGTTTCAATAGTAGATGTGCTATGTATGAATCTGAATTGCTTTCTTTGTCTTTTATCTTGCAACATTTCACTCCACCATCAAGCTTCTTTTTGTGTTGGTACGCCTCCCTTAAATTCACCTAACACCAGAAGAAATTCACCTACTCATAGGTGAGAGGTAAAGCGGGTTGACTCACCTAAAACCAAATGAAATTCAGAAAGATCTATAAGGTGGTTCTTTTGTTTTGAAAAAATTTACTTATGAATCAACTTGTCATCGAATCCGTCTTCAATATTCCGTCTTCAATATTATAGCCCATCATTGCTACTCTAAGCCATAGCTGCACAAAAACTTCCCCAGAGAAAGGGTTTCATCCCTTCTCTTCCATTTCATATTTTTGCTTCTTGATCCCCTTTGGTGTGCCAATAACCAATATATAGTGATCCAAGAACTACAACAATAACAACCAAAACTAAGCCTTTTCCATTACTAGATGGGGTTGGCTACATGGATTCTTTGTTTCCACATAGCCCTATCATGTACCATGCTAGCAGTTAACTCAGTATAAACTAGATCATTCTTTATAGTTTCTTTTCAATACTTTTGTGGTTGTCCTCTTTCTCTTTTAACATTTTAATAATCAAATTTTTTATATCTTCTTACGGGAGCATCTTTCGGTCGTCTTTCTACGTGTCCAAACCATCTTAAACGATTTTCTCTCATTTTATCCACTATTGGTGCTTCTTCCAATTGGTTCTCCGATGTACTCAATACTTTTTTTAACCACGCTCGATAATTCTTTCCCATAATTTCATAGTGTGACTCATTAACTTCATACCTCGATATTTCAAACAATTCTTAATATCTCCCTTATTCTTATATATGAGTATAAGTATACACGCTCCCCATTCTTTGGGCGTCTTTTGGGTTTTTCATATTTCATTAAATAGTCTTCTAAGCCAAGTGAACCCTATCTCTCATAGGATTTTCTATACTTCTATAAGAATATTGTCTGGTCCTAAAGATTTACCAACCTTCATATATTTAAGAGCTTCTTTAACTTCATTCGTTTGAATACGCCGATAGAAATTACGGTTTATATACTTTTCTAATTTAGCCAATTCTCCTAAGCTAATACTAATATTTGTATTTTCATTAAAAGCTTATAAAAATATTTTTTTATCTATTTTTATATATCATTCGCCACTAGAATATTCTCATCCTCATCTTTGCCTTAATTTTTTTATCTCTAACCTTATCTATCCTAAATATATCTCTTTCACCTTCTTTTTAGTTAAGTTTTTTTATATAAATCCTCTCAAATTTTGCCTTTTGCTTCGTTAACGGTATTTTTTGTTTCTTTCTTTGCTTACTTATAAGCCTCCTAAGTTTCACTAGTCTTCTTAGGATAATATAATTTGTAACATGCCTTGTTTGCTTTGATTTTATCTCGTACTACTTCACTCCACCGCCAAGCTTTTTTTGTGCTGGTACGCTTCCCTTAGATTTTCCTAACACATCTTTTGTCATTTTTTTGATATATATAGTCATGTTATTCCATATATGAGAAGGTGTACCTACATAATTTCAAACATCTCCTTGAAGAACTTTCTGTTTAAATAAATCTTCTCACATTTGGTTCTACCATCTAATCCAAATAACTCTATGCACTCTATTCTTCTTTGTCAACTTTTTTACTAAAAGTCGATGTTGAGTATTTAAGCTTTCTCTTGGAATTACCTTGCAATCTTTACATCACAATCTTTTTTTTTCTAAAAAAAAGAATTAAATTGTGTGTTTGTCACAAGCCACTCTTATAAGTAATTAAACATTGGAACCTACCGTATGTCTCTATAGCGATAAGTTTGACAAAGTTGTCTCTATAGTAATAAATTCGACAAAGTTTTAGGCTGGCTGTCAGAAGCCTAACACAACCGTCATTTATGTAGGCTTGTGACCGACCATTATAAGGTTGATCCCTTACCGATATGTCTTCATATACAATTAATTATTACAAATCAGATTATCTAGTACTAATCTTAACCTTTAACAACTGTCACTTTATGTCTCTTGCACAAAGACGAAATTAACTTCGGGAGATGTGTGTGTATCTAACACAATGCTTCATCAGGTTTAGCTCTTGCCCCTGTGAAAGTTTGTGGACCAATTTATTGACTAGCTTGAGAACAACTCATGTGAAAACTATAGCTAACGTCTGTAGGAATGTCTCCCTAGTTATAATTTTCTGTAGCTGCACTTGCAGTATCGTATAAATTTCCTATTTTTTTCTTTCTCCTTGCATGGTTCTAGATTTGATTTCGTTCATGGTTATTTCATTTCTGAGGCTCTTACACCAAATGGTGTTAACACAATCTTGAAACAGCATGTTTTGGAGCATGGAAAACCACATGAACGATCAGATATAATCAAGAAATTAGCCGGACAGATTGTTCAGATGAGTCAACAGAAGTTCGCTTCTAATGTGGTTGAGAAGTGCTTGACATTTGGTGGACCAGCAGAGCGGCAAATTTTGGTCAACGAGATGCTTGGTTCCACTGATGAAAATGAGCCATTACAGGTGTGTAGCGTTATATATCCAACAAAAAAATTGTATTACTTCAATTCTCGTTTTAAAATTGGGCCTCAAATATGCCATTTATCATGTCTACAAGTCAAAATCACAAAGCAGGTAAGCATCAGATTACGTAAATTAGCTCTTGCACCTTCAGCGAACACAGTGTGCATGAGCACATTTGTTCTTTCCTTTTGACATATTGTCCGGACTAGGGGCGCAAATGCTTGTCTGCAGTGCAAATAGTCGTGATACATTTTCACCACTGTCACTTTTATAGTTCTCATGCGTTTGTTTTGAATATGTTTGATTTCAGGCAATGATGAAGGATCAGTTTGCAAACTATGTTGTGCAGAAAGTCTTGGAGACATGTGATGATCAACAACGAGAGCTAATCCTCTCACGAATTAAGGTTCATTTAAATGCATTGAAGAAGTACACATATGGAAAACATATTATGTCTCGTGTAGAGAAACTTGTAACTGCTGGAGGTACGTAGAATTTTCCACCCTTGTGCGCCAAAATTTCCTCTGCCCTTGTCTTGTATGTACTCTAGGGTTTTTTGTGCAAAGAAAAGGCTGAAAAACGTACAGTTGATAAACCAACTCCGAGTTTTCGATTAGTTAATCAGGATTGTGTTACTGAATTGACAATGTGACCTAGATAAGTGGTCCATACTCTTGGTATCATTTAGTTGTCCTGGGTGGACGTTGGAAAATCCATTGTAAGCAAAATCTATAGTCGGAAGAAGTTCTGAACACTCCAAAGTATTTGGCAGCCAAAATCTCATGATGGAGTTTGATGCAACTATATGACTTGTTCAAAACTGTGGTGCCTGGCTGATAAATTTGGGATACAAAGCCTTGGTTGATGGCATGCTTCTAAATTTGTTGACTTCTTTCAATGCCCATGTCGTATTGTTACATGTTTTAAAGCATTCATTGGTTTGTTACATGTTTGAAAAACATTCAATTCCATTTTTATATATTCTTCATTATTGCGTTAGAACCAAGTTGAATTGGTTCCAACTCTTGTGGTTACATGAGCGTGATATTTATCAGGATTACTGATATGACCCGCACATCTTGGTGTAAAATGTTGATTGCCTTGTCTCAGTCAAAGTCTTAACTGCTTAGTTCATCTAGTCGTTGCCCTCAGACCTCTCTTGGCATTCTCCCTCTTTCCATCGAATAATGCAGTACCCTGGTCTTGGGATCTTTCATGGTTCTCATACGCGCCTCTTGACTCTGGATTGCAGAAAGGAGAATGGGAGTTCAAGCTTCTCATTCATCTTAGATGAGATGAATCGTGAAGGATGTACAGCTAACTGAGACTTGGAGCATGTACAAGCTTGGATTTGAAAATAAAGCTGTCTGTTTGTACTGAAACTTGTACATTGTGTAGTTTGAGAGGACAGGTTTTGTTACTAAAAAACAAGAGATAGGAGATGCTGAGAGGCCCAGAATGATGAAACAATCATGCCCCTGCAAGTAAAGCCTTGCACCAGAGAATATATAAGAGAGACTGTACATGGTCTTTGTTGTATAAAGAAGGGTCTTCTTCATATTTAGTAGCACATTAAAGTAACATGGCTGTACAAATGTTGCAATGTGGAGAGCCATCTGTTGTCTGTGTAGGTTTTAGAAAAAATTTTCCCAAGGGATAATTTATTTATTCTAATTTTCTGCCTTTTGATTATGGATTAGCCTGAATTTTTTATGGTTAATTTCATGATTAAAATGCTATGTAGTCTTTTGTTTTCATATTTCAGTTGGCCACCTTTTTTACCATTCTTCTCTCAAGCTGATGTTTTCTTGTTGAAGACTGTTCTGCATCAAAGTTTTTTTGAATTAGCGAGCTGGGGTTAGGCAGACCATCTACCAGACATTTGCACTCACCAGTATCGTTCTCGCAGCCTTCGTCCCAAGGTTCACAGGTAAGCTATTGCTCGTTGTGCTAGGTGCTTTTATTCCAATGAACGTATGGTGCTCCAACTACCAGATTTTGAGATCCAAGTCTGCTGCTTCATTGTTTTCATGGATTCTGGTCCCTAAGAAATTAGTTACGAAAGGGTTGAACCCATAAGAAATCTAAGAACATAAACAATTAGGATTAGCAAATGAACTGAGATTCTTATAGATTGACTCGGTTTGGCTGGTTACCGACTCGTTTATGTTCATTGATGACTTTAAGTGAGCTTGAAATTAACAGTGTATATTGAATCAACTCAACAAAGAACCTTGCCAAAAGGACGAGTTGTTCGAGACAGTCCATCTTGTCCTAAGATCGGAAGCTCATACAGATCTTCCTTGTACTACTTGGTCCTTCAAAAGTTACCGTAGATGGTTCACAGGTGAAATGCAGGATACAGTTTCAAACATAAACCCAGATGAACACATATTCGCCCAAATGCAAGCCCACACAAGCTCAAACGAGTTGAGCTTGGCTCCTAATGAAATAAATAACAGCTCGCACTCGTATTAGACGGATAAGACGTTATTTTTGCAGAGTCGAACTCATGTATGAAGCACAATACCAGCCAAAGTATTACTTCACCTACCAGCAGACTGCATGGAGTATGACAGCGGCAGCTCTTCCCAGTTTTGCATTTTTGGAGAAGTTTTGTACTATTTTGTACGAAAAAGAAAAATCTCTATTACCAAAAAAAAAAGATAATAGGAAAATGTCAGCAACGCCACACTGCCCTTCGACCGAACAACGTGGCGGTTCTTCTCTTAAGATTGCTATTTTCCAGCATGCAGCGGCCACCTGGATTCCTCTATGACAGATCTTCAACACCGCCCACTTCATATTTTTGCTTCTACCCGAACCCACTGTTGTCCCAAATTCTTTCTTTTAGATCACCACCCGATTTCTTCCCTTTCCATTCTTTCTTTTAGATCACCACCCGATTTCTTCCCTTTCCATTGATTATCAGAGAAGATAGACTGGTTTTCTTTCTATCGCGAAGAGAAGCATCTCTCCGTTTTTCCGTCTGTGTTCAAACTGAGGTATGTTCAGAGTTTCCCCGTCACTGGTTTCCTGTAGTTCTTATTATTCGACGCATGAATGGAAGGATTGCTGATTGTTTGAGCGTTTGTTTTGTTCGAGTTTCCACTGACGCAGGAAACAAACGATCGAAGTTGGTGAGATTCAGCCGGTTCCACCACGTTGGTAGTTTTTGTCCTTCTTTTTGTTTCCTGTGATCTTATGATCCTCACTCGATAAGGACAGGGTTCTGTTTGTTTTAGCAATTTGAAGTCGTGTTTTCAACATTACAACGAAAGAAACGAAATAATTTGGTGCATGGTGATGGGGAAAGACGACGAGTTGGTAGATTTGGAAGCATCGGAAGAAACGGTGACGGAATGGGTGGAAGGTTTGCCAAGCCTCAAGGATTTGCCGCCCCTTTCTCAATCATTGATCTCACCCTTGCTCGCTTCCGCGTTCAGCATCACGCCGGAGCATTGCCAGAGCATTGCAGACGTCGACCGGGCTTCGCAGAAGACAATTGCCGAAATCCGACGCAAAGCTGGTTCCGTTGACATTCCAGAAACTGTCACGCGTTCCTCCACGAGGGATGAGTCCTCCGTTCTTGGGGAAGACGACGGTAGAAATGGTGGCGGAGATCGCCGGGCTTCTGTGGACGGCGAGACAGCAGAGGCAGTTTCCGGGATGCTGCCGGAGAATTTGAACGACAAAATGTCGACGCTGAAGAGGCCCCGATTGGTGTGGACGCCTCCGCTACACAAGAGATTCATCGACGTCATCGGCCATTTGGGCATCAACAACGCCATTCCAAAAACAATTATGCAATTGATGAATGTGGAAGGGCTCACCAGGGAAAACGTTGCAAGCCATCTTCAGAAGTACAGGTTGTATCTCCAGAGAATGCAGGGAAATTCTGATGAAGGACCATCCTCGTCGGATCATCTCTTGATTTCTATCGGTGCGCCGAGCACCATCGCCGGAGAGTCAACGGGCCGCATGCCTATTCCAATGCCTCACATTGCGCCCTTCGGCCTGATGCCGGTTACTGGGGCAGAACATGATGGTGGTTCTATGGCGTTGCCTACCAGCAGCCCTGGTGTGTATGATGGGTTTGAGATGCATCCCTGTAATGTGAATGGTAGAAGCTTTGTTACACAGTAATTGTCATCGAGTGGAGTGGTGATGCCGATTCTCATGTTCCTAAAAACAATTGCATGATCCATTTAAATAATTAGTCGATAATACTTCAATCCTTCCTCGCCATGGACGTTAAAACTTCATCCATTCCTGGAGGTGAGTCAAGCACAAAAGCCATCAAGTGCACGTCATCGAAGTTGCTGCTTTCCGATGGCGATATTGTTTTCCTGGTTGTGTAATCACGGTATTTCGTGTTGATGCAGAAACCGGTCAACGAAAACATGACCACCTAAACTTTTTCGTGTAACATTGAATGGACACAAACGTGGACATTTTTGGGGTCCTGACCATGTTACAGCAACATCGCATTTCGTTTAACGCTCATGATGATAACAGTGTTAGTTAACCTACGGGCAGCCGGTATGTTTTGTCCTGCATTCACAGGACACACATGGACTTTCAAACCGTGTTTGTGTCTAAGTTTCAATATATTGTTCTTTGTATTGTGTTTTTGTTTTCTGCACAATTGGGGGCCCGAGTCCAAATAAGTGCCCATGACCTTCAACTTGTGAGTAGAATGAGCTATGTCGCTCGTTGTGCCCATTGTAAGCTTTTATTTGCACCATTAGACCAATATTTCTCCTATCTAGTAACGGGACTTGTCCGGCTCCAATTCCAGTTTGAGAACTGAGAACTGTTGGGTTTAGGACATTCCGGTTTTGGTTTTGGAACGATCGATGCCATCATTTATTTATTTTTTAAACAAATGCAATGTGCCTTCCAAGAGTCGAACTCTTCCCATCAAACGACACAGACTTTACTGTTAAGCTACCGATCGGTTTGTGATACTGGGTTTAGGAAAACAATATTTAAACAATGTTTAGACGAACCGACATCCAATAACAAGCGTTTAGAGGTACTTAATTTCTGTCTATCTCATTCTGTTCTTGTGTCGTGGTCACACTTCTACAAAACTGAAAATTCGCATGAGGAATCGAATAATCTACATCTCATGAGTCGAGAGCCCAGCCATGTGAGCTGATACTCTCAGTGCTCGTCGTCTCTCTTTTTCTTTGAAGATGACAACCTTTACGTTCATATCCACCAAAGCGAAATAACTAATTCTCTGCACTCGAGAAATATTTTCTTTTTCTGTTCCAAGAGGATGCCGCAATCTCAAACAAACACACTCCATGCACCTCCCTGAACGTCGAACTCTCCACCAACAACACAGACCTCAATACGCTAAACCCCCACCAAACAACACAGGAGTCGACACGCCCTGGCAATTGAGCTAACGCTCTCGCTGCAATAGACAATCTTCTTGCACGAAAGTCCCATCTTAAAAGGCAATTAATGCTCAGAGCTGAAAATCAAAGAAATTAGAATTAATTGGATGTCCACATGTTTCACATACAACCAAATAACACAAAAAGCATGATGGCGCAACTCGATACGAAAGTAAACGACAAACATGACCGTATATATATATATATATATATATATATATATATATATATATATATATATATATATATATATATATATATATATATATATATATGAGAGAGAGGGGGGGCTAAAATATTTGGAAGAGAAGATAAGCTTTATTGAAAAGATAAGCTTTATATACAGACAACATGAAAATGATAAATGGAGCTCTCAACTTGTCAAATACAGTGATTCATGGACTCGAATCAACGTTCATCAGAAAAATCCACAGGAGAAGCTACGTGTGTGGCGGCTGAGACCCAGAAGACCTATTGTTTGATGAAGACGGATACGAATGGACAAACTCGTCGAAGCCCTCGGCCATCTGAGCTTTGTAATCCACCAGTGGCTCGTCGGAGAAGAGATCCATCAAGACAGCGTCGCCGTCGAGATACTGCATGACCTGACGCATGGTGGGTCGGGCTTCCGGGTCCGGGTGTGAGCAGAAAAGACCCAGCTTGAGGACAAGCTCAGCTTCAGCCTTATTGTAGTCGCCTTGGAGCAACGGGTCCATGGTGTCCAGGAGCCGACCCACACAAGCCCAAGCCCAGACCCAGTCAACAAGGACGAGCTCCTCTGGGCTGCTCTTAGGCTCGATGGGCCTGCGTCCACAAGCTACTTCGAGAAGGACCGCGCCGAAGGCGAACACATCGGACGCGGTGGTGGACTTCCCGGTCCGACTGAGCTCGGGCGCAAGATAGCCCACCGTGCCGACGACGCGGGTGGTGGTGGGATCCGATCTGTGCTCGTAAAGTCGCGCTAGGCCAAAGTCGCCGAGCCGGCCGTTCATTTCGGCGTCCAGCAAAATGTTGCTGGACTTGACGTCACGGTGCAACACCACCTTCTCCCATCCCTGGTGCAAATACATCAGTGCGGAAGCGACACAGCGGAGGATTCGGTAGCGCTGAGCCCAGCTGAGCGGTGTCTTCTTACCCTCTTTGCGGAAGAGGTGCTGGTCCAGACTGCCATTAGGCATGTAGTCATACACGAGGAGAAGGTCGCCTTGCCGGCGGCACCATCCTTGCAGCTGCACCAGGCTCCTGTGCCGGAGCCTGCCGATACTCGACACCTCCGCGACGAATTCTTGAAGCCCCTGCTTCGAACCGTGGGCAACGCGCTTCACCGCCACCTCTGTCTTTGTCTCCGGCAGCACGCCATGGTACACCTGGCCGAACCCACCAAAACCCAAGAGCTCCTTCTCTCCGAACCCCTTCGTCGCGTAAGTGAGCTCCTTGTAGGGGAATCTATGCGGCCCATACTCTAATTCCCAATCCTCAATAACGTCATCCTCGTTCATCTTCCGGTACACCCAAATTCCTGCTACGACGGCAGCCACTAAGATTACGCCGCTCGCCACCGAACTGCCGATCGCTACGCCGCGCAATTTCGACTTAGCAGGTTTGGGAATAGGGAGAGAAGGTAGTTTCTTATAGTCCAGGGCGTCGGCGGGACCGTTCAAGGAAAAGCTCCAGCCAAAGATGTAATGGGAGCTTGACAGGAGACCTGTGGAGGCCGAGAGGCCAACATAGGTCGTGTTGCCGACGATTGGAGCTATATCGACGGCGTAAGAGATGATGGGGCGCGGCGGCTTCGACACCATGGCGACCGAGAGGGGAGCAAGAGTGACATTAAGGAGTCTGGTGCTAGCATCGTAGTCTATCCAAACGACGATGGTGGTGCCGTTTTTTATGGTGAGGCTGGCCAGGGTGACTCCATCCGAGAGGTAGTAGCTGGCGTTGGCGACGAAGGAGGATTTTAAAGAATTAATATCGACCCCGACGTGGTTATCGTTGGGGTCGAGGAACTCAAAGTCCTGGAACGGGTCGAATTCTACGGCAAACAGGCGATTACTGGCGGTGCCGTTGGTGGTGGCGTTAAGGAGGCCCAAGTACTCAGCGGGTTGGCCGGGGAGGAACGGTGTAGGGGCGAAGGCGAATGCGAAGCCCATGCCGCCGAACCCGGGGAACTTTTGCACGATCGCAAAGACGAAAGAGGTAGAGAAGGAGGTGGAGTTGGTGAAGCGGATAGGTTTCGGGTAAAAGGCCCGTCCTACAATTCGAGAGCTGGTGTTGGTAAGTTGAAGGATTCCGTCTGATCGGATCTCCGCCGATCGGACGAGGGTTAAGTCGGTGTTGTTGGCGAGCTTATAGAAACCATTGTGGATGAATCGGTCGACCTGCTGTGACTGTGACCGAGAGAGGCCTAGAAGGAGAAAGAAGAGGAGAGCGAGCCAGAACTGGTTGGCCATGGAGAGAGAGAGAGAGAGAGAGAGAGAGAGAGAACTAAGTTCGATATGTATGAACCTTCTAGGAGGCCATAGCCATGATTCATGAAGTCAAGATTTACCTACTTATGAGATCACAACTCCGATCAGCAGATCACAAGGAATACCAATCGTCTACTTGGATACGGACACGATGACATGTCGCAAATCCCGATATTTTAAGGGTATTTCTGGTATTAATGATACATGATCTAGATGAAAATTTCATGTTGCTGTCAGTCATACCATTGCTTCTTCGTGTAAGAAAAGGTCAATCCTCACTTCCTTTCTGTTTCTTCGGGTTGTTGAGTCTTTGTGTCGAATTGCATATTGCCCATAATTTCTGGCTTTTGGCATTGCTCATGTTGTTTCATCAAGTGCGTACAACGCAGCCCAACATAAACAAACAATCCGATTCTTTTCGTGTTAGTTTGGACATGGTCACCGTTCACCAACGCCAACATTTTCGGGTTTTCTTTATCGTGTCATACGTTGCCAGCCCTCAATATAAAAGCCCGTGTCTAGGGCATGGAACCAATTCAGAACTATAGGGTCATACATAGTCCGGATTTGGATAAGTTCTTTGTCATGCTACACATTTTTTTGTTGGTACAAAAGCCAGATATGCATGCTTCGAGTGTCGAACTCATGACTTTCAACTTTTGAGTCAACCACAGCTTCCAAAAGAGCTGTAACCAACAGTTTAAAACCGCCGGTTCTGGTTTATTCCGAAGTGATCATGTCTAAGTAAGGAATTAATTTTTTTTTTCAAGACTTGCCGATCTTACTATTCTTGCTGGATCATATCCTTGAATACCATATTACCAAATTTCAGGCGAGTTTACTTGCTGGCATGATCCAATAGGAAGCATATGTGAGCATATGATACTCTAAAACTTGCATTATATGGATGACTTGTTATAACATATTCTTGCATGATTAAACTAGTTTTTTTTTAGAGAGAAAGACACGCTTACGGGTGTTTAAAGATTCGTTGGAACCGAGCCGACGGTTCTAGATGTCGAACAGTTTGGTTCTAACAGAAAATATAATTGACAGTTCAGTTCATGTTTCTAATACTGGTACCAAATCATGAGAACCAAACCGAACCAAGTATATGATGAATGTCTTTAGTCTCGTATCGAGCCAGGGGAATGAAATGAAGAATGGATCGAGTAACACAAAACTCATTGAAGGACACTGAATAAGGCATAGCTTTTAGCTAAGATCAAATGTAGTATTTGCTCTTATCAATTTAATATATGCTATGTGGTCATTGACCACATGATATTAAAAAAATTGGAGGAGGGTGTCACCCATGGTAGTTTGTTACTTGACCTCTTGACAGTCATAGTAGTTTGGTTCGAAGTTGAGACTAGAACCAAACCAAACCGTGAACACCACTTCACACACTAGAGAGAGATTGTGTGTACTTCAGTTCTTTCATGATAAAAAAACCAATTTCCCTCTATTATTATTATTATTATTTCTTTTTCTTCGTAGGACGGATCACAATTCACAGGTGGGTCGTATTATAGGTAAATATACGAACCTATGATAATTTATTTCATTTTTTAATTTAAGTATATACGATTATATCCAACTTTAAAAGATAGCATAGATAAAGACCACTCACTCATCTATTTTCTTGCTTGATGACTTTCTACAGAGAAGAACGGGTCTGTTGTTGTTTGGGACAAAAGTCATCCCGGGTCCTACGGACGGTGACACCAACCCACTCACTCAAAGGCCTCTGCCATTTAATAATTAGCTCGTAAGACAACTGGACAATATCATATTCAGACAAAGGTGGTCTTTTGAGTCGGGGGGGAGTGTAAACGCTCGTTTTCATATGAATCAGTTAGTTCGGATCAAGCACGATAGTTTGGATAGGAAGTGAAGATTCATATCCAAATCACCAACTTGCAAGTTGTCAATTTCTTTTTTTCTTAAATTCAAAATTTCAAAAGAATTGGCATTTAAGTACATGCTTTTCTTGTTTTTTTTCTTTTTTTGGTTGCAAGAGGAGGACGAAGCCTCCTAAAACACGCACACACACATACCCCGGGAGGAGGGCCAGTTCTGATTCCTGTGTTTAACGTCTTCGTTTCTGGTACAATGGAGAGGCAAATGGCTCCGGTATCGAACTCATAACCTTCTACTTGTTACTTCTGCCTAACCAGGTAACTTGTCGCTCTTTGTTCTTACTGTCACGCCCTAACCGTCGGCAGGGCCGACGGCCCTCTCAACGTGACCGGCGCTCGACCAACACAGGTCAAGCCAGCCTCCAAGGATCTCACAAGTGCAGCGGAATTACTTGTTCAGACGGCCTCCGATAGGGAATGTGATCTGGGCTCCCTCCCCCGGATGCTAAGAGCCTGGAATGGAACTTGGCATCCGATTGACTCACACCACAACACGGCAAACGTTTAAGAGTAAAGGCAATAAAGACACAATAGTTGCAAAGCCATACGGCAAAAGCTTTATTGATAGCAGAAAGGAGTGCGCGGCCCCGGCGCGCTACACTGGGTAAGTTGGGGCGTCTTCCCTCTACGAGGGTTTATGAATGGAGTTGCCAGGGTGGTTCCCACGCAGGGGCCCTGGTTACACAACCATGGCACTAGTTCGCGGTAAAGGGGTTACATTACGTCCTTATATGATCATACTAGGCCCACAAACAACTTCAAAGTATATAGACGGGAGATTAAGTTTGGTGCACCCAATCCAAACCATCCAATACCAATGCACCAAATTCCAACCATCGAATTAAAAAATAGAATGGTTAGTACATGTATATTTATTGTTTTTAAAATATAAAAAAAAATTATTCAAAAAATAATTTGGATGCACTGGTGCACCACTCACACATGGTACACTAATTTCGAATTAAAACATGAAAAATTCAGTCATTTACTAAGTCAAGTTCTTTCTGATGTGTCGGCCTTTGATATTCATCATCTTGAAATTCAAATCTCATATACACTAATGTACATTGGCTCACGGACCTGATCGACGTAAAAGATCAAGAAGCATCATTGGCAAAACCTTGCCGGAAGCATTAGTCTTGCCGATCGAAGACGGATAGGAGCGGATAGTCGTCGAAGCACATTGCCTGTGCTTTGTAATCCACTGTTGGCCCATCGGAGGCGATATTCGGTAAGATGGCGTCGCCGTCGAGGTATTGCATGACCTTACGCATGGTGGGTCTGGCCGCAGAGTCCGGGTGTGAGCAGAGCAGGCCCAGCTAGAGGACAAGCTCAGCCTCAGCATGGTCGTAATCATTATGGAGCGACGGGTCCATGGCGTTAAGGATCCTACCTGCAGTACTGCAGACCCAGACCCAGTCAACGAGGACGAGCTCCTCAAGTTTCCGGTTCGGGTCGATCGGCCTCCGTCCACAGGCGACTTCGAGTAGGTCTGTACCGAAGGCGAACACATCGGACCCAGTGGTGGACTTCCCTATGCGGTTGAGCTCGGGCGCAAGGTAGCCCACGGTACCAACGACGCGGGTGGTGGTGGGATCCAACCCGTGCTCGTAAAGCCTAGAGAGGCAGAAGTCGCCGAGTCGGCCGTTCATGTCGGCGTCAAGCAAAACGTTGCTGGATTTGACGTCACGATGCAAGACCACCTTCTCCCACTCCTCGTGCAAATACATCAGGCCAGACGCAACCACCTGGAGGATTCGGTAATGCTGAGCCCAGCTAAGCCCTGTCTCGGAGCCTTTAAAGAGGTGAGCGTCCATCCTTCCGTCAGGCATATACCCTCACGCCCTTATCCTAAGAAGAGTTGATAGAGACTGGCACCTGATCATCGGACCGTATCAGCCTTGATAAAGACGTCAATATGACTGGCACTCCTCTCCGAACCCCTTATGGCATGAACGAACTCCTTATAGGGGAACCTATGCGGTCCATAGTCCAATTCCCAATCCTCAATAACGTCGTCCTCGTTCATCTTCCGGCAAATTTCTTAGAGGGTGTGAGCAGAGCAGGCCCCTGGAGGATTCGGTAATGTTGGATCTCCGCCGCATGGACGAGGGTTAAATTGGTGTTGTTGGCGAGGTTGTGGAAGCTATTGTAGATGAATCTGTCGACCTGCTGTGACTCTGAGTAGGAGACGTGTAAAGCAACGACGACGAAGAGGACAGAGAACCACAATCGTTTGGACATGCGCCACAGAGAGTGAGTTTTATGAAAAGATAATATTTTGGACTAAGTTTTTATGAATCTTGCACTTGTTTATATTGCATGATTGAACACGAAAGTATCTGCTTTCATATCAGTGATCTGAAATATCATAGCATGTCATTGCGTCATCTAGATGACCGCATGATGGATTGGCATGAATAAGATGCTTGTAACTTTTGGTATGACACTGATGCATCACTGAAACTATATTATTGATCTCCAGACGCAGACACAAATTAGGTGAATTCCGGGCATTGATATCCAGGTACTATGGGTCAGAGCAGACCCGAATCTGGATAAAGTTCATACCAGCCTGCATGATGGGACTTATCTATGGCTCTATTATATGGGTTTGGATACAGATCAACCCAAGCAGTATATTGAACTGACCAATCAGTTGGTTAAAGAATCCCATTTGTTAAGAGCAAGGTCTTGAATATGATCACAATAAGAGCGTGTCCTTCAAATAAAGATCTTTTAACAGGAAGTTCTCTGTCTTGCCCAAACAGGTGCATGTTAATCATTTTATCATTTATTGAGTATACACTTTGCAAAATTGTGCTTAATTAATTATTTTATTGTTTTAAAAGCATTGTTATGTAGAAATGCTTTTAGATGTCATTTCTTGTCTTTGAATTTTTTGGGATTTGTCATTTTAAAACATTAAAATGAAAAGTGCATCAGATATTTTGTGAGAAAAGATATAATTAAGTTGAAAGGTAAATATTATAGGTCAGTAATTATACCTATTATGCTTTATGACTCTTAATATTGGGTAAATAATTAGCAACACATACAAAAGATGATGGTGATAGAAATGAAGATATTGAAATGACAAGAGATCAAAAAAGAAAAGTTTGTATACATAATGGGGTTATTCAAAATAAATTGAGAGAGACCCAATAGATGATAAAATAAGAGAAAATCATTTAACTCCTATAAAAATATATAAGAAACTAGATTATGAAAATAATAAAAAGAAAAATAATGTACAAAAATATTAAAAGAAAATAATAAAAATGATTTAGCTTATGTTGTACTAATTGTTAACATATAACACAAGATCGTTATATCAAAACAAAAAATTCACTTGCCGTTTTAATTTATTTATTTTTCTTGTCTCTATGATGAGAGGACACATCATGTGATGCCAATCGCCTGACAATGGAATCTATTATAAAGTTGCACATAAAGTTATTAGATTCAATTTTCTACTTTTTCTACTGAACAAGTGACTCCTTAGTTGTTACAAGTTGAAACGATCATCACTCAAATGACCCCTTGAGAAAAACAACACCAAGTCTACGTTTAGGATTATATATATATATATAGCCGTTCAACTAAAGGCATCTCGAGGAGTATATATAATATATAGTTTTGTCCAAGATATCCAAATAAATATATCTAAATAGTTCTGTATACCGTAGGACAGGACAAAAACTAGCCGTTCAACTAAAGGCATCTGGAGGAGTATGTATATATATATATATATATATATATATATATATATATATATATATATATATATATATAGTTTTGTCCAAGATATCCAAATAAATATATCTAAATAGTTCGGTATACCGTAGGACAGGACAAAGACATCATGACAATTCTTGTCATTGAAAAATAAATGGCATCATTACGATGGCCATTAAACTTTGAAATGTGTCTTTTAGAAAAAAGGGCATTTAATGATTGAAAATAGTTAAATTTGAAATAAAGAGTATAAAAATAATTTAAAACCAAAATCGAACTTCTTGGGAACCGTAACCATAAACTGTTCCGAACCGATGAGTCTCATCACGGTTTCAGATTGTGGCCCAACCTGTCTGGGTGTAGGGTCAATACCCACACCAGACTGACCGCACCTTTTTAACTGCCACGACTTTCTTAAGCAAGAATGGGGCCAGGGCCGTGGAAATATGATTTCTCTACGTCGCTGGGTGGTTAAAAACTAGTTTTCATGCAGTGGCACCAACCACAAAGATTTCAACTCAAATATTTGTGGCTAAGGTACAAAGTAAATAAATATTTTTTTAATTTTCTAGATGCATCTCAATACAGCAAACTTATATAACCAGCCAAAACACTAAAATTTCCATCTACTTGCCTCTTTCAATGGTTGCTTACGTTGTTCTTGGGTTGCTTTTATCTTTAGAATGATAAGTTCACAAACTATTGTCTTATAAAAATAACAAAAGAATTAAACAATATCAATAATTTCAATAAAGTAAAAGGTGTACTTATTATTGCGATAACACTATTTGTAAAATGGGTTGAAAAGGACGAAAGCTGCCTATCTATTACAAGTTGAAAGGCGACCATCCATACTGTCTTGGTTTCTTTTGCTTTAGCTCTTGTTGTCACCAAAGATAGCGACGTAATTCAAGTAACACTTGTAGGAATATGTTAGTGTGATGTGTAAGAGAACTCTGACTCTCATTCTCAAAGAAGAACATGGATAAGGTTTTAGGTAATGAGAGTGAGTTCTTGAGAATCCGATTGAATGTATTTTAGTTATGGTCGATGTTACTCACTCACGACAAAAATAACGATTAGATGAAATAGGCAAGGATAACGTTGTCGCATTGAACAAATTAGTCAGTAAGCTAAGTTAGCATTATTTTTATGAAAAACAAAGAAAAGCTACACTAGAAATAAAAAGAATTATGATATAATTGATTTCATCCTTTGCTTCAACATTATGGTCATTATTTATAAACTTCTCTTGAAGCAGCAACGTCTGTATGTACACAATTCTCATTACTTCTCACCTGCCTTGTGTCAAGGCAATCTTAGGTACTATTTGTCGGTTATCACCACTTTGAAGCTCATCCATGTCGTGAACTTAAACTGACATCGCCGCCTTGGGATGGCCTATATGCTCATTTGCTTGATGCCTTGGGTTTTTATAAAAATCATTTTGAAATTATACTTTCCTTTTGTTTCTATCAAAAAGAACTTTCATCTCCTATATTTTCTTTCACTTCGGTTTTAATGTTCCATTATTTTGTAGAGGTTGGAAAAATTCAACAACACTTGAAAACTCCATTTTTCACATTACAAGGTCTAATCCTCAAACAAAATAATATCAAAATTGATAGGTTATATTCCTACTTTAGGATTATAATGACAAACTTTGTTTCTTTTGGGATTAGCTGTAGGGTATGGGGAGAGTTCTCACAGTCACTTTTAAAGCCTCCCGTGGTATAAGTAAGAGGAGGTTTTAAAAATATGTTCTTTGAACTTTTGTTTTTTCTCTTTCTTTTGTAGGAAGACCTCTATATTGGAGGTTTATTTTCTACCTCTTTTTTTTTATAGGAAGACCTCTATATTTGAGGTTTATTTTCTTCCTTCATTTTTTTTTCTTTTTGCCAATTTTTTTTTAAGAGAATGAGATGAGAGAACAACTTATCCTTCTAGATACTCGATCCAATCAAGTATGCCCTATTTCATAATAGCACATACTATTTGAAAATACAACAATAACAACAACAACTACTAAGCCTTTTCCCATACTAGACGTACTATTTGAAAATATTTTGCTATTTTGAGCTAGGCCCTATCTTAGAAAAAAAGTATTTTTGAAATGTCATTTAATGATTTTGAAAACACTCCACTTTTCATAAAGCATCAATTCCTAGTTAAGAGGCCTATATTCAACTTGGTCCCTTCTTCAAAAAACTAAAGAAGATACATTTTCAAAAATCATTTCAAAAGAATTTGTGGTATACACTAATCATAATATCTTTTTAGATATTGACCATTTATAGGGTCTACCAAGTTTCTTCCCTCAGGATCAATTAGCCAATATGCATTGTTGGTTATTGTTCCTTTTATGACATACGGACCTTCTCACTTGGGTGGCCACTTTTGACAGGATGTAGACCTCTATGAGTGAATGATGTTCATGGGATGCATGACATGTAAAAATGTATTCCCACATGAGATGATGGATCATGGCCTTTACACCGAAACAATTTGTACAGAGAAAGCTATTGGGGGTGCGATGAAGCACATTGGGGTTCTCCGTGATCCATCACTATGCGCCATTGGTTGAGACGTAGATCCATCAAAACCTCAACATCAAAGCAATATTGATCGTTGTGTGCTTAACTAATCTTGATCTCCAAACGATGACAACCACGAGAAGCCAACCATTAGAGATTGGGTGCGATGAAGCTCATTGGGGTTCTTCAAAGCAATATTGATCCTTGTGTGCTTAACTAATCTTGATCTCCAAACGATGACAACCACGAGAAGCCGACCATTAGAGATTGGGTGCGATGAAGCTCATTGGGGTTCTTCGTGATCCATTACTATGCGCCGTTGATTGATATCTAGACCCATTGACATTATCAACCGATAGATGCAAGAATTAAAGTCCAAACAAACAATTGGCAGTATAACCAAAACTTCGATATTATTAATGGATGTGAGTTCTGATACGCGTCAAAGAGATCCAAACCCAACCTGTAAACAAACGGGAGTAGGCCCATAAACCATGTCTACCGTAGATGAGTGGACTCGAAGAAAATTTCACCATGATCAAAAGTCCAATTACATCTAAACGCTATACATATATAGATATATGTAGACATGGATGGTTTGGAACCAGTATGGTGGTGATTCCAATCAAAACCAAACTGGGCCAAGAACTATAAATATATATATAGATAGATAGATATATTTAGACATGGATGGTTTGGAACCAGTATGGTGGTAGTTCAAATCAAAACCAAACTGGGCCAAGAACTATCTGAAATCAAACCAGACCCAAGACCACCCCCGCTTCGGTTCCAATTCCACCTTCCATAGAATCGAAACCGGGTTGGAGCAAGAATTGATGATTCGTAGCCGCTGATTCCACATTTTGATTATTTTAATTTACAATTTTTTAATGCCTTTTTCTGGTTTCAGGCTGTTTAGGACTCGGATAGAGACTGAAACTCGAACTTGATTTACAATTTTCTAATTCCTCATCAGTTTGCTTTTTCTTCGTTGAAGGCCAGGGGGACTTGGTCAACATGTCATACTTAACGAGATTAAGAAACCGATACCGCCAAAAGATCTCGGTTCTTTTATTTATTATTTTTGGGAGTAAACAAGCCCGGCTCGGTTGAGTAACAACACTCCCGCCTCGTCGCCTCCTCCGTCCCTCGCCTTTCTCTCTCCCAAGCAACTTCGGTACTTTGATCGCCCGGGCGCATGCTCTTAACCCACGACATCGGCAGGGCCACCATGAACAGCGACAAACCGCGCTTCCTGCTAGAGTGCAGGGTATCAACCTTGTTTCGGTGGGCCTCTTTGTCCTCTTATCGGTTTTCGGTTTGATATCCGGCAATAGTGGGGCTGGACTAAGAAATGCAGGGTTGTATCCAATTGCTGTGTGCAGAGCTCTGGGTCTCCGTCGAATGAGGATGAATTGAACCGCTTTTAGTTCACAAGGCTTGAAATTTAGGGATGTCAAGGTATAGTTTGGATCTGGATACTTCTTACTAAGATTTACTGACCAAAGCAAGACTTCATTGACAATGGGCAGTTAGACATTTGTTCCCATGTTTGGATCCTAATCCAAACACTGAAAATCTAAATCTTCCACGTTTGATCCTGATCCAAAATCCAGTTGCTCCCAAATTGATTGCATTATCGCTAGTTATTCTACATAAATTTAATGTTGAACTTTGTTATTGAAATCCAACAAGATTATGCTGAATAAAATTAAGTCAGGCTTGGTTTTGTTTGGATCTTACCTGAAACCGACCTATTGGAATCCCCACTTGAGCATGCTTCTACTGAAAGTCATTATCACCAATTAGATCCACAACTTGCCCTACTTGAAGGTCCATGATACTAAGCATTAGGATTTTGCTCATGCCTGTGCTAGATGAGCCCCACCATATCTTTGAAGACAAGTCAATTTTGCTTCTACAACCATAAAAACCCTAGCAGACCAATTCCAAAGACATCTACCACTCTAGCTATTGATCAACCTATTACCACCATATAAGTGCCGTGTATGGCAAGACTTTTATATATTACTGTTAATACTGAAAATCAACTAGTGACGACAACAATTACGAAATTATATAAAGAATAATAAATATTTTATAAGACCGAGTGTTGGGCAGTCAACCAGAGCAAAAGATGTCTGCAGGATGTATGAGCCATGGAAGGAAGACTAGATCATAATATCGCTACAACAAAAACAACTGAGCGTTTTCCCATATTATCGTGTCAACTAAATGGATTAATTGTTTTCATAAAAAGCTTGATTTAGTGTCATGCTAATAGTTAACTCAACAAAAGCTTGAATGTTGTTTATTGTTTCTTTTCAACCTTTTGGTAGTATTCCTCTTCTTCTTTTAACATTTTCACCATTTAGCTTCTCACACCATTTTACCCTAGCTTTCTTATGTCACCTTTTCATTGTCTAAACCATCTTAAAAGTTTTTCTCTCATTTTATCGTCTACTTACACAACTTCCATTTGTTTATGATAACTCATTACAAATATGATTTTTCCTTGCATGACCACACAATCATTTCAACATCTTCATTTCTACTAAAATCATCTTTAGTACAAGATAATGAGGGTATTATAGCAAAAAATATTGAGTTATTAATACAAGATAAAACTAGAGATACATGCTTAAGGTGATTTGAAGATTTTCAAAGGTGATGAAATAAAGCCCCAATAAAAGGGGTAAGGAATTACTTTGGGTGGACATGAAGAATGATACATTATTTTCATGTTGTTTGGATTAAATATGAATATGGTGCAAGATCAAGCACAATGGCAACTAAAAATAGAGCTTAGTGTCGAACAACTTTTGGTTTGATTTTAGTTTTGGATATAATGAGTTCACAAAGCAACTTGCTTAATCGTCATTTCGAGTATGGCACACTATCAGTAACAGGTGGTGATTTGAATCCAAGTAAATCTAAGTATCCGTCTTACTTTTCATGCTTGCTCTTAACTTCAGCTTGTTTACTTGACCTGAAAGTTAAATGAAAAGAGGAAAAAAGACACAGACGGAAAACAAATATGATTTCCTTATGTGTTTTCTTTGTTTTTTTCTTTTTCTCCTTGTTTGCTTATAATGGAGAGGCCAAAGCCAGGCACAGCGGCCCCCAATATTGAACTCAAGACATGCAATTTGTGAGTCGAACCCCCTATCTACTATTGTGGCTCTTGTGCTTTCTGCTAAATGTAATGTCAGATTCCTTTTGCAAATCTCGTGGTACCAATGGATACTGACTATCTCTTTTCGAGTTAAATTCAATTCCTCATTGAGTCTGAAACTTGGGTATAAGCCTGATGAGAAGATGCCCCTGTCTTCTCAAGGAACCTCCCGAGTTCTACTGCAATCCTCCATTGTACCCTTTCTTTCTAATCATGTCTTTTATGCGTTCATGTTAACAGTAGCAGATAGGATTAAGACCGCCACTTGAATCATGAGTTTTTTTACTTTGGGATCGACTTGAGACCTTATACTCGCGTTGTAGCTAGTTTGAGAGCTAAATTCACCTTAAAAGACATGAAATGAACTCCAAGGAAAAGGTCCTCTCACAAAATAAGAGTGAAAAAATTGACTTGTTTTTCATATGAATATAAAACAACATTACTTGAACACAACTTGGAGAACGAAATCACTGATATCACCAAAATTCCATATTCACATGCATTCAAACCATCTTGAGACGCTTACACGAAAATACGCAACATAAACACAACCTGAAACGCGAAACTATCACCCCCTTTACTCAGAAACTAAGGAAGCAACCACCCAAGCTGCCACACACATTTATAAAGCATTTCCTGCGTGTCGCGAAACCGTGGATTCTTTTAGACATGCTTGCTGGCTCCCACTAAAGAAAGCGAGAAAAGGATTCTTAAAGTCCAAGTTCCAATAGCCAACAAGTGGCTATGGCCACGTTAAAAAGGTATCAGAGAATATCTTATCATGCTGCTGCCTTTGGAACCGAATCAACAGATTGGGCAGAGTGGTGTACACACACTGTAGTGAATTAATTCTTAAATATCAACATTTTGATCTGAAATCTCCATGATCCACGTGCTTTATCCAAACCCAAATGATGAACGGCATTAACAATCATGCATTTCTCAACCTTTTCATCAATGAACATCGGATCGGAAGCTGGACCAGACCCGAGAATCGTGTGACAAGGTCCTTCTCTAACTCATTCTTGTAAGTTTTCAGACGTTATCCTCAGGGCGATGCGGATCCAGAAGTGCGACGGGCGAAGCCGAGCCCATGGCGGGTCGACGCACACTTGGGATGGACCCAGACGACACCTTACCATCCGAAGACGGGTATGAGTGCACATCGTCATCAAAGCACCCAGACCGTGCTCCGTAATCAACCGGTGGCCCGTCGGTCGCAACATCCGGCAATGCCGCGTCGCCGTCGAGATACTGCATCACTTGGCGCATGCTGGGTCGGATTGTTGGGTCTGGGTGAGAGCACATGAGACCCAGTTTGAGGACCAGCTCGGCTTCGGCATGGTCGAAGTCGCCTTGGAGCCACGGATCCATAACATCAAGAATCTGACCCGCGCAGCAGCAGGCCCAGACCCATTCTACCAGGACGAGCTCTTCTGGTGGTGCCTTGGGCTTGATGGGCCGGCGCCCACAGGCAACCTCAAGCAGGAGGGCGCCGAAGGCGTAGACATCAGACTTGGTGGTGGCCTTGCCGGTGCGGGTGAGCTCGGGAGCGAGGTAGCCGAGCGTGCCGACCACCTTGGTGGTGCTGGGATTCGATCCGTGCTCATAGAGCCGTGCGAGGCCGAAGTCTCCCAGCCGGCCGTTCATCTCAGCGTCCAGCAAAACGTTGCTCGCCTTCACGTCGCGGTGGAGCACCACCTGCTCCCACTCCTCGTGCAGATACAGAAGCGCTGATGCAACCCCCCGGAGAATCCGATAGCGTCGAGCCCAGGCGAGCTGTGGGTTTGGGCCAGGCTGGTCAAAGAGGAGTTTGTCGAGGCTCCCATTGGGCATGTAGTCATAGACGAGGAGGAGGTCACTTCGCCGGCGACACCAACCTTGAAGTTGCACCAGATTCCGGTGCCGGAGTCGGCCAATGCTCGACACCTCCGCAACGAATTCCCGAAGACCCTGCCTCGACCCATGGGAGATGCGCTTCACTGCTACCTCCGTCTTTGTCCCCGGCAGCACTCCTCCGTATACCTGCCCAAACCCGCCGCAACCCAGGAGCTCCTTCTCGCTGAACCCCTTTGTGGCATGAGCGAGCTCTCTGTAAGAAAACCTATGGGGTCCATATTCCAGTTCCCATTCCTCCACAACATCGTCCTCCCTCATCTTCCTAAATATAATGATTCCTGCGACAATTGCCGCAACGAGGAGGACTCCCGTTGCTATGGAAGTTCCGATTGCGAGGGCTCGGATTTTCGATGCAGTAGATTTCGGGTTTGGGAGCATTGGGAGCTTGGAAAGGTCGAGGGTGTCAGCGGGGCCATTCATGGCGAAGCTCCAGCCGAAGAGGTAATGAGAGCTAGCGAGGAGGCCAGTTGCAGCCGAGAAGCCGACGTAGGCTGAGTCACCGACGATTGACGGCAAATCGATAGTGTGGGATATGATGGGTCGCGGGGGCTTCGAACGGGCGGTGGAAATTGGTGCAATCGTGACATTTAAGAGGCCGGAGCGAGCGTCGAAATCGATCCAGACAACAACGGTTTCACCGGCTTTGAGGGTTATGGGGGCGATGGTGCGGCCATCGGATAGATAGTAGCTAGCATTGGCGACGGCAGAGGATTGCATCGAGTTGAGATCGAGACCGACGTGATTATCATTCGGGTCCTGGAACTCGAAGTCCTGGACGGTGTCGAATTCAACGGCAAGGACGCGGTCAGTGGCACTGCCGTTGGTAGAAGAGTTCATGAGGCCGAGATACTGAGAAGGTTGAGCACCGGGAAGAAACGGTGAAGGAGCCATGGTGAATGCGAGACCATGGCCGCCAAGCTTGGGGTACTCGGGGACGAGGGCAAAAGCGAATGAAGTGGAGAAGGAGGAGGAGTTGGTGAAGCGGAGAGGCTTCGGGTAAAAGGCGCGGCCGATGAGGCGGGAGGTATCATTAGTGAGGCGGAGGATGCCGTCCGGTTGGATCACGGCCGCCCGGACGAGAGTTATGTTGGTGGTGTTGGCGAGGTTGTTGAATCCTGTATAGATGAACCGGTCGGGCTGTTGTGACTGTGAGTAGGAGAGGTTTAAGGCCAAGAAGAAGACGAGGACGAAGAGCCTCAAGAACCTGGCCATCGAGAGAGAGAGAGAGAGAGAATCAGCGTATCGGTTGGGTTTTAAGAGTAGAACCGATGAGAGAGAGAGAGAGATGGTAAGGACATGGAAATAAAGATTTCAGAGGGTTTTATGTAAAGAATTACGCTTGGTGGATTTTAAAAGAAACCCAAGAATACAAGACAGTAATAAAAGTAGGCTGTTTCTTTCTTTTACTATTTACCCTTTTAATTATTTAGTATGTGAGTGTTAGAGAAGAGTCTGTCTTGGTCGATAGAGAAGAATGAACCAAACAGACTCACACTGTTTGGTTGTTGGAAGGCAGAGGATCGTCCTTTCTTTTTATTTTTTTACTGTATGTCACGCCCTAACCGTCGGCGGGGCCGACGGCCCTCTCAACGTGACCGGCGCTCAACCAACACAAGTCAAGCCAGCCTCAAATGATCTCACAAGTGCAGCGGAATTGACTTGTTCAGACGGCCTCCGATAGGGAATATGATCTGGGCTCCCTTCCCCGGATGCTAAGAGCCTGGAATGGAACTTAGCATCCGATTGACTCACACCACAACACGGCAAACGTTTAAGAGTAAAGGCAATAAAGACACCATACTTGCAAAGCCATACGGCAAAAGCTTTATTGATAGCAGAAAGGAGTGCGCGGCCCCGACGCGCTACACTGGGTAAGTTGGGGCGTCTTCCCTCTACGAGGGTTTATGAATGGAGTTGCCAGGGTGGTTCCCACGTAGGGGCCCTGGTTACACAACCATGGCACTAGTTCGCGGTAAAGGGGTTACATTCTCCCCCACCTAAACTCTTGACGTCCTCGGCAAGATCCACGGTGATGCTTCTGCAACTCTGAAGCTCTTGGCTCGTTCGTCGGCTTCTCCACCCGCTGTACCTTCGTCTTCTGCAGCTCCGGTTGTCCTCCAGGGCACAGGTGCCCGTAGTAGCTACGGCCTGCACGTTCCACGTCCGCATGATAAGCCTTATGCTCGTATGGAAGGCAGTCAGCAATCCGTCATGGACGGGCTCTAGTCGGCATGCCCGATCCCCTACCCTCAAGATGACTGGTTGAGGACCGTCATCCTTCCAGACCGTTGCAGTACGCTGTCTAACCACAAGACCATCGCACCACTTCAGGTTCGTCCACTTCCTCATGCATGTCATTGCCTTCACAATCGAGCGGTTGGGCCAATCACACCGCTCCTGTTCTTCAACGCAGAAGTTGTCCACGGTTGGCAACATCTGGGAGTGTTGTACAACATCTTCTGTCATGCTTCCAACTGCCCTCTGAGTCCTTCGCTCCTGTGCACTTACCTTGCATTCTTCGCCTTTTCTTGCCAGCAAAACACATGCTTCGCGTCTTCTAGCCTCTGAACTTGGTACCATTGTGTTACCTTTGCCTGCCAGTCCTCCACTACTGACGACATACTCCTCCGTGTGATACACAAAATTGTCACACTCCTTCATTTGTTTACGGCATCCGCCTCCGAAGACACCCTGCCGCGAGGTATCCTCTGTTCCGCACCTTACAAAGCCACCCACCTTGTGGCGTTCCCCTACTTCTGATCTTCTTTGAGCCGAAGCGCTGACATTTTCTGAACACGACCATCATCCATAGCTGACGTGCGAATAATACACGGTTGGTCGCAATCCTTGAAGACCACTATATTCGCGACTGGTCGCAACTCTGCACACACCCTAAAGCACTCTCATCCAGTAGCATCCGATATTTCTCAAGCGGCATCACTGTCAAGTTGGTTACCTCCGCACGCCAACTCACCTCGAGTTGCGCCTTTGTCAACCATACCTACGGTATCCCTATCATTGACAATACTCGGCATGTACATGAAAGTTTTATCCCTAGGCCTACATGACGTTGATCCCCCCACCTGGGCCTTCAACTGTCTCCTTGCACCAATCCTTAGAGTGTCTTCCCTTGATCCACCATCCGAAGTACTTGTCCTTTGCACAACGTTACCAGCACGTGCAAAGTCCTCCTTCTTATGCTCACACTCGTATGGTCCTGTAGTCTCTTGGTATAGAAGATCCACCTGGCTATCACGCGAAGTGTCTGCCACTGCCACTCTTCCAACCATTCTGTCATTCAGTGTCATGCCTGTTCTTCTTCGAACTACTTGGTCGACGATTGTCACACAGACGTTCCGTCACCACTATCACTTCAGAAAGGGGTCTGCAAGTTGATCCTGTTCAGCTCTTTTACAACCCATGACTCCAGCCCATCAAGGAACTTGAACTAAACGATCTTCCGGGCTCCACGTCCGGATGCTCAACATAAGGATCTGGCATTCCTTCATGTCATCTCGCACGATCCGTTCTGCCTCAACACATCAAGCTTCCTTCTCTCGGCTACCGCAGTCTTCTGTGGGATAAACGTCCTCGTAGAGCCTGCCTGAACAGATCCCAAAATGTGGATGAGAGCGCGTCCGGCCTCGGCATCCTCTTTCCAGTGACACCACCACCTCGTGGTATCGTCTTTTAGAAACATGGCCACCCATGCCAGTTTCTCAAAATCTGGATGCGAATGCCTCCTGCCTCCACATCCTCCTGTTTGTGATGCCACCACTCATGGCATCGTCTTCGGAAACGTGGCCACACTCGCCAGTTTCCCAAAATGCGGATGTGAGTGCGTCCTGCCTCCACATCCTCCTGTCGGTGATGCCACCACTCATGGCATCATCTTCGGAAACATGGCCACACTCGCCAGTTTCCCAAAATGCGGATGTGAGCGCATCCTGCCTCATCATCCTCCTCCTCACGACGCCAACACCACATGACGTCGTCTTCGAGAAACCTGGCCATACGCGCCAGTTTCTCTCCTTCCTCTGGTAAAGGGAGTTCTCTAATACTTGCACATCGCAGTCCCCAGCAACGTCTTTCAGTTCATGAACTTTGATGCACCATGGTCAGTCTACTCCCCCACCATTTCCACATCAGCTCATCCCCGTCTCCACTTGGTCCACACTCTGAACAACTTCCTTCGGCATCCCCCAACATAGATGTAGTCCGTTGAAAGTTTGAAGGATCTGGGGCATGAACTTCCACGAAGCACTTAAGTTTGCCAGAAGGTTAGATGGTGCACTTGAGGTCTCATGTTATCAACGAGCTCCATCCGTCTACCTGGCACTTACATTGGTGCTTCAACCTCTGGCACTCCACATCACCAACGCAACCACTGTGACCGATCGATCGCCCACACAACCCTCCGTTATGTGGCATCGTCCAAGACCTTAGCACTACATATCAGGTATTGCTTCACCTCACCGAAGGTGGCCTCTATCCACGTTATCGGTACCCCAAGTCAATGGGCCTGCTACGTCCCTCCAACCTATACGACGCTACCTTTCACGGTAGGACAATGTTGGCCACTGCGACGGCACGACTTACGTGCAACCACACGCTTCCATACTCACGCTGATAAATCACGCCTATGCTCCGATTGGAATCTCCACGATGGCACCTCGCCTCACCGAGGCTACCAGGACTCGACTCTGGTCCGAGCATTCCTCACCTGTCCATGAGTAAGCCAATCACCAATGCCCGTGCACTGTCTATCTTCACCTCTGTGGCTTGCATACTGTGATGGCGCGTATATCCTCTTGAAAGCGCCTCAGTGCCTCCGCAACGTGCCCAGTCCCGATGTGGCGACTGGCACAACAGTCCTGACACATTTCACCGTCCTGCGTAACCTTTCGCGCGAGCGACCTGGCCCACCTGACCAACCCAGGCACTGCGGTGTAACCACACGTCCTCATCCTATGCTACTCCTCACGACTTACACTTGGTGACAATGTACAGGGTAACAGTCCTGAAACACTTCACCGTCCTACGCAACCATTCGCGCGAGCGATATTGGCCACCCTGCCAACCCAGGCACTCTGGTGCAACCACACATCCTCCTCCTGCGCTACTCATCGCGGCTTATCCTTGGTGACAATGTCCAGGGTCCGGTGGGGTTCGGTGCGCCCCCTTCGCACGAACGTTTCCACCACATGACCGTCCTAAGCTTTAGGAACGGCCATCATCCTGGGGTAACCCAGAAGAACAACACCTCGTGTGTCGATCCTCCAATCCTCCTTTCTAATCTCCATGGTCGTAGTGTACCCCGTAAAGAGCAAACAAAGCTGAGATAGTTCGAGTCTCGATCTTAGAGTAACACTAGGCTTCCGGATACTATCGTCTCGATAGGGGGCCACACCACCCCACTACCGATAGCTTGATCAAGGGTCGCTCCGCGTGCCTAAGGCTTCCGGTCTCTCACTACCGTAACGTTCCCTTCGGCTGACGCGCAAACGATGGTCCTTGACCCTCTCCTTGTTCTACCGTGCGTGAGCTTCAATGCATCCCCACGAACTCTTCAGCAGAACGTCCAACGAGACCGCATAGGCTCTGATACCAATTTTGTCACGTCCTAACCGTTGGCGGGGCCGACGGCCCTCTCAACGTGACCGGCGCTCAACCAACACAGGTCAAGCCAGCCTCAAATGATCTCACAAGTGCAGCGGAATTGACTTGTTCAGACGACCTCCGATAGGGAATGTGATCTGGGCTCCCTCCCCCGGATGCTAAGAGCCTAGAATGGAACTTGGCATCCGATTGACTCACACCACAACACGGCAAACGTTTAAGAGTAAAGGCAATAAAGACACCATACTTGCAAAGCCATACGGCAAAAGCTTTATTGATAGCAGAAAGGAGTGCGCGGCCCCGGCGCGCTACACTGGGTAAGTTGGGGCGTCTTTCCTCTACGAGGGTTTATGAATGGAGTTGCTAGGGTGGTTCCCACGCAGGGACCCTGGTTACACAACCATGGCACTAGTTCGCGGTAAAGGGGTTACATGTATGCCTGCATTCTATATATACAGAGTTGGTTACACTAATCAGCGAAGCATGACGTTGTTAGTATCTACAAATGCTATACCAGATATTTCACGAGCAAATTCTTGTCCTTTTCAACCATTATGTGCTTTCTTTCTTTTCATACATCCTCGCTACTAAACATGTAATTTTTTTTTAGAAAAACTCAAAAAATACCTCCATTCATTTTCTCTCTCATTTCACAAAACTCTTTATTCTAGCAGTTACACCACCAGTTCTATACCATTGTCAAATTTGTTGAAGCCTCACCATCGGTTTTACACTACCCTTGACATCGACAGTGTTTTCCTCCTACAGTCATTCATGTGTTTCTCTCATATCACTTTCAATCAAGAATATGAGATTTATTTTATCACTTTCGATATATTTTGATCAATTTCAATCTATTTTCAACCTTATTCAATTCCCCACAACCTTAATACACATGTTATTGAAAACCTTTCATCAATCTAGTAATCAATCGCATGAAAATGAATAAAAAATATCAAGCTTTCATCAAGTTCCTCACAAGGTGAGTGTCGGCTATCAAGAAAGAGATGTGTCCTAAGCACGTGAGTCTTTACTAAGTGACGTGACTGAGATGTGCCACTCCTTTAAAAGATGTTATGCTCCAGTCATGTTTGGCTTTTTTAAAGGATGCTCCTAAGGCATGACTCTCTAGTAGTGCACGCTCTTTCTTTGTACGGCTCTCTTCTAAGAAATTTGTAACCTAAACGCATCACTATAAGATTTCTAGATGCATGCAAGGTGCATTACGTTGTATTTTTGTTATGTTCACTGAATTATTCCCAATGTGGAAGATGTCAAAGAAATTAAGTGACAATATTCATTATCGTATAGTAGACTTTGGATATACTATACATGATGATATTGAGATTGATCAAAGTGGACCGTATGACTCATTTGTTGGTTGGATGATTATATATACGACAATGTATTTTTTGATTGTGAGAGTGATGTATTTGATTATGCATTTGAGTTTACCATAGATGCAGTATTTTCAGCCAAGATAACATGGTTCAGTGGATAAGAGATATTGGGAGGAAACACAAAAATATTACCATCATTCTCCGATTGAAAAGTAAAGGTATAAAAAGCAAAGTATGGCTTGAGTATAAAAGAAACAGCGAATACAAAAGCAAGAAAAAGGTTGATGTTGAAGTTGTCGTTGGACCTATATAAAGAAGGTAAAATGACCATTCTTACTCAAAAGAGAGTGAAACTGATTGTTTATAGAGATTGAATGTAGGTAATGGTACACATAATCACCCTCTAATCTTATATTTGAAAGGACATGCATTTGCAAGTATATTGAATAGTAGTGAGTATAGTATAATAAAAGATATGAGCAAAAGTTATTGTAAGTCAAAGCATATTTTGTCATAATTGAAGTATTCTGGTGATATAAGTGTTATTATGGTAAGACATGTTTACAATGCGATAATTTAAAAAAAGAGGATATTGGGGACAAATTGCTCTTTAGCAACTATTGCATTCATTAGATAGTCACCAATACAACACTTAACATAGGATGATATGATATACATACATTGTTAGTGAAGTTGTGTTTAAATATCTTAAGTCAATTCAGTTGTTACTTGCATTCTCAAAGGTATTGGAGTTTGATTGCACATACAAGACCAATAGGTATCACATAATTTTGGTTATATTCATTCATATTTACATATACACTGATAGGATTTTTTTGTTTTTTTGCAAATATAAGATGCCTTTCTTGGAAGTCGTAGGTTTACACCAACAAATAAGAATTTTTTTGTGGCATTTGCGTTCATGGTTGCAAAGAAATAGGATAATTATGTGTGGGTGTTGAGATGCATTAAAGAGTTGTATATGGTGACTAAATTTACATATGTAGTTTACGGTGATCGTGATCTTACACTTATAAATGCAATTGAGATCATTCCCAAAAGCAACACATTTTCTATATAAACGTCATATTGTGAAGGGTATTAAAGGATGATTATTTGGTTGATAAGGAATAAAGAAATAATCACTACATTTGATGGTAGTTAGAAGAAGGTTGTTGAATCAGTGGATAAGGGCATAGATATAGAGGTATTGGCTATGTTGAAGGTGAAGTTGAAAATTTTACTTACTATACTTTCTTATATTAAGAAACAGTGGTTGAGCCCATATAAAGAGAGGATTGTCTCATAATAGACAAACAATGTATTCATACAACTAACCGGTAAGTGAGTATGCTTGTTTCCATATATGTATATCATTATTTTCTTTCGAATCATATATTGATTGTAGTGTCTTGATTGACAAAGTTGAAGGTGCACATGCATGGTTAAAAGGGTTCTTCAACAGCTCTACTAGGTGGTTTAAATACGATATACACCCAACTTTATTCGTTGATCCAATTGTTAGTATGCATTATGATATAAAAAATTTAGAAAGAAGAGTCTTACAACATGCACTTGATCTAGTTATCAAATAGATAAGCCGTGTGAAAATAATAGGTATTAATCCCCATTCATTTCGATATACCCTACAGCGGTCACATGGATTGTCATGTGCTCACGAGATTGGTATTTTTTTAAGAGTGGTGAGACTCTCCAACTTTTCAATAGTTGTGAGGTTCATGGATTATTGTGTACTTTTTATTTTTCAGGTAGTTTTGACCCTATATCCGATGTTGTATAGGATTTCATGGATTCACGTGTTAATACATCTTGTGGCAAAAAGACTACTAGAATGTTAGATTTTGAAAATTATAATAAGATATAAATATGTTGGTTTATGTGCCCATATATTGATAGATGAATGAATATCTTTGGAGATAGTAATTGGGGATATTGTATTGTCAAAGAGTTTTTAGGAGAGGGTGAAGCATAATAACCTGAAGCTCATAGATTGTATTTTAGGAAAGTCATATGTTATCAGGATATATATTCTATCATCTTTATAGAGGAGGGGAGTATTGACATTGTTCTTCAATGTATTACATATTGTGAGAATAGTTAGTATCCTTCCAAGCATTAGATGTTGATGTTTGACATGGGTTGAGTCATAGCCACGGTACAAAATATTGTATTAGTACAACTCTTCATGATTGAATCAACAACATTTTTTCTATTATTTACAAACAATGGTCAATTACTTGTATGACATTTGTGGTGGTATATGTGCTATGATAAATCGACACGACATTTTTTGGTGGTAAGTTGATTGTATTTTCTTGTTTGCATTGACTTATTATATTGTGTTTAATTATTTATTTTGTTTGTATAAAAAACATAATAGAGAAACTTGATTTATCAACACAACATATAAAAACCATTATTCAATGACTAAAACAAACAAGTACACCCATAACAATTTATTATGCAACTCAAACAAAAATATTAGAAAAACTTGTACCTATAAAAGTACTATGACCACTAAGCTAGTATGTCTCTCTATTGGAAAGCCTTCCTAATTGTCCGCAAGTATACTCATCAAGCCTTGGTAACACAGAAATCAACAATTGAACTGTTAGAACTGGAACCTTATCTCTCGACTTATCTTGGTACATTATACACCCTATGTGATACATTTCTCTCAAGCATAATCCCCTTTCTCTAAGCATGTACATGGAGCATCTCAAACTTCATAACTCTAGACTTCATCTACAATTTTACTTCACCATAATATAGGCTCATCAGTTCAGCCATAATATCTATCTTATCCATCGCATCATCGCACATGTGAAGATTATAAAATGACCATTCATTAGAAGGCATAAAATCTCATAGACATCATGGAGAGTGATAGTCATATCATTTTACGGCATATGAAAGTTGTTAGTATTATGTCGTCATCTTTTAATAAAAGCAATGAGCAACAACTAATCTAAAGTATGGAATAACAACCCTTCATGCTTGGATAACCCAAAATGTTGAATAATATCCTCCTAACTACTTGGTACTATGGTTTCTCATGAAAATTATCACTTAATCAAAGTGTTATAACTCATGTAGCGTGTCACTAGTTTCAACAATCCTTACATATTTTCACACAATATTTGTTGGTAATATATCTAAAATATTTTACTTATAATTAGTAAAATGAATCACCTGCTCGTGTCAAATGATATATGCAATGTATCTTGCAAAACTAGGAAGCAACTCGAGGATAAGGGGAGCAACATCATTGTCACTCTCTATGGGGTACTTATCAAGATAAAGCTTTAAAGGTGAAGAGGTTATTGGATAATCCATCTTAAATTATGGTTGCATCGTTGGGCAAAATATGTGATAACTCCACTTGCTCCTTTTCATGTTGTTACCATGGCCATCTACTATATGATAACCTGAAGATATTTTGTCTTCTCGATGATAGTATAACAATACAACCTTCTATTTGTTCGCTTTCATAGGATACATCATCACATCTTTGAGTCATTCCTATTATAAAATTTAAAAAAAAAAACCATGGTTTAATTTAAATCTGCAAAAAAGTATACAATAAACAACTAAATATATAACATAAACAATATAGTAACAGACGCGACCTTAGCGCATTCACTAGAGAAGCGGGTTGCAGTCAAGGCACACTAGTGTACGCAATGTAACGCACCCAGGTTGTGTTCATGAAGGCAAAGAAACACGACTTAGACACGTTCATGGAGGTTGAGAAACATGCTTCATGCATGTGAGGTTAGAACCACCTAACACTTCTCGGTCGCGATGTTGACCACATGACGTTGTATCCCAAGTACGTCTCTTTCGTGACCATTGACTTCCCCAATTTGTTGGTGAAATGAAAAAATGCTCAATTTTTTTCTAAAATGGATAATACTTACAATCTCAATTTTAAACAAAAAAATTGTATATGATTAACAATGAATGCAAGCACAATTATTCAATATCAATTCGAGCACGATCCTTAAAGAAAGAATGAAAGCATGATAAAGAAGAAATTAAATGTTGGTTTTGTTGAATGATGCAATTTTGTTTGAAGCACTACAAAATCGCAATGGAGAATAGAGAAAATGGGAGTGAAGAAAAGAGAATAATTGTGAAGGGTACTTTTGGAAAAATTGCATGATGAGATATATGTTTAGTAAAAAAGAGTGTATGAATAGTAATACACATTCGATATAAGTATATAAATAGTAAATATGTCTATTGTTCTATTAGTATGATTAAAATTTAAATTTAAAAACCATTTAATGCATTAAATACCAAATACAAAAAGTGCAAGGGTAATTTTTGCTTTTAAAATGTAAATCTCTACAATTGATCACGTTTACCAAATAGTAAAAATCTTTGAGTAAATTTAAGCATAAATGAGTGTGAACTTATACTAATTTCTCTCTTTCTCTCTATATATATAGAGAGTGAGAGAGACATAAGGCATAATTCATGTAGACATCATGCTCAAATCCACTCAAATATCTTTACCTTCTTGATCGATATGGTCAACGATGAATATTTGAATTTAAAAGTATTTAATGCATTATATAATAAGTGTGAAAAGTATAATAATATTTTTTATTTTTAAATTTAAATCTTCATTGTTGATCGATCGATCAAATGATAGAGATATTCAAGTAAATTTGAGCAATATGTGCATAATACCAATTCATCTCTCTCTCTCTATATATATATATATATATATATTAGAAACTAATGAGTACAAGTAGTGTTAAAAAACTGAATCTCAACTATAATAAAATACTGTAAAGTTATGGGCTCCTTAGCATTTGCTTCAGTGGGACTCATGATTTTTCTACTTTGAATACCACACACACCACCTTTATATATATCGCCTATTTGGGCTTATGAACATATACGAACTATTTCTATTTTTTGTTGTGATAAATATAACTCCTTAGTATTGGTAGGACCGTGTACCAACAGTAAAAGAAAAAATACCAATATCAGTTTCTTTATATTATATAGCAGTAAAAGTTTTTAGCAATTGTCATAGCAATGCTAATTTTTTATTATGGTCAGGCCAGTCGGCTGGTCATAAAGCAGGAACCCAAAGTTGACTGGACGATGGTCCAATAGCCCATTGAATTGTATCGTTCATATGGGCTCGTGACTCTTGGTGGACCCCGCACGGCTCAACGAAACGTAGCGTCAACTGGATAAGGGGATTACTATTTTCACGTCTTTTTATCTTTTTCATAAATACTTAAATTACTTTTCAACATTTTCTCTCTTTTCACATTGCAACATTTTCTTCTTTTTACTCTAGCTATTGAAATTTTATTTATTTTTTATCATCATGACCTTTTTTGCAATTGGATAACACATACTCTTACGAACTTAGTGGAAGAAAAAAGAGAAATAAAAGAAAATCAAGAAAAAAATCAAAATCAATAACAACAAAAAAAGAAGAAAAACAATAAGAATCAAAAATAGGAAGAAGGGTAAAAATAATGGAGAAACATACAAATATATTTTTAAGAATATGGTGCCAAATATGAAGATACATGACTCCCAAGTAGAAGACACATAGTACAGGCATATCTCTTTAGTTGTGGAGACACGTCTCGAGTCAAAAATCGAATGTTATTTTTTTTGTTTTGATTTCGGTCAAAAACAAAAGTAATAATCAAATAAATGGCAACAAATTCCTCTAAAAACATTGAACCTCCCTTTTAATCGGTTTTCTTCTCTCCCTTTTTTTTCTTATTTTTTTTTTTATTTTTCTCCTTTCTTTTAATCGGATTTGAAGTGTTCTTTGAGACAAGAAGATACCATTAAAGTTAAAAGATAAATATTATAGAGAAGCAATTAGACCTATCATGTTTTATGGTTCTGAGTGTTGGGCAGTTAATCATCAACATCTACAAAAGATGTCTGTGACATAAATGAAGATGTTGAGATGGATGAGTGATCATACAAGAAAAGACTGTATACATAATGAGGTTAGTAGAAATAAATTATGTGTGGCACTAATAGAGGATAAAATGAGAGAATATCGTTTAAAGTGATTTGAACATATAGAAAGAATATCGAAAGAAAACCTTTAGAAGGTATGAAAAACTAGATTTTCAAAATATTAAAAGAGGTAGAGGACGATCACAAAAGTGTTGGGAATAAACAATAAAGAATGATCTAGTTTATTGTGAGTTAACTTCTAACATGACACGTGATAGGGCTATGTGGAAATAAAGAATCCATGTAGCCCACCCCGTCTAGTATAAGAAAAGGCTTTGTTGTTGTTGTTTTGTTTTAATCGGATTCGAAGCATTATAAGACAATAGATGATTCATGCATTGAATCAAATTAAGAGTTGTGAATCACCGAAGAAATGATGCGAGACGTTCAACAGCAAGGTAAAACCTGCAGCAAGATAGAGTTAAGATAGTCGAAAAGGTATCGTGATAATTTTTAATTTTTAGTAAAAGCAAAATCAAAATCCCAATAAAAAAGGTGTGCGCAGCAGCCTAGATTCGCTGACAATCCTAGAACAGGGTTGTTACGAATATCCGACACGGGATCCAAAATGAAATCCAATTACTTGGATTTGTTACCCAAAACGGACATCCGAAAGCTTGAATTACATTATGCGTATAAACAAATCGCCGTCTATTCGTTTTGGATCCAATATCGGCCTGTGTTGTCAATATCTGAATCTGATTTCCGTAATATCCGATTAGCTGAATTTGTGAAGCCATATTTTATGATAATACGTGTCTATCATCATGCAGACTCGGGCTCAGCTTTTCATAATTCATATCGTTTCTCTTTGTGTTTTAAGAACACGACACGAAAAACCTCCACGCTTGGCATCTGCTCGTCATGATTTGCATATGGGGCCCTCGAAATGGCGACACATTTTTTGGTGCAAAATATCGGCTAAAACAGAGAAACGGGTCCCAATAAAGAGAGCCCACAATTCTTTGGAACTTTTTGTCTTCGTGTTAACCCCAAAAGTCTTCGCCTTTTCTAAGTTCGTGAATAAAAGCCTCTCTCTCTCTCTCTCACTCTCCACGTTGAGTTGGGTGCACAACTTTGCTGTTTCTTAGGTCAAAAGTTTTGGCACGGAATGAGTGATTTTGGACATTGGCGTTGAAATAGGAGACCGTGCTTGTCTTAGACTTGTTTGATATTCTCATCTACTGAGAAAAGCATTGTGATGATCATTCCTCCATTGACAAACATAGAATTATTGAAACAACCAAGAATGGTTAATACTAACATGACCACCTTATGGTCGCCCTTATAATTGCTCTCTTTTGCTCATTGAAACTGGCCGCAATCTAGACCAGTTGACCTTGAATTCGCTCACTAAACTTTTAAACTACTTGTATTCAGAGCTACGGCTCAAACTTCGCTCATGTAAGGAATCACCCTGGCATGGCCGGTCCCAAGCTCGAATAAAGGAAGAGGGTTGAGTTAGGCTTCCGACAGCTAACGTAAAACTTTGTCGGACTTTTATACCATGAATTCTACAAATTATGATAGGACTACGTGAAAACAAAGAATCCATATAGCCGACACCATCTAGTATGGTAAAAGGCTTTATTGTTGTTGTTGCATTGAGAGCTATGGCTCACCTGACTAGTGGATTCGACCCACGAGTTGGAGATCACGAGTTTGATACCCAAGGTGTGCATACATGGCTTCGGGATCTCCCCATTGTAACAAGAAAGAAAAACTTTAAAAACTTGAAATCCTAATGCAAACTTTACATAAAAGACAAGTTATTTTTAACACCCAAGACAGAACTTTCATTGCAATTTTTCCAGTTGTAATGATAAAACTCTTCTTCCACCCAAAACACTGATTGGGTTCTTTTGAGTTTATTAAAGTTTATATCACTCGACCAACTATATGAGTTGAGCGATTCATGTACCATGAGGAGATGTCTCGGCTGAGTGAGGACAAGCCTATTAACGTGTAGAACATCTCATTTTGCAGCTTGGTGGTGATTGTGGGTTTCATATATAGCATTTATAATCAGGAAGATCATCTAATTAGTCTGCCAAGGATTTTCAACTCTCATGTCATCTAATTATTAAAGAAACAATATTATGTGCCACAGCCTGATTGTGTGGGTCTCAATAGCATCAGTCTGCCAAGGATTTTCAACTCTCATGGGTTTGAAAAGAGAGAGAGAGAGAGAGAGAGAGAGAGAGAGAGAGAGAGAGAGAGAGAGAGAGAGAGAGAGAGAGAAAGGAAAAATCCAACCGGCCAGCCTAATTTGGTGGGGACATGTTATATAGTCCATATATACCAACCAAGTAAACCAAGGCTTTACCATACTAAATGGAGCCCGTGTGATTTCTTAAGTGTTTTTATTTTCTTTTTTCGATCGGCAAATAGTTAGGCAGACCCCAACCAATATACAAATGCCATCAGAGCCAAGGCCTTAAACCTAAAGATTCCCCCTCTACAAAACGATCATTGAAAACATGCCTATCTGTTTTTTCCTCTATATGCACAAACGCCTCTCAAAGACTGCAATTAACCAGATCGGACTATTTAAAAGTCAGTAAAATGCAGACACATATATCAACATGAATGAAAAGTTGGATAGATATGCAGAAACGTATATTTTGGTACTGGTTTGCTAATTCATACATTTACAAGACATCATAGGTTTATATGATTTTTCTCATCTTAAGATCTTCGACTCTATCTCTTCCAAGCTTAGTCCTTTGGTTTCAGGGACATAAAATATTACAAATAAAAGTGAGAGCAACGCAATCATCCCAAATACTGCAAACAAATTGCTGGCCCCTAACAGCTCCTGTATCATACGCTCCAAGACAAAGTAGAGAAGTTCATCAGCAAGTTTACACCAACATGAAAGCATTCTCCTAGATAAAAGAGGACAGACAGAAATCAAGGAGAATCATGAATCCTCCCTCTCTCCACCAAACCATGTTGGCACCAAGATACAAGAGAAACATAGTTTAAGGATAGATTCGAACATTTGGAGAAATTGACTAAATGCAAGAAGATGCCAAGAATTAGAAGGCAAAAACTTCAAAAGAGGAAGGCCTTGGAAGAAACAAAACAACAAGAGATGTTACTTGTTCGGAGTTGAACGTTGAAAACGCTAGACAAGCAGAGTAGCCACAAAGCATCCGCCTAGCGCATCCAACTGAGTATGGGAGAGGTTTCATCGTGGGCTGTTTTCTGGGTTCCGTACTTAAGCAAAGTGCAGAGATGCTTTAGCCATACTTATCGCAGGAGGAAAGGTTCCTAACTCTGCATAGACTCGAACGTTTTGGAATGATCCCAATTAGCAATTGAGGATGTAACAGGAGATGGACAGTCTCTTATTCGTACTATGTACCTAAGAGCAGCGATTGTGGATAGAAGCAGAAAATAAGTTTGGGGTTTACTGGAAGGTAGAGAACGTATGTGCATTGGCTGCAACAGAACAGAAAGCTCACAGATGCAGCAAATGTGGCCTCTAGCAATTCCAATTGGAAACGGTTTTATTTGGCACTGTATGAAGAGAGAATCTCTGAGGAAAAAAGATCAGCATGCATTTATAGGGGGAGGTTCTGTGGATTGTTAGTGAACATATTCATATTCGTACTGGCAGTAGATGCAGCAACTTGGTCACATTCCAACACCCGATTAAAGGACACCGGCCAACGGGACCTATTAATATTCGTGTCCCCTATCCTTCAGGTAGAAAATGCCTTGTTGAATGTTAGTGGTGCTGCATTGATTTCTGCTGTACCACGATAGTTATCATGTTTGAGGAGGCAAAGGAAGGACAAGGCTCAACAACTATGCTGCTAAAGTGATACACCTCCCAGTTGGCAAGGCAGCTTCTGATGTGAGCATCTGCAGAGGAAGAATCAGCCCCCAACTGGGTTCGAGCCGAATTGTTTTTTTTTTGTCTGACGGCAATTTTGAAATTTCTAGGGTGCATTGTCCATGAACTCCTTTTAATGAAGGGATCATGCCAAACCCCATCTAGACTTTTGAAGAAAAGAACGTACAATATGAATATCACTACATAGAGAAAGTATGGATGCATAGCAAAGGATACGTACCTGTAATGGAGAAAAGGCAAATGTCACTAACGCATTGGAGCCGAAATTAGCCAGAACTGCAATACTGATCCCTTTCCCCCTTGTGCGAAGAGGAAAAATCTCTGACACCATCAGCCAGCTGATTGGTCCAAAGGAAATCTGGGAAAGTTTTTGAGAAATTCGCTATCAATATGATACAAACTTGAATCAGGCCCCAACCAATAATACAGTTGTTATACATGCTCATTAGAGATGTATATAAGTTGCCTAAAACTCAAAACAAGCTTCCGGTACAAGTAGTTTACTCCTTGGAAATTATAACAAGTTAAGAAAAACAAGCATTACCAGCGTTTCATCATAAACTAGCTTGACAGTAAAATATTGCTGTGAATCTGGGAACAGCTCAACAAACACACACACACATACACAAAATAGCAAAAATGGAGATGGTTCTCCTCCTATAATAGTTTAATGATTCAACTCTGATGTAGTGCCGATAGATGCAACCATGAGTGCAGCACACACTCGCAGACGCTGAAAAAGTACACTAAAAGCATGGATAATCTCACCAACTAATTATTTAATTATATCAAATTGGAGAGGATCGATTGAAGGTAGGAGCAATAGGATCACAGTTGTTCATTATCTAATATACTCAGAGGGTCTTACTAATATAGGACACTTGATCAACTGAAAAGGTCTTCCTTATCAGAACCAGAAGGCATTCACACTCACAACAGAGAAAATTAATTTTTTGTAGCATCAAAGAAGGATACCTGGTAACAGCCAACAAATAAGAGCAGGGATATCACAGCAACAAGAGGGAATCCCTCAAGAACTTTGTAATAGGCAGCGAGAAGGAACAAAGCAAGTGCCTGTCACAGACAAAGAAACAAACATCATGATTATATCAATAATAAAGCAGCAAGAAGGAACAAAGCAAGGGACCGATATGTAATGGTTCAAAATAAAGAAATATACGTACAATGCCACTAATGCCTCCTATCAAGAGAGGTCTCCTCCCAAGATCGTCAACCTTTGCCACGGCAATCCCAGTCATTAATAACTGCAGGTGCATGAAGACCCTTTTTCTTAAGTATTAGATTAGAGAATTGGCGAGTGAAAATAAGGTTAAGTCCACAGAGAATAAACTCTTCATCTTGAAAACAACTTGGATAAGCATGTACAACTCTTCTTGCTACGTTCATTCTCCCTGCTGTTCCATCAGTAGGTCTATGAGGAACTAAAACTTCTATAGTGGATTGTCAGACTCAACAAGTTCACTGCACAGAATTGCTAGCAACACTTTGAGGATCTGTCCCAGCCTAAGTTTTATATGATTTCCAGAGACAAAGCATTGAAAACCTATACCTTGTACAGCCAAACACAAAGAAGAAATGTAAAATACTAAATTTGTTGATTTCTGGTACATAAAACTGACAATGTCACACACCGACTCTTACAATATACCCCGAGGCCCGAACTCCTTCCCCAGACAAGCCACAGAACCCAAGGCAACAATAACTAATGTTTCATCAAATTGATTAGGACCCAGAAAATCAAGTAGTTTGCCCATGGTTATTGATGACATACAAGTTTTGGGTGTCACCAACAACAACTAAGCCCTTTCCCATACTAGATGGGGTCGGCTACATGGATTCTTTGTTTCCACATAGCCCTATCATAATTTGTAGAATCCCTGGTAAATAAGTCCGACAAAGTTTTACGCTGCCTGTCGGAAGCCTAACGCAACCCTCCTCCTTTATCCATGCTTGGGACTGGCCATGCAAGGGTGATCAGCAACAACCTCGACTAAATATATCATTAGAAAAAGAAAATGTAGAAGACCAGCTTCACACCAAAATAGTTATCATCATGAATTCAGCACTATCGGTTTGTACATATGCATATAAATTTCCAAAAATGAGTTCAGCAGTAGAAAACAACCGATGAAATGAAAAATCATGAAAAACTGTTGACTTAGATTACATAGTACAACAAAAATATCTTACAACTAACCAAATATTAGTCTTGACCACAACTAATAAATGTGGCATTTCTTGGATTGTTTGACAATAGGGAAACACTCTATGTGCTTGTAAGAAATAAAAGGACTCCCCTTTAATCATAACGTGACTTCAAGTGTCATTTTATATTGGACTATCCTCGAGACGGTATACAAGAATTCAATGTAAGGTCTTCCATAAAAGGGGGAAGGAAATTCCCAACACCATACCTTAAACAAGCCAATAACTACTGATAAACGAGCAGCATCAGCAGCAGCTGAAAAGCCTGCACTCTGAAGAACACATCACAGTGAAATCATCATGCTGCAGCTTTTCACTCTATAGAAGAAACAATGAGGTGATCACGATATTATACCTGAAGAATTGGAGCAGCATAATACAATACACTTGGCTGACCTGTTATCTATCACGATAGATATATGTTAATCATATTCAAATACTCAAAACGGAATCAACCATTTCACTATAGTTTTCAAATCCAACTCACAGTCATGTATACCTGCTGAAAAAGAACTAATCCGCCACCAATAATTAAGGCTTTCAAACTAGCTCCTTGGAAAACCTCCCAAATGCTGCCTTCCGAATCCTGCTCCACATAAACTGACTTCAGTGATGAGAGTGTGTTTTCTATTTGCTCCTCAGATACCCTATCACCGGCAGGTCGACCTCTTAGCTTGCTTAGTGCATAGATTGCTTTTTCTTTGTTTTCTTCTACACTGCCTTTACCCTGCACTGCTCTAAGTAACAACCACCGAGGGGAAGGTGGCAAGCTCCACACTCCCAGACCCATCAGAAGAGCAATAGGTGCACTGGATTCATACATAAAACGCCATCCACCCACACTGCTAATTGCAATGCTTCCGACTAGATAACCGAACTGCAAACACAGTTTGTTTCTATTGAGAAAATTAAACTGCGCAAGACCATATGAAGTACAAGTGCTCTCAGTACCAGTATTCCAAGAACTATGAATAGCTCTTTCAGAGATATCAATGTCCCACGAATTTGAGATGGAGAGGTCTCAGCAATATACAGCGGAGCTCCATGCATAGCCTTAACAAAGAACAAAAAGGAAAAAGTAAGCAAAAAATTTTATGAAATGGAAAAGCAAAGTTTGACCTCAGCAATACAAAGTTCAGATTCCTTGTTTCAGATAAAGATGAGAAACACCATCAGGACCCAAGGGAAATAACATCAAGTTTACAGAGCCCATTCTTAAAATAATGACTGGGTTGCACGTGAGGGTTCTGGCCTTGGAATTTTTCAACCCATCAAAAAGTAGTTTCTCCCGGACACCAATCAAAAAGATAAATGTGAGTGCGTTGCATGGAAATCTCGCATTGTTTCAACTGTCCTTTGCAATAACACTGAATAAATTTAATCCCAAACAATCGTCAGATTACTTCTACAACCGGCCAAAGGAATTAAAGTAACTTATCCTAACCAACTGAGCTCTGATCAGTGCTACAAAGAAAAGGTTCAAGTTCACAAACTAAATCATCTTATAGACTATTATTTCCAGTAACAACTTGCATAAACTTACCAAACCTATGCCAACTCCGTACAGCACTCGCCCAATTATTAACACAGCAAGGTCAGGTGCAAAGCCAGTGATTATACCACCACAAATATAGAAGGCAGCCGCTATAATCAGTTCCCTTCTTCTTCCTTCCATAAAGAAGCAAGAAAAAGTTCAACATGTTGCACCTCAAACCGTTAGTGTAGCACATCCAAAATCAGACAGTCATTTCCATAGCAAAAAATACCAAGAAAGTCTGCTATAGGATAGACTAGAAGGGAACCAAACACAGCTCCATAAAGTGAACCACTGACCTGAAAGTTGGAGAACACCAAAAAGGAGAATCCAGTAATTGCAGAAATACAAATAACTCAAGAGGCAACACAGCACAATGCCTATGCATACAATATTTGGAAGCTTACCACCAGGCCTAATTGTATGGCTGAAAGGTTGAACCATGACGTACCACTCAATTCCGCCGACTGGAAATAGGAAAACCAGTCAAATAACATAAACTTACTTTCGGAAAAACTTAACGAACGAACCAGATATATTTAGCATTTCGTAATACCTGTAATGATATGATAGCCCCAGAAGTAGCACCAATGTCATAACCAAATAGCAGACCACCCAATGCGGGGAAAAGAAATCTGCATTTAGCATCGGAAGGAAAAGAGAGAAACTAAACTTACAAACAGTGTCAGTGGAAATCAGAACTGGGTTTTGCTATCTAATCGACTGCCCACGATCAACAACCAATCTTGCTACCAGAAACAAACTTGCTGAATCTTACGGCAAAATTATAGAAGACCAAGAGAAAATCTCCTCCGCCGAAACGTCACCAACTAACGACTCTCCCGAGTCCACCATATCTCCCGACGCCAGATCTCCTCTGCCATTAACCTAAAATCAAAGAATTTCACGAGATTCAGACACCTTCTCGAGCAGAAACACAACCACCCAAAATCAAATTCTCACTTCACCCCCCTCCCCGCGTTTCAAGATGGAAAATTTACCTTCAATCCGCGCTTCTCTGGATAAAACGCAATGGTTGGAAACGCTGAATCTCTTTTGTGGTGGTTGTTCTTCGTGAATGGTGAAAGACCGAATCGGTGCATCGTCATCGATAAGTGAGAGCGATGACGGCTCCTCGACAGTGACGGAGGGGAGGGGAGCGCGCATAGCGGCGAGGCAGAGGACGTCCCGCTGATTGCTCTGGGCATGTTTCACGAAATAAGGGAGATCTTGGAGACGTTGTATGACACGTATGGCTTGGCAGAGAACCCATGAACAAGTTGGTCCATACATACACATAACCAGAACAGTACAGAAGATGATAATATAAATAATTGGGAAAACGTTGAGCCGTGATGAACATAGCGATTTCCCAAGATTTCCCTCTTCTGTCCAGCAACCAAAGAACCGCGGAGGAAACTGTTGAAATCAAACGACACATTGAACAGCAAAAGTTTGTATTTCTGCGAGTGCAGAATGTGCAGGCAGCTATGTTTCGGATCCTATAAAAGTCAGACCAATGTCGTAAAATTCGTATGTATCGTACCATAAGATACAATTTTATTTCGTATTATTACTTCAAACGGAATTGTTCGGTTATATGTATGGTATGTTTATCAATTTGTATTGCACCATATTACAGTATCATATTGTATTGAACCGATACTCAATGTTTTCCTTTAGAAGATTAAAATCCGTCGTGTTGTAGGCTTCATTCTTGTCGTTCTAAAGCCTCTCGAATCACTCGAAGTTACTCCAATCACTCCTACGTATCCTGATTTTGTGGCAAATCATAAAATTTCTTTGGTTTCCACTATGTTATTTCTTTCTAATCCGTTTTTATCATATTCTTCACTCAAAAAAATAAGTTATTCATAGAATTTTAACTTCCTCACTTTTCCCAAGTTTTTCTAGCTCTATTGTAATTGATTTTGTAAAGAAATCACAAAATTTCTTACATTCTCAATCCTTTTTCATCAAGTTTTGTAAATTTTTGTTCTCTTGTTTTTTCACTTAATTTTCTCATAAAATTCAAGCTTCTTCACTGTCCTTAAGACATTTTGTTTTTCAGTTTATCTCTAACATCATCAAATTATTATGATCCAATTTAGAAATACGTAGGCAACGGGCTTGTAAACATATATAGTTTTTGTAATGAGTTTAAGCATTGAGTTATTTCTCATATGCATCCGGGCATTAAAAGAGGTGCTAGTATTTTTATTCATGTGCTAAAGCTATAGACTATGAAAAAGAATAATTGTTGGAACTATAAAACAAATATAATATTAAAATATAGAGAACAAAAATAAGTGGTTAGAACATGTCTCAATTGAAGAAGCTTCTTGAGAGATATATGGAGATGGGATCATGAGGAGATAGAGGAGAACCATGAGAAAACAATAAGGATACAAGAAAAAGAGGAGGATGTGTTCTCGTGATAGTGGGAGTGGAGTTGGTTTCCATGGTAAGAGGACACCTTTGCCAAAAAGGATAGCAAAGGTGGTAAAAACAGTCTTATACAACCAATACCGTCTTCTTTTTCTACCATGAACAACTCATGAAGCTTAACCAAACATTAGATCAACAATGGCTTAACAAAGGTAATTGGAAAAGTTGATTTAATGGTTACTAAGGCTTTTATGAAAATTGCATACAATTCAATGTAGTGAATTCATTTTCAGGCATGACATACGTCATAATTACTATAGAAGCAAGCTATAAGATACCTACTTATGATCCTTTGAAAGATACATTGTTAAAGGAATGGGCTAAAATTATTTATGAATAGTTTACAAAATTTAGAGGTACATGAAAAGTTATTGGTTGTTCAATCATGGTGTATGGGTAGACAAATGATCAAAGTAAGTTTTTTAATTACAACAACAACTAAGCCTTTTCCCATACTAGACGGGGTCGGCTACATGGATTCTTTGTTTCCACAGATCCCTATCGTGTGTCATGTTAGCAGTTAACTCACAATAAACTAGATCATTCTTTATTGTTTCTTTTCAACACTTTTGTGGTCGTCCTCTACCTCTTTTAATACTTTCCAAATTTAGTTTTTCTAACCTCTTACAGGTTCTTCTTTTGATCTTCTTTATATATTTCCAAACCATCTTAAATGATATTCTCTCATTTTATCCTCTATTAGTGTCGCTCCTAATTTGTTTCTAATAACCTCATTGTGTATACGGTCTTATCTTGTATGACCACTCATCCATCTCAACATCTTCATTTCTATCACAGACATCTTTTGTACATGTTGATGATTAACTGCCCAACACGCAGAACCATAAAACATGGCGGGCCTAATTTCTGTTCTATAATATTTACCTTTTAACTTTACTGTTCTATAATTTCCAGATGGTGATGGAACGGATGGGGATGGTGGCGATGGATGGTGATGGTGGTGGTTGGTAGGTTGTGGTCGAGGTGAGGTTCAAATGGCAATTTTAAACAAGGGTCGATCGGCTTAATGGCGGTCAAGGAGGAAGAATAGGTTGGAGGCAGTGACCACAGTGACAATGCGTGGTGATGGCTAGGAAAGGCGGTAACGGTGTCTTGCATGGTGTGAGACTCGTATGCAGCAGTTGTAGATGATGGCCATGAAGAACCCTTCATGACCTTCACCTGGTTGTATGGAAGACAATAAAAATCACCCTCCCATTGTCCTTTTTAGAATGAGAAACCAAGAGAGAGAGCGGAGCATCCTGGCGCAAACAAGAGAGTTGCGAGAGCTCAAAACACGTCAGAAAAACAAGGGATTCGACATGATTTTTGCAAGGTAAGTTCCTCATTTTTTGTTTTGGTTGTTTCGACCATTAAGCCAGTATTAGTCGGCATCTCAAAGGAGGGAGAGGTGCAGAGGTGGGAGGCGATCCATATGGGTCGTTTCTCGGCTTTGATTAAGCCCAAAATCGACGGAAACCTAAAGGAGCAAACCACCATTTTCCTTCAGTTTTCAATAAAATTATTGGCGATAGGTGGTTGTCGCTAGGGGAAACAGTAGACCAAACATTGGTGGAACATTTGGTGGTAGTGACCAGAAAGGAACCAGCCAAAAACCACCGCTTTGGGTGGTCAGTGGGGGGGTTGACACAGGTGTGTCATATATGGCTCCTTCGTGTTGTGTCGATTGGTTGAGACACCATGACAGTCATGAACCAATGTCATTTGTAAAGACATTGATCCGAGTAATTTGGGTCTTGGATTTCATAGCAAAATCCAATTCCATTTAACATAATGAATCTAAATCCTTTAATCGGATCCAGATAGAACTACAAAGATCCAATTTTGGTTTTTAAGGTATTCCATGGATGTTTGAGGTATGACTTTGTCACGATTTGAATCGTTGGATTTGAAATTGAACATAGAATATTAATATTATGCTTTTCTCATGATTTATGAACTAAATCAAGGTGATTAAAGGTAGTTTTAATTACTTTTAGATGATGCATGAGATTTTGAAATGAGATTATGCACGTATTAGTTTATTAAATAAATTTGAAAAATGCTTGATTGAGTATATGGATGTGTAACATGAGTATGCTTGTGTGCGAGCGAACTATTAATTGGTATGAATTTACCTTCTTTGGTGGTATGGGATATCGCTGGATGGTAAATAGTTGTATTCATTAGTGTTGGCTCATAAGTTGTCATTGTGGATAAGTAAAATATTATCGGATATGGATATCATTTTCATGGTAGTATGGAATGTCGTTGGATCTTACATGGTCATACCGAGTAGTTCTAGCTTTTAGATATGTTGAGTTGTGTTGACTACTTCATTCGTTATGCTAATTTCACTTATACTTACATTGAGCAACTCATATTAGGTTATATGACATGCCTATATCTGAGACATGTAGAACTAGTCAATGAGATTAAAGAGTTTATATAAAGTAAAATAGATTTATGTAGTTTTAATATTAAAGTTGGACATATGATATGGATGTGGATATATGAAGCTTGGGAGGTGGCTCTAAGTAGATATCGTGGATATGTGAGGTGACTCCAAATCGATGTACGTGGATATTGTTGAGATTAATTGGGTGAATATATAATTTTATGAGTGTAGTTTCTAGATATTTTGCTTTATAGACCCGATAGACTAGACTTAACAAGTTGGTGATTTAGTTGTCAAGTTTCTTAGCCCAACACGTTGAGGGCATTATTGGAGGCCACATGGTAAGATAGGAGGAGGAGTGTTCAGGAGATTCCTATGGTGTGACCAATGGTTGGATAAGGTAGAAGTCTTAAGATAAAAATTAAATTTATATTGTTATTGAGTGCTTGATTATGCATGCATGTTTGAAATACTTACACAATTTTAAAATATAATATTGATTTTTTGTTATGTTGTATGTTTTGAAACCTACATGTTTTTGGTATGCCTTTTTTTTGTGGAGAGATCACATTCTCCTACGAGCACAATTGTGATGTTTATATTTTATTTAAATAATTTCAAAACCTACTCAACAAAGGCGTAAAGATGTTTGGAGTTTTTTGAGGACATGACTTTGATATCTATTGCGATATTGTAGGAGTGGATAGGTTCTTTTGAGGTTGACTTTTCCTTTCGTTGTATCATTGTCTATTGGATTTTATTGTATATAAATAAATTAACTTCGACTTGTTATTTAATCTTGTGGGTTATGTTGTCATTGAATTGTCAATGATTCACAAGATTCAATCATGCTGTATGGACAAGGCCCTATGTTCACATTGGTCAAGCTTTGTGAGTCGTTACAATTGTCATAAAGGAACATTATTTTTCAAGTCATATAACTTGTCTTATATGAATAAGATTGTAGAAAATATAGTGTGTATTTCTGAAGATGTTGAGTTGGTAGACGTAGAAAACATTCTATTACTAATGCTAGTGCAAAAATTAAAGTAGCTACCAATATGTTTCAAGCAAACCATCATTCTTTTTGTGTAGACTTCATGTATTTTATATTATATAGATTTGATATTTGAGGATTCGAGTAGAAGAATGAAGTCAATGAGACTATTGATTTATGTAAAAATATCACAATGTTTATTTATAATAATTAATCTATATTACATTTGATGATAATGTATACAAGTGATAGGAAATTGAGAGGATTTCAGTGACAAGATTTGTTACAAATAATATATAAGTTCAAGGTCTTATTGTACATAACAATGCATTAAAGAAAATGCTTGCTTCTCATGAATTGAGTTCTATAAATTGGTTGAGGATCAGTGAAGAGCTTGTTGTAACTAATGTCATATTTAGAGTGGACTTTTGGAATTGATGTAGCATATTGTTAGAATAGTTGTCTCCTTGATCAAGGTGATGGGATTGATACATAACGAAGTTAGGCTTGATATGTTTTATATAACGATATAATGGATAAGGCCAAAATGAAAATCTAAACAAACCTTAACAAACAAATCTTAAGAAGGTATGATAGGTAATTGATGTGCGTTGGAATCGACAAAGGCATATTTATTTACATGCCATGACATATTTTCTTAAACCCTTCACTAGATTTTCTCTCACATTTGTAGAAGAAGGCAAAGTGAATAAATGGATATTGAATGCAGTTGACCTTGTCCATAATACATTCGTTTCGTGTAACATTTGTTGAGAGCTAAGCAAGTATGTACATAATTTTGGAGATTTTGGCATGCCAATTGAGATACAAGTCAACTCTTAGTTGCGTATAGGTATGACTTGGTTTATTAATTTGATTTTGTTTTGCTTGTGATATGCAATACTATATTGGTTTTTATTTGTTTTATCTCTTGTTTTTATGTAGATGAATGGTGGGCTCACTCTAGTGGTATAGATCCACCTCATTTCATAATATTTGGTCAATGAGTATTGAGACAAAACTTTACCTCCCGTAAATGAAAACTAAATTAAAGTTTTTTCGAATACATTCACATAAACCAAAAGAATAAATTCAAGCATTCTTGCCTTCACTATTTGATTTACATTGCATATAATATGAAGCTAAGACACTTGAAATTTTTTAGTTACTCGGTCTCATAATCAATTTATAGTATAATTGTACATGACATTTCTTATTTGTTTTTTAATTTCTTTTTATAGAAAAAGCAAAGAGGGCAAAAAATATACCAAACCAGTAGGTTGAAGAGGCTTCAATGACTAAAGAGGATGAAAATCGGAGAAGTGTTGACTGAAGCAAAGTTTGGAGATAAAGAAGACGATGATAAATGTGTTGGAGTAGGTGAGGTTCTAGAAGGAAGAGATGGATGCTGTTGTCGGCATTTCACTCCGAAGCAGATGAGTCTAATGAAAAAGGGAGATAGCCTCTATCCTGAGGTGGTCACCTTGACGACAACCTCTATTAAGAGGCTGTCATGTCACTGCCAAAGGCCTTAAGGGGCTGGGTGAGGGTCAAGGTGGGGTTGGTTCTAAACAGTTCGGATCCATCAGTTATAGTTTCGATACAGTTTTTGAAAGCATCAAATCGGTAACTAAATCGGAAAGTTTTTTATTCCAGTTAAAGCGGTTCCAGTTTGAACCAACATGCCGGGTCCAAACAGATCATGTCTAAGTTAAGGGAATAAAATAGATTTGAGTTGAGTATTTATCATTTTGTGTATATAAATAAAAAAATTTATTTTTATATAATGTGGCTAAATTTTAAACAATGTCTTCATAGAAAACAAGACACAACTGGAGACGTGTCTCTACCTTTTCTCTAACATTCAACAATAAAAAATCATCGTTAATTTAAATCCCTCCCTCTCTCTCTCTCATGTTTTCCACTAGTATGGACCAATTGTTTCCGTTTGTCTTCATTCTTCAAGACATTGAACTCCATCCCACGAACTGCAGTCGTCTAGACTCCGAACAAAGGTGCTGAAGCTCCCCTGGTTAGGAGCTTGCAACTCAAAGGTCATGACTTCAATACCTGGGGCGTGCATCTGGCTTTCTGCCTCTTCACTGTACAAAACACAAAAAAAAAAGTGTTGCTGGACTAAATTTAAAAAATTGGGACTACCGTGGTTTAGCTCCAAATAGCTTGCATCTCCCAACAAGTCCAAGTTGACTGAACCTAGGCAAAACCTGGTCAACTAAACCCAACTGATCCTCGGCTCCTCAAAGCCACATTGGACTCATCGCGAGACCTAGCGGACTCAGCTGGGTCTAGATCCAAGCCCGACTCGACCTTGGCCGAGCTCAATATATCGAGGAGCATATATCCGTTAAATAGTCCACGAACTACATAGGAACCATAGCCTCAAAAACATTACCACAAAATTCGTGGAATTACAAATTAAGATATTAGAAAAAAGAAGCAGCTTCATGCGATGCTCTCTGTCTACACAAAAATGAGCAAAAAGCCCAAGCGCGTATATCATTAAAAAGAAAGGAAATGGTCGAAAAAAACTTATTTATTGCGTTGATGTAACGATACAAATATGAGACGCTATTTTGTTTGTTTGCGGTATTCGGGTGATGCGCTCTAAACCCTCCTTTTTCTTTTTAAAACGGAAGGCCGAAGCCGGGTATGCACGCCCCGGGAGTCGAACTTGCGGTCTACCACAAGCAAGTCGAGAGCCCTGCCAAGTGGGCTAACGCCCTGAGTGCTACAAGACCCTTGACGGAAAGGATTGGGAAAATGGAGCTCTTCTTCCTCTGCTTGCCCTAAACCCGGAGAACGACAGAAAACCCTAGGGTTTCCTTCTAGCCGGAGAAAACCCTGCTCTCTCTTTCTCTCTCTGTCTATCTCAGTAGCGGAGGTTTCAGATTAAAGCTTCGAAGATGTCTGGAGGTTTCTTTCGAGTAAGGATTTCCGTTTTTTTCGTTTCTTCGATCTCTTTACTCTTCTGCGAGGTTTCTACCGATTTCAATCGGTTACCCCTCGGAACCTTGCTCTTCGGGCACATACTCTCTCCTTTTGGGGTTCGTCATCCAAAGAGAGTTTAAGTTCCCTTTTGTTTTGTCGTTTAAGATTTTTGCTATTCTTTTTGGAATACAGGGTACGTCAGCGGACCAGGATACGCGCTTCTCGAACAAGGAAGCGAAGTTGCTCAAGTCGAAGAAATTCGCCCCGGAGTTGGAAATTTTGGTTTGCTATCGTTTCGACTGGAAAATTGATTGTTCCGTATTTCTTTTTATCTTTTAGTTTGGTGAGAAAATGTAAGAATCTTTTTGCTGGGTTTCTACGCGTGGCGTTCAGGTTGATATGACGAAGGTGAAGATGGACGTCATGAGGCCGTGGATTGCACAGCGGGTGACCGAGATGCTTGGATTTGAAGATGAAGTTCTCATCAATTTTATATTTGGACTACTTGATGGAAAAGTAATCGCCCACACCACGTTGATGTTTGCTCATGCCATTGTGTTTCTGTTCATCCATCAAGTAGTTCTGCTACATGACTTGGTTGCTGCATAAACTGTGAAATGCTTGTTGCAATTTGATGTCATTCTGTTGGCTTTATATCATCCAAAGTGAGGTTCTTTCATAGAATTTGACTCTCTTCATTTGCTTGATGTCTTGATAGAATTCGGTTTCATATCACATTATTTAAATACCTGATCCCTATGATGGTAGTTAACATGGTTGGTAGGACGGAACTGCTGTACAAGTGGCGGTCTCACTAATATATTCTCTACATGCCATTGAAGGACGTGGATGGGAAACAAATTCAAATTCAGTTGACCGGGTTTATGGAGAAGAATACAGGAAAGTTCATGAAAGAGTTATGGAGTTTGTTGATTAGTGCACAGAATAACATCAGTGGTGTGCCCCAGCAGTTTTTAGATGCCAAAGAAGAAGAAACTAGGAAGAAGAAGGTCTCTTTGGCAACAACCCTTTCATACCTCCGTGACTAATTCTATTACATACAGATATTAATGTGAATACTTCCGACGAGCTTTTTCTTTTGGTTTAATGTGAATTTCAGGCAGAGACAGATCGCATTAATTGGGAAATTCAGCAGAAAAGGGAAAAGGATAGTCGAGAAATGGTGCAAGAGCATAAGAAGAAGCTGGTAACAAACTGATAGCTATCTTATGATAGAAGTTTTAACAAGCCATTATCCTTCTTCTTTTTCCTTTTGATGTTGTCATCAATTCCTTGGTTTTGACATTGTTTTTCTTTGTTCTCAGTTCAGCTATCTTCTCCAATATTTTGGGTTCATATCCTTGTTTACCTCTCAAACTACTGTAGGATGGCGCGACACATAGTCCACAAGATGCTGTTCTTGCCCCTGATGCTAGTTCAAAGGATTTGCTGTCAAAGACTCGAACTGGAGACAACAACATTGACAAGCATAAATTGCAAGAAAGAGAGAGGTCTGTTCCACTAAAAAGTTTCTCTCTATTGTATTCCCGTCCTGTTTCTTTCTCTTCTCTTGTATCGCACCCAAGCTTGTTGCATTTTGCTTAGGTGACAGATTCGTTGCCAACTTGATTCTCACACACCTGTGCCGATCAATTACCTATATCATTGTACCCCTAGCGTGGACCAAGTTGTTATTGTCACCAACTGAAGAACCCATCCAAACCTACTGCTTCACCTAATGTGTTGTGTTGAATTGTGGCTCTACTGCCAACTAAATCCTGCTAACATTGGGAACCCAACAGCCGTTTGCATGTCCCTTTTCCCTAGTGACTTTCTAGCCATTGACATATATGTTCTCCACATCCTTCCCCAAACTAACACCATGTGGTGGCCTGTATTTCTACAACCCAAAACAGCTCGCAATCGCCTGTCATCTCACTGGAATCAGCCTGAAATTTTACCAAAAACCCTCCCAGTAACAGAAAATGCAACTTTCCTCTATTATCTTAATTGATTCTATTCCTTCAAATCCCTGTCAACCCACTTGCCAACTTGCACTACCTTCTTGGTGCTTTTTGTTTCCTACATAAAACTCGTTGAACCTTCATCCTACTTGCTGGATTTCCTTGTTGTGGAAACCACTTTTGCTGTTACTGACCAACAGTGCTTTTGTTACCCTTGTTGTCATTTACTGATGTCGCAACAGCCTTCCGCTCACTGCCAATGTCCCCTCCATCAACAAAACCCAGGCGCTCCGAGAACTAGCTCCTCCCTGGAATCCCCCTTTTTAAAGAAATTGGTGATCCTCCCCTAATCATGCTTCTTTCTGATTGAGTTTCACAATTGAAACTCTAGTCAAATCGGATACTAATTCTATATCCATCTCAGTCCTCGGTTTAGTAACCCAATTTAACTTTACCCAAACCCATTTTTGCCATAATCTAGACTAGCTAGATTGAATCTGAATTTAGACCCGACTTGCCTGACCTGTTGAGAGAACCCAATATACTTCATTCGAGCCTAAACCTTGTAACATCTCATCTGTGCTCCAGCATGTCATATATTGTCTGAGAGTTCTTTTGGAGCTCTTTCCACCTGGTACTATTCTCAGGACCAGATTCACACCTCCTTTTTTGTTAGTATGCATGATGTTGGGTGATTCAAGGGGAAGGAACTTGAGTGTGGCTAGATCTAGATGACAGAGGGCAATGGAATGAAGTAATTTTGCCTTAAGTGAACAGTGTTGTTCCATTTTCTTTTCAATTTCTTCTTGATTAGGATCTGTCTGGGGAGTAATTGTTTTGTTTTAAACAAGTAATGAGATTTTGCTGCATATGAACCTGAATTATCAAAAAGATTTTTCAATTTCCAAGAAACAACATTGTGGATACAAACGTTTAATAGTTTTAGTATCAAAACATCTAAGATCCTTTTTGTCTTTCATCATATCCAAAAAAGACACTCTATAGCCTATGGCAAGAGTTTATCTCCTAGTCGTGGAGAATAAAGCATTTAGAACTAAAAGCGCTGAGCCTTTTATAAGCAAATTTATTTTTTGAAAAGCTTTTTGACAAGATAAACATACTCAAGACTATTGGATGACATCTCGTTTAGGGGTGATAATTCATGTGTATGGGTCTTGCTTGTGTTGTGTCGCTTTGAGTTCGGGTTGGAAACAAGTGCACGCGAGCACGGCCCTAGCAAGAAATTGTGTCATGCAAAGAAAAATGAACAGCACCTGTTTTGTGTTCGCACGAACTTAATATGACTTACTCGATTCAAGATAAGCTACAGGAGCTTTGAACTCAAAGTTGAATTGAAATTTTTTATATTTTAAGAAGAAATAGGGAACATTCTTAAATTAATGGGAAAATAGCTAGGCATCAGGCTGGGGAGTACACATTTATGTCTGTTACTGATGGCATCAGGTACTAGACTCCTTGGGCAATCAATTAGGGTGTTATGGAGTATGGTAGTATATGGCATCACGTATTGGACCCCCATAGGCAATGAGTTAGGCTTCCATGGAGTCGGGGGTATGACAAACCTATTGGAGTAGGAGTACAAAAACTATGGTGTGCTTTTATAGAGTTTTGGACTAAAAACATAAGTTTGCATATAGCTCATTCTCGTTGAATATTTACAATGAACTCTGGCCTGGGAAAATTTAAGGTCATGTTTAGGTAAACCCAAGCACGCCACATTTTCTTGTGTTTTTTCAAGTACACATGAACACGGTCCATGGTTCACCTTACCCTTACACGAACATGAATTTTTTAGGGTCATTTCATTGTCATGTTTTTGTGTCGTGTAGAAAATTGCGAGCCTTAAGCTTGTTTATTAAATACATAATCAAGACAACTTCTACACAAAACTTTTTTGGTAGATCTGATATTAGAAAGTTGAAGTGGATTCACGTTTGGGTATTTCTTAAGCTTATTTAAGAAGAATTTGATGTGAGTGATACTTATGAACACATGTTGCCCATATTGTGTCATGAACCATGAGAAATATGGGTGCGGTATTGATATTTTCATTACTTGTCTTTGCCCGAAAATAGATGGTGGAGTTCAATTTAATGGAGGAAAATGCTATTCTTAGTTCTCTTTCATTTCAAGTAGACAGATAAAACAACATTTACTTGTTTACGACTTTAAGCAACTGTTAGATGTTTCAACCAATATTTAAAACATCATATATAAAGTCGAGTGACCTAGATACCAACTCATGTAGAAAGTTGAATAACCATGTCTTCCAAAGCTACCAGCTTGTAGAATAACATAACAAATACTTCATCAAAGAATGTCATAAGGGTCCCAGAAGGGACATTACAAGGGAAGCCCACCCCATATCAATAAAGAGAATCAAAATACTGAAAAGGTAAGAGTAACCAGCGTAACGGCTAGTTATGCGGAAAAGGTAAGACAAGGTAGCCTAAAGGCTCGATATATGAAAAGGTGAAAGACAAGTAACCAAATAACTAGTTAGACCAAAAAACTTCCAAAGCTAACCAAAGTTAACTAGCTGTTTGGCAACCAGCCATTGGGTAGCTCATAGATACAAAAGTAGCTTAACCTAAATATTTTTTCTAGTTGTTAAATATTCTTTGTTTTACCTTTTCTTCTCATGGCCTTTTCTCCTGAGACGTCTTTGGCTCAATCATGGAACACTCTTTCGCATATGCAGATAGGTTTCATGAAGCAAGTCTCTAGGTGTTTATTCGGCTCATGTCATGGGCTCCTTTGTGTTGTCCTTTCCCATGCTGGGATATAGGATAGCTGGATGATTAAGCCGCACCACAACACCAAGTAGGCTTGCTGCTTACTCCTAAGTTGCTACGAAAACCAAAAAAAAATCTCGCTGCTTTATTATATTTATAGAGAGAAGCCTTTTACCCATTTGGCCATCATATATTCTATCCATCTATTTAAGCTACAAGCGATTTTGTAAATCTTGGCAAGTTTTATTCCAGCATTCTGGCAATTCTCTCTCATTGTATTTAAGCATTTGCTATTTGAGTTTGTTTGATTTTTAAGGTAAATGATGGTTTTGTATTTGGCGTGCAACTCTGATAGTTCTTCTCTTGTAGGTTTGCAACACCCCCTAACGTTGATGAACAATCTCATTCACCTCACAGGTATGCTGGTCCTGCCTGTGTGCATGCATAGGGGTGAGTGTGTGATTGGTTGACTTGACTAGGGTACTTGGTCGGCCCAAGAGAATCTCTGGCTGACTAGGCAGTCCCTCTAGGTGGTGGGAGTAGATTAGGATTATGGCATTCTTTATTCTCCATCTTTATTCGTTTACCTTTTATATATTTCGCACATACATTTTTTAATACTATTATGTACTATTACAAATGTAATCTTCTTTAGTTCCATGCATGTTGTATCATCTTGCCAGATTCATGTGTCAGTTTGTATTTTATCACTTTATATGTGTATTTGTTTTATTATATCTTTGTGCATGTATTCACTAATATTTATTTGTACATTCATATATACATATATATATTTATATGTAGATGCTTTTTACTGTATATATGTATTATGTGTACATGTTACATATACTTATATGTAACTGAGTATGTATAGAATTATGAAGGTTAAATTATTCGGAGTTTGCAGACAAACCGTGAAAATTTTTCTATCTTTTATTTGTCTTTTATCTCGGTTTTATTTGTTAAATGTTTGAGAGAGTTCGTCCTTACATGGCCTGTACCATGATAGAGAGGGTTCCGTTGGGTAAACATGATTATGATAAAACCTTCTAGGGTCTTTTACCAGGAGCTGCAATCTTCCCAGCAATAGGGCACTGGGACTCATCAAAAGAATTCTGAAGTTGGCGCATTTGGGAGATGACAATCTAGGTTGGATGATCTCCTAGGAAGCCCATGTCTTGCACCCCTTCAGCTGAACCCACCTAGTGTGGCAAAAGGCTTAGCTGTAGGCTAATGGGTTAGTGTATCTTTTCTAATTTATTACTTTTCAGTCTATTAAGTTGTTATATGGCTGTATGATACAACAACAACAACAACAACAACAACTACTACTACTACTATTAAGCCTTTTCCCATACTAGATGGGGTCGGCTACATGGATTCTTTGTTTTCACAGATCCGTATCATGTGCCATGTGAGCAGTTAACTCACAATAAGCTAGATCATTCTTTATTGTTTCTTTCCAACACTTTTGTGGTTGTCCTCTACCTCTTTTAATACTTTCCAAATTTAGTTTTTCATACCTTCTTACACGTTCTTCTTTTGATCTTCTTTCTATATGTCCAAACCATCTTAAATGATATTCTCTCATTTTATATTCTATTGGTGCCACTCCTAATTTGTTTCTAATAATCTCATTATGTATACAATCTTTTCTTGTATGACCACTCATCCATCTCAACATCTTCATTTCTGTCACAGATATCTTTTGTACATGTTGATCTTCATTTCTATATGTATACACGTTCTTCATTTCTTGTATGATTAACTGCCCAACACTCAGAACCATAAAACATGACAGGCCTAATAGTTGCTCTATAATATTTACCTTTTAACTTTAATGGTATCTTCTTATCATAAAGAATACTTGATGCTCCTCTCCATTTTAACCAACAAGCATTAATTCTATGCGTAACATCTCCATCAATTCTTCCATCACTCTAAAAAATTGACCCTAGGTATTTAAAACTTTCCTTTTGGGGGATGCAATGTGTGCCAATTTTAATTTTTATGTCCTCTGAAGTAACCAAATGATCAAACTTACATTCCATATATCCTATCTTTGTTCTACTAAGTCGGAGGCCTTTGCTTTCTAATGTTTCTCTCCACAGTTCCAATTTTCTATTAACTTTTTCCTTAGACTCCTCCACTAATACAATGTCATATGCAAATAACATACACCAAGGCACTTCATCTTGATTATGTTTTGTTAACTCATCAATCACCATTATAAATAAATATGGCCACGCTGTATGTTATATTAATGTGCGCTAGTCACTATGTGTTAGTGTGCGCACTCAAGGGCTCATTTTGTTATAATCAGTGTTGTCCGTATCGTGGTTGTCCACGATATGATCTACGGCCCGAATCGCACGATACGCGGGTCCCTGACCATTTTTTTGGAGCATCTCAATCTCTCTTCCAGTGGTTCTCCTCCTTGTTGGTGTTCAAGGCTCCCGAAAAAGTGTTCTACGATGTCCGTTTAAGCCTCTTAACTTGGATTGTGGTATATTTTGAGTGTTTTTCTGAATTTTTTTCTTTGTATTTATTTTTTTTTGTGTTTTTCTTTTTTTGAATGACAAAATATAAAGTTATTAAGTGTGTGGATATGATTTTTATTGCATTCATGAAGTGGGAGACACTCTATTTGAGTGTTATGTGAAGATTGGGGATTTATAAATTGCTTTTATTTTCAAGTTTTTGATTGAATTAAAGTGGAGATGGCAGGAAGGGGTGTTAGAGACTCCATTCTCGGTTTGATGATCTGACATGGCAGTGGGGTATACCAGTTGAGGGTTCCAGACTAAAGATGAGATGTTTGTTTTGTGAGAAGGTGGTTAGTGGTGGAATTTCACGATTGAAACACTACCTAACAGGAATTAGGAAATAAGTTGCTCTTTGTACATGGAGAGTTAGAAGTTTGTGAGAAGCATTAAATTAATGTATTCAGATGATTGAGAGCATATAAGAGAGGAGACAACAAAATGATGATTTAGGGATGTTTGAGGAAGATGATGATGTTATTGGATTCACTGATAGTATTCTTTCAGATGTCAGAATAGATATTGGTAGTAGTATTTGTTGCTGAAGAATTTGCAAGTGGAAGTGGTAGAAGAGAAATGTCAGAAAGGAGTAGAGGAAGAGCTGCTTCTAGCATAACATTCATTTTTCCCTCTTATCCCTATACCTGATGTTCAACCTGGAATTCGTGCTGCTATGACTTCAGAACAACTGCATGATTAGGTAGACCTTGTAGCGAGCATATCGTTTTATGATCATACATTCCATTTAATGCAGCAAATAGTTTTCATTTTGAAGCAATGACAGATGCAATTGCTAATATTGGTCTAGGATACAAGATGCTCTCTTACTGTCCTAAAGGACTTATGTTTTTGACATCTCTAGACATGTCAAGGAGAGGTTTGATAAGGTGATATGCGAGGTTGGGCTAGAGAATGTAATCTAATTGATTATAGATAATGCAACTAACTATAAAGCAATTGTGAAGGAGTTAATAGATACTTATGGGACTTTTTATTAGACACCATGCACAACCCATTATTTAGATCTCATCCTTGAGGATATTGGTGAGATGGATGAGATAAAGGCAACAATCAAATGTTACCAAGATATCACCAAATTTTTGTACAACCGTGCCTTTGTATTGTGTATGATGAGGAGATATACAGATGATGCAGAACTTATTTGTATAGCTGCAACTCGGTTTTCAACTAATTTCTTATCAATACAGAGTATTGTGAGACAAAAGCAAGCCTTAAAGAGAATGTTCTCCTCAGATTTGTGGCAACAATTTGTAGAGTTGCATCAAAATAGAAGAAACGAAAAGTGAATGAGATTTCAGAGACAGTCTTCAAGAGTATATTTTGGAATGCATGTGTTATACTATTGAGGATTACATGTCCTTTACTAAAGGTTTTGAGATTGACTGATAGCGAGGAGAAACCATCTATGAGCTACCTTTATAAAGCTATGGATAGAGCAAAAGAAGCTATTAGAAATAATTTTAATGGAAAAAAGAGAGATTATGTGCCCGTGTGGAAAATTATAGATAATAAATAGAACAAACAATTGCATCAGCCTATTCATTCAACAACATATTATCTAAACCCAACATTCAGGTTCTCAGCAAGCTTTAAAAGGGACGGTGAGGTGAATCGAGACATCATTGATTGGATAAATAGATTAGTCCCTGATGAGAGCAGAGCATATGCTGGAGATCTATGATAATGCTCTTCACTTAATGGGTTTGCCTGTAGCAATTCGCAACCGCACTAATATGCGCATAGGTAAATTGTCTATCTTTGTATTTAAGTTTCTTAAATCTTATATTATTGTGAATTAAGACTCTAATGTTTGTCTTTTTCTGCAGATGTTTGGTGGAATTGGTTTGAAAGTAATTGCTCAAACCTTAGAGATTTTGTAGTAAGAGTTCTGAGCCAAACTTGTAGTGCAACGGGTTGTAAAAGAAATTGTAGTGTCTTTGATCACATCCTTACAAAGAAGCGCAACAGGTTGGAAAATAAGCGACTGAATAACTTAGTTTCCATTCGTTGTAACATGCGGCTTCGTGAAAGGTAATCTTTATTAGTTAGTACTTAAAGATTCAATTCAGTATATTGTTTGACTTCAATTGGTAATGCTATTTACTAATTTCTTATCTTTCTTTCTTGTAGGCAATTGAAAAAAGGTAAATAGAGAAGAAAGCCAATTTGATTTAATAAGTTTGGATACTTTTGATATATTAGAAGACTCGATTATAGAAGTCAGCGAAGAAAATGCCCTCCTAATTGAAGAAGACATTGCATGGATTAATTTAGAAGGAGCGCAACAACATTATCAAGGAGATAAAGATTTTGATTTTGAAGCAGAAGGTGGTGATGAAGATCTTCAACAAGGAGAAGAAAAGATTATTTAGTTGATGATCCTGATTACAATATGTAAATGTAAATGTATTTCATTTTTTTCTTCAAAATATGTATTTTTTTTCAATTGTTCAATGATAAATGATCAAATCATCAATATGTACTAAACTTTGCGTTATATGAATTCTTTGCAATTACCATATTTTTCCTATTTTTTTCTTTATTTTCAATTTTTACTAATTTTCCTGATTTTTTTAATATTTTTTAATATTAAAGTACGATACCCTACGGTATGCTATGCCCGTATCGTGGAGCAAAACGATACACGATACGATACGCATCGAACGACACTGGTTATAATAATGTGTTCTGAGCCTATATTTCTTAATTTCCATTATTTTGTTGTATATTCTCTTAAATTTCTCTAAAGTTGGTCCATATTTAATCTATGTTATATTCTTTTTATATTTTGTTCTATAGTGGGACACACACACCACACACATACATACATTATTATGTGTTTATCTATTTGTATTTTGTTTTATCTTGTTATATAATATTTTCATACCGTGTACAGTGGCTATTAATCTCTGCTTAGGTCTGGGCTAGGCCCTTGGGTTTGGCTGACTAGGTCCCGTGGCTACTGCTTTTGATGGCATAATATTGCATAACGTGTGTGGCCTGATTAAGTAGCATGGGTTGTTATGTAGGAATTATAGGAATTCCCCTAGACGAAGGAGCAGATCATTATCAAAGACCAGGAGTTCCTCGAGGTGAGGTCTTCCTTTTCAGTTAATCTGAATTGTGACTTCTTACTCTTTGTTGGGGCTATGCATTTAGTTCAACCTCTTGCTTTATCTCAATAGTGGTTTGCTTCCCTTTTCAACTGTTTTTCATTGCCACAAAGTTCTTTTAAATGAGTTTCTGCATGGTTACATAAGGTGGTACCATACAGTATACCATAATGCCTAGTACGGGGAACAATATTGTCACCTCTTGTAATAGAGGGAACAATATTGGCACCTCTTGTAGTAGAGGAAACATCTTTGACCCCCCTCTCTCTCTGACACACAAACAGATAGGATACCTGCAAACAAATGGATGCATTTTCCACATCTCATTTGTGGTGACCTGGCCAATTTTAGCCTTTCCAGTTCAATAGAGAACTTGGAAACTCTGATGTTGACATTTTATTATTTTGTCTGGTCTCCCTCTTCCAGCGAAAACAACAGATCAAGAAGTATATCCAGATCTCCTGAACGTAGAAGGCAGCCTCCTCTTGGAAGACGTTCTTATTCTCCAGTACAATCTCCTGATCATAAACGTTCACGTTATGGTCAGTCACCTCTTAGACGCAGGTCACCTTATTTAAGGCGGAGGACACCATCACCAATAAGGCGTAGGCGATCCACTCCTGTTCGACGCAGATCCCCCTCCCCTTGGCATCGTAAATCTCCTGCTGTTGTGAGGAAGGGGTCTCCATCACCAAGGCGAAGGTCTCCCTCACCCATCCGGAGGAGGCCCTCTCCTGTGCGACAGAGATCTCCTTCACCTCGTCGTAGATCTCCCTCTCCCTATAGGAGGAGATCTCCTAGATATCATAGAAGATCCCCTATTCGGTCACCCAGAAGACATCGTGCAGAGGTTTCTGCGTATGAAAGAAACCGGTAAATCCTTGGTGAACTGCCAAAATTTTCATCTCTCTTGAGCTTTGTGTCAACACAATATTTATGGCAAATTTACAGGGGTCGGAGCCCATACAGAAGCCACAGCCCTCCAAAAAGAGAGCATAGGAGCTTGAGTGAGGGGCCTGGGAGTCGTGCACATGGTTCTGATCTTAGGCACCATGATGAAGGAAAAAATCACAGGTGGCAAATACTATCTCTTGTAATGCTATGCCATGTTTCAGATATATTGTTATTCTTCTTCTTAACAGCACTTTTGACCTATTATATGCAGGACGAGTAGCAAAAGATCTCCTGATCGATATGCTCCCAACAAGGATGATAGTGAATATTCTGGTGGCCGCAGTAATGCTCCCGAGTCATCCGTGAGGCCACCATCTACTACTTTGAGATCTCCACAGCGTGATGTAAAACATAAACCTGATGGCAGTCACAAGATGTTGAAATCGACTCATTATGAAGAGCCACTTCGTGGTCAGTCGGAGTCGCCTGTGCATGTGCAGAACAGAAACCTGAATGAGGAAAGGGGGTCGGTATCTGATATGCTCTACCAGTTTAACTTTGCACAAAGTCTGACTGTTGTGTGTTTGTTTCTCTCTCCTTTGTTTTGATAAGTTGTGATTTGAGCGTGCAACTTTCATGTACTTGACTTCTAAACTAAGCCGTAGCAAATATAGATATTACCATGATATTACACTTTTACATTTTGAGGGCTTCAAATCTCTGCCCCCCCCCTTCTTGTGTTCAATGACCACAGCTGACTCCTTTAGATTTCACCTTTGTTTTGTTCTTAGAAAAAATTCAAGCGGTAGAACTGATGATCTGAAGAAGCCAAGTAAATTTTCACCTAAAGTTCATGGCAGAAATGGACATCTGAGGAAGAATGATGACAGGGAGTTTTCGCCTGCTGCAATTGCTTCTAATACATCACCTGGACATGAATACATCTCTGAACCAATAAAAAATGATGACAACCTGAGGAGGTGGGCTATTATTCTTTTTTAGATAATCATCTTTTCCTGTCTTTTTTCTCTCTTGATATATTTTTCTTTGGTGCAGTATCGATGCTTATCCTCGGGAAGAATACCCAAAAAAGCAAACCCAACTGTCATCTCGTAACTCTGAAGAGATTGAATATGGGCCTGGCAGGCCAGAGGATGATGCTTCTCAGGATCGTCGGACAGTGAGGCATGCACCTTCAAGGCGGCATAGTAATGATGATGATGATGAAGGAAGGTTTGCTGCTGCAGATATGGTTTCAAGGAAAAGTAGGCTAGATGAAAAGATGAAGTTGGGATATGAGGACCGTGAATTGGGAAACAAGAAGGAAGATGAGTCAGATGGTGAGGGTGAGGAAAATAAGAATGCCAGATACTACAAGGACCACAAAAAGCAGAAGAGAGAAGAGAGTGAAAGAGGTGATGGCGATGATGATCATGATATTTCTGGAAGTGATGAGAGAAAGGAAAGTAAAAGGAGGAGGAAAGAGGAAAAGAAAAAGCGGAAGGAGGAGAGAAGGCGAAAGCGTGAAGAAAGGCACCAGAGAAGAGAAGAACGACGGGAAATGAAGGCCAAATCTGTTGTTAGTGGTTCCTCTGATTATGGAAAAAATCACAATGTTGTTGATAGGTCAGATGGTGATGATGCACGTGGAAGTTCTTATCAAAGTGATGCAGATGAAGAAGAGTCGGAGCAAAAAAGACTTGAGATAGAGCTTAGGAAAAAAGCTCTCGAATCGCTGAGAGCTAAAAAGGCTATTTATTAATCACAAAATTTGTTTAGTTTGAGCTACTTTCTTTTGTAGAATTATAGTTTCAAGCCTTTACGATCTTCTTAAGCTATTAAGTTGATGTATTCTGTGTTCACTGCTTACAGTTAAGGATGACAATGACGATTACCTGATCTATTCAAAATGGTGCACTGATTACCTAGCTTTTCCAGCATTGGTTCTGGTAATAACTGCCTCTGTTTCTTGGTCCCAAAACGTTTTTGCTCTATAATGGCATTTTTAGCTGTTTCCTCAAGTAACGGTGATTCTTTTTTCTGATCTGTTACATGCTAGATTGAAACTAGGTGGTCTTGTTAAGCCAATTTTTGCACTTCTTTTTGTTGTGTACATGGGAAGTTTTAATGTGTTCGCAAAACTCTGGGCTTTATTCTATGTGCCATATGCTGAATTGTGTTTGTCATTGATTGGTAGATGAGAAATACTGTGACCTAGGTGCGTTCGTTGAGCAGAATTATGCAACCAGTCCCTCTGATTCCATTTAAAAGGTGATTTTATGGTTGTTTTGTCAAATTTGTTGAACGGAGGCATGAATTACTTGGATATTTTCTTCTCCTGTTAATAATGTCACTCACTGGTATGGGATACAGGTTTAAGATCTTTCTGTTGTCATCTTTGGTGGTCACCTGAGACTCTAGTTTCAGTTATGGATCGGATAATGTAAGCTTGATTATCTATCATGCAATAGTGCTGCTATAATGTTAATCTCTTCTGATGTGTGCTAATAAATTTGTTAATAAAACAGTTATTCCTCCCATATCTTTATTTGTTGTTGACAGATTGGCCTTTTGCCTTGATGTTCATGGTACAGCTTGTGCATAAACATGTAACAATGGCCTTTTCTTTTTGCTGTTGCCTGTGTCTAATTATTCCTTTACAGTTCAGTTGTGTTATAACCTGTGCCATAGCTATCCACTTGGTAGTGACGATTTCACAAGGGTGTCCCAGTTAAGGAGTGAGATCGGTTTAAACCCCATTTATGAGCCCCAAATCTGAAGTTGTGAAGGCAGATTAAATTTCCCCCATGAGTATTTAAAGGTGGGAGCGGCATTCGTGAAAGATGATTTCAACCAGTACTTGCTGGGCATTTCCTATCAAAAAGCACTTAAGCTTTGATGGATGTAGCTTCATCTCACAAACTGTCTTTTTTTCTAGCTGGAGTTGGTCTCTCTTTATTGTTGGACTCCTCACCTTTGTTGGGGAGTTTAGAACCTGACTCTTTACTACAAATTTCTCTCTCTTTCTCTCTCTCTCCACTTTCTAACATCTTTATCTCTCGGTCTCCTCCCTAACGTCCATCCTGCTCTAATTTTATCTCCTAATGGTTCAGTTCACTGCCTATATGATTCAACCAGGCTGTCCATCTAGGCTCCAAAGCTCCACCAGGGTGACCTGACTTGACTGCGTCAAAGCAAGAACAAATCACTTCCTGCCATGTATTCATGCTTCAACAGCTCCATGTTTTAATCTATGCAGTTGAGAACATCAATCCCTGGCAATCAGCTTGGCCAGTCATATTCCTTTGTAGCAGCGTCAATCAACTTTTGAAACCGAACTGCTTTGACATTATTCAATACTTAGCTCTTAACCCTTGACCCACTCAAATCTCGTCAGAATCGTGTGTTTACTCCCTCCCAGACTTAACATTTGGTATATAACCTTCTTTTTCTCTTGAAATTTTGATTTCAAAGGTTAGTGAGTTGCCACGATTTAGGTTAGCACCCAAAGTATGAGAAACAAGGTGCGGATGACCCAAATTGTCATGATTCACACTCATTTCACAGGGCAGAACACAGAGAGAGACTGCATGGAAACTGATTGAAACTTTTCATGGGGGTAGCAGGATTTCGGTAGAGAACCATGGAATACATGTCAGTGGTCTGCCAAATGTTCGGATCATTGTTCCAGAAGGTGTAAGTACCTGAAATATGCACCTGGAGACATCGGTGTCTAGGGGTCCCTTCGAGACTCCTTGAATCTTGAATGGAGGGGTACTAAGTTAACATCGTGTGACCCAAGTACTACCTCAAAGGAATAGGGGATGGTTGGAAATGACCGATCTATATGGTGTTCGGGGCTGTACCTCCAATTAACCATGAAAATAGTGAAGAAGATGGCCATTGGCTGAAAACATGGCACAACACCAAAGAAACCCATAAGAGAATTGCTGAATTTCCTTTGGAACATGTCAAAACAGACCGAGAAGATAAATATTTGCACACCAAGCTTCGGAAATAGTGAATTGAAGGCACAAATCCATGAGGTAGAATTTGCATGCGAGTTATTGGAAATAAAAAGGAACGAACAAGTGGAGGTTGCCATGAACAGATTGGAAGGCATCACCTACTTTTGCATGCCTGCATTTATGTGAGACCCACTTGGCATGAGTTCAAGGACTTGGTAATGGAATGGTCTGGGAGAACTTCACTTAATCCTTAAACATCGAGATAATTGAAAAAAAAGTAGTGTCAGACTATTGAGCATAATTTAAAGAATTAGCTCTGTTGGTACCTCTTCCTAATGAGGAGGCTTGTTCAGAACATATACTAATGATCTTAAGCTTGAAGTATAATGCTCCAAAGTAATTCACATCTCAAGCATATACTTAAGCCACACTCTTCAAGAAGCTATGAGTCTAAGTGAGGGTAAATGTGCTGCAAAGTGGAGCTGGGACTTGAAGTGTAAGGTGAGCATACGAGCGATGACTATACTTGAATAGGAAATTATTGATAGCATGGAACAAGGGGTGTATGTATTAAGGACAATACAATTGGAGATGGTGAAGCATAAGGAGTGTGTTGCTACACACTCAAAATCCCAATGAAAGCAAAAGTAATACAACAACAACTAAGCCTTTTCCCATACTAGACGGGGTCGGCTACATGGATTCTTTGTTTCCACAGAGCCCTATCATGTGCCATGTTAGCAATTAACTCACAATAAGCTAGATTATTCTTTATTGTTTCTTTCCAACACTTTTGTGGTCGTCCTCTACCTCTTTTAATACTTTCAAATTTTAGTTTTTCATAGCTTCTTCTTCTTTTGATCTTCTTTCTATATGTCCAAACCATCTTAAACGATATTCTCTCATTTTATCCTCTATTAGTGCCACTCCTAATTTGTTTCTAATAACCTCATTATGTGTACGGCCTTTTCTTCTATGACCACTCATCCATCTCAACATCTTCATTTCTGTCACAAACATCTTTTGTACGTGCTGATGATTAACTTCGAATACTGAGAACCATAAAACATGGCAGACCTAATTGCTGCTCTATAATATTTACCTTTTAACTTTAATGGTATCTTCTTATCATAAAGAATACTTGATTCTCCTCTCCATTTTAACCAACCAACATTAATTCTATGTGTAACATCTCCATCAATTTGAAAAATTGACCCTAAATATTTAAAACTTTTCTTTTGGGGGATGCAATGTCTGCCAATTTTAATTTCTATGTCCTCTGAGGTAACCAAATGATCAAACATACATTCCATATATTGTGTCTTTGTTCTAATGTTTCTCTCCATAGTTCCAATTTTCTATTAACTTTTTTCTTAGACTCCTCTACTAATAAAATGTCATCTGCAAATAACATACACCAAGGTACTGTAAAGATTCGTCAATGAACGAAGGTTGATATTGCACGAATCTAGTTCACCAAGTCGCCAAGAGTCAAATGACATTCAATCACGAATGTCGATCTTCAAGAATAACAAACAAGAGCGGAAGCATATACAAAACACATTAAGAAGCAGTGCTAGACTGCATACATTTATTGAGAATTGAATGGCCTATTTATAGGCATTACATATGTGAAAGAAAATAGAGCAAAAGGGAGAAGAGAGGAGACTAGTGCTGGCCGGCCAGCACTAGCCGTTGGGTTGTGCTCAACGGCTAATGGCCAGGGCCAGTGTGGCCCTGGCCCTGGTCCTTGTATCAAACAAGGGTTGCATGGGCCCGAATTGCCTGTGCCCCTATTACATTAACACTCCCTCTCAAACTTTACAGGGTATACACAGAAAGTTTGTCTAGCAGAAACTGAAACCGATGAGCTGAAAGAGATTTGGTGAAGAAGTTTGCGAGTTGCATCTCAGATGTTACATAACAAAGCGAAATCTTCTTATTCAAACACTCTTCACGAATAAAGTGGCAATCCATCTCGATATGCTTTGTTCTCTCATGAAAAGTGTTGTTGGAGTCAATGTACATGGCGCTTTTGTTGTCATAATACATGATGGCAGGATGTTGTACAACGACTCCCATGTCTGCTAAAATGGTTGTGATCCAAGAGAGCTCCATCGCAGTTGTAGTCATGGCTCGATATTCGGTTTCCGTGGATGAGAGGGATACCTTCTGTTATTTCTTGCACTTCCAGGAAAAAAGAGATTCACCTAAAAACACACAAAAATCAATCGTAGAGTGTTTATCGTTGACATCTCCACCCCAATCAGCATCCATATATACAGATAAATCAAAAGATGAAGAAGAAGTTAAGAGTACCCCCTTGTGAGCAATGTTTCTAATATATCGAATAATGCGCAAGACAATACTCATATGAATAGAAGTGGGTGCTTATTGAAATTGACTTGCTTTGTGTACTGCATGAGAAATATCTGGTATAGTAATGGTGAGATAAGTAAGTGCACCTATGAGCTGTCGATAAGGGGTGGGGTCATCTAATTTCTCACCATCAGTAGAGCGTAGTTTGGTGCCTAGAACTTCCGGTGTGTCAACAACCTTAGTATGTGTAAGACCAGATCTGTCAATAATATCATTAGCAAACTTTGTTTGAGACATAAAGTATCCACTCTTATTTTTGGTTATCTCAATACCTAAAAAGTAATTCAGCAAGCCCAAGTCTTTCATATCAAATTCATGATGAAGGTTAAGTTTAACTTCAGTAATTCCTGCTTCATCACTTCTTGTGATGATCATGTCATCTACCTACAAAAGGAAGATCATAATACCATATGGTGTTTTTCGTACAAACAATGCAGTATCAGTATAGCAAGTCACAAAATTATGCAAATACATGAATTTTTCAAATCGGTCAAACCAGGCTTTAGGAGCTTGTTTCAGACCATACAAAGCCTTTCGCAATTTAAGAGCACGACCAGGAGGAAGGTTGATACCAAGAGGAGGACTCATGTAGACTTCTTCATTCAAGTGGCCGTTCAAAAAGGCATTCTTGACGTCAAGTTGGTATATATTCCATTGTTTAATTGCACTAATGGTTATGAGGATTCTAATCGTAGTCATTCTGGCTACAGGGGCAAAAGTTTCATCATAGTCAATTCCGTATTCTTGGGCATAACCTTTAGCAACTAGTCTGGCCTTATTTCTTGCAATGTGACCATTGCTATGAGTTTTAATTTTGTACACCCATCGACATCCAATGGTTTTCTTGTCCTTGGGTACAGGTATAATTATCTGTGTTTGAGCCTTGTTTAGGGCGTTGAGTTCTTCCTTCATAGCATCTTCCCATTCTGGAATGCCTTTAGCTTGATGATAAAACCTAGGTTCCTTAACTTGTCGAAGAGTGGTAATCAAATTCTTTCTTTATGGTTCAAAAGATTCATAGGACACAAATCGCTGAGGAGGTCGTGAGATCTTGGGTTCTAATCTCGTATTATCAGATTCTATATGGTTATCAATAATTTCTCTAGGATGTCTTGTAGAATATGAGGGGAAGGGTTCGATAATTGAATGAGTATCAACAGGTGTGTGTCAAGTGTTGTTATCTTCAACAGAGTTTTCTTGAATAGGTTGATGATCTTCCAAGGCACACTCGTCTTCATCTAAGACAAAGAAATCTTGAGGTAACAAAGATTCAGAGGGGTTTGGTCTCATAATAAATATCATTCTCAAAAAATTTAACATCCTTAGACACATATAGTTTGTCGTCTATAGGATCAAAGCACCTATAACCTTTCTTATCAATACCATACTCTAGAAATACACATTCAATGGCTGTAGGTGATAATTTATCATTCTTGTCTGTATACACAAAACATCTACATCCAATAACTTTAAGTCTTTCATAGTATGGGGGAAGATTATATAATTTTTCAAAAGGTGAGGTATTTGAAAGGTTAGACGAAGACATTCTATTTATGAGATATACTAGAGTAAGGATGGCTTCGGCCCATAGATATTTAGGAACCTTACTTGCAATTAGCATGGTTCTACAAGTTTCAATGATATGCCTATGTTTTCTTTTTGCTAAACCATTTTGTTGAGGGGTTTTGGTTTATGGTTTTTGATGAATAATCCCATTTGTTTCAATAAATTTTTGAAATTCATTAGACATATATTCTCATCCTGAATCGGATCTAAAAATTTTAATGGTGGCTCTAAATTGGTTTTTCATCATATTACAAAATAAGACAAATTTTTCAAATACTTCGAATTTATGTTTTAATAGGTATATTCATGTGAAACGAGTAAAATCATCCACAAAAATTACATAGTATTGAATTCCTCCTTTGGAGGCAATGGGCGCGGGGCCCCATAAAGGAGCCTTGTTTAGGGCGTTGAGTTCTTCCTTCATCTTGAATATGTTTTGTTAACTCATCAATCTCCATTATAAATAAGTATGGACTTAAAGTTGATCCTTGATGTAACCCAATATTAACTTCAAAGAAGTCTTTCATTCACCAAGGTACTTCATCTTGAATATGTTTTGTTAACTCATCAATCACCATTATAAATAAGTATGGACTTAAAGTTGATCCTTGATGTAACCCAAGATTAACTTCAAAGAAGTCTTTCATTCCTTTAGGACTTCTCATACATGTTTTTGCACCATTATACATGTCTCTTATAAGGTTTGTGTATATAAATGGGATACCTCTTTTTTTCAAGGTTCTCCAAAGAACCTCACTCAGTACTAGTGTTATCCGACGCATATCGTATCGCGTATCGCTGGGCTCCACGATACGGGCGTATCGTATCGTATCGTATCGTACTTTAATATTAAAAAACTATAAAAATTATTTAAAAAATCAATAAAATTAGTAAAAATCCGAAAAAAATCAAGAAAATTCTGGAAAATTTTGAAAAAATCTGGTAATTGCTTTAAATTCATATAATGCAAAGTTTAGCACAAATTGAACATTTAATATTGAACAATTGCATCCAAAATTATATATTTTGAATCAAAAAATGAAATACATTTATATTTTACATATTGTAAATTTGTATCAGGATCATTAACTAAATAATCTTCATCTTCTCCTTGATGATGTTGTTGTACTTCAAATTAATTCATGCAATGTCTTCTTCAGTTAGGACTTAGGAGTGCATTTTCTTCGTTATCTTCCATAATTCACTCATGTAATATATCAAAATTAACAAACTGCTATCTTTGTACATGTAGTCATATTTGCTAATTTTCATATGTGAGCAAAACAAAGAGCTCCATTTCTTTGATTATTGAGTCTATGACACCTTAATGATGTTATATTATTACTTGATAATGTCCCCTTTTTCTCTTATTGGAGACTAGCTTTTTAACTAATGCATGAGCTTCATTTCTCACTTCACAGACTGAGTTAAGCCTCACACACATTGATCATGTTCAACTCAATGGAAGTCATGTAACGTGAACCTTAAAATAGTGAAGTTGTGAAATCCCTACTCAATGAACCGAGAGAATTAAATGTTTTTAATTGTTTACAATCTTATGAAATTAGAAACTGTTAGCAAAAATATACCTAAAAGTTGTAACAGAAAGGGAAATGATTTTGTCATAAATTTTTTTTATACATTATTTTTATTAAATAAATGAAATTATAAACCCAAATTATAAGCATATTGGAGGATGCCTTTAAGGGAAGTGAAGAGAGGGAAAGAGAGGGCAGAAACATGCAAAAAAAATTTGAAATTTTTTTTTTTGGGCGTATCGCCCGTATCGTACGACACGGGCGATACGGGCCGTATCGTACGATACAGTACCGTATCATACGATACGGCACGATAACCTGTATCTTACGATACAGGTTACCGTATCGTATCGTGGCTTCCCACGATACGATACGTATCGCACCGTATCGTACGATACGGTGCGATACGGATAACACTGCTCAGTACCCTATCTTAAGCTTTTTCTATATCAATAAATATCATGTGAAGGCCTTTCTTTTTTGCTCTAAGATATTCCATAAGACGTCTTAAAAGGTGAATCGCTTCAACAGTAGATTTGCCTGGCATGAATCCGAATTGGTTCTCTGTTGTACTCGATACTTGTCTTAACCTACGATCGATAATTCTTTCCTATAATTTCATAGTATGACTAACTTGATACCTCAATAATTCACACAATTCTGAATGTCTCCCTTGTTCTTACATAGGGGTATAAGTGCACTCGCTCTCAAATTGTAACATGCCCTCCTTGCCTTGATTTTATTTTGCACTACTTCACTCCAGCATCAAACTTATTTTTGTGCCGGTACACCTCCCTTAGATACACCTAACACATCTTTCGCCACTTTCCTAATATGTATAGCCATATTGTTCCACATATGAGGTGTACCAACATAATTCCAAACATCTCTTTGAAGGACTTTTTGTTTAAATATATCTTCTTTTTTGCTTTTGAGGTTCCACCATTTAGTCAGAATAGCTCGATGCACACTTTTCTTCTTTGTCCATTTTTTTTTATTTATAAATCCATAACTAAAAGTCGATGTTGGGTGGTTATGCTTTCTCCTGAAATTACCTTGCAATCTTTAAAACACGCTCTGTCTTTTTTTCTACAAATAAAGTAATCAATTTGTGTTTGTGATAAGCCACTCTTATAAGTAATTAAATGTTCATCTCATTTTTTGAAGATTGTATTGACTATAAAGAGATCAAATGCCATAGCAAAATTTAAAATCTCCCTACCTTTCTCATTTATATCCCCAAAACCAAAGTTTTCATGAATACCTTGATATCCTAATGCCTCTTTATTAACATGTCCATTTAAGTCTCCTCCTAAACAAATCATCTCCCTTTGTGGAATCCTTTGAATCACCTTATTTATACTATCTTCTAGGGGCTTACAAATTATATTCAAAACCTATGCTCCTGATACTAATTTCAACATCATGATTTGGTCACCATATTATTGTATGTCTACTACACTATCCTTTAAATCTTTATTTATGATAATACCCACTCCGTTTCGAGCCTTTTCCTTACTTTACCATAATTTAAAACCTATATCCTCTATCTCCTTTGCTTTTTCTCCAACCCTCTTTGTCTCTTGTAAACATAGAATATGAATCCTTCTCCAAATCATAGTATCTATCACCTCCATTAGCTTACAGATAATGTTCCGATATTCCAAGAACCAATACAAATCTTATTATTTAGGACTACCTTTCTTACCCTCCTCATCCGTCCATTTCGAAAATGCGGAGACCCTCTATGTAAATTATTCACTACATTCGGGCGACAATATAGCGGGACTTGAGACTAACTTCTTTACCCACACCCGTCCATGATATGGGAACCCTATCTGCAATTGATTCACTACATTTGGGCAAAGCAAAAATGTAGTGACCCTTGCTTACTTATCACTGCAGTCGGGCTCCGCAACGTGTTGCGAGCGGGGACACCCCAAAGCACATCAATATCGATTAAACTAATTATCAGGGATGAAAGTTGTGACATTCCATCAGTTATGTGAAGCACTTAATTGGACTTGTGAGAAGTTCATATAGAAATAAACACCTTTTTCTTTAAACATTAAAGGGATGGACATTGTGCTTGGATTCTCATGTTTGCAAGTTATGTTCAGAGTCTTTCGACACTTTGGGATGCCATGTTAATCACGACGGACAAAAGGAATTACACTATCCAAATTGTGTGAGCCCCATCAAACCAAAAATTGGTGGATGGAAAAGACTAAGTTATGTCGTGCTCATGACAAGTTGGTCTATCTATAACTTAATACAGTCGGTAGCTTTTGTGAGTGTAGTCTACACCTTATCCTTGACAGTGGATACGTGTCTCAAGCAGAAAGATTGATTGGTACTAGAATTAGCATGGGTGTTCAGGCAAAAGGCATGGATTCAAAATGCGGTTTATTTCCATTAGTAACCAAACTATTGACCAACTATCCGGAGGCTAATCAGCCACCTGTTTAAATGTGCAAGTTTAACTCGTAAGTGCTTAAAAGTTCCCCTTATGAGCTTTTAAATGTGGATAGTGATATTATGAGGATTTGAATTCAAAGTTGTAAAGAACATTTCCTAAGGCAAGCTGGATGGCGACATTTTTGAAGATAGATTCAAATCTCGGATTAATGGGTGAAAATTCTCCAATTTGAATTGGGGATGTGGAGTTCTGAAGCCTTTATGTACTGCTTATTGAAGGGATACCTCACCCTTGTTGTGGAGTTAGTCTTTTTGAACACCTTAATTGGCTTTATCCTGAAAGTCTTCTCTCTCTCTCTCTATATGTCTTCTCTTTCTGGTTCTTTCTCCTTAACATCTTCTCTGCTTTTTTCCTCTCTACATGGATCTCACATAGCTCCCTGATTTCCTCTCACTTGGCTCATGACCATCTTGGGTGGTTCAATCTGTATATGCTTAAACCAAGGCATCGCCAAGCACTAAATCTGCCTCCCCGGGCAGACTGAGTTCAGTTTCGTCAAGGTCAAACCAGACTGTTTCATTGTTCCAGCTTGTTTGGCATTCGGTCCATGTTTCCCTCTTTCCTCGCGGTGTGTAGCTGCATGTATGAGAACTTCAAGCTCCAATAATCACCCCCCCTACTCTTATTCTCCTCCATAGCGGCAACACAGCTTCTGAAACCATACCATTTTGATGATGTTCAATACCCAGCTCTCAAGTTTCTCCACTAAATCCTCAACCCACTCAGATCTAGATTGAAGCTCATTGTGCTGAGTTGTGTACCAAACAACTTGTTAAGTTTTATAATTACTTCCTTCTTTGCCTTGTATCCACTAAAATGTTGAAAATCTGAAGTTCTTTTTGGAAACTTTGGAAGACTAAGAAATCGCGGCCTACTTCGTTAGCAGTATTATCATAAACCTAATGATGTCTTAGAGAGTTAATTTTTCGTGTATATTGACCATCATAGACATCGTCTAAAATGCCAGTATCTCTGCCCCTTGGGTTGAATCGAGAAAGCAGAGATTAGCAAAAAAAATGAAAGGAATCATGCAGATCCTGCTGATATTTGCAGGAAAGCTGTTTTGCTTGGTGCAACTTTTATTGTCAGTCGAAGCATAAGCCTAAGTATCGACCATCAATAAGATTGTGGAATGTTGCAAAATAATTGGAGAATGGTATGATGAAAACTGCAGACAGTGGCTACCCTATGTCGAGATTCTAACACTAACCAGATCAGCTCAATTTCTTGGCACTTATACTGTTTGATGAAGCTTGTTAGTTTTCTACTTTTAGTATGATTAGATTCACAAGCTGATGGTGTCATCAATGTCCATTTCACTGGTAGTTAGTACTGGAGTTAATTTATTTCAGCGGTTTGTCTCAGTTTCCACCTTCTAATGGAAAGTTTGTTCAGCATTCAGTAGAACACGACTATTGTGATCACAAGTGAAGATTTTGTACGACCGACATTCCCATATTTTGGGCCCTTGTATTGTTTAGCCGTTGACAGTAGTAAATCATAAATGTTGTGATTAGAGATAGGTGGATGCCTATAACATACAAGGCATTTGACTTGGTTTTTCTTGGGTTCTGAACTTTTAAGAGATTCTAGCCAAAGCATCCTGGTTTCGGGGTGCAAGCATGGCTACCAAAATCATATGGGTTGATTTTAAATCCCTCTGTCATCAGTCTTCCCTGAGTTTAGTGATTATGTACCCGCCAACTCCTGCTTTGGCAGTAACTACCGTTATTTGGAGGTATTTAAACCTTATATTGGCCGTCATTGTGCATTTTACACGTGCATCTCCAATGCATGTTTCTGTTGGATTGCTGTTCTCAGCAGCTGAAGTGTCTCCTAAATGCAGGAGTGTATGGACAGAAACGCTGCTTCCTTGTTTCTGTGTTCCTGAACAAAGTGAATATGATACCATGAGCCTATTTTGAATTGTATACCTATCTACTCCAGTTCCTTTGCCAATGGAAGTTGCAATCTGTTTTATCGAGTAACTCGGTTGATTGTATAATTAAGATGACTTGAACCGTATTTCTATGCTGGAGTTTTCTCTGTTGCTGGTGCGCTACATGATATTTCCAATTGATTTTGGTGCGAGTATTGGGAAGAAGTATAACTGTCACAAAGGAAATATGCAAAGTAGAACTTATAAAGTTTGAACAGCATGCTAAGTATATCATTTGCATAGCTGCGTTGTCCTTCCATATTCGAGGAATAGGGTGGTGGATAGTGACTGGCTCTGGTTTTTGTGCCGCTCTGATGGCAAGGACACAGTCGTTCTCTGGTTGTGGAAGGGTTGCATTTATTTCTCCGTGGATGGCCTTGAAGTTTTCTGTGTAGATTGGAAGGATGCTACACAATTTCGCTGGTCATACATTATTTATGTCCAGTTGTGGGGGGTCTCTGAACAATTCAATTAACTATTTCCATGCACTCCTTGTATGGAATCAGTGATTAAATCAATCAGACATGAGGTTTCCAAGTGTAAAATAGACCACTGGTAAAATAAGTGAAGGAAGTTGAGTTACGTTGTCATTCGTTCTAATTTTCAAATCTTCTCATTTGAGTGGTTAGACAAATGAGATGTTCTCCACTTTGGCGATGAAATTAGCTGTTTGAGGTTTGCACGCAAGGTGGAAAACGTATCTTAAGGATTTAGCATAATCTTTTGTAGCTGACAAAGAAGGGCTGTGCTAGACAGCCGGCAGCCTTGTGTGCTGTTTTACCAGGTGTAACCGTTTCAGCTATATTCATCCAGCTTCCAATGGAGTGTGGCTGATTTTTAACTGCTTCGATCCATAATGAGTCGCAATTTTTCTTTGCTGAGAACATGAATTGAAAAATAGACCCTTTTATGTAGGTCAATGGCCACTATGCATCGTTTATTGCCTTTGTTCTCTTGTGTTTGTTGGGTTGTGTGATACCGAGGACTACTCTTGGCTTTACCATATGAGGGAGGTGTTCAACTTACTCTTCACTGGAGGTCGTCTGAACAATCGATTGGTTGCGATACTTTTGGAAATCTGCTAGGCTAGATCCTGGTTATGTTTCTTAGTCTCGTCAGTTAGTCCAACGGATAGGGTGTAATAGATCAACTGAAAAGGTCGTGATGTACGTACATTGTTGGCTAAATTCACTACAACGTAAGCTGTAACATAATTTGAAAAATTTGGCACAATTTAAAAATCTGTCACGTTTTCTTGTTTGAAGCAGCTATGTGTAATGATCGATATGAATACCGGATATCTGACCAAATTGATGTCATCCAGGTTTTGTTGCCATTGATGCATTGATGTATATTGCATTTTCCTTGCGATATACATAGTATGAGGGACTGACATGCAATGGACCAGGGATTCATTGGAAATAAACTATATTTTTATATATTTATTATCGATCTTGTTGACACCAGATTCCCCAAGAGGGAGAAAAAAATAGTTGGTTACGGGGGCTTTTGATGATTTAGGCCGTTGAGTAAGAGGCACGGTTGTGTCCTTGCTGGAAAATCATTTGATCCGATCAACCACTTGTAGTGGGCCGTGGCGGTGCTATTGTTTCAAGATGGCCACAATTCCTCAAACGTACGTCAATGATGCCTCTCCAATCACTGGGTTTGACGTCGCAGCATCTCCTCCTTGCAGCCTATTGTCATATTATCAATGTCAGTAATTTTAGTACACACATATTAGGAATAAAAACTTCTGTATGTGCTCGTTGTCTGGTATTAGAGCACTTGACACCCCTTTGCACTTCGGGCTTCGACCTATTTCTCACCTAAAAGAACTTAATAATTGCATGAACAAACTCTAGTTTTGGCTCTCAATGATTTCGGCCTGTTTCCAACTTAAAAGAACTCGAGGATTGCACAAGACAAGCTCACATTTTTTTGGCCGTCATTTGATTCTCTCTTTCTGTTGATGCAACAGGTTTTTGTACCAGTCAAAAAGTTTGAGCTCGTCCAATGCAATTTCTGATAAAACTCTGTTGTTCCATTGAAAGATGTATCTTCTCATAAGAGGTGCTGAAAAACATAAAGGGCGTTGCACCCAGAGCGTTAACTCACTTGTGGGGTTCACTAACGCCCACTAGCAAGTGGCGAGTTCGACCCCTTGCCCATGTATGTGTGTGAGACTTCGGCCTCTCCATTGTAACAACAAAAAAGGAGGGGCCTTTAACTGCGATGCAAAGAGAGGCTTGCCAAACCTCTTGTAGTAGCAGGTAGGATCAGTCAGATCCTTACCCGAGATACAAACACCTCAGTGTTTGATTATATTGAGACCCAATAGTAGGATAGAGTGCAGAACCTAGTTAATCTGATTTGGTGCCAGAAACCATATTCAATTACAAAGCAGATGCAGAACTGTCTGCCAGAAACTGAGTCTGATTGCATGCCGTTGGTTAATTTTTATTCTTTTAAGCAGACATGACCGAGTTAGTGGCTGAAAAATTCTCAGAAAGTTTCCTGGCTTACCTTCTTCAATCCAGAGGCAGGAAGCTTGAAGGAGGCAACTCTCACATCATGTATGGCCAACGAAGGGTACTTCCAGCTTCGGCACACCCTTTTCGAATCATAAACATATCTCCGATACCACGTGACGGTGAGTGAACTTGTGATGTTCTCGACTCGGTGCAGGAAGAATATCGCCGGTTGCGCGCATGGATCAGTAGGTACTGGTCTTGTGTTGAAAGTGAAGGGTCCTTCCCAGGTGCCCCCCCAGGACCAAAAGGTGTGAAGGGCGGTCTCTAGCTGGTAGGCCGGGAGGATTGAGGGGTATATCTGGACTGTGTACCCCCAAGAGACTGATATGGACCACTCACGGTCAGGATCATAGCAAAATGTTTGCTGCAGGGCCTGGGCCGGGTCGAGCCTGGCTGCCTCCATGATTGTGGCCACCGAGTCGATCCGTGACTTCCACGGGATGAGAGGCTTTACTGCATCCGGATGGTGCAACGAGATGAAAGGCGCCACCGGGTGGGCTGCCAAGAGCCCATAAACATCACCATGAAGATCCACCTGCATGAGCTCATTGGTATGTATACAGTGAGTTTAGAGGCCAGCATTTGTGTAACCTTATAAACAGCATTTGATAACCAATCATTACTGTATCAAATTATACAATATTTTGTTCCCGCAAATTTTGCTTTTTAATTTTTTTTAGATTTACAAGGTTTCAAATAGGAAAGTAAAAAGATACATCACACACATACATATATACATACATACACATATATATAGACACACACACACACACATATATATATATATATATATATATATATATATATATATATAGAGAGAGAGAGAGAGAGAGAGAGAGAGAGAGAGAGAGAGAGAGAGAGAGAGAGAGAGAGAGAGAGAGAGAGAGAGAGAGACCTGATGGAATCCGGGGTGGCGAGTCAGGGGCACGCCCAGCTCGCTCATGCATGCCCTGACGCGCCCGTCGCTGCCATAAAAATCACCGTATCTCTCCAGGCACCCGTCAATGGCGCTCGCTACCGCCTCGGCGGCAGCCACACTGAGTGCGAACCCACCTCCGCCGTACGCCATGTCGAAACCGTGCTCCAGCGCCTGCTGGACGCTCTCCGTCGACGCGCCCACATACCACATCTCCCGGTGATCGAGCTGCGCCAGCACCGCCACCAGGTTCTCCGGTATGAACACCGTATCGTCGTCACCCATCACGAACCACCTCCCGCCCTTCCACCCGAGACGGTAGCTCTCCAAGACGATCCTCGCCAAACGCACAGCACCCGCCGATCCCTTGTACCCCCGATCCGATACGTCTTCGGAGACGTGGTACGGCGGGCTCCGTTTCGGCCACCGCTTAGGTTTCCTGTCAAGCCAGACGAAGCCTCTCATCTCGCCGGGTTTCCACCACAGCTCACTGTATCGCCTCCGCCTCCCCCATGTTTGCGCAGACGCCCCGATCCCAAACACGATGTGGCTGATGTTCGTCGGCTCCGACTCGGCCCGCAAGGCCGATTTGACGACTTCTTCCGGTGACGTGACAAAATCAACGCAGACGGGGTACATACGACTCGGAGAGAGCGAGACGTGGAGGACGTGGACGAAGTAAAGGGAGACGAAGAAGAAGAAGACGATCTTGACTGCCCGCCAGTATGACTCGCCGATCTTCTCAGGAAAGTGCTGAATCACCACGTTCGTTATCATCAGCTTTCCTATTGCCTCACCGACCAGCGACATAAGGGCTACCGAGCTCCGCAATCGGCTGATTTTCCAAGCAAACAGGAGGAAATCAGAGTTCGGGTTGGTAGTGGAACGATGGACAGAGGGCAGCACTTCGATTCGAATATGGCCGTCTGTTGGGACTGGAAGCCGGCTGTTTCCGTGATCATAAGAGTCTCTGCGTCAAGATTTGAAAGAACTGAAGTTGAAGCTCAACTACGTGATTGCATGTATGCACCGAGAACGTGTTGGGCGCATTTAAAATAATGTAGAATTAAGCGCATTTAAAATTTTGGCACACTTTTCTATTTAATATCATCTAAGTTTTCACTAAAAAAAGATTACGATAAGTTTGATTCGTCAAAATCGGCACATAATTTGTCATAGATTACCCACAAGAAGTCTGCACACATTTTAAGGATACGTAAGCATGCGCGTTTCCCAATTAAATTGGGAAGTAAATATTAAGAGATAAAATTAGCGCCATTATATGGGTGGCAGATCGGGTCGACAGATTGGGTTTGAGTGGTCTCACATTGGTTCGGGTAAAAAGTAGGAAGACCTTGACTCGACCCATTTTATATTGGGGTATTTTTTCTTTAGCCCAGGCCCCAACTAATCGGGTTTGAAACAGATCCAGGTCGACCAAATTGTGAGCGACACACATACACAACCACACATATGTATATATATATATATATATATATATACACACACACACATTCGTGTATGGCTTGGTCCAAACCTGTCCCAACATTTTGTTGTGTTGCTTGGGCCGACCCAAACCCATCCTGGGGTGATTAAACTTCATCAAATTTGAACTCTTAATGTTGTTGGATCGAAACTGAACTATAACATCTAAGTGGATGCACATATGGTGCACATGAAAAGAGAAGATTACAATAGTATTACTAGACAAAGTGTTGTTGTAATACAAAAAGAAGATAATACATGTGTGAACCGTGAACATTTTAAGAGGAGCTAGTTAGAAGGTTTGAGAAATTAGACCGCGAAATATAATAAGAAAATAAAAAAGCTCGAACAAAACAACGACCGAGCACAATGACAAAGAAGAATTCATGTAATCAAACCCAGTTAATTGGGAGAAGGCTTTGTTGCGGTTTCATTTGTTATACATAACATATAGCATTGGACCTTGCAACAAATTATTTATGGTTTTTCTCAGCAAGCAACGGGTCAATCTTCTTTCTTTTACTCTAACAGGAAGGAGGGTTCCATCGTGCTAAGCACATTGTGTTCATCAGACCTGTAACGTGGCTCACCCCAGTTGGACAGGCTTTGTGGGAGCGACTAACACAGCCCTTGCAGATTTCAATTTTATTTGTTGGTTTTGGATCGGATTTGCGGGAGGACTCAAACCAATTCTTTATGACAAGGGGATATACCAGTTTTATTTTAGATCCAATACTGGGCCCAACTCACATCACATATTCAGTTAAAAGAAAAAAGGATCCATTAATAGTCAGGTCAATATCTGTTACCTCCGCATGTGAGACTGGATCTGAACTGAATATGTGTGTCCATTGGGTAATCCAGTCTAACTTCATGCAAAGCATGGCACCCTGAATCTGAATTCGTCCAGATAGGGAAGTCTAAGTAAGTTGGATTTGATAATGCTTATGTCTTACGGGCTTGTTCGGTTAGTTTTTGGAGCAATATGTCTAGGTTCTCAATACAGATGCGAAGCAGATCCATACCTGAGGTCCTCATAATTCCGGTCCCCGAAGGAAAATTTTCAGGCGAAAGGTCGGCGATACAGGCCTTTAAAGATTAGAGGTCTGGCCAAATTTGAGAAAGAAAGCCAGCTATTTGACTCAAAGAAAGGTAACTTGCTTATTGCCAATGGATTCTGAATTCTTGAGATGACTGTACATCTCTAACACATCTGGATATGTAGGAGTTCGTGAATCGAATCTAAGAAGGAAACCGAACTCCTAATGGAGATGTTCAAACAAAAAAAAGCTCATCTTCCTCCTATGCTGCAGCAGAACCTTGGATGATATTTGGGCCCTTTAGCATTGTGGAAGATCCAAATCTGGCTTAAATGCCAAAAATGGATCCAAATTATCTTTTTCTTTGGAAAGGCAAGCGTCGGTTAAGAAGACCCTACCAATTATTTTTCTAAAAAAAAATACGTACACATTATAAAGAGGGACCAGTGAAAAGGATCGATCCTTCTAGAATTTCCACAAGTCCGAACCATTTTAAAAGTAATAAGTGTGGGTCTGCATCTGACCTAAATATGTATCTAGTGGTAATCCACCGTGTTAAACAAAGATTAAGAATTACCATTTTCCATAAAAATCTGAATCTGAACGTGCCGAGATAGCGGAATCTGAACGTGCAGAGACACTTAATACTTTATAAATGCCAAGTGTTGGGTAGTCTATATCAAGCGCGATAAAACATGTCCATGGAAATGAAGATGTTGAAGTGGTTGCGTATCTATAAAATAATATTGAGGTTGACAAAAAGTTAGTGTGACGCCAATACAAAGCAAAACCGGAGAAACATAAGGCAACTGTTCACAATATGAATCTGTAGATCATGTTGACATCTTAAACCAATACAGGGTGTCAATGGATCAGGTTGAACCACATCTAGCCTATACCACGCCATCAGGGTTGCGGTCTGGTCACCTGGCTAGGGCGTTTCGACTCACAAGTTGATGGTCATGAGTTCGATACCGAGCATGTGCATGTGGCTTTGGCTTCCTCATCGTGCAACATCTCAATCAGAACCATAAACTGGGGATGGTTTATCAAAATTTATACCAAAGACTATATCCGACCCAGTTCTAACTCAAACTCACAAAGTTAAATTTAATTTGAAGCACAAAGAAGAATTGCGTTTGGTTTTAATGGGGGTATGGTTTGCATCACCTTGTGGGATCTAGGCACCATGATTGTCACGGTAGACCCGATAAGACTGAGATCCAAACACCGGACTATTTCAAAGCGGGACTTGGATCTAAACATACTCGGATCCAAACAGGGTTCGGCCCGTTGACACACACACACTTTCATGCAAAAGAAGGTCGACAGTATGGCAACCACGTTCAGCACAACTGTGCAACCAGAGATCTCTGATCACCAATGAAGACGAAGAGTCCTTCCTTCCTTCCACAACCATCGATTCTTGTTCGCTTGACTACCGCCGGAGCAATGTTGGTGAGTCGGAGGGTGATCGGAAGAAAGGTGGCGCTGTTCCGCCGATTACTGCCGAAGACTGCCGAGTTACACTGGCGCAGCCTCAAACTAGCCACCTACATCGCCCTCTCCGTCTACTTCGTCTACGTCCTCCAGAGCTCATTTTCCCCGTCTCGCATCTACTTTGACTGCACCGCTATCGTCATGCCACCCGAAGAAACCGGCTTTCCAGCCAGAGAACCGGAGTTGGAGCCGACGAACGTGAGCCATATCGTTTTCGCGATTGGGGCATCGGTGGAGACATGGAAGAATCGAAGTCGATACAACGAGTTCTGGTGGAGGCCCGGTGAAATACGTGGGATCGTCTGGCTAGACCAAGAGCCCGACTCGTGGCCGGATCGGAGCCCACCATACCGCGTATCCGAAAACGTATCGAATCGAGGTTTCGAGGGAAGGAAATCCGCCGTGCGTCTAGCAAGGATCATATCGGAGAGCTACCGCCTCGGGTGGGAGGGGGCGCGGTGGTTCGTTATGGGTGACGACGACACGATCTTCGTGCCGGAAAACCTCGCCACGGTCCTGGCGCGGTTCGACCACAGGAAGATGTGGTACGTGGGTGCGCACTCGGAGAGCGTTGCGCACAACCTCGCGCATGGCTACGCGATGGCATATGGTGGTGGCGGGATCGCACTGAGCGCAGCCGCGGCCGAGGCGGTGGCTGGTGCCATCGACGGCTGCCTGGCGAAGTATGCCAATTTCTACGGGAGCGATGGGCGGGTGAAAGCGTGCATGAGCGACCTCGGCGTTCCCTTCACACCCCACCCCGGCTTCCACCAGGTCTGTCTCTCTCATCTGACGCCCTTAAGCTACTGTCACAGGGATACGCAGGGATACGACTGAATCCTACGCACAATGAAAGATTCGTAATTGATACGACACAAGGCGCTTCCTTTAATTCTTAAAAGCTTACTTTTTAAAATGAGTATTTACATGAAAAGGACATTAATCTTTACCCATATGTCGGATCTTTTCGGGTTGAAAGCGTGACCTTATGTTTGCTGTGTCAAACCGGCTTCCAAAACCAAGCCTTCTCCTGCACCAAGTAGGGCGAGCTCTCTTGATCTTTCAGCTGTTATTGTGTGCTTGTGTTTTCTTAGCATTTAATTTAAAAAACATGATATATTTATCAGCTTAGCACATATTAACTGATCGTCGTGATTCTCTAACATGGTCCATCGATGTCTATTCCAAAATTCCGACGAGTACCGGCCATGTCCTAGGGGTACTTTCATTTGAACACGAAACCAACCTAGTCGGGCGAACATGAAAAAAAAATCATTGGCTTGACTTGTATTTGATTGGTTTAAGATAGACTTGAACTGGTCTAAAAAATTTAGGGGAGCTCATCCTGGACGAAGACGGCAAGCTCGTTCGGAGCTTGGCTCATTGGATCCATCCAGGGAAAAGTTAGTTAAGCCAATTAGACAGGCTTCCTAATTGAGTTTACTTATTTAAAACAAGTCATTATCATTTATTTGCTTTGTTATATGGTTGAGTCCGCCTCATTTTCCCAATATAAATCATAATTTTCTTTTAAGTTAAATGATAATATGATGAGATGACGGCTAAGACTTATTGTGATCGACCCACTTAGGATGGGAGAAGGCCAAATTTAGGTTTTCATTTATCATTTTCTGAAACTTCAAGCGAAGATCTTTTATTCAAAGCTGTTCAAGTTTGGATTGTGGTTTATGCAGCACTACAATGATAATATTTCGTTTGGTATGTCGAACAGGCTGAGCCATCTAAGGCCTATAGTAATCCTGGATGGAGTTCAATGGCTCAGATGATAGTATGGCTCATCTGGTATATGACGTGACTCCAGATTTAATTACAAATTTGAGTTTGTACATGTTTCCCACTTAATGTGGGAGAGGCTTTTATTTATTCGTACGAAGTCTTTAGTTGAATTCGGAATCTTGCCAATTTTGAATTTTCAAACTATGTGCTTTGCATGATCCGAAAAACAAGTTTGAGCCTGAACTTACTGAATTGAACCATGAGTCTTGCAGCTGGATATTCAAGGTGATGCATACGGTCTCCTGGTAGCCCACCCAGTGGCACCTCTTGTCTCGCTACACCGTCTCAACATGCTTAAACCGCTCTTCCCAACCAAGACCCAACTCGACTCGGTGGCATCAATCATGGAAGCAGTAAGGATCGACCCAGGTCAGGCCCTACAGCAGACCTTCTGCCATGACCCCGGTCGTCAGTGGGCTGTCTCTGTCGCTTGGGGCTACACAGTGCAGATATACCCCTGGCTCGTTCCTGCTTACCTGCTTGAGGTTCCCCTCCATACGTTCTCAACCTTCACGGGCTCCAGGGACGGACCCTTCCTCTTCAACACCAGGCCCATGTCGGAGAAGCCCTGTTCCCGGCCGGCCATGTTCTTCCTGGACCGAGTTGTAAATGTCTCAGGTATTTGGACAGTCACTTTGTATCGGCGGTACACTAACGAATCGGAAAAGATTTGCAGAGACAAGAACTACCCTCCCTTGACCATACAACATGTTAGAGTCTTTTCACTCAAGGTGGCGTCCTCAGATTGGATGAAGGTAAATCGAGCCCATTCCAACCATTACTCAGGAACCCACACACACACATATTAAGGGGCCCAAGTGATGAGCCTTCTTGCCTGGGCCTACTTGGTGGTATCTCCACCCACTTCACTCTTCCCGTAGTAATGGTCTGTGTAATCCTTCTTTTCAATGTAAAACACCGAAAGCAGGACTTGGCTAGTGTCAAGGCACCCAACAGAAAGTCGGCGACGCTGCCGGAAAAATGTCGGGGCAATCAAACACATTACGCTTACTCTTAAGACAACTTTGGTGACACCAATGCAGGCTATGAGAAGGAAATGCTGCGGCATCAGATACGGCGAGGGGAATGGCACCATCGATGTTCGATTGAGGAGTTGCAGGCAGCAAGAGAGAATAACTCCCTGGACGACTCGTAAAAAAGAATTCAGCACATCCACACGTTACAGATGGTGAAAGAGAAAGAGGATTGATGCAATAAAGTATTGAAACTCTGTATTGGTTGATTTATAACTTGAACAACCTTCCATAAAACTCTAATTAAGACTCGGACCCTTGCTCTTAGGACCTACGCTGACTGTCAGTTTATACAAAAAAGAGTAGCAATCGTGGAAGTACCTTCCACTGGATTAGCTTGTTAAAAGATAACTTACATCAAGTTAATATAATGCTGATGCTCACCTGGATTTTGGCTTCTATTTATGATTGTTTAACACCCATTTCGTATGATCTGTATATCAAATAACTAAAGTTGGTTAACTGTTAATTTTTTCTGCAACTAGGCAGGAGTAAATTGGGTGATTTAGCTTGTGAAGTAGAGGTGTGTGTGGACAAAAACCTTATGGCCATGCATGACTAGTAGACCAGTTGTCAACACAACAACGACAATCAACAACCAACAAAACCCTTTTCCCAGGTTACGTAAGGCCGTTGTGCTTGTCAATTCACAGTAAACATAAACATTGGGCACGCAAAATGCTTCCACCTCTCAATTGTACCCAAAAGAAATAAAGATTCTTTATTTTTAAGCACAGCCAGTTGCCAGGGGATATAGGCATCCTCCGCAATTATTTTTTTATAAAACATGGAAAAATCTCTAATTCCACCACTGAACTTCCACCTAAGTATGAGATAATTTCTGATGGCTCCTAAAAATGAACTAACCTAAAATCGCCTTTCTTGCCAACGCGGAATACGATTTAAAGGTCCCATTTGTTGCTCTTGGGACACATCCTGCAATTCGGTTAACATGACCTACAACATATTTATTTCGGTGCGAGCACCAAGAGAACTACAGAAGACATCTTTTCTCTACATCCTTACTAAAGAATGCATGGCCAAGCTTTTTGGTACCTTTTAGTTTCCCCTCATGCAAACCCAACTCCCAGCGGCAGCAGCAGCGGGAAAAGTGATGGATTTACATCACAACAGGGTGACGTATCCACCATAAAATTGTCTCTCTCTCTCTCTCTCTCTCTATATATATATATATATGTATATTTCCAACAGTTATAACCAAAATTGTAGTCTTGGTTTAAGCCACTGTCTAGTATCCGAACCAAAGCAACTTCACGTCATCCTAAAATTATCAATCAAAAGAAGTACAACATACAGTTTAACCGTTTGCAACTTTGTTGGTATCGATCCAAAAAGGCAACTGAAAGAGTCTTCATTGCTTTCCTCTAATGAGAATCCAAACAGTTTGTGGAGGTTATGGAATCTTCCCTTACCTAGACACCGTGAAACCTAAAAGAACCTTATTTTCAGTCACAGATGCTTGCTTTCTTTTTCTTTTTTTCATAAAGATTGCCAAGAACTCGAGATTATGGTAGTGAGACCCACATTGCAGGTACATCTCCCGTTTGGAACCCGTTAAAACTTTCACTTTGACATTTACTTTATAAAAGCAGCCAACAATTAATTGACATCAGATGGATTCATTCACATTTATGCATAAAAGATGGGTCATAAAAGGATACACTTTTCCAGTTATCGAAGACAAGAAGCAAATAATGGAAGCTGATCAAGAAGGCAAACCTGAAGATTTCATTATCCCATATAGGTGCAGGGATAGAAATGTCTTTAACACAACCCCTTCTTAAAGATGCCATCTGCAAACCAAGCTGCATAATCCTTCTAAAATGAGTTCCAAGTGAGAATCACACCAACTGATCCAACACGGAGTGACCCCCAGACATTGAAATGTCAACATGTTTACTCTTCTTTCTTCAATGCTTTAAGTTTCCAATAACCCTTGTCTGTACCGAACAGCCTGCACGGGAAATATTAACCATGCGTTAAACTCATCACTAACCAACTATGCCTCAGAATAATATACGCTAAATAGACTATACAGAAGCATATAAAAATGCCAACCCAGAGAAGAACCACGAAAGATAGTCTTGCTTGATCTGGAAGAGTAACATCTCTAACAAGGCTTAGGGAAATAAGCACGAATTCAGATCCATATTATCCATTAAAGTTCAAACTGCAACAAGAAATGAATGGGGATGCTCATGATCACTGCTCTTACAAACCAAACAAGCGGTTCTCAATCTTTAGGCCATTCTATATAAAATATGGTTCAGAGGTTTGTCATTAGTTGCTAGATCATACTGAGCTATCAGGAAAAGATCATTGTTGATGGCACAAGAATTTCAAAGAGAAGTTTGCTTACAATAGGAAAGAGCACGACATGATCGTTTAAACTCACTAAAGCTCACCAAGATTGAGTGGAGATCATATAAGCAGCAGGGATATTAACAGTCGGATTACCATAAGTTAGTCAATTTGGTTTATCCAACAGCTGAACTAGAGATATGAATGAAGGACGAAGAGAAGATCTAGGAGTTGCTTGATTTAATGGAGGATATCCCTTTATTTGCTGCCTGTCTTTGTTATTCTCTTTTCATATTAAAGGTTGCTGAGAGCATTCCACCAACACAAATTAACCAGTTATCAAGATGACCAACATAAATTCTGCTTAATTCTATCTCTCTTTCTCACTCACACACACACAAACATGCGTGCAATCTATGCAGGAGACTTGATTTCATAACAGACTACTGATAGGTCAGGGCGTATAGTCAAAAGCTCAAATCCACACAGTAGCTGGAAGACAGATGTGCATGGAAAAACATAAGCATAGCTTACTTTGTCTAGTTGACACCACAAATGTGAAGTCAGAGGCAGTATAGAGAATAGCCACAAAACACTCGGACAATTGAATAGGTTGAAACAGGCAACAATGTGAGATTAAAGCTTAAAATAGATGTTACCAGTCCATATATGTGAATGTTGACGAATAGTTTCCAGACTTGGTATAAAGCAACCGGTGATGATAATCATGAAAATCAGCCCTGTCAAACAATGGAGACAAAACCCATCGAGTTCAGAAATAGTCAAAGCCATCTAATTCCCGTTGACAATGAAAGTAAAGCATCAACCACAGCTTACCCTCCATATATTGGCAGCACCTTTGATAGACTCCATGGGAAATCATAGCCGCAGTGTGCCTCCACTGTCTCCAAGACTCTCAACACCATCCACAACCAAAGAGTAAACAAGTGAGGCCCTGTGATAGCTGGTCCAACAATGGTAGCAAAACCAAGGAACAATATCTCAGCAGGATGAGCATATTCTGAAGTTAATCCGAAAGGTGTTGCATACCTGCAAAGGATACCCAATTAAAAAAATTATGCAGATACAATTACATCGGAATAAGAATATCAGGAATGGCGTCTTACTCATGATGAACACTATGCACATGTTTGTACAACCATTTGGTATGTAAAATCCTATGTCCCCAGTAAAAGACGAAATCCTCGAGCACAAAATAAGAGATGATTTGTGGCACAACTACCTTCCTGTAGAAAGAAGACATATTATTCTCTTGTAAAGCACCCTTGTCATGAAAGCAAAGTAGGAATGCTTAAAGGTTCAAGATATTTAGTTGTAGGAGATCAAGGGTGCATTTTATATCAATTACAGAAAATTCAGTAACAAATGCAGGAATAAAGAAGTACCAAGATGGCAACGGAAGAGTGCTCCTCATTCCCATGAATCTAAATACAGGATAAGAGACCATCATAAGCGGCAAGTTCACGCAAAAGTGGTACAACAACAGCTTTGTGATGCATTTCTCTTGTGCAGCTGGAGAATTAATTTTACTCTGCAGATTTGAAGAAAAATGAAGATCAACACAACGCCCACTCAAAGCCAACATGACTAGAGTTTCAATTACATAGGTCCACAACTAACATAGACCTCAGGAAAATAGCTTCCACTGAATAAACATTGCTGAATATACACCATCTCAACACGCTTAACATCATAACCATAAACGACATTAGTAACCCTTCTCCATGAGACAATAGCAGAAAATAAACTCAGACTCTTCCAGAAACTATGATGCACATTGGCTGCTATACTATTGTTTTTTTGCCTAATGCAGGAGAACTTATGCTAAGCCAAAAGAAAATCTCGTCATGGGACATGATGATGTGCGGGCTAGTACCGTACATCATATCCTAGTGATCCAAGTGGACCAAGCCTATAATTTAGGTGGTCAGGATCTTGCCAACATCTCTACCGTTCTAAAGCACTAGACTGTAGAATGATAGCCATCACATCATGGCACAACCATTTCCTAACAACGTTGCAGGGCATCGAGTATAGGTGAGCTCCATAGATTGGCCAGAAAAATAAGTAAAACACACACACACACACACATATATATATATATATATACATATATATATACATATATACATATATATATACATATATATATATATATATATATACATATATATATATATATATATATACATATATATATATATATATATATATATATATATATATATATATACATATATATATATATACATATATATATATATATATACATATATATATATATACATATATATATATATATATATACATATATATATATACATATATATATATATACATATACATATACATATATATATATACATATACATATATATATATATACATATATATATACATATATATATATATATATATATATATATATAGAGAGAGAGAGAGAGAGAGAGAGAGAGAGAGAGAGAGAGAGAGAGAGAGAGAGAGAGAGAGAGAGAGAGAGAGAACAACCTGAATCTTGTACTTGCTCAGTAACCCAGTCCTTTCAATGAATATAAATGGAAAGCCTGAAAGAAAAAATACGCTTTCATGAAGAAAGAAACTGCCGAGGGAAGCAAGTTGAAAGTCGCTGAAATGTGTAATCAGATACTGCATCATGAGAAAACAAATAGAAGTAATTAGCGATAAGAAACCCATACACCGGAAGAACCTGTACAATCAGATATACATATGCATACATGAAAGATTTTCCTTTAAAGAATGCATACAATGATGGATCTTCATAGAAAATTGGACGACCAAAATCAACTATAACCAGCATCCCATAAACATGAACGTGTAGATACATGCTTTTTCTTCAAGAAATAAAAAGCCAAAATTCAACTTGCTAATACAGCTAAGAAACAAGTGCGTCGGTTATTTGCAAATTGTTCATTAATAACCTATGCTCACATTCCCCATGGGGTCGGTGGATCCTGTAAGCTTGAATTCATAGACAAACATGTAATCATTCAAATACTATCTGATATCCAACAGTTACTGCTGCAATATTGCACAGAACTGCAAGAATCTAAGAATATAAAGTTCACAGATATCCAAGGATCCTGTCTGAAATCGCAAATGAGGAACATGCGTCATACGTTAGCTTCATTCAGTTACAATCATGTAAACGACAAAAAGCTAATAACGATAATTACTTATCACACTCACTAAACCAACTAAGTTTTAGAGGAAAGGTCATTTCTGTGATTGTCCCTTCTTGTAAAATAGTAGAGGGGGAAGTCCATTATAATCTTTTTATTTAATAAAAATTGAAGATGTATCTAAAATAGTTCAAGTAAACAAAAGGCAGCTGAAAATGACATTTATCAAAAGATTCAAACATATACGATATTACAACATACTGTACCATATCATCCAAGATAATCTTACAGCATTGCATCCAACAGCAATGTTAACGTTTCTCCTGCTTTCTCAGGTAAAACCTAACCAATAAGAATCACAGGCCTTAGTAAATTTTCGGACAGCATAATTCACAACATCAAGCCTCACTGAGCTTAGAAATATTCTGAATGGCAACTCCAAATCCTATGCCTATCTTGATATTAGTTTGTGATTATTCATCGAGGCCTCAGATGTCACTTGGCAAATTGCAGACATCATGTGTGGTGATGCTGCAGGCCAGAGAAAGATAGGGAGGAGAGAGCTGGTCACCTGGTGGTGATGCCCCAAACAAGAAAGGTTGTTTGGTGGTGATGCAGCAGATGAGAGAGAATGAGAGATCGAGTGTGAGAGAAGAGGAAAGGGTAGTTTGGGAAATAGGGGTGCTGGGGCGTATGTTTAGTAATCCTCAATAAATAATATGATGTCCTATAACAATCTGGGCATTTTCCACAGAGATTGAGCGTCAAAATTGGTTTATCAGGCCTATCAAAAAGCCCCACAAGTTTAGGTGCTGTCCCTAATTAAATATCAGATGAACATTGCTCCCATTTAGGAAAAACTTTTCTGAAGCCATATTGTCACCTGTGGATATGCTATCTTCTAACAACATCTGGCTCAAAGATTTTCTCTTCTTTTGGAAATGCTAGATTCATAAATTAACAGTAATTACTAACAGGCTGCAACACCTGCATTGAACCACATTAAAGGAGGATCCATTAAGCGAATATCTGACTAACCTGAAGTTTCTACAAGACCATCACCAATTAGTCATGCGTGGCATTTGCTTGTGCAGACAGCATGAGCGGTCCTAGAATAGAACCAACAAACCACAGAAAGGGAAGATTCCATTAAACCAGCATATCTGATCAACCTGAAGTTTCCACAAGATTATCACCAATGTTGTCCAATGTGTGGTATTAGCTTATCCAGATAACATCTCCAGATTTTATTCAAAATGCTCCAAAGTTATAAGATATGAAATTTAAAAGCCACCAGATTATGTGGATCCATCTTTTCGTCTTGGAGAAGCCTCTAGTAGTCCGGTTACCTGAGTTGCATTTTCAGTCTTCTCTGTCGTGCTTTCTCATTCTCAAATATTTACTAGCAAACACCTCTCATAGAGCCAAGATATGCATTTGTCTGGTTACAACAACGGATATCTCCAGAATGATGAAATAATATGATAGAGTAAGAAGTTTCAGTTTTTCAGGCCATTTCTGATCCAGCCTTCACATAGGAAGTAATGATTTGCACAGTATACTCGCATCATTTGGTTAACACATGGATCATTACCTTTTACAGCAAAGAAAATTGGGCAAGAGGATCTGAGTTTTCTGTGGGAGAGTGAAGTTCTACTGTGCAACTGCAAATCATGTGCCTATAGTACTAGTGTACCATGAGATTTCCTTAATGAAGCATGATGAGTAAGATATGCAATCATCATCTGTAGCAGCTAGTGCAGTTGGAAATTGTCTAAGTCGTCCGATTGATTTTATAGTACATTCTTTAATTGTTTAATTTTGTCCTGCTATTATATTTGCATAGAAATGTTTGTTTATATTGATTCATAATTATGATTGTTGTGGATATATGTTTCTTATTGTTTTATAAAAGATAAATAATTCATTACATATACTTTAATTTTTAATACAAATATACCCCTAAATCCGTTATATCCCCGCTATATTTGTGCCTAACGCTGACAGGCCACCTACCGCTATTCATAACATAGCATAACATAGCGGATCTCAGCAACTTAACGCAACAAGTACTTCAAGGACAGCACGAATCAACAACCTGTATCCACAATAAGCAATGAGGCAAGACCAATCAAAGAAACGCATAATTCTTGTTGGGAAAATAAAGACTGGAAACATCTAAGATTGAATCGCATGGAATTCGAATAAAAAACAGAAATAGTTGTCTATCATCGGCTAGGAATGTCGCCTAGAGAGAGCTTAGGACACTCCAACAAGCATACCAATATCAACAAGAAATTCCCGTAAGTGACAAAAGGGTCACCAGCGATTCCAGCAAAGACAAGTGACACCAAATAAAGATTCCTCGATTTCACACAACCAAAATCCCAAGGATTAACGCTGTACATAAATGAAAATTTCACAAAAAGGACGAACAAAAATAAGCGAAATGATGTAAAAGAAACTAAAAGGCAAAAACGAAAAAAGAGAGACCGAGACAAGAAAGAGGCACAGAAAAGGCGGCAAACGAAGATAAAGAAGGAACGCGTACCAGCCAACCCGATTCGAGAAGAGACGCCATAACAGAGGGAGAGGGTGCGGAAGCGATTCTGGATCACGGAATCCCTCGCCAGACGGAACCGATTCCCGCTCAGACACTTAATGGAGGAAGATAGAGATCGGCGGCCCTCCGAGGGAGAGAGAGAGAACGGGGGGTGGAGGTTAGAAATGAGCCATCGGGATGAACGATGACTTTGCACTTCGTGTGGCGTGTCCCGCTATTGTCTGGGAGTATCTTTTCTTTCTCGCCCCTCTCCCTCTCAATTAGACAGTCTGTCCTCCACATGAGGAGGAACAAGATTTAGTCAAACGTGCACCCACCTGTCCTTTTATAGGCCTCTACTTCCCTTCCCACCTCTTCACTGTACTGGAGAACTTACTGAACCGGTATCGCCCGAGGGACTCGGTATTACGATACGAATCGGAATTAGGCTCGGACTCAGAAGCCGGCGGTTTCCGGCCCTACAGACAGGTGGGGTTCCATGTCCATTGTTGTTGTTCGTGTCGTGTCTTATCGTGTCATGTTCTTATGAGAGCACAAACAGAACACGACCTTTTATCACTTCGGGTGGACATAAACACATTTTTTTTTTTTTTACAAGAGGAGGCTAAAGTCTAACACACTTATGCACCCTTTGATAGTCGAACTCCCGCCAGCAGCAAAAGCATTAGAACGCCCTGCCATTGAGCTAATGCTCTCGGTACACAGGTTTTGCTGTTTTAAGAAAAGAAAAAGATCCTTTTGGATCATGTTGTTATCCAGGTTTGTGATATCTATAATTACAAAGGATTTCATGTCTTACAATATTAAGCATAAGTCTCCTCACAAGCAAGACACTTTCAAGTGCACCGACTTTTGATAATATGTAGAATCAAAGCAAGTATGTTTGTTTTATATATGTATATAATATCTCTTGGTACCATAATCTTACATAAATATCTTCATTGTTTCATTGACATAATCAGTAATAGAAACATGAATTAAAATTATGTTTGTATTTGTATATGTTGCATTTGATTCAGTGTGCATTAAATACTTGTTATATAACCTCAATAATTCATCTCAAATATTAAACAATAAAGTTGTTTATACAAGATTATACAGTGAAAGATATTATCTCTTTACTACTACCTCTCTCTCTTTATAATATATATATATATATATATATATATATTTGTTCAAATGATGTCATGCTCAATCGCATTGTATTTAGTTTCCACAATCACTTCATGGACAACCACTTAATGTATCACTAATCCATTGATATTATATGGGGACCAAGGTCATGATGTTGTTTGATTTATTATAGACTGCGCATTTTGTAAAGGTTTGGTGTACATAAAAGACACTATTCATAAATCTTTTAAGAATAAACAAATTGAAAGTTCGTGTCAAGTGGTGTTGTTCGTTAGCGTAGTAAAAATAGTTGGCACTATATGGCACTGAATACTTTCATGAATGTTGTGTCGTCGAGCAAGCCAAGATTCTTACGGAATCTGGAACGATGATTCTTTATTTCCAGAATCCAAAAAGCATGAATTCACTTTTGTATGTTTCTTTCTTTGGTGAAAATTCTTCAACTTCAACAACTTTGGTGAGGCTTCAACAAGCTTCAGCAAAACTCCGGCAGAACTCAGGTGGGGGATTCGGCAAACTCCGATCAGTACCAGGGTGGAACTCCAGAAAACTCCAGCCAGCTAACTCTAAATGAGAGTGGTGGAATTCAGATGATCGGTGTGACATCGATATATTCAACGATCTCCGGCGAGGGTATAGTGGAACTCGAGTGAAGTTTTACAACAACAATTAAGCCTTTTCTCATTCTAAATGGGATCAACTACTCCAAGAAAACAAAGATATCGAAGAAAAATAAAGATCAATTCTTCAAATTTATTTTGGATTAAAAAAGAATGTGAATTTATGGACGAGGGACCCGGAATCCTCTTGCCACTTCTGAGACGTCGTCAAACACAAGGATATGATGGAGGCTTTGAGTTTCCTACCACTTGTGTAGATGTGATCCATTACCTTCATACATGCGTTGGTTCAGTTGCGAGTCTTCGGTTAAGTAGGTTGAATTCATACTTCTGTCACTTAACATCATGATGTACTTTGTCCTTGGTGTTTCATTTGACACCAAGAGAGATGTAGTCATATATTCTTCTTTGAAGTTCCAAAAAGATGGGCACAATTATAGAACTTAAAATCGTTGAAAGCAACCAGTGCTTCAATAATTGACCATGCGCATGAATTTAGGGGGCTTTTTAGACGCTTTTGAGGCTCTCCTCAACCTAGACATGATCAGTTGGGTGGCTTGAACCGGAACCAAACCGGTCATCAAATCATAACCGGTGGTTCTAGGCCAACCACTAGTTTAGATATAGGGACTTTTAATCTTTGACTTTGAACCTTCACAATAATTATGGAAATGCAGTTTTAGGTCAGAGATCCCTTGGTATATGCAGCAGCCTCAATTCAATTGCATTAATTCATTGATTAAATTAAGCTAATCATATAACATAGACACCCATGACGCAGGCAAAGTATATATCATACTTCACCCTTAGTATATGATATGTGCACCCAGCATAAAACTTGGTCGGTCTTTTACCTTGGATTTTATTACACACTCACCGACACCCAATCAAAAGCGTTTTTTATTTGAAAATTTCCCAATATGTCAACAACTTGAATAAAAGTACCTCTAATAGTAAATGCAATATATATATAGATTACTATTTGACACCCCAAATTATTATACACACCTTTTTTCATAATTTTCAAAAATACCTCCGCTCATTTTAAAAAATTTCATATTACTTCTACCCTTTCCTAATTTCCTCTCTCCATTCGCGTAAGGTCTCTTTCTTTTTTTCTTTTGCTCTCATTGATGTCAATCTATTGTTTTATGATTGGACACCTTATTCTACAATTAGATATGCATAACTTAATCCCATCATAGCTCCACTTTCATCACCTTCTCTTGTAGAAAAAATAAGAAGAGAAAAGAATAAAAAGAGGTTTACACACTTGATTCAATGAGGTATTTTGTGTTTTTTAGAGATACATTCATGGGTTCAATCTATTTTTTTATTTGATGCCGATGATTTAACAACCATAAAGTCACCACGAGTTTAGTAGAGACATGTATGAGTCACATCTCTCCAATTAGACAAACACGATTGAGCCGCGACTCCTCATTTAAAGAGATACAACACAACCACATCTCTCTATATGGAGAGGTATGGTTCAACCACGTCTTTGTTACGATAATCTAATGAAAAAGAAGTCGAGGAAGAATAAGATTTGATGTAGTACTTATAATACTTTTTTTTTTTATCTAATTAACCATTTAACTTCAAATACAACAGATTTTATTCTCCTTTTCTTTTTCGATTCAACGAGAATATTGTTGATTATTTTAAGGGTTTGTCAATTTTCTGTTTCATTTATTTTTCTTTTTTAAATGTTAAATATAAAATGATAATACATAAAATGTGTGAAATGAAGTCTTTTGTGGAAAGTTTGAAGAAGTTGTAGGAAGAGAACAAGGCACAGGAATCATGAAACTTATTTTTTTGAAAAAAGTATGTAAATAGTAAAAAAGGTATCATGAAAAAGTACTTCAACAATGAGAAAATAAGACTTGCATAACAATCAACCGTTAGAGTTGGCAAATTCGTGTCCCAGATCATCTTCATATCAACTCAAACGTAGCTTATTTTTTTTGCACCACGTCGGTTCGACACGAGCATAAACTTATTAGATTTTCCGGTCAGGTTCGTGTCATGTCTGAAAATGCCAGCAATTCAGTGTTTTGTTAACATGCTTTGTGTCCCATGTTGACCCCAACATGACCCGTTCTAATTTTATCCTTCAGTTCTGATCGTGTCAGTTCACCGTGTCCTGTCTAAAATCGCCCCCACCCCTACTAAACATCTATCGAACGTGTCCATGATGTCGGCGCCGAGCCACAGTGTTTCGGAGTCGAAACCTGATAGGGCAAGGATGTGCTCTCCTGCTACACAAGGCCCAGAAAGGGTAACATATTCCATGGGATGGCAATATTCGTCAGACTCATAGATCTGCACCCAGTCCGACCTCAACAGGCGGGGATTACCCACTTTGACTGGGTGCGAAGTATGAATATGAATTAGTTCCGTTGTATGCAATCCCTGAATTGCTAATGGATTCAATACTTCAATTCCTTCTAGGAAGAAGTTTTTAAAACTTTAGTACGTCAAAGGCTTTATAAAATCAAGGCAGGAGAAGGTGTTTTTCAGCAACTTTTCTAAATTTAGTGCATAAAGGCTTGACAGAATTGACTGATGTATGAGTTTCGATTCGATGATTTGGCTAAACTGACAGAATTGGACCTGAATAGTCCTCATTTTCTATTGTTTAAACTGAAATTTGGATTTATGGTCAAGTCCTTTTGAATTATAACTTGTCGATTTAGGTAGATTTGATTAGGCTAATTCTGTTAATAATTTTGGAACATGATTTAATTCAAAGATCAATTTTCATGACATCGATAAAAATAGTCTTACATAAGTGGGTCTTGATTTACAGATGCACTTGGTCCCTGCAAAAATATGAAAGTTTTGTCAAAATAAACCACTGCTAGCTTGTAACAGGAAGATGATAAGGCCAAATTAAACAAACTTGTGAACATTTAAAGCATTCCTTTCTGTTTCTATGTTCTTTGATGCCCACTCGTGGGTGGCGAGTTCAATTCCCTGGGGAGTAAATGCGCATGTATGTTAGGCTTTGGCCTCCCATTCTGACTAACAAATAAAAAAGACCTTACAGTCTCTCACTGCCTCTGAAATGTCCAACCCAATTTAGAGATGTGTCTCATTTTACATCATAATTTCTCTCTAATAACCTCATTATGGAATTTAACCTTACCATCTTAATTTCTACCAACGTCTTCATGCAGTGATGTCTTAACTTCTCCGGAGCATCAATGGCTTCAGGACTACATCTTCGCACAGTGTCATCTGACTGCCCAGACCATTGCTGGTCTTACAGCTGCTTTATACAACTGCCAAACTTCATTTGCTATACCAATGATAAAATACTACAGAATTTTCATTTTGCTTATGCTGTTAAGAGTAAATGACGAAATATATGCACCTGGACGCCTCCCACAAACTTTTGCCAAGTAAAAGGAATATGTTGCTTCCTTTGGTTATCCATCATCGTACATCTGCTTTTCACATGCCAAGACCTTTTGGCTTGCAAAGGGACCCTCTGAAGTCTCGTACACCGAAATCCTCCAGCCCATGGCAGCTGCATGTTGATGAACCTCCTCAAGGACTTGTTTTGAGTTTCTTATGTAAGCATAGCCGCCTGGACGCAAAATGCGATCCATCTCGAGCAGGATTAGAGCAATGTCACACCTGAAAAATCGTACTATGTTACTAATATTCAAGATATATATATATATATATATATATATATATATATATATATATAGAGAGAGAGAGAGAGAGAGAGAGAACCTTTTCTGTTCTCTGGAAAAGAGACCTGATGCATGTAGGAGATCATACGTTCTGGGGTATGTATCAAATGGCTCACACCTGAAGCACGTATCAATATCAGAGAGAGACGGACAGACAGAACATCCAATAAACCGAGCAACTTAATGGACCCATTACAAACTTTCTTTACCTGCTTCTACTGTGAGAACATGAAATATTTGTGAGCAGAAAAACACAATATCCATTAAAAAGCACAGTATCAGTTATAGTTAACACGCACCAGAGAAAAATAACTGAGAGCATCATTCATCTCTTCTCAAAATTCTACAAATTAGTTGTCTATTTCTTGAGATTGAATGGTCTTATACTATCAATGATCTGTTGAGGAGCATATGATAAGATGTTTCCACCTAACCTCCAAAAAACTAATGCAGTCCTGAATCAACTTTCACTCCATGGTAAGAATCAATAGTGTTCATAAGAAAATTCGATTGAAGCACTTCACCGTTGGGCTCATCTATTGGATGGAAGCATGGACAAAGATAGACCGAATATGCTAACCAAAGTCCCTTTTAAGTCTCATAAGGGCTAGTTTTAGAGAAAAACTAGTGGCACTCATGCTTACCAATCAATGAGAAATCAGTGTACTCCCAAACTGTAGTTGGCACAGAACACAGTATCCCTGAGGAAATAGCTTAGCAATCGCATCTGATACTACGTCATCTGTCAGGGTTAAATACCAACTCATGTCCAACAAACCAGAAGAAGAAGATATACGTTTCAAGATAAAATTTTGTGAAGCATGGGGCAATTGGTCCATCCATAAGCAGGCAAAGACAATGGTGAAGCACCATCTCCATATAACATGAATGGAGATTCCACTTGGTATTGTTTACATGAAAAAGAAACTCTTGGAGTACATTATTACTTGCATCAAGGATCCATTGTCAGTAAAAATATGCTTGGTGCTTGCAAGAGACAGAACAGTACAACAGCAAAACGGAGTTGCACAACCAGAAGAAGAAGAGAGGTTACCAAGCACCGTTAATACATATTTGAATGGTCATAAATTTATATACTCACAGAACAAACTAAAGGAGAAAAACAGAACAAAGAACGAGAAAGATGAACTATACCAATTATGGCTCTCCTATCAATCCACGATCATATATTACAGGCAAGGTGTTAGGCTCACTAATAGGAACAACATTTAATACCCAACAATCAATTTTATTATCAATCATTGCCGCTGCAAACCTGTCAATGAGAGAAAAAGAACCTGTTAATAGCAGCTGGACCATAATTCGAAGACATTCTCATGATCAGACTCTACTATCAATTGAAGGGACATTCACTTAAGGTCCCACTTATCATCAAAACTTAAAACATATTTTTTGGGCCAAAGCATGGAAAGGGAAAGGAAAGTACCCTCCAAAACCTGCTCGCATATCCAAAACATTACGAAACTGCAACTCTTTCCAATGGAAAGCATGGATATAGCTTTCTATGATTTCATTCCAATACCCTGACTCCGCTTTAAAAAGCTCCTTTTTTGCAATGAAAGCATCCAAGCTTACAGTTTGAAGTCTATCAGGTGGAGTATGCAAGCGTGAAGGCCATGCTGTTATATTCCTTCCAAAACCATTTTCAGGCAGTCGAGTGATACAAGCTGTCATACCCACAAACCTGGAAATGAGAAGGCAAAGAAATATATAATTTGTAGTAAAATGAACAAAAGATGGTAGATATGAGGTGATTTGAACAATCATACATGGATACATATAGTACCCGGTTGATTTTGCAGTGTAAAAAGAAAAGGAAGAGGACATATTCTCAGGTCAACCACACACATGGACACACGTAAGATACACAGGGCCATCTCAGTTAGATTCAAGAAACTCGTCAGGATTTGTTTTGCGTACAAATACACACTGATATGGTACTCCACACTGGTTTCTGAGAAATATCAACCCAAAAAATCCAAGAGGGGGTTCATCATAAAAGCTAATGCTAAGAACCAAACTAATCACAAAGGCACCGAACATCAGGGCACAATAACGACACTAGATAACAAAAGTAAGGGAAGTATCAGATAATGGAAGACTAAGTTTTCCTTGTTCGCATAAAAGAAGAAAATAGATAGATTATCGCCCTTTTCCAACTTGCATATTAATTGCATTAATTCCTCTCTGTGGAACAAATGAATCTGAACTGAAGTAGCTTCCGTCCAAACAGGCTTTTCTATAGCCCTATATTGGATGAGACCATGCAAAAATTCTTACTAAATAGGAGAGTAACCACCAATTTAAAAGATTTACTTTTCACGGCTAAATAATAGTTTTGCAGCAGAACCTGACTTTTACAGCGTAATGCTAAATTTGCAAGGGTATTAGACCATGCAAAAAATCTTACTAAACAGGAGAGTAACCATCAATTTGAGAAGATTAGCTTTCCACAGCTAAAAAATAGTTTTGCAGCAGAACCTGACTTTCACATCGCAATGCTAGATTTTCAAGATACCTTGTGGAAGATCTAAGCAGCCCTACTGGCTCAAGGCATCTATAATACGAATTTGAAGGCCAAAATTTTACAGCACAAGAAAGTTACTGCTACCACGATACCCGAACTCAGGAAATAACAATTTGGAAAATCGAAAGTATTATGATTATAAACCAGTAAGTTCATTCAGCATTCAGAATGTGCATAGGACTATGAAGTCTGAATAAATATATGGATAACACTGGATGATTCTCCTTGCAGCACTAATAATCTGAAAGTCACAGGATCTTGGGAATACCAAACGTTATCTGGATCATCATCAGTATCACATAGTGGAGGTTGAGCTCCAGCTTTCCGATTGAGATAACAACTGTTGTCCAGTGGCTTCTGCCATATGGCAATGTAACCCTCCTTCTTCACAAGTTTCCAGCACAGTGAAGCAGTAAGATTCTCCATCTCTATGACATCAATAAACACAATGTTATTACTTGACATGCTGACCCAAAACAGAAAAACGATTGGCATTCATTATGATTAAGCACTTCTTTGTAAATGATTTCCAGTTTCATGCAGCACATTCCACATCTCTGAATGTAGAGAAAGAACATAGCATGGTCAGTGCTTGGAGTCCGGACCCACCACTGCACTTCCAGGTTCCGCTAATAATGAAGGAACAAGGTTAATAGTGTATTTAGAGATCTTTAAGGTACATCATCAGTCTGGAATAATTGTTCTCTTGACAAAAATTAAGTGCATGAAGTGCAACCATAGGCCACCAGAAATGGCTATGATGACCATTATATCATAGTCACACTAAAAAGGCTCGGCCAACCATGACCGTTTCTAGAACATCACCTAGTCAGTATAAACATTGCTTTATTTGGTCCAACAGAAGAGTAGTCACCAAACTTGAATAGAATAATCTAGATTCTGTCAGCGGTAGTCTCATGATTCATGCTCTTACTTGCATGCTTCATTTTTCTCCATATTAAGGAAAAGCTGAATCTGAAAGATAAAAACAGGCATATAGCACAATAAAAAGGCAAGTCTTACGAATATCTCAGAATGCTCCACCACGATGATGATAGTGGCTAATACTCAACGGTGGCAGTGCTAAAATGCCAATAGTAACTGAATGAAGAATAAGTTTCTGAATGTCACACCAGCAACGTCCAACATATAGGATATATCATCAACATTCCAAGATCAACACAAAAACAGGAAAATCAAATTACTTGATTGATAAAAAATCAAAGGAGTAACAACTTATGTGATTATTTAAGAGTACCTCTCCATGCTTCTTGTAGGTTCTCTTCATGTTTATAAACTGGTTGTGCTGCCCAAGCAAAGCAGCCTCCAGTTTTCAGTAACCTATTAACTTCAAGAAGCAAAACCCCATCTTGGCAAACACATCAAGAACAAAAAGTCATTGTCAGGTCACAGCAGTGTCTTCTAACTTGTTCCTTGTAAGCAATTCAATTAAGCATGGCATATTAAGAGCATTAGAACATCATCATGAGGAATATCAATGTATGCATGTAAAGGTGAAGTCAATACATGCTCGCAAACTGAAGTGGCTACCGGAAGCAAAACATAGACATTTCATGCCTATGTAATTAACACAGTCAAGCAACATGAAACCAGTATCTGGAGTTGGTTGCAAGCATTACTAATTTAGAGTACATTGAATTTCACATTTCTCACATATCTTTTACTGTGTTGCTTAGCATATGCAAAGTTGTAAATTAAGTTTTACATTCAGAACATCTGTAACAGCACAAAGAAGATATTGTGTCGAGTGTAATTTTGTTGTGCAGCAATGACTGATGAGTGGAGAGATGTGGTGCATACCATCACGAGTCCAATTGATCCGACACCTTGAACAGTGTATAAATTCAAAAGCCTGGCTTGGATACAAAAGCCGCCTAGTTGCAAATGTGGCAACCATGGCTGGAACCCCCTGCTCTAGAGCAAATTGAATCTGATTCTCATGCACATCCTTTGGTGCGACCGACAGGGTGACCACACATTCTGGGACAGAAGGAAAGCACCAAAACTTGCAACACCACATCCAATATCCAATGCAACTCTTGTGTGAGAGCCAAAAGCAATATCAGGGACCATCTGCAGTTCATTATCAAAACCCCATGAGTCACCATGCAAAAAGATAGAGCAAGCACATGCCATCCTCTAGTTATCCCAAATAGATACTACATCACCTCTGCAATCTGATTCAAGTATTGGTCGGCTCCATGGATGAATTGTGTTCCACCACCAGGAAATTTAAACTTGTCTTTATCACGTGTAATCCAGTTCTGCCCCCCCTTATCTTCAACTAATCGATTGTGGTACATTGTTAAACCATACCTATGATAAAGTTAAATATTGTAAAAACAAACACAAGCTTCAAAATAGTGTAACAGAAAATATACAAAGAATTGCAGGACAAGAAACCATGCAACTTGAAAAACATAAAACACAGTAAAAGAACTCATATTTTACCAGTTCAATGAAAGACCAAGACGGAAATAACATGTCACATAGAGGATTTTCACTCAAATAACTATAAGCTCGCATCGTATTACTAGAACAATTTGGTTCTAGAGCACAAATTAATGGTGCATGCACAAAGAGAGAGAAAAGTTACACAAGAAACACATGATTTAGCAGCAATATTTTCTATATAACATTTTTGGCGGAAAAGGAAATTCATTAATGTTTCATAACTCCCCGTAACATCAAGAATAAAAACGAGAATTTCTCCAAAATAATATATACACCAACGTGACTTGAGAAACGAAATACGAAGCGAGTATCAAACACAAACCAATCCCTTCCATTTCTCCCTTAGAACAAACATAACTTGAAAGAAAAAAGAGAATAATATATGCATAAAAACACAACAAAACATATGAGCAATCAAGGAAAAAGAACAACGTAACAAACATTTTAGCTATTTCTTTTCATCAGGGAAACCTAAACAGGAAGCTTGAATTGAGTCAATGAAAATGTGTGTGTGTGTGAGAGAGAGAGAGAGAACCTCATCTCTGCTTCGTGGCCACGGAATCCGTTTCCGGTAATTCTTCAGCGTCGGCACCAGGCACTTCGGTATTCTACCCGGCAGCGGGCAATGCCGCTCGAACCTCTCCCCCCTCTCCGTCGAATTCAGCCTCCGAATTGCTTCCTCGTTGTCCAAACACGGGATGTACTCCCTCATGCTCTCAGGGCACAACGGAAACTTATCGACCCTCGATTTTCCCCCGCCATCATCCTGCTTGTCCGCCACCACCGTCGCGTTTCTCCAATTCTCCGTCAGATTGGGGTCGAAGTCACCGACCTCGAAGTCGCTCGCCATTGTCTCGCTTTCGTCGACGACACCAAACGTCGCCGGAAGAGGCAGAAGGGGGGGAGGAGGCGGTGGAAAATAATCCTCCGGCGGCTGAAGCGAGGGAGAGATCAATCCGCTAAGGTTGGAGATTAAGGCGGGGGCGTCAACGGTGAGATTAGCGTTTGTGGAGATGGAGACGGAAGAGGTGGAGTTGGCGTCGCCATAGAAGACGATTTCTTGGTAACCATCGGACCAATGCTTGCCGACGAAGAAGAAGGCGAAGAAGAGGAAACCAAACGCAAAGATCCTTATCAACATCGGTGAGCTCAGAAGCTCCCCATTGGTTAGAACCTTCATCTCCACACAGAGGGATCACGAGGGCAAGGAGGTTATGGTGGAGGTGACGTCATCATCTGCAGAGAGGCAGAGAGAGTTTCGGGGGATCTAATGTCAGATCTTAGAGTGAGGAAAACGAGCGAAGAAAGACGGCTTTCAGAAGTCTCAGAGTACGGGAATCCCAACGGAGAGAGAGAGAGAGAGAGAGCAAAGTGGCAATGCAGGGAACAGGGGGAGTGGCGGGTGGCGCGAGCGGTGCCGCCGGCACAGCGAAATCGTCAAGGAAAACAACAATGAAGCGCTCCTTACGAACTCATGCAGATTCCAGAAAGCCATCTCACTTGATTGTTAGCACGGCGACTCGCTTTGTTTCCTTTTCTTTATTGACAAGCAGGCCCTACCACAATATGAGATACAACTGAGGACCCTCGAGTATGGAACTCAGGACCTTCCCCTCTAAGGCTCTTTCCCATCAATCAGCTAATAGAGAGATTGTTCTTTGAGCTTTCTCTTTTTTTCTTCCATCAAGTGGTTAAATTTTAAGAAATTCGACTCAAATGAAGAAGTGCATTAGGATTCCTTTAACAAAAAATATGGAGATAAATACTAAGCATTGGACATTTAATCAAAGTACATGTAAATGATGTTTATGACAATAATTGTGTTTGTGATGGAAATGAGGACTTCAAAATAGAAGTTGAGTCACACAAGAAAATAGTCATCCTAAAGTAAGACATAATGTAATGGGAGCATTAGTTCACCCCACACGAGTCACGAAATCTAGGTCGTGAGTACGATACTCACAAGAGATTTGGACATCCAGTAGGTGAGAAATTCGAATAGTTTTAAAGGACCAAAAGGTTTACAAAGTGCATAAATCATGATCTTTGCTTTTTCAATGGGTAGTCAAATAGTAATATGGCAGGATCAAGCTTAATGGTGTAAATAATCCATACAATCGACTCCACTAAGTATGTAAAAATGTTTCTTCTAGTTTTGGAGCGATGAATTTACCATTTTTCTGTCATAAAGTTCTAAATATCTTAGTAATCCTTCTTCCCCTTCGTACATTTTCAATCTCAACCAGCCCTGTTTTGCTGTTTTTTCCAGCCGTTTTTTCTTTAAACTGTGTCTGCAAAGTTGGTACCTCTCTTCCCTTTTAATTATTAATGTAACCCTTCATCTACTATAAACCAAACTATAGTTGTAAAGATCCTTTTGTGGGATCACTTGGCAATTTTATATATATATATATATATATATTATTTAGTAAAAAAGATAAAGAACATCAAGAAGTACCAATTTATGTCATTTCAATAGATTTCACTCAAAATACCACCTCTAAATGAAGGAAAGACTTTGATGACCCGTTTAAATCAATAAAAGGAACTTGCTAAATTTATTAGTTAAACAATTAACAAAAATAAGGAAAACCCTAAAAATAACTGACTGATCCGTTAACTGATTCAACCGGCCAGTTCACCGGTCAAACGCTGATCTTCGCAAGCCAGTCCAACATCTGGGTCGAACATCATTCACCCGGTTTAACAGGTCCGATCAGCCGATTCTGTCCGGTTTCACAAACTATGTCTTGTGCTAGCCCTCCAACTGACCCTACATTTGGTGGGAAAAGGCTTGGTTGATGAATGCCAAAAGATGGTGGCAAGCCAAGCACAAAACAACTGCATATTTTGTGCTAGTCCTTGAAGTTGTTTCTGCCATCACAAAGGCTGTTTAATTTCCTATATAAATTTATAGTTATCTGAAGATCAGTTCTGGCGTCTTATATGCTTAATTTCTTGTTCTTTAGAAGAGGGAGAGGGTGTTCTGTTGGGGATGGGATAGATATACGCAGGTATGACCCTTCATTTGCTAGTTTTCTTGAACTTGTATCATAAACTATAAGCTTTTGTTTGGTTAAGCGCAACTTAGCAGCTGTTGCAGGCGGAGTATGGCTTGCGGGTGGTGGCATACACTGCTGCTGGCTGCGGCCCCTCCATGAAAGCTCCTAAAATTAAATCGCGGTGTGCAAATCTGGACCTATTTTTGGCAGATTCACTTTCAGGATAAGTAGATCGTTCTCACATTGGACCACTGTAACGTTCTTGTACAGTGGATCTATGACATGATGCCTTCTGTTTCTCATCTGACCTAAACATAAAGCTAGTTGATTTTGCTGTGCTGATCCAAACAATGCTATCGACTCGACTTAGGAAAAAGCAGGAGGTAGGCAGCAGCAAGAACGCAATTGGAGGCCGGTGAGTTGAAGTTAAATTGTGCAGCCGTATCAAAACTTGCTCAATGTAGTACTATGTCTGGGTTGCAGAAGCTGCATCAACGCCCATAGTATGTACATTCTCTGAAAATCCCTGGTAACCTGTCTCAAAACCATTTACACGTGAGAGAGAGAGAGAGAGAGAGAGAGAGAGAGAGAGAGAGAGAGAGAGAGAGAGAGAGAGAGAGAGAGAGAGAGAGCTCAATGACAAAATGAGCCCATATCTTATCCTCACGAGGCTCTATTACTCCCTTCAAGATAGTCAGACCTAAGCTTCTGATCACCTGAGCTATCTGGAGAAACACCCAGTGCTCCTCGCAAGCATCTGGACATGTAAACCAACCAGTTAAACAGTGCATACTCGAAGAAAAGATCGACTTTGATAACATGCACTGTAGACATTGAAAGGTGATGCATTGCTTAGAATTCCAGAATCCACCGCGTGTTTAGGAAGTGCAATTCTTAGTAGTCATGGTGGGGAACATGTAAGCAATCCTAAGTGTGAGCCGACTGAGGTTCAAATTCAAGCACCATGAGAAGCTAGATTCCCCAATCCATGACAAACGAAACAAGAACTCCTAAAAAGTCCAGTGACTACCTCAAGAAGCATGTGATCAGGCTGACTGTGATTCTCCACAACCAAAGGACAGGAACCTGCTTGGCTCCTCAACTGAACGGCCCAGCTTTCACCATTTGGATCTTGTGAATCAGAGCATTTTTCTTTAATCATCTGCATTGGCCAGAAACAATTGAAGTTGACATCCAGACTTACTGTGCAAGAAGATCTATGACAATTCAAAGGCTATTTCGTGCTAGATATCTTTCTACTGTTCTATTAGAATTAGAGGGCTCATCTTGCAACTACATTTTGCTCTAAACAGTGCAAGGAACGAGTTCAGATCCTGCTACATACTTTGATAGTAATGCATGTCCATCGGAAACACTTTTAAATGATGTGCTTGAAAGCAAATCAACACATTCCTTATCAAACCCAAATGGACAGGATTCATAATGGAAAGCTGATATTGATTTAGCTAGGAGAGCTGCAGCTCCTTGTGCGATCTTTTGATACACCAACAACTCTGAGCCTTTTCTCATACTAGATGGGGTCAGCCGATTGGATTTTTTGATAATTGTAGTAATTTTATAAGTGGTTTATCTTTTCAAATCCTGTTTTTATGTTTCCAACTAGACATGACCGGTTCATAACCATACCGGTGGTTCCAACCATAATTGGATTGAGCCAAAACCGGCCAAACCAGACCTGAAACTGAGTTTAAATCTGGAAACCCCAGTTTCAGTTCCCGTTCCAATTCCGGTTTGGAATCGGAGCCCAAATATGAATTACAATCGGAACTGGGCAAAACCAGAACTGTCGGTTCTAGTGTTTCTTTTTTAACATGTTTCAAGTTTTAGAATGATTTGGGACCAGAACTGAAACCAAAATGGTCTCGCTTCGTTTCCGGCCCTGATTTCAGGAAAATGAAAACCGGCCATGTCTGGTTCCAGCTACTCTTTTTTGTTAAAGAAAAGGTACTTGGAACTGTAAAAACAGGATTTGAAAAGACCCTGTTTGTGCATTGTAGGTTGCACACAATTTTATTCAGCATGTTTCACCAGTTCATACGTGAGTATTATATAATGAATCCATGAAGCTCTATTCTCACCTTGCCTACCTCATGAAAATATTTTACATTAAACAGAGACAGTTCATTTACTGAACCATATCCCTTCACGCTAACTTATTCGCCACCAAGAGATCTTCAAAAAAAGTCCATGCAGTAATTGATAATTAATTCATTTTACATTATTCCCTCGTTGATATAAGTAATGATCTTGACTTTGCATCAGTTGGTGGTCTATAAGATTTTAATAAAATAGGTTTCTTAAGCGGCTAAAATATTTTTAGGTTACCTCAATAGTCTACCAAAGAACAGCTCTGGTCGATGTTACTGAATTACAGGTTTGAACCCACATGTGCTTGTAACAATTGTTTTGAGAAACTATAGTTTCATGTTTCGTTCATGAGTAAAACCTATGTTTAGGTTTTTAGTGTGAGGTGTGGTAGCAACTTGATAGGTAAATATTATAGAACAATAATTAGATTTGCTATGTTTTATGGTTCGTATAAAAGATGTTCGTGAAAGAAATGAAGATATTGAGATGGATGAGTGATCATACTAGAAAGATATACTATATACATAATGAGATTATTAGAAACAAATTGGGAGTGACACCAATAGAGAATAAAATAAAGAAAAATAGTTTAAGATGATTTGGACATATAGAAAGACAACCAAAGGAAGCTCCGATAAAAAAGTACGAAAAACTAGATTATAAAATGTTAAAAGAGAAAGAGAAAGATCACGAAAATGTTAAAAGAAATAATAAAGAATGATCGGGTTTATGTTGAGTTAATTGTCAGCATGACACGTGATAAGGCTATGTAGAAACAAAAAATTCATGTAGCCGACTCCATTTAGTATGAGAAAAAACATAGTCGTTGTTGTTGTGTGGTAGCAAATCCATAGAGAAGGTGGTGTTTTGGTTTTTGGCTTGAAGCCCATAAGTTCAGTTCTTGTGACCCCACATATCCCTGAGTGGCGACATTTTTCATTCAAATTAAGTTTATAGAACCATAGTTTCATACCAATGATGGTTTTCACATTTGATGCACAAGAAAGGATAATCTTTTTTCGTTTTTACCTCATCTCGCCTTAATGTAGATCTGTCAAGAAATCCACACCTTGAAGAGTGAATGAAATAAAGGGGCCAAATTAAGATATCAAAGTCTAGTGTCGTGCACCTACAGCATTAGCTCCATGGCAGGAAGCTTTAGCGCCATTGCTGCTGGTAGGGAGTTCGACTATGAGAGGGTGCATGTGTGTTAGGTTTCGGCCTCCTCTTGTACAACAACAACAACTAAGCCTTTTCCCATACTAGACAGGGTGTTAGGCTTCGGCCTCCTCTTGTAACAAAAAAAATGTCTAGCATCGTAGTGGTGTAATATCAGTTATGAATTATTGGTATGATCTCGAGGCACGCCATCGGTTAGGCATGAATCACCCAGACTGATAGCTCAACGGGACGGTGCTCAGGCGCCCTTCACGCTTTGGGAGTTCAACTCCCGGAGAGTGCATATATGAGAACCGGAGCTCTCTTTCTCTCATGAACTAAGAAGACCCTTTGATAAAGAGGCCTAGGACGGCCAAATCCAGGCCCATCACTTTATCAAACACTGGACGTGCCTTGTATTACGAGAAAGGAGTCCACAGCCCCACTTTTGGCTACAAAAAGCGACCCGCCCTCAGGAATGGGCCACTGGAACTGGGCTGTAGTACGAGCACTGCAGGCCTAGGCCCTCTCATCAAACACGGGCCACTGAGAACATAACTTGCAGGAATCCAACCCCAATTACTTCTTGTATGAAAGCTGCACCACCCCAATTAGGCACAAATTAAACGTCGCAGAAAATTATCTATGGATTTTTTGTTTCCACAATATAAAAACAACAACAATAATAACTAAGATTTTTTCTCGTACTAAATGGGGTCGACAATATGAATTCTTTGTTTTCATAGAGCTTGATCACGTACAAGCCAACATAAATAGTGCCAAATATAATTTTCTTTGAGAAAATAATTAATACCTTTTGTGAGTGACAAATTTAGGAAATTTCCCTTGGCGAGGCGATTGATCCGTCACTCCCATTAACTAGCTCAAACCTTCGTAGCACGGTTCTAAGAGTGCCTCAGATATCCGTGTCTCTAAGGTCCGGTTTGGGAAATAATCTCGGGGCTAAGACCCTTGCCTTGTCCCATACCGAGCATTCAGCGCTTCTCACCAAGGTGTGGTTGGGTCTTGGCCATCACACCAGTGGGTCCTCGGTTCGGACCCGGTTCAGCTTATGCAAAGATAAGAGGTCTACAGGAACCAAACCCAATACATCTGTACGATTACAAAGGCTCCTCATGGACTTCAAGCTCAAAAGAATCAAAACCTTTATCAAATTCATTTGTTTTCAACTGTTATCATTTTTTTCGACGTCGAACTGTTGCGGCCAAAAGAGATGATGCAATTCAGATAACACTTAGAGAATTCAATGTGATGCAGAGCGTGTTAGAAAACTCTGACCCTCGTTTTCAAGGAAACCGATAAGGTTTTATTTTTTGGCATCTAACATGAACAATCACATATTTATGTTAATATATATTGCATATTCGAATGCCATCATCGTCGTGGTCAGTCAGCTGAATCGGCCGCTGCTTTTTTCACAACCATGGGATCTCAGTTTAATCAAACTTTCTACCACATATTCATCTTTTTATTCGGAAGCTAGTTTTAGATCTTCTCAGTTAAATAGTAGTGGATGCGAGTCTCTGTCACCTGGATAGTCTGGGTGGTGTAGTCGGTTATCACGCTAGTCTCACACACTAGAGGTCCCCGGTTCGAGCCCGGGCTCAGACAGTATTCATCTTTATTTTCTCCTGTCCTGCCATTATAGGACTCAAAATTTTCCAGTCCCATAATGTGAGGTTCTCTCCTCATTTCATTTCGTATATTTTTATTAATAATTACAAAAATGTACATATCTATTGATTTTTTATCCATCTGCTAATAATTTTTTTTAATGTGCTTTTCTGTACAAGTTTCGTGTTCCCAAAGTTCTTTTTTGGGTCCGATTTCCTTTCACTTTTTCTTTAGCAGATTCAATATTGTAGCGTCCCAAGTTAAGCCAGTATGATTCGAAACAAATTAGACTTGTTTCCCTACTTGTCACGAGTCATGGTTCATGCCTATGGTTGGCTCATTAAAATGAAGTTAAGCACACCTTAAGATGAAGCTCATTTTGTGCTCATTAACTCGTTTCAGCAAGACACGACCTGACACTCAAGTTCTAGAGCAGCCAACCAAGCGAAATGACTAAAAGGGTTGTTTATTCATGGTTCATTCACCAACTTAAAATGCTCCAGTGCTCACATCACTAGCTCGTTTGACCCGAGCCAAGCATGAACTGCACACAAGCTGAGCAAGACGGGATAAACCAAAATTGACTCATAAAGTTAACACTTCAGTATTTACAGAATAAATCTGCAAATTCAAGACACAACTTTATATTTTTTAATATAATTTTAATGTGAAATTGAAATATTTTGAATTACATATATACTTATCCAATCAGAAGGACTAATACGGTTTATTAAAATTTATACACGTAACCATCATAAATATTTTTTCTTTTTGCCGCAGAAACCAAACCGGGCCAAACCATTGAACAAATGTTATCATTCACGCTTCACGTTAAGCTGACCGCTATGCGGCATGGCAAAAGCTATTTTATAATTTAGAAAATGAACTGTGATGAACCAAACCATTCGATTATTCATGTGCTTATTCAAGCTGTTTCAGACAGCAACAATAAGAATTAGTTCCGGTGATCTACTACAAACAACAACTAAGCCTTTTCCCATACTAGACGGGGTCGGCTACATGGATTCTTTGTTTCCACAGATCCCTATCTTGTGCCATGTTAGCAGTTAACTCCCAATAAGCTAGATCGTTTCCGGTGATCTACTACGGCAGCCAAAATATATAGAACAACAATCGGAATAAAGGTGTTCCGGCTGTCCCAGACAACCGGAATAATCGTATTCCAACTCTTTTTATTCTTCTGGCATTACTATTTCCGTTGTTTCGACAGTCAGAATTAGGTATTACGGTTATTCTAAACCGTCAGAATTTTTTAATAGCAACAGTCCGAAAATGATGCAATTGTAGTGGCGGAGGACCCTTTTTTCGAAGCTGTAAAATCTTTAAAAATTTATATTTCTGAGCTCAACCTTCTGTTTTCAACAAAAACATGAACCAAGATGTGTCGCTCTACTGGCCTGAAAAGATCCTTCCAGTGCATCAGTTCCGGTTCTAATTGGAGTTCACAGTGTAGTCTCTCTCTCTCTCTCTCTCTCTCTCTCTCTCTCTCTCTCTCTCTCTCTCTCTCTCTCTCTCTCTCTCTCTCTCTCTCTCTCCCTTCAACAGTAGTTCTTTAGAGGTTATTTTCTCACTTACTTACAACCAGACAAAAAAGGAAGGAAATAATTAACCCACCTAATGGAGGCTTTTAAGAAGCAAAGTCAATGCTAGCACACATAACACTGTATAAAGTGAAGCCACATCTAATGTGCATTCATGTCTTAAACCATATTTACGTCTGTTCTAAGAGCTAGGCTCAATTTTCAGTTGGTATCACATCAAAAGCCTTTTCAGAGTGGACTCCACAATTGTTGTTCCATTGCTACGCAAATCCTCTTTGTTTTTTTTTATCTCCTGAAGGCTTTTCCGGATCTGTGTGTCCACCCTATTCGCTCTTTAGAGGAAGTTAGTCATGGACGACTGACACTTGGAAATCTGATTAAATGTAAATTACACGAGCATGGGTGCACACGCTCACACCCACAGAAATAGTTTCTTAAGACGGTCATTATGTCAGTTTTTCTGAAATACAAGGAACACCAAAATAAACTGAGTTATGATTCAGTTAAATGATCTGTATCTGATGGTTTAAAAAATAAAATAATATACTTCAAGAATTGTCTCTACACTCTTACTCATCAATTGAATCGCTAAAATGGCATGGCTTAGATGAGCTATCTGCTCCCATCATATTTCCCATCCCAAAGCTCCTCTAGGCTTTTATAAGGACTGCATGTAGGATGAACTGCAAACTCACCTCGTAGCAGCCTCTTCTGCATTATGAAAGTATTAACGAAAGTTGTACTATATGTGAATATTAGGTAAAAATCAGTGTGGTACCAATAGAACATCAAATGAAAGAGACAAAGTTAGGTGATCAGAACATGGAAAGAGCAAAATGAGGCACTGTAAAGGTGTGAGCAGTTGAATAGTGCGCATTATGAAAAGGATACAGATGTGTATATAAGGTATTGGAACTTGGAAGGAAATCTTAAAACATTTCTAGCCCACTCCTTCAGAATTAAAAAGGGTTAATGACCTAGACAGATCATACCAATGTGGAAAAGAAGGCTGGTTAGTTCGGAGTAGCTAACGTGCAAAAGTTGCACCTTTTACCAAGATTAGCTGCTATATTGAATAGGACAGTCCAGTTGAAATAATGGTGCTCACACTTCTTTCGGGTGTATCTTTAATAGCACTTATCAATAATGGTGCTCACACTTCTTTCAGATGTATCTTTAATAACACCCATCATCTAATGGATTGGATAATATGTTTTCAAAATCATAGCGCACATAGAAGTTTAATTTGCAGTTTTATAGTGATAATGTGCTGCTGCAAAACTGACCTGTTGGATTTCTGAGAATTTTGAGAAGAGATCATCGGGGATGGACCAATCAAATATATCAAAGTTCTCATTGATCCTCGAGGGATTGGTGCTTTTGGGGAGTACACTGTGGCCACTCTGGATGCCCCATCTGAGCGCAACTTGTGCAGGAGTTTTGTTCAACTTCTCTGCAATCAACAGCAGTGCTGGTTCTTTGAAGATCTCACCCTTCACTCACGACCCGAGAGAACCCAGAGGAGAATAAGCCTGTGAAAATTAAAGTGAATGTTAGTGGATTTCTTTCTTTTCTTTTAAATCTCAGAGGGGAGAGAGAGAGACACACACACACAGAGACGTTGCATCGAAGCATTTAAGATAGTTAACGCTTGGTTTTATAAATACAAGAGGACATGGCAGGTTGTTAAAAGCAGAAAAAAAATAGCACCAGTGGAGTCACATGGTGAGACCATACTAGAAGTTCAACTCAGTGGTGTATTTACCGATGAGTATTGCAGAACAAGTATCAGTAGGAATATCGACACGACACCATATTGCATTTTTATAGGAACCCAATCAGCCTGTATCGTGTGATAATAGGATGGAGGAAGTTGTACTCATGCATGTAATATCATCCAATACACATGATACACCTAGATACCTATATGTATATTTATGCATGTCTATTAACTCATTTCACATGGTTGTTTTCTACGATTAATGTGCATCCCCTTTTGTCTGTTGTTTTTAGAATTTTAGTGCTTTTCCTGTGTTTTTTAGTTTAGTTTTTCTTCAATATTATATAACCGACACTTACACCATATATAAGAACAAGGGAGACATTCAGAATTGTGCGCATCATGGAGGTATCAAGTTAATGAGCCATACTAGGAAAGAATTATTGAACGTGCGTTAAGACAAGTATCGAGTACAATAGAAAACTACTATGAAATTATAAGAAAGAATTATTGAACGTAGGTTAAGACAAGTATCGAGTACAACAGAGAACTAATTCAAATTCATGCCTGATAGATCTACTATTGAAGCGGTTTACCTATTGAGACGTCTTATATAATATTTTGGAGTAAAAAAAAAGAACATTCACATGCTATTATGATAGGATGCCAAGAGATGTTTTTTGGAGAACCTTGAAAAAGAGAGGTATTCCATTGACATACATAAATCTTAAAGACATGTATGATCATATTATATAACCGACACTTACACCATATATAAGAACAAGGGAGACATTCAGAATTGTGCGCATCATGGAGGTATCAAGTTAATGAGCCATACTAGGAAAGAATTATTGAACGTGCGTTAAGACAAGTATCGAGTACAATAGAAAACTACTATGAAATTATAAGAAAGAATTATTGAACGTAGGTTAAGACAAGTATCGAGTACAACAGAGAACTAATTCAAATTCATGCCTGATAGATCTACTATTGAAGCGGTTTACCTATTGAGACGTCTTATATAATATTTTGGAGTAAAAAAAAAGAAGGAATGACATACTCCTTAGAAGTTAAGATTGGGTTACAACAGGGATCAACTTTAAGTCTATATTTATTTATATTGGTCATTGATGAGTTAACAAAATATATTCAAGATGAAGTACCTTCGTGTGTGTTATTTACAGATGACATTGTATTAGTGGATGAGTCTAAAAAAAGGTTAATATCAAATTGGAACTCTGGAGAGAAATGTTAGAAAGTAAAAGCTTCCGACGTAATAGAACAAATAAATAATATATGAAATATAAGTTTGATCATTTGGGTACTTCAGAAGAAATAAAAATTAAGATTGGCACACATTGCATCCCTCATAAAGAAAGTCTTAAATACCTAGAGTCAATTTTTCAAAGTGATAAAAAAATTGATGGAGATGTTATTAAATAGAATTAATGTCGGTTGGTTAAAATGGAGAGGGGCATCAAGTATTCTATGCGATAAAAAGATACCATTAAAGTTAAAAAGTAAAATTATAAAGTAGTAATTAGACCTGTTATGTTTTATGTTTATGAGTGTTGAGTAGTTAATCATAAACATGTGCAAAAGATGCTTGTAACGGAAATGAAGATGTTGAAATGGATGAATGGTCACATAAGAAAAGACCGTATACATAATGAGGTTATTAGAAACAAATTTGGAGTAACACTAATAGAGAATAAAATGAGAGAAAGTCGTTTAAGATGGTTTAGACATGCAGAAAGATGACCTAATGATACTCTCATAAGAATATAAGAAAAATTAGATTGTGAAAATGTTAAAAGAGGAAGAAGACAACCACAAAAGTGTTGGAAAGAAGCATTGAAGAATGATCTAGTTTATATTGAGTTAATTGCTAGTATGACACAAGATAAGGATACGTGGAAACAAAGAATACATCTAGCCGACCCCATGTAGTATGGGAAAAGGCATAGTTGTTATTGTTGTTATTAAAGATAAAGTACCTTGGTGTATGTTATTTGCATATGATATTGTATTAGTGGATGAGTCTAAGGAAAAAGTTATTAGGAAATTGAAACTATGGAGAGAAACATTAGAAAGTAAATGCTTCTGACTTAATAGAACAAAGACAGAATAGAATATATGGAATGTAATTTTGATCATTTGGGTACTTCAAATGACATAGAAATTAAGATTGGCACACACTGCATCCCTCACAAGGAACGTTTTAAATACCTACGGTCAATTTTTTAAAGTGATGAAAAAATTCATGGAGATGTTACACATAAAATTAATGCCGGTTGGTAAAAATAGAGAGAGACATGAATTATGCGTGATAAGAAGATACCATTAAAATTAAAAGGTAAATATTATAGAGCAACAATTAGAGCTGCTATGTTTTATGGTTCTAAGTGTTTGGTATTTAATAATCAACATGCGGAAAAGATGTCCGTATCAGAAATGAAAATGTTGAGATGGATGAATGGTCATACAAGGAAAGACCGTATACATGATGAGGTTATTAGAAACTAGTTTGGAGTAGTACCAATAGATGATAAAATAAGGAAAAATCGTTTAAGATGGTTTGGACCAGTGTTGTCTGATGCGTATCGCTGTGCTCCACGATACGGGCGTATCGTATTGTACTTTAATATTAAAAAAATAGAAAAATATTTAAAAAATCAAGAAAAAATAGTAAAAAGAAAAAAAAGAAAAAATAAGGAAAAATCAGGTAATTGCTTTGAATTCATATAATGCAAAGTTTAGTACATATCGAGCATTCAACATTGAACAATTGCATCCAAATTTACATATTTTGAAGCAAAAAATGAAATACATTTACATTTTCTATATTGTAAATTTGTATGAGGATCATTAACTAAATAATCTTCATCTTCTCCTTGATGAAGATTCAAAGTTTCTCATCACCTTCTGCTTCAAAATAAAAATCTTCGTCTCCTTCATGATGTTGTTGCACTCCACCATTCAAATTAATCCATGGAATGTTTTCTTCAGTTAGGAGTGCATTTTCTTCGTTATCTTCAATAATCTACTCATCTAATATATCAAAATTAACAAACTGCTATCTTTGTACATGTAGTTGTCATATTTGCTAATTTTCATATGTGAGCAAAATGATGAGCTCCATTTCTTTGATTATTGAGTCTATGACACCTCAGTGATGTGATATTGTTACTTGATGATATCCCCTTTTTATCTTCCAGGAGACTAGCTTTTTAACTAATGCTTCAACTCCATTTCTCACTTCACAGACTGAGTTAAGCCTCACACACGTTGATCATGTTCAACTAAATGGAAGTCATGTAAGGTGAACCCTAAAATAGTGAAGTTGTGAAATGCCCACTCAATGAACCGAGACAACCAAATTGTTCTTCATTGTTTGCGATTTCATGAAATTAGAAATTGGTAGCAGAAATATACCTAAAAGTTGGCAATAGAAAAGGGAAATGATTTTGTCACAATTTTTATTTGTTTATAAATTATTCTTATTCAATAAATGAAATTATAAACCCGAATTTACATGTTATATACACAGCTTGCAATCCCAAACAAGCATATCGAAGGCTGCCTTGGAGAGAAGTGAAGAGAGGCCATAAACCTGCAAAAAAAAAATTGAATTTTTTTTAGGGCATATCATCCGTATCGTATCGTACGTATCGGTGCGATACTGATAACACTGGATTGGACATGTAGAAAGATGACCAAAGGACGCTCTCGTAAGAATATATGAAAAATTAGATTGTTAAAATGTTAAAAGAGGAAGAGGACGACCACGAAAGTGTTGGAAAGAAACTACAAACTATAAAGATCGATCTAGTTTATATTGAGTTAACTACTAGCATGACACATGATAAGGCTATGTGGAAACAAAGAATCCATGTAGCCGACCCCATCTAGTATGGGAAAAGGCTTAGTTGTTGTTGTTGTTGTATTATTATAACCAACACATATTATTATGTGTGGGCCGTGTCACTGCTATTGAGTGAAACGATATGGCTCCAGTATCAACACGGCTGATGCTGCTTCAACTTCATGGAAGTATATGCTATGTCAGACATTTGTTACTTGTCTTATGCAACTCTTCTCACACTTCTTTGGAGTAAAGGTCTGCACTTAGTCATACCGATAGATGGACGCCTGTGCTTCGACAAAAATCGTGAAGATTTGGTTGCTGCCAGACAGGGTGGCACTCCACCTGGTTAACTGCTGGCTTTACTGTGGCATATGACATCAAATCCTGCAACTTCTTCGTTGAGAAATTGCTGACACCAATAGCTCTGACCTTTCCATGCACGACCAAGTCCTCCATGGCCTTCCAAGTTCCAGGAAGATTTAGATTTGCCATCACCTCTGGATCCCATCCACGAGTCGCCGATTTCATCCAAAATGGCTAATGCATCTACAAAAACATAAAATTTCCGATACATTTTTCGCAGTCTTGCAGAGATCTCAATAGGCCAACTTGTTTGAAGAGGTAAAAAGAATGTGCAATTGCACACAGTAGCTTCCAGTGAAAGACTACCAAATGACTCAGCATAGCTGTTCTGGCCTCTATTTTCGGTGATGAATCCTGTGGAAGCATTCCCTTGGCCTTGTTGCCAAAGAGGCAAGCCAAAGAGATCCAATAAGATCTTAGTCATAACACCCAGATACAGGGGGAAGAGACCTACCAGACTCTCCGCCAAAAAGATGGGTGTTTATTCTCAAGTATCTTGGCACCAAAGCATGTGAGGTTTTTTTAGTTGCTCCACTAAAGCATGAGATTTAGAAGTGAAGGTTGGTTCAAATGCTTACGAGGTACAAGTCAATATGGTCCAGCTGTAAATCTTCTAAGGTCTTTGACAATGTTTTAGTCACATCCTCAGGAGCATGATCGCTACACCTGAAAATAACAAATGCACTAAAATTCATCAGCTTCTCTCCTAACTATAACAGTAAAATAATGAAACCTTGTGGTGGACTGGGATTCTCCCACTACAAGTATGAAACTTGAAGATTTCCTCTGGTCTCGGGTAATATCAATCACTATGGACTGGCCATGGTAAACAGATTTTTCTCAAGATATAACTGCAAATATAAGAATTAGGATCGAGGAAACTACGACATTCCACAGCTTTGGCATATCGCTTGTGTTACTCAAGCTGGCATTCTTGCTTGCGCGAGTGCTTCACTCATCTAAGGCGAAACTCTCCCCTACCGACGCATTTGATATCCCACAGCTTTGGCATATCGCTTAGCCCACCATCTTCACCGCAAGAGTGCACTGTTGAATGGGCTATAGAGTGTTGGCAACCATGGATCTAATAGCTTGATTACCATGGTTAAACTGTATCATAATCGCACATATTTTTCTTGGGGGACAGAATATTCTCTTTCAAACAAGAAAAGAATTCGCGTGATTTGAGTAAAGCATGCAAGGATAAGAGGACCAAAAGTGTCGAAGCAGTAAGATCTTGAAGCCTTCATCTGCATGCTTTTAGTATGTAGATGTGAATCACTAGAGACTCAATTTCAGCATATGGGCTTAGATTACTTCATTCCAATCTCTGCATAGAATGTTGGAGAAATAAAACATAACCAACCAGAGTTTCGAAGTAATCCATAATTCACTGCGATGAACGATGCCATCTGAAAAGAGTTTCTTCAATGCCAATCCTATCTCCGGCCATGTAAATTATTATCAAAAAGTTAGCGCAGCATGCACTGAAAATTTCAGCAGAACTACCGGTTTCAAATTGACAATCAAGATAAAAAAAATGAGGCTTTAATTTGTTATGATCAATATGTTCCTACCAGTACTAAGGCACTATTTCTACTAAAAGCATGCCATAATATTACCTCCTTTTCATTGTCATAAACTCTCGCGCAATCGATATGCTGTAACCTGCCTGCACAAAACCATGCTTATTGCTTCAGAACCGAGTACAAGTGATGCATATCTTTTTATTTCTTCAGTTTTTTCCATGACAAGAGTCGCAATTACTAAGGACTTCTAAATCATGTTTTAGACGAACTTGAACAGTTTTCCCCCCATAAAATCTGTTTAGGGAACGGTGGAAGGAGAGGGATACCTTAACAGCAGCGATAATAGAATCACCAACAACTCCGGACGGTGCTTTCCAAGTCCCTAGTCCAACAGAGGGAATTCTTGAACCGGTGCTGAGTTCAAAGCTTATCGGACCATATGAACCATTGCTTTGACAAACCATAAGACACCTGTTTCATTAAATGCACATAAAACCCAGAGCGTTAGTTGAAGAGATGGGAGCGCATGCGTGTTTTATATCATGAGGAATGATTCTTTTTCTTGTTTTTATGTCCACAGGTTCTCGATGAATGGAATCCTATGGCGCACCTCCTGCAATAAATATTACATATCTACATTGAGACGACTTGGGGCTTCTGCCCCATTTGAGATTTGGAAAATCAACAAATACCTATAGACCGAGGTTTAAATTTCTGGGTCATACTATATAGTTTGCCCCATCCTAAACAGTTCCACGGGCTATTCGCCTGATTCTGAGAAATCTTCTAGATCCACCACCTTGCGGATCCCTCAGGTCGTATCCACTAGCTTATACATGGGGCCTTCTTTTTAATTAATCTGATATTGTAGTCATGTTTAGGACGGCCAATTTCAGAGGAGATACGCATTTAGTCGAGTGAGCTCGACCTAAAAGATGTATTTCATCAATCCTCAAAATTTCATGCATGGTGGAAATGATACATTTCATCATAATCTAACAGTAACTCATGACAAAAAAAGGAGAAAAAGTCAAGAATGTGAGGAAAAGTTCCTCAAGTTTTGTGACAAAATGCGAAATGAACTGTGAAAGAGATTAAACAAATACCTGTTAAGCTTAACAGAATGGCTCCCCTCTAAGTCTCAATCTGAAATTTAGAACAGATGAAGGCGATGACTATCTGATAGTGGAGGCGATACCACTGTAGGATTGGCCTTCCGTTTCTCCCCTGATTTCTTGCTCTCCTTGATCACTTTTTTAGTAAAACATGCCTAAAGAAGCAAAATGGATGTTTAACCTTTTGTTTCCCCGGGGAGAAATTTATCAACGGAAAAGACTCGGATAACCTTGGCCTGATAGAATTTAAAATTAACCTGCCACATATGGTGAACAATAAGAACAATACCAAGGTGCGCTCAGATAGCCCACTTGGTCATGGAGCCGATTCACAAGTTGAAGCTCATGAATTCGATAGCACACGAACAGTTGTCCCAATAGTTGTGTTAAAAAAGCAAAAAATAATATTTAGAAGCTACTTTTTGTTTATAAGTGCAACTTAGAAAATTATAACGGTTTTTTTAATTCAAATATCTATCATTAATGATGTCAATTCTATTTCACTTATATGGAAGTGGTGAAAGAGTTCATTCTACAAGCAAGAACTCAAAACACATACACTGCATTTTCAGTTCACTGGACTCCTTTTTTCTCCGTTTTATAGCCGGAGGTGGAAGCCAGGCATGCACGCTCGAAGAGTCGAACTTGTTGTCTACAACAAACACACAAGTGGATAGCCCTACCAGGTGGGCTTAAGGCCCTGGGTGCATCGTTTTGGTGTTGGTTTGTTATTGTATTTTCATTTATAATTTGGAAACGCCTGCTTTTTTACCCGAATTTGTTTTGCTGTCCCGGTGACGTGATATAACAAACGGAATTTGCCACCCCTGCCAGCCGGCCGGCAGCTTCAGGCGCTGTGAAAGTGTAATGCGAGCATGAAAAACTAAACCGGGTGAGAGGAAAAGAAAGAGGCAAAAAGTGGTCAAGAACAAAAGCAGCAACCCGAGAGAACGTAGTTGAAGAATTATTAATTTTAAGAAAAGACAATTTATTGGCGTAAATCAGCTTCGTCGCTCCGTCCCCAATCTCCCCCCTCTGGCCCCAGAGAAAGCGTTAGGGTTTCAAGTTCACCGTCGGATCCCGAGGCAATCGAGGGCGATTTCTGGCTCTTCGATTTCGAACCCCAGCATTTCCTAGCCTTCCGATTTCGGTTTCGATCTGCTTCGAAGTACAGAGGGCTAAAGGAGTGGAGGGGTTTCTCATCTTTCTTCAGGTTCTGGCGGGTTTAGGTGCCGCCGTTTAGAGAGACATGAAGGATCTCCCAGGGACGCCAGGAACCGTTAGCGGTCTGATGCTGCGGACGGGGCAGTGCCTGCTCGCAGCCGCGTCGATCGCGGCAATGGTGACGGCTGGTGGCTTCTCGAGCTATACCGCCTTCTGGTCTCTCTCTCTCTCATCGTTTGAATTGCAACGGTTGTTCCTTTTTCGCTGAATTTTGGGCGCTCCACTTGACTGTTTTGTTTGACTGTCTCGAGCTATATGCGTCGACTACCGGAAATTTTTGTATGACTGTTTTGCTCTATCGGGATCTTTGCTAATATGAGTTAATTTTGGGTTCCGTTTGTTGTTTTCCATGAAATGGCTTCCTGGTTAGAATTAGAAAGACTAGCTGCCTGGGTTATAAGGTTTTAGCAGTTCTTATTATTACGGATAAGGATATGAATGACATTTTCCATTTTTTGCTTGCGTTCAGTTCAGAGTTGCTGCCATGTTCTTATGGGTAACTGGAAAGCAATTACTCTTGATATTGGTGATTCTGAGCTGCATTTAACTGTGGTAGCAGTATTAAACTATTAATTACTATTCAGGAAATTGGGTTTATTTCTAATATGCATATTTAGCTTGGATCTTTGTATTTTGAGTATATCTAGAAATAGAATCTGAAACTTGCTAAACCATCCCACTTGGGATGGGCAATCTGATCTCTTCGAGACTGTAAATTCAGAATAGTCATGAAGTTGAAGCAAATGCTTCTGAATCAGTCAAACTGCTTGTAGTTTGTGTCAGTTTGGCCGTCTCTCCTTGTAGAGAAAACAAACAATGAGATCTCTAACAACTGGATGGACTGATCCCTTTGTCTCGAATTTCATCTTCTCGACTTTTAGGAGACTGCAGTGTTTGTGGGTTGATTATGAGCTGAAATCGCATCAGCTAGGCCGTGAAATGCAACACTAGATGGATGCCTACATAAATGTGGCTATGACTCCAATTAGAACCTGCTATTCGTCCAGTGCAACAAGCGTCAGAGTCTTGGTTCATTCTCATGTAGTTTGGCATCATTTTATTTGTGGTTTTGTCCTTGATTTCTTTTGGGTTGGTCTAGACTTTCAGCGTTTACTTTCTCTTTCTTCATTTATTTTTGCAGATTAAATTTTGTTAGGCTTATCTTTTTCATTATTGAGACATATAACTGTTGTTTAGTTTAGTCATGCAAGTAGGATATCATCGTTACACCTCATAATCACAAATATATATGGTTGAAGACTCATCACACCCACTGGGAGCATGCAATTTTTCATATTTCTTTACAAACCAATTTGAATCCCTAAGAGCAAAGATTTTCAGCCATCCTTGATGTGCAGCACGTGACCCATTTTCCTTTTTCAGTTCCGTGGGTGGTGTTTGCTGATCAAGCAAAGATCTTCTACAGTTCTACTGTGATAGCTTCATGTATGTGAGACATTTTCTGTATCAAGTCATAGGATTTGTTTCTAGACATATTCATCCTAAGCTTGGATCAGTATGAGAAATGATGGAAGAAGTAGGGTAGAACAGAAGCTTTGCTCTGTTCATCTGAATATCTTGACATGCTCTCACCTGAAGTATGAGGTGTTGGAGAACAAATTGGGCTGGACGTTCTTGGTGGATCAAGTTCATATGCAGACACAAAAGCTTTTTATTGTGTACATGAATGTGTGGTTATTCATATTTAGAGATACATATAATATCTCTTGAAAAATGAAAGCATATGCGCAGGAAACAAGAAAAGAAATGAAATCTTCTATGACTAGCATTCTATGGAAACAGTTAGGAGAAATCAAAGGACTTTAAATAACCATATCAAAGTGTCTTGGTGAGTTTATACTGTCATCTTCATACACCAAAGAATCTTACTACAAGCTTCTTGTTAAATTTAAGATCAGGAAACAAGAAAAGAAATGAAATCTTCTATGACTAGCATTCTATGGAAACAGTTAGGAGAAATCAAAGGACTTTAAATAACCATATCAAAGTGTCTTGGTGAGTTTATACTGTCATCTTCATACACCAAAGAATCTTACTACAGGCGTCTTGTTAAATTTAAGATCCATTACTCCTAGTTCCTGAAAAGTAGTCACAAAGTTTTCTGTTCTGTTCATGCAATCGCATACTTGACAATATCTTAGTTCCAAATTGGGCTACAGTTCCTTACCTGACGGAATTAAGATTATGTACCCATGATCAGTCCCATTTGGAGTTGTCTAAAACTTAGTTAAATGCTTAGTTTGCATGTTGAATCAATCTCGCACTGTTAAAAGACACTAAGTTTCTCATTTGATCAAGAAAGTATGGTTTCATTATGTGATATTATTGACGCCTCAAATTTGACAGTGAGACTTCAATGATGATCCATCATATTGGACAATAACTGCCTGAACATTGGCAATATCTGGCAGGCATCTAGCTGACACAATCTGGTGCTTCCATCCTGATTCCTATCTATAGCATCATTGCTGGTGTCCATCTTATGTCTTATAATCTTTTTTATTCAATTCTTCAAATGAGAACCCAGATCCTTATGCAACCTTGAGTATCCAAAACTTGATCATTAGTATATTAAATGGTATTCAAGAGTAGGTTGCTTTCAGATGGCTCTATTCTGTGGAGAAGCAAACCAAATTTCTTGCCAAGTAGGGGCTGCTCAAATTCTCTCATATGTCAAGTTGACATTGAAAATTTGAAATTCCGCCTACTTTCATATCACTTTGAGTTGGAAAGTTTTCACAAGCTTGTCCTCTCATCATCAGCAACCTCTACGGCAGCTGTTTTATGGATTCTACTCAATTTTTGTTAAAGGAAAGGCCAGAGTGAAAACATACAGTGAGCAAATAGAGGATTATATGCTGCAAGATATGCAGAAAATGAACTTATTATGTTAGTGATAAATAGAAATTACAAACAATTTGAATTTTCTTTAAGTACTAAAAATTAAACAGTCCTACACATACTAGCTCTTTTATTTATTTCATTCCACTCTTTCATATGGCTATGGATTTAGTTGTATCTAATGACTTGGATGGAAAATTTGTTCTTTGCTTCCAGCTACTTAATTGCTTCAATGGGTCTGCAAGTACTTTGGAGCCTGGGTCTTGCATGTTTGGATGCGTATGCTTTGAGGATCAAAAGAGACTATGGATTTAGTTGTATCTAATGACTTGGATGGAAAATTTGTTCTTTGCTTCCAGCTACTTAATTGCTTCAATGGGTCTGCAAGTACTTTGGAGCCTGGGTCTTGCATGTTTGGATGCGTATGCTTTGAGGATCAAAAGAGACTTGCAGAATCCAGTCCTGGTGAGCCTGTTTGTTGTTGGTGATTGGGTAAGAATTTATCTCTGTGAACTCTACTTCAATTGGAAGCTCCCTATTGGTTTAGCCATTCACCTCATTCCCTTTTGTATTGTGAGAAACCAATAGTAACTGATGATAACAAAGGAAAAAACGCTCTAGAATTTTATCAGGGGAATACTGCCTACTTTAGATCACTGATCTGTGGAGTTTTCGAGATGCATCTTAATCCTGATCCTGTAGTCCTAGAAAACCCAGATTAACTGATATCACACAACTGGTGTTTGGTTGAGGTGGAAAGAATATAAAAAGAATCAGAGTTATATATAGAGAGAGAATGTGAAGGCTACAAACTACTCGAATCTAAATTCCATCTAAACCTATCTTAACCATCCAATTGTGGAAGCATGGATGATTGAGATTGAAAAACAAAAAGTGAAAAGTACCTACGAACAAGTAATTTACCTTTTGATTTTCAATCTCAATCACGGATGGTTGAGATTGGTTTTAGTAGAGTTTGTATATGGGTGGTTTGCATAACTACAACAACGAAGCCTTTTCTCATGCTAGATGGGGTCGGCTACATGGATTCTTTGTTTCCACAAAGCCCTATCATAATTTGTAGAATCTATGGTAAATAAGTCACACAAAGTTTTACGCAAACTGTTGGAAGCCTAACACAACCTTCTTTTTTCGTGCTTGGGACCGGCCATGCAAGGGTAATTCCTTACATGGGTGGAGTTTTTGCATCCTCCAACTATCTTATATATATATATATATATATATATATATGTGTGTGTGTGTGTGTGTGTGTGTGTGTGTGTGTGACAATGAATTACTATGTCATTTAGCATATTATCGTGAATCTCAACTGTATCATATGTATTGTAAGACATGGGGCATATTATACCTATAATTTTCCCATATAGTTGCAGACTTTTGGATTTTTTCTTCATTCTTTTCAAAAAGAAAGACACATCGAATGCATATCATATTATGGTAAGGGTAATATCGAGACTTAATAACACTGGAAGATGGAAAAGAACGGATGACCATTTGCAAACAGAAGGTGTGAATAGCTCTTGAGTTAATTGCAGAGATGCTGCCTAGATAGGTATTATCCAACCCGGGTCTGAATCTTGATTGTCTCCGAGTGGCTTGAGTTGTTGATTTTGTGCTCTTCACCGTGCCAGTTTTATTGCATGTCTAATGCATAAGTAACTTGGGTTCTTTTGGCTGATGTGTGCTTGTGTTGACATTATCTGGCAGGTCACCGCAACCCTTTCCCTTGCAGCAGCATGCTCATCAGCTGGGGTAACCGTACTATATACGTGGGATGTTGGTTACTGCAACAGCAAGCAGCAGCCACTGCCATGCCAAAGGTTCCAGCTTGCAGTTGCACTCGCTTTCGGAACCTGGTTTTTGATTGCACTCTCCTCACTCATCATGTTTTGGCTCTTGGCTTCAGTTTGAAGAGTTTGGACAGTCTTTCCCTTCTTCTTGCTAATGTTTGTACATAAAAATTCCTCCTGTTTTCATGCTTGCAGTAACCTATACAACTATATTCATTGCGTGCAGACAGCCGGTTTGTGTGTGTGTGTGTGTGATGGAGATAGAGCTTCAAGCTTGTAGCCCCTTCATTCACATGAAGAATCAGCTTGACATGGTAGACCTGCAGTTAAATACATATGCACTTTGTAATGAATCCATATTATGCATCTGTTACCATCTATTGACAAGAAAAATATTTTCTTGTGCCGGGGGTGCTACAAGGCACTCGGTCGATCCTCTCATGTAATACTTTTCTACTGCTATTTGTTTTGACAAGCTTCGAGCACGAAATTGTCGAGCATGATATTCTCATGTAAAAATACGAGAAAAAGATGTTCATATGTGGACACAACCCCTCTACTTGCACTACTAAAGACTAAAGAAAGATGGCAATGTAACTGTCAAGCCATGTTAAAAGCGTTCGCATCCTTTGCAAAGTTGGGAATCAAGTTCTCTTAATTTATATCAGTAAAGATAAACCATTAGGACAATTACCCAAAAGGAAACAAAAGAGAAGTTCTGCCAGGCGTGATCAATATGTAGGTAAGCAAGATCCACGGTTGGAAGAACAAAAATGCAGCGTGGCTCATCTCCTTGACGTTTAACACAAAACTGAAGATACGGACCAAGCTTCAGCCCGCCTTGTCTAATTCGCTAGCCGAATGAGCTGAGCTAATGAAACGAGCTTGTTTGTTCATCCATTTGTAAGCCGTAGGTGTCACTGAGCCAAGTTCAGCTCATCTTCAAGTCATCAGCACCTAAGCCACCAGCTCATCAGATTTTACTATATAGTTGAAACAGAACGAAAGATACAAAAGTAACATCTCTTTGTGAATAAGATATCCCCAAGCCAAGCCTTTGGTTAAATGAACCGACCTCGGTAAAACACTAGCAGGTTTGCTAACCCACAATTGGCTGATTTCAGTGAGCTCTCATGGACAATGCACAGATCAGTTTAACGTGGTTTCCCAGTCAAACCGAGAAAATTAGCAGCTCATCTCAGCTACAGTCCTACTTGCAACAACACAGGGTAATTGGGATAGTTACTCCATAAGAATAATCGCAAATAGTTGAAAACAAGCGTAACAATCAAAGTGCTGCTTGGACGACCAAGGAAAAGGAAGTACATAAGAATAGTACATCCTGCTAAGGGCCAATTCCTCCTTTGTGAAGTAGTAGCACTAAAGATGACTAACAGAACTTTCAGCACAAATATTACCAGAAACATTTTCCTAACTTTGACCCTTCATAAAACAAATCTTACCATAAACAATGTGAAGAGGAACCGAACAATAAATAATTCTGCTTCCGTGTACCCTTGCCTGCTAGTTGGTTTTGGTCTTGAGAGCCTTTTTTGTGAGTTTCTTTGGGAATGCGTTCTTCATCCCAAGGAAGAACATCAACGCACCAAAGAGAGGTAAGTGCTGTAAATTCATAATACATGAGATGGGAACGGTTAACAGGAAAACAAAATGCCGGCATTTGGTATCAGGACAAGAATTACTAAGCATGGAACTCACCTGAACAAACTCATACAAGGCAGGCAGAAATTCGGGCTGATCAAAGTCGTAGTTGTGCAAGTCGTAAAGAATGGGCATTGAAAGTGCAAGATGTATAAGCTGCAGCGTTATATATTTAAACATCAGAAGAGCTGGGACAGTACCACTAAAACTACTACGAGTACTAACTTTTTGCTATCTGCTACTGTTAGCCTAGGTGAAACGCAAGCACGCCAGAGCACCCAAAAATATGAGCACCAGCAGGTATGGAATGCTTGATCATTATTGACTTTGCCATTCCAAAATATCCAAGATACTGAAAGCAACTAGCCTAAGAGGTGGCCAAAAGTAACTCCTCTTAGCTACGTAGAAAGCATCCAAAAGCAGAGGAGAGTTTGAAAGCGTCCTGATAGAAGCCGTTTAGATGAGCTTCAGATCAAACCAAGGAAGCAACCAGCCTAAGCAGTGGCCAAAAGCAACTCCTCACATGGCAGCTCGTTGTCAAATCCTGAAAGGGGTCGTTGTGACAAAGAAATGAAAACAAGGAATCTCTAACAGAAGAAATGCTCCAAAAGAGCTGCCAAAGATAAACAGAACACCACCAGCTCCTTGCAAAGCAATAGCTCCAGCAACAAGATGCTTAATCTGCAAATGTAAATGATAAATCAGTATTAAAAAATCAGTACTTAATTGTGATTTAGAAGAAGTAAGTCACCTCAATTGGGGGAAGTTCAACTCCAAGGGATTTAGAAACATGGCCTCTAAAAAAGTTGTACTTCGGTTCAAATTGCACGGCTGCAGGCCCTCCATCAGTACCATACTCGTTCAGCCTGAAAAAAGATATTTTAGATATCTGCATGAAAGAGCATATCCAATGCTGCAGGCATTCAACAGGGTTGATACCACCACGAAAAGCCAAGTTTTGATAACATAGCCACAAAGAAATAGTTCAGTTATGATTTCCAGTACAAACTGATTTTCACCTTAAAAAAGAAGAGAGAATGTACTGACAAGAAATGAAGCGACACATAAGACAAAGTAAAATGCCTCATTTGTGGAAGTAGGGTTGTTCGATGCGTATCATATCGTGTATCATTTTGGTCCATGATATGGGCGTATCGTATCATACCGTATCGTATTTTAATATTAAAAAAATAGTAAAAATAAAAAAAATCAGAAAAGTATTGGAAAATTGCAAAGAATTCATATGATGCAAAGTTTAGTACATATTGATCATTCACCATTGAACAATTGAAACAAATTACATATTTTGAAGCAAAAAATGAAATACATTTATATTTACAAATTTTAATCAGGATCATCAACTAAATAATCTTCATCTTCTCCTTGTTGAAGATCCTCACCACCTTCTGCTTCAAAATCAAAATCTTCATCTCCTTGATAATGTTGTTGCGCTCCTTCCAAATTAATCCATGCAATGTCTTCTTCGGTTAGCAGGGCATTTTCTTCACTATCTTCTATAATCCAGTCTTCTAATATATAAAAATTATCCAAACTTATTGTATCAAATTGACTTTCTTCTCTATTTACCTTTTTAATTGCCTATAAGAAATAAAGAAAAGTAATTAGTAAATAGCATTAACAATTGAAGTCAAACAATATATTGAATTGAATCTTTAAGTACTAAACTACTAACTAATACAAGATTAACTTTCGTAAAGCCGCATGTTACAACGGATGAAAACTAAGTCATTCAATTTCAGTCACTTATGTTCTAACCTATTGTACTTTTTTATATGGATGTGTTCAAAGACACTCTAATTCCTTTCACAACCCGTTGCACTATAGGTTTGGCTCTAAACTCTTACTGCAAAATCTCTAAGGTTTGGGCAATCACTTCCAAACCTATTCCACGAAACATATGAAGAAAAAGGCAAACATTAAAGACTTAATCCACAATAAAGATTTAAGAAACTTAAATATGAAGATAAACAATTTACCTGAGCGCATATTAGTATGGTTGCGAATTGCTACAGGCAAACCAAGTGAAGAGCATTATCATAGATTTTCATCTCTCGATGTATAACATTTATTCTGTTCTTATTAGAGACTAATCTATCTATACAATCAATGATGCCTCGATTAACCTCATCGTCCTTTTCCTTTTGAAGCTTTTAAAGCTTGCTGAGTACGTGAATGTTGGGTTTAGATAATATGTTGTTGTATAAATAGGTTGATGCAATTGTTTGTTCCATCTATTACCTATAATTTTTCAAACGAGCTCATAATCTCTCTTTTTTCCATTAAAATTATTTTTAATAGCTTCTTTTGCCCTATCAATAGCTTCATAAAGGTAGTCCATTGATGATTTCTCCTCGCTATTAGCCAATCTAAAAACCTTTACTAAAGGACATGTAATCCTCAAGAGTCTAATACATGCATTCCAAAATGTATTCCTAAAGATTATCTTTGAAATCTCATTAACTTTCTGTTTACTCTATTTTGAGACAACTATGCAAATTGTTGTCACTCGTCTGAGGAGAACATTCTCTTCAAGGCTTATTTCTGTCTTACAATACTCTGTACATATAAGAAATTAATAGCAAACCGAGTTACAACTGTACGAAGAAGCTCTACACCATCTGTATATCTCCTAATCATACATAATACAAAGACATGGTTGTAGATAAATTTGGTGATATCTTGACAACACTCAGTTGTTGCTTTTATCTCATCCATCTCACCAACATCCTCAAGGATGAGATCTAACAATGAGTTGTGCATGGTGTCCAATAAAAAGTCTTAGAAGTATCTGCTAACTTCTTCTCAGCTGATTTATAGTTAGTTGCATTATCTGTAATCAATTGGAATACATTCTTTAGCCTAACCTCGTATATCACGTTATCAAACTCTTGCCTTACGACCTCTGAAGTGTATCTCTCATCTGACATGTTTAGAGATCTTAAAAACATAAGTCCTTTAGGACAGTAGACAATAAAGTTGAACAAGGTCCTTCCTCACATATCTGTCCATCCGTTTGTCATGATAGTCCATCATTTCTCCTTCCATGACTCTCTCAAAGTCGAACAATATTCTTGCACTTCAATAACGGTCTTATGTAATATCTTTCATCTCAACTTTTGATAAGAGGACATCTTGTATCCTGTATCAATATTAGCAATTGCATATGCAATTACTTGAAAATGAAAACTATTTGCTACATTAAATGAAATGCATGCATCATAAAATCATTTGCCCACTACAAGGTCTACCTAATCATGTAGTTGTTCTAAAGTTATAGTAGTATAAATTCCAAGTTGAGCACTAGGTGTAGTGTTAAGAGAAAAAAATGAATATATGTTAGAAGCAGATCTTCCTCTACTCCTTCCTGAGCTTCCGCTTCTACCACTTCAACTTGCAAAATCTTCAATGCCCCTCTTTATCATGTTCGGTAGTTGAGAACTACTACTACCAATCTTTGTTCTATCATATGAAGGAATACTATCAGTGAATCCAATAGCATCATCATTATCTTCCTCAAACATCCCTAAATCATCTTTTTGTTGTCTTCTCTCTTGTATGCTCTCAATCATCTAAAGATATTATCATTTAATGACTTTTGGCAACTCTGCCTGTACAAGGACGAACTTTTTTCTTAGTCCCTGCTAGGTGGTGTTTCAATCGTGAAATTTCACCATTAACCACATTCTCACAAAATAAATATCTAATCTTTAATCTAAAACGCTCAACTGCTATACCCCACTGTTATACCGGATCATCAAACTGAGAATAGGAGTCTCTAACACCCTTTCTGCCATATCAATTGAGTACTTTAATTCAATAAAAAACCTGAAAATAAAAGCACTTCATAAATCCCCAATATTCACATAATACTCAAATAGAGTGTCTCCCACTTCATGAATGTAATAAAAATCATATCTACACACTAAATAACTTCATATTTTATCATTCAAAAAAAGAAAAATGCAAATAACACAAAAAAATAATAAATACAAAGAAAAAAATTCAAAAACACTCAAAATATACCGCAATCTGAGTTAGGAGACTTGCACGAACACCGTAGAACACTTTTTTGAGAGCCTTGAATACCGAGAAGGGGGAGAACCACCGGAAGACAGCTTGAGGTACTCTGAAAAAACCACTAAACCAGCAAAAATGCAGGTTTCTGACCCTTTATAGGGGTTCCCTGGCATATCGTTCGTATCGTACGATACGGGCGATACATGCCATATCGTGTCGTGGCTGCCCACGATGCGATACAAACAACACTCGTGTTGAGTGTCAAAGTGTCCAACACATATGCGGCGCCTGGTAGAAGTGTTCTTGTGATGTAACCCTTCAGTAATCCTGCGCACCTGTTAATTGATCGCCGCATTGGCACCATATGAAATGTTTTGATCTGCATGAGTAATGGTTCCCCGTGCCCCTGAAACAGTAATCCATGTTTATGCATAACTGGATGAGATTATTCTGATCCCCCTCCAAAAGGAAACAAAAGAATTAATGATTCTACTCGTTGCTATCAAAGTCTTCTGCTTATTTTCCTTCATTCAGAGAGATAAGGTGGTGCTTTTTGCATTTTGTTATATGCTTAGTCGGTATTTTGCTACAGCCAGAGATAGAGACATTCATTTGTTGACTCTGCTGACAATTCCTAATATGCTGATCACCAGCAACTTCCCCTCTTGATCTGGCAAGACGACACAAACAGTTGGAAGGGGCTGCAGGTCGGGCTCGAATTTATAACACAGGGCTGCTGGGGACATTTGCACACCTAATGCGAACTGAAGGTTTTCGTGGATTCTACAGTGGAATCCTTCCAGAATACTACAAGGTTTGTCCCAAGCGTCGGCATAGCCTTCATGACATATGAGACAATGAAAATGCTTCTTTCTGATGTTAGGTTCTGCTGGATTCCTTGCCCAATAATCTGCGAGGCTTGCATCTGCTGGGTAGGCGGAGGTTTGGTTGAGCAGCCATGGTGGCAAATTTTGTGATTGCTCCCATGAAAATGCACGATTTGTCTTATATAGATCGACGTATTCTCTAGTCGCAAATGTTTCATTAGGCCGTGTCACAATTGAAGTCTTCAAAATCCATTACATTTTTTGAGTTTTTCCTTTTTCCCCTGTGGACCTCTTATCATTAGGCTATATTATAATTGAAGTCTTCAAAATCCATTATTCATTTTCGAGTTTTCCCTTTGTCCCCTGTAGACCTCTTAGCTTGACGTTGTGTCTTACATAAAGCATGAAATGGGAATTAGATTTGAGGCTTATGGAGACTCGAGGAGTTGAATAGGGAGGAGCTGCTATCTGTGTTACTTCATGCTATGAGTGAGGATCAATTGTTCCGCTTCACGAAGGGCTTGGTGCCATGGGCTTCAAGCCGAGGGGACAGAATGTTCAGAATCTTAAGTAAAGATGTGGGTGCAGTAGATCAGCTAGTGGACTTAATGGTAAGATAGTTGCGGATCTAGAAAATAGTGTTGGAGGGGGCTACAGTACATATTTGCTTAAAGGGGGTGAAGCATGAATTTCAACCATATATTCAGTGTAAAACATAGGTTTTACTGTAAATTTTTAAGGGGAACGGCCGTCCCCACCATTCCATATAGATCTGTCATTGGTAAGATATGATCTACGAACCCAGACTAGCAGGAAGCCTGCTTGAATCATGGTCATACTTAAGCAGTTGATTCACTGTATGGAGATAGCGTGAGAATGGTTAAAATTAAAACAACAAAAAAGTTCAACATGCAGAACGCAGGGCACTTAGGGAAGAATAGCAGCCCTGGCATCCGATTCCTCAGTTTGTTGAGGGATTTGTGGTAGTGGTTTTCGATTTGGGGTTTTTAAGTATCTGAGAGTTGGATGATGAGACATTTGTACGACTCGAAAAGGGCTGCTAATGCGCTCTCTTTCTTGTAGTTACCTTTGACATTCAATATAGCGTGTATGATGCATCCATTGTTTGTGTACGAGCTAGTTGGTTCAGTGGGACTCAACAGGACGCTCGAGTTTCCCCGGAATGTGTGTGTGTGTGTGTGTGTGAGAGAGAGAGAGAGAGAGAGAGAGAGAGAAAGAGAGAGCTATGCCTGATGGGAAATCGTTGAAGTTAATTCTGCTGCTATCCAAAAGATCAGCTGGACTAGATATCCGGAGATGAAGTATATTTTTCATGGCTGAAGACACTAAGAGTCCTCGCTGGTGTTCCTCAATAGTTCTCTTGACGTCTGCTTCTGAAGGTAAATGAATAACTAATTCAGCTTAGGATTAAGAAATAACAAATGATAAAATGCCGTGATGATGCTCAAACGAGTTGAGCACTGCCACTTCCTGTGCTGAAACCTCGGCTGTCCGATACTCAAATTCAGCAGGAGTTCACAGCAGATTAGTGGTCGAGGAGACAGTCGCACCATGAACTGTTTCCCGCAGAGCTGGATTTGCTTCAGCAATTTGGTGAGCCAATGGTGCAACCCTCGATGAACCAGTGCAACTTCATTCCATAAGTAACAGTTGACACGATCCTAGCTCTTGAATAGGATACTTGACACTTACGAGATCAGAATAGTCAACAGAAAAAAGATGGTAGAGAGAGACAGATTGCATGCATATATCTTTGCTTTTGTTAATGTCTCTGGCAGGCAAGTCTTCGCCAAACCCTTTTGGCCGGTGCAGCACCAGGCCTTTCATTCAATCAATAACCATTATTCACTTACACAAAATCATGCAATAAATTACCCAGTAAGAAGTCCTATCTGCATTAGTATCACGACATACATGTATGCTCACTGTAGCCAGTGGTTATGATTCTTTAGAGTACAGAAGCCATTCATGGTGAGACGCTGGCAAACAGAGGCCGTTGTGATGGGAGTCCCAAAGTCAATGAGACCCCACTAACAGCACTCGTGGCATGTATGCCCTTGTCCAATGTCTGGCTGGACTGGTAAGAGTTGTTCACCCAGCCAGCATCGCCATTGTCGTCGGAAGCCCATCGTGAACGTTTCGGGTGCTGGAAAGCACTTTCATGGTTGGAACTGTCGATATTGTGCTCTGGCTTCTTCATCGAATTGAGGACCCTGAATGAAGAATCTTTCATCTCCAACGAGTGAATTTCTTCCACTAAGGGCTTCCACAGTCGGACTCTCGCATTGATAAACCAGTTTGAGACCTGCAATCAGAATCAGTTTACAACATTATCAACCCAGGCGCCCCATGTATGAACCCCTTTTCATGCCATGCATGAGTAACAGATATACGTTAGTACCAAGTACCATTTTAAATTAAAGACCAAACATGATGCAATATCATAATGCACACTTCATAATTCCTTAAGAATGAAGTATTTAACATTCTATAATATACTCTGTATGCTACATTATACATGATAAATGCCATGAGATATAAACTCTCCGACTTCACGATCATCATTCATGAAACAAGTTTGACTTGTCGAAAAACAAAGGTGCATGGAGAAGACGATGGTTTCAACTAACCTGGCTTCTCGTGATGCCTGTTTGTTTAGCTAACATCTGCTTATCCATATCCGAAGGGTACCTACAGAGTATGGCGTTCAATGTAACAAGCACCAAGGATGCTGTGTGTGTGTGTGAGAGAGAGAGAGAGCATGCTCACGGATGCAGGAAGTGTTCAAACAACCAGTTACGAAGCACAGCCACGGCACGCTCGGGGAGGCCCCTTTGTGGCCGCCAAACATGGTGCAACTGCAAAGGATCGATGCTCAAACCATCACTCTTCCCGCATCCATGACCTTCCAATCTTAGACTTGACATCTCGCCAACTCCAGCATTGCCTGTAGATAAACAATCCTCACCGAGAACCTTGCTTGCGAACTTGGGCTGGCCACTGATGGCATTCTTGAGATTCTGGAAATGACTTGACAAGGCCTTGAGAGCCATTGAAGCATAAGGGGTGGCATTGTTTAAACCAACTCTGGATTCGAAAGATGTAAGAACCGCCTGGAATTGTTGGGAGTAGTGCAGATACTGCTGGTAAACCTGAAATAAGTGAAGATGAAAAAACTGTTGCTACTTTTGCTCGATTTCATGAATCACCACAGAATATGATACATGTGAATAGTTTGCTCAGAAAAATGAGTTTGATTCGTCGGTCGAACTAAGCATTCAGTGCTCCAACAGCAGTTGTTCCTTTTCACAATTCATCTTCGAATAAGATTGAAAAGGATGAAGAAACTAAAGGAAACAAATCCAAGAGGCAAAAGAGTTCACTGCAAATTCTAACGCCATAATTTGCACCAATCTGAATTAAAAAAGTTTCTCAGTAACTAAAGTGTAATCTTCACAACATAACTGAAAATTGTATGCACATAATCTCCGATTTGCCTCGCTCTTCACTGCACATTTAAGTGAATGTGCCCACAAACACTGGAAGCTTATTTTCACATTTAACTTATGCATTTATATTCAACATATATATCTCCAGCAGATAAATTCTTAGCAATCTTTACTAATTGAAATAGCAACGAGGGAAATTCGAAATCAAGACTTCAAGGATTTATATATAGTCTCCATTAAGCTAATCAATTTCCTTAACTGTTCACAACTCCACCAAAGAATTGCAAGTTGACAACAATCTGTATCACTGTCGCAGATCGGCAAATATAAAGCATCGACAAACCTAAATATAGAAGCAAATAAACTAGATCCAAGACATGCACCGAAAGTTTGAAGTGTTTGAGATGTGGTGGAAACCACCAGAAACTGATGCACTTAAGAGCAAAGCAGTCTCCCAAATCAAATCTTCTTGCTTCCCCACCTTGTACAGCGAAAACCAAATAAGGAGCAGCTGCATGCAAACACATGCACGCACACACATGAACCGTTTAAATAATTCATGGTTCGAACTGACAATTCATCCTGAGGCCATCACAACAGCCACTCTTGTGAGATCAGGATTTATTCGTTCGCCATCTCAGACTTAAAGCTCATACGTAGCTCAACTTCACAACCATGTCTGGCGGTCCAGTGAACATTAATTTGAATAGAGTCTCCACATCTTTAGGCCCAAACGAAAATAGTACAGCGGCTAGAGGATAGGTTCTCCGGCGGTAGGTCATCAGGGCCCTTTCTCCTCCATATGGAAGTACCATCTCAATGGTTACAGTATTTCAGTTTCAAAGATAGGTTTGATTCACACTCCATGTTCTGAGAAACATTTACTGGATCCGAGAAAACGGACCCTTTCACTGAAAAATACTTTCTTTTGGGGGTGTCAATCTCAAAAATACTCTGAAACAAAATGAGACCACCCATAAACTTTATGCAAGTTAGTACCGAGCTCAGAAGAAACTATAATATCAAAAAGAATTGAATGTTGCTACTTGTTTAAAACGCACTCCTGCAAATAAATAAGTGGATAGATAAAGTATAGGTGCAAATACTGTTCACAGGATCTCTCGTTTAAGCTAAACCTCAAAGAGATTATTATAGCACATGCTTACTTAATTTTGAAAAATTCGAGGCAATAATGAAGAGTTGAAATGAAAGGTAAATTTTTCAAGAAATATATAAGACATATATATATTGTGACACTACAATATCTCTCTCTATATATAATATAATATATATAACTATCTATCTGTCTATCTGTAAGTATCCTTACACACACAAAAATTATATATAGCATAGTCCATATACACACTCATTTATGCTCTAATCTAAGATCTCAACATTTCGATTTTTAAGATTGGTTGAGATAGTTAAAGCAAAAAGCAAATAATACCCGGTGTATTTACTCCAAGAAGTACTAAGGTACTTTTTTAAATTTGAATTTCAACGGCCAATCAAACGGTTGAGATCTTTCACACTATAAGCGTGAATGAATGTGTACATGAACTAATTTATCTCTCTCTGTGTATATATATATATATAATCTTCCAATTACTTTGTCTAGTTGTCATCTAGCATGTGATTTCGACTTACACATACTCTCTTTTTCTTCTTGATTCTGCTACCAATATGAGTTTTTGTTGGTGAGATTATTATGATCCAAAAGAGAACTCAGTTAGATACTCCACTCTTTTTTCTCAATAGTTAATACATCAAGGTTTCCAAAATTGCGACTTATTTTTCAGCTTATATTGAGTTATTCAAGGAACCATTGGGCTACCACTATACCAAACAGACGAAAGAACACACCCAAAGATTGACTTATTAATGTTAGTGTTCAATTTGACCATCATTTTATATTCAAGAAACCCAGCTAATGCAAGCTTGCCTAACACCAATACCCAACCAGTCTATGGCCTAATACCAAGGCCACCACCTAATCACGTCCACCTGTTTTTCAAGGTTTTGAGGAATCACGATTTTGTAAGAACCAGATATTAAAGTTAGCTCATTTACACACATTCACGGACAAAGACAAGAGCAAGAAACTTCCAGGAACAAAATATTCAAAAAGTTGGCAGATAAAGGAAACACAGGAAGTCGTGAAAGTTTGTGGGCTACTTTATCACAAACAAGAAGAAAACAAGCCATCTGAGATAAGAACAAGATTTCTAGGTACTGTAACTAACAAAAGCTAATCTCAGACCCCAAAACGAAGATTACACTCACGCATTGGATGAACTCAAGATGTCCAACATAAATTACAGCATATAATGATGATGTTACATCACAGGGTCAAGCATTAATGTTGACTGTGTTTGTGCGTGCGAGTGCGCGCTAAAGTAAATCAACATGCAACGGAAAACAAATGTTCACAGCTTCACGAGCAACTAATACGAGTGACGAAAGAATAACTATGATATGAAGAAAATCTGTCCTATTTTATGATGAAAAAAGAACCAACAAGTTGCATACCTCATCAAGCAAGGAGATAAGCCGGTTTTCCTTCTCCCGGTGTTCATTGGAGTCCACGCAACCAGAAATCCCGTTGGCCGCTCCGGCTTTCGCCGGAGCACAAGTAGAAGGATAGACTGTAGAAGTCGAAGAGACGCCTAGAGGATTCACAGCGAGACCAGATAAGGGAATTTCATTAGAAAGACCAGGACCCTCAAAACACCCATTCATCTCAACTTGTTCCTCGTCGCCACTGACGCTGCTGATAGCCATCTTACCCATATTACAGATCTCCTCTAAAAGTAACTGAGCGGGCTTCAAGAATTTCGAATTCTTCAGCACGTCGGAATAGCCGGAAAATGGGCCGAGCGGCGCAGGATTTTTTTCTTGAACCCTCGACACATTTTCATCATCTTTAAGATAAGAACAGGAGTCCCCAGAACTCCCCATAAAATTTTTCTTGTGTTTTCCAAAGCTACGAACAGAAGCAGCACTCAGAGCCAAATTTTGACCCCCGAAATCATGAGGATTGTGAAAGGAGAGAGACAAAGACAAACCTTTCCCTGTTGAATATGTCCCTCCATACGCATTGAAACCAGACTGACCAATCTGACAATTTTCAAAACCAGATTCATGGGGGACTTGGCTTTGCTTGATTTCTTGGTGATATTGAGACGTAAACTGAGATTGCTGCACTGGGTTCTGTTGCATCCCGGGATAACTCAAAGGCAACACAGTGAAACCCTTGTCCCCATCTTCCCTACTTCCATTATTGCTTATAAAAGACACTGAAGACTGTTCATGTGGATAGCAGATAGGAAACCGAGAATTAACAGAACTCGATATAGTAGATCCCAAAACAGGGTTATGGGTACCCGGGTTCTGCAAGAAGTTAAGGATGTAATCAGTGTTCGGCTGACAAATTTGGACATTTTGGTTCGGAACAACGCTGTCCTTAACGGGTTGAGCTTGGAAACCGATCATCTGAGATGGGATCAAGCCATTGGGATCGTAGATCTGTCCACCGATCCCGGGTAACACGGAGTACCCATTTCTCGAGATAGCGTTATTAGCCCTCGATTCCTCAACTTCACTTTCTTGAGATTGAAGACGAGAAGAGGAAGAGGCGGAGATGTGTTGCTGTTGCTGTATCCGGAGTTTATCCCTTCTGATCTGCTGTGCTATATGAGAGGATTTCAGCTCATCCATTAACCCACGGTGGAAGGTAGGATTGCGCACCAACTCGAAATTCTGAGACATTATTTCACTTGTACTTGGGTGTGAAGCTTCACTCCTCTATCATATTGCACTCCAACCCTTTAGAAGCGTAAAAAGAAGCACTCATTCAATCAGAAATGATTGAAGAAAAGACGAAAAATAATCGTGATGATAATGGTGAAGATATGCCAAAAGAAAAGCTCCACTGTTGCGTGAGAGAGAGAGAGACCTTGAGAAAAGGCAGAAGAAAGAAGTGATCAGGAGGTCACCAAACGGCAGGGAAACGACTAGCTTGAAATGACGATATGTCAAAGACTATACCTTGATTTGATGCATGCAGCCGGCGAAATATTCTGCGATGTAGTCAACAACAAGAGGAAGAGAACATCATATACGGTGGAAACTCCAATCACCGCAAAGATAGCAACTAGAAAAATCACCGGAGATCTTAAATCTATCTAAGAAAACCCCATGAAAAACATACATCAGGTGCACTCTGTCTCTTTCTCAGTTCAAAAGGACAAAAACGAATAAACCCACACACCCGCAGACACTACCGATCAAAACCGATCGATCTCCGCACTCATATACAACACGGAGACAGAGAGAGGGGGTGGAGGAGTTATGATATACGATAAACTAGTAACAGTGATAGGGGAACAGTAAAAGGCAGAAAGGAGAAAGAAAACAAAACCTTTCATTATCACACTGTAGTAGCAGTGGTAGTCAGATCATGATGATCAGAAGAACCATACTCACAACGGGCGCCATCCTCTCGATTCAAGCGAACCTCCAAAACGGGCTTTTACTAGTATCTTCTCACATCTACCGACACTCAAAAGTAAGCAATTTTTATTTTTTAAGCAATACAAAAAACAACTAAGCCTTTTTCCATACTAGACAGGTTCGGTTATATGGATTCTTTGTTTCCACGGTTAACTCATAATAAGCTAGATCATTCTTTATTGTTTCTTTTCAACACTTTCGTGATCGTCCTCGAGCTCTTTTAATACTTCTCAAATTTAGTTTTTCATACATTCTTATTTGTTCTTCTTTTGATATTTTTTTATATGTCTGTTCTCTCATTTTGTCCTCTATTAGTGTCACTCCTAATTTGTTTCTAATAACCTCATATGTATACGGTCTTTTCTTATATGACCACTCATCAATCTCAACATCTTCATTTCTGTTACATACATCTTTTGTACATGTTGATGATTAACTACCCAACACTCATAACCATAAAACATGACAGGCCTAATTGTTGCTCTATAATATTTATCTTTTAACTTTAATGATATCTTCTTATCACAAAGAATACCGGATGCTCCTCTCCATTTTAACCAACCAACATTAATTCTTTGGATAACATCTCCATCAATTCTTTCAGCACTCTAAAAAATTGACCATAGGTATTTAAAACTTTCCTTTTAAGAGATACGATGTGTGCCAAATTTGATTTCTATGTCCTCTGAAGTAACCAAATGATCAAACTTACATTCCATACATTTTGTCTTTGTTCTACTAAGTCGGAGGCCTTTGCTTTCTAATGTTTCTCTCCATAGTTTCAATTTTCTATTAACTTTTTTCTTAGACTCCTCCATTAATACAATGTCATCTCCAAATAACATTACTTCATCTTGAATATGTTTTGTTAACTCATCAATCATCATTATAAATAAGTATAGACTTAAAGTTGATCCTTGATGTAACCCAATATTAACTTCAAAGAAGTCTGTCATTCCTTCATGAGTCCTCACACATGTTTTTGTACCATCATACATGTCTCTTATAAGGTTAATATATGTCAATGGGATACCTCTTTTTTCCAAAGTTCTCCAAAGAACCTCCCTCGGTACCCTATCATAAGCTTTTTCTAGATCAATAAATATCATGTGAAGGACTTTCTTTTTTGCTCTAAAATGTTTCATAAGATGTCTCAAAAGGTGAATCGCTTCAATAGTAGATCTGCCTGGCATGAATCCAAATTGGTTCTCTGTTGTACTTGATACTTGTCTTAACCTACGCTTGATAATTCTTTCCCACAATTTCATAGTATGGCTCATTAACTTGATACCTCGATAATTCGCACAATTTTGAATGTCTCCCTTGTTCTTATATATGGGTATAAGTGTATTTGCTCTCCATTCCTCAGACATCTTTTGGTTTTTTCATATTTTATTAAATAGTTTTGTGAGCCAAGTGATTCTTATTTCTCCTAGTATTTTCCAAACTTCTATAGGAATATTATCTGGTTCTACCGATTTACCACCCTTTATATGTTTAAGAGCCTCTTTGACTTCATTCTTTTGAATACATCTGTAGAAATTGTGGTTTATATACTTTTCTGATTGAGCTAACTCTCCTAAGCTAATACTAACATCTTTATTTTCATTAAAAAGCTTATAAAAATAGTTTTTTCATCTATTTCTTATATCATCATTTACCAATAGAATTTTTTCATCCTCGTCCTTGATGCATCTAACATAATTAAGATCTTTAGTTTTCTTATCTTTAGCCCTAGCTATTCTAAAAATATCTCTTTCACCCTCTTTTGAGTTGAGTTTTTTATATAAATCCTCCCAAATTTTAGCTTTTGCTTCACTCACGACCTTTTTTGCTTCCTTCTTTGCCTTCTTATAAGCCTCTAAAGTTTCACTAGTTTTCTTAGCATAATGTAATTTGTAACATGCCCTCTTTGTCTTGATTTTATTTTGCTCTACTTCACTCCATCGCCAAGTTTCTTTTTGTTCCGGTACACCTCCCTTAGATACACCTAACACATCTTTCGTCACTTTCCTAATATGTATAGCCATATTGTTCCACATATCACGCGGTGTACCAACATAATTCTAAACATCTCCTTGAAGGACTTTCTGTTTAAATATATCTTGTTTCTCGCTTTTGAGGTTCCACCATTTAGTTCGAATGGCTCGATGCACTCTTTTCTTCTTTGTCCATTTTTTAATTTGTAAATCCATAACTAAAAATCGATGTTGGGTGGTTAAGCTTTCTCCTGGAATTACCTTATAATCTTTACAACACGCTCTATCTTTTTTTCTACAAATAAAGTAATCAATTTGTGTTTATGATAAGCCACTCTTATAAGTAATTAAATGTTCATCTCGTTTTTTGAAGATTGTATTAACTATAAAGAGATCAAATGCCATAGCAAAATTTAAAATCTCTCTACCTTCCTCATTTATATCCCCAAAACCAAAGTTTCCATGAATACCTTGATATCTTAATGCCTCTTTACCGACATGTCCATTTAAGTCTCCTCCTAAACAAATCATCCTTTTGTGGAATCTTTTGAATCACCTTATCTAAGTCTTCCCAAAAAGTTGTATTTATACTATCTTCTAGTCCTACTTGGGGTGCGTAAGCACAAACTATATTCAAAACCTCTTCTCCTAACACTAATTTCAACATCATGATTCAGTCACCATATCGTTGTATGTCTACTACACTATCCTTTAAATCTTTATTTATGATAATACCAACTCCGTTTCGAGTCTTTTCTTTACCTGAGTACCATAATTTAAAACTTATATTCTCTATCTCCTTTACTTTTTCTCCAACCCATTTTGTCTCTTGTAAACATAGAATATGAATCCTTCTCCGAATCATAGTATCTAACACCTCCATTAGCTTACCGGATAATGTTCCGATATTCCAAGAACCAATACGAATCTTATTATGTAGGACTAGCTTCCTTACCCCCGCATCCGTCCATAATAAAAATGTAGAGACCTTCTCTGTAAATTATTCACTACATTCGAGCAACAATATAGCAGGACTAAATTCTTTACCCATACCCGTCCATGATGTGGGAACCCTCTCTGTAATTGATTCACTACATTCGGGCGAAAATGTAGTGGCACTTGCTTACTTATTAGTACATTCGGACTCCTCAGCAAGTCGCTAGGCGGGAACGCCCTAAAGAAATCCTTATAATTTTTGTAATCAATGTTATAAAATCGAACGAAGTTTTACGCTGACTGTCGAAAGCCTAACACAATCCTCCTCCTTTTTCCGGGCTTGAGACCGACAATGCAAGAGTAATTCCTTAGAAGAAGACGCAAGAATTAATGACTAATCTCCTCGTGTACACTGCACAGCATTCTATCTGCAATTATGTTCATTTATTATTACTACTGCTACAGTTTACTTAATGTAAGTATCCGAGCGCTTGGAAGTTAGTACGGATTTGAGAAACCTTAATTTCTTTGTAGACTCATCTTCCTTCTTCATTAAGTGTTTAATTAATGAGAAGTGGAGCCAGTCAGGTTGGTTTGCATTGATTGAGTTGGGCTTGATTGATAGATTATCCGATGATTAAGCTTTTGTAATAATGTCAGGGCCGTGTGGCCGAGGAATCTAGGGTTGGAATCCCAGAGCACGCCAGCGGACCGGAATCAACAGCGAAAGGACATCCAGTGCATGCATGCCCTGTTCAGCATGTCTCTCTCATAAAGATGCACCAATCTCTTTAGGCTTTAGCTTAGTCTTTTCTAAAGTATCAACTTTAACTCGTGTAAAGAGGGAAATTATCGGGTTGGATTCGGGTAGATACCTTGTAAGGGCCTCTTTTGATTTACCTCTGCTCATTATTTATAAATAAGAAAAAATTATGTAAATTTAGTTTAGAAATAGAAAAGCGTTTTGGATGCCCAAGGCGAGTGGTATGGCTGAGAAGGGTGGTGTTAGTGAGATGAAATTAGCGGTGATATAACAGTGAGGACGAATTCATGCACATAATATGAACGGTTCGATATGTGTGGTTCGTGTGACCCAGAAACAACATAGATCATCTAGTAAAAGAGAGTATTTAACAATTCGTGGTTTTCTTTTTTATATATATACCCGAAATGAAACCCGATCTTCTCGGTATTCTCCGTCCCATTCAGGTCCCCCGAATGAGTCTACCTGAAGGGACGAGCCACCGAGGGAGAACCGACCCAAGACCTTTCGTACGTACACGTGGTAGATTTGACAATCAGTACCGTACGATGAAGATAGCGAAAGCCAGCGAGCTACGATGACGTTAATTCACTCGATGAGCAGTGGATGCGACCGCCATTAAGAGTGGCGCGCGCTTTTGTTAAGTCAATCTGGAGATCTCGGTTCCGGCAGCAGTTATTTTAGTGTTTTCTTTCAAAGGTGACCCTCGTAACCCAAAACCAAGCCCATCCTTTCCCCACATATTAATATTTCATCCTCATAAAAGGGGTTCCATATAAACATGGCCGGCTCTTCTGAATCTTGTACCTGGAACCGGTTTCGTTATGGTTTCGAAACCAATAAATATTATTAAAATATTTAAATTTTGAAAATAAAAATATCATAACTGATAATTTAAAGCCGTCCGTTTTCGTTTCATGAAACATGAAACCGAAACTGAATCGAATATTCTTCGGTTCATGACCCAGTTATTGCAGGCCTAGTTCAGTTCTGATTGAACTATTGCAACCAGCCATGTCTAAGTCTAAACTTGATGTATTTCACATTTCATTTTTGTTAGGACACTTTTGAAAGCCTTCGTTTTGAATGGGGGTGGCAATTTCCGACCTGTCAATGTGCCCCAAAAGTATCGGTCCATGTCGCAATTCAGCACACCTAAGTTTGGTCGGGTCGACCCAAAAGAACTTGGGAAAAGGGTACTGGTGGTGGACCCACAGCTAACCCAAACCTAACCCGATTTTTATATTTCAGATTTCTTGTGTCAATGTTGCAGTTTTCTTAATATGCTGAACTTGAGAAAAAATCGGTTGCAATTGACTTTGAGGATACTATTATAAGAATCGGGTTGGAGGTTTACTTTAATTTGTTGTTCAGCTCAATCTTGTATCATATCAGCAATTAACTAAAAACCATGATTTATTGTTGCATTCCGATACTTTTAAGGTCTTCTTGTTTCTTTTCTGAAGACTTCACAATCTAATTTCTAGCAATTCTCATTAATGTCTTTCTATATGTCAAATTCACCTTAACCTTGATTATCTTCTATTTGATGTATTGAGGGGAAATTAAGTGCAGTTAACTGATGGAGAGCCTTGATGGCATCTTTAAAAGCACATACATAATCTATCTCTTATGGTCGTTCGCGCAAGATTAATTTTCAGACATTATGCCAATACAACAACAACAACAACAACAACTAAGCCTTTTCCCATACTAGACGGGGTCGGCTACATGGATTCTTTGTTTCCACAGATCCCTATTGTGTGTCATGTTAGCACCCTATCGTGTGTCATGTTAGCACCTCCCAATAAGCTAGATCATTCTTTATTGTTTCTTTCCAACACTTTTGTGGTCATCCTCTACCTCTTTTAATACTTTCCAAATTTAGTTTTTCTAACCTTCTTAAAGGTTCTTCTTTTGATCTTCTTTCTATATGTCCAAACCATCTTAAACGATGTTCTCTCATTTTATCCTCTATTGGTGTCACTCCTAATTTGTTTCTAATAACCTCATTATGTATACGGTCTTTTCTTGTATGACCACTCATCCATCTCAACATCTTCATTTCTATCACAGACATCTTTTGTACATGCTGATGATTAACTGCCCAACACTCATAACCATAAAACATGGCAGGCCTAATTGGTGCTCTATAATATTTACCTTTTAACTTTAATGGTATCATCTTATCACAAAGAATACCTGATGCTCCTCTCCATTTTAACCAACCATCATTAATTCTATATGTAACATCTCCATCAATTCTTCCATCACTCTGAAAAATTGACCCTAGGTATTTAAAACTTTCCTTTTGGGGAATGCAATGTGTGTCAATTTGAATTTCCATGTCCTCTGAAGTAACCAAATGATCAAACTTATATTCCATATATTCTGTCTTTGTTCTACTAAGTCGGAGGCCTTTGCTTTCTAATGTTTCTCTCCATAGTTCCATTTTCTATTAACTTTTTCCTTAGACTCCTCCACTAATACAATGTCATCTGCAAATAACATACACCAAGGTACTTCATCTTGAATATGTTTTGTTAACTCATCCATCACCATTATAAATAAGTATGGACTTAAAGTTGATCCTTGATGTAACCCAATATTAACTTCAAAGAAGTCTGTTGTTCCTTTATGAGTCCTCACACATGTTTTTGCACCATCATACATGTCTCTTATAAGGTTAATATATGTCAATGGGATACCTCTTTTTTCCAAAGTTCTCCAAAGAACCTCCCTCGGTACCCTATCATAAGCTTTTTCTAGATCAATAAATATCATGTGAAGGTCTTTCTTTTTTGCTCTAAAATGTTTCATAAGATGTCTCAAAAGGTGAATCGCTTCAATAGTAGATCTGCCTAGCATGAATCCAAATTGGTTCTCTGTTGTACTTGATACTTGTCTTAACCTACTTTGATAATTCTTTCCCATAATTTCATAGTATGACTCATTAACTTGATACCTCGATAATTCACACAATTTTGAATGTCTCCCTTGTTCTTATATATGGGTATAAGTGTACTTGTTCTCCATTCCTCAGGCATCTTTTGGTTTTTCCATATTTCATTAAATAGTCTTGTGAGCCAAATGATTCCTATTTCTCCTAGTATTATCCAAACTTCTATAGGAATATTATCTGGTCCTACCGATTTACCACCCTTCATATGTTTAAGAGCCTCTTTGACTTCATTCTTTTGAATACGTCGGTAGAAATTATAGTTTATATACTTTTCTGACTTAGCTAAATCTCTTAAACTAATACTAACATCTTTATTTTTATTAAAAAGATTATAAAAATAGTTTTTCCATCTATTTCTTATATCATCATTTGCCGCTAGAATTTTTTCATCCTCGTCTTTTATGCATCTAACATAATTAAGATCTTTAGTTTTCTTATCTCTAGCCCTAACTATCCTAAAAATATCTCTTTCACCTTCTTTTGAGTTCAATTTTTTATATAAGTCCTCCCAAATCTTAGCTTTTGCTTCACTAACGGCCTTTTTCGCTTCTTTCTTTGCTTTCTTATAAGCTTCTAAAGTTTCACTAGTTTTCTTGGCATAATGTAATTTATAACATGCCCTCTTTGCCTTGATTTTATTTTGTACTACCTCACTCCACCACCAAGCTTCTTTTTGTACCGATACACCTCCCTTAGATACCCCTAACACATCTTTCGCCACTTTCCTAATATGTACAGCCATATTGTTCCACATATCACGCAGTGTACCAACATAATTCCAAACATCTCCTTGAAGGACTTTCTGTTTAAATATATCTTCTTTCTCGCTTTTGAGGTTCCACCATTTAGTCTGAATAGCTCGATGCACTCTTTTCTTCTTTGTCCATTTTTTAATTTGTAAATCCATAACTAAAAGTTGATGTTGGGTGGTTAAGCTTTCTCCTGGAATTACCTTATAATCTTTACAACACGCTCTATCTTTTTTTCTACAAATAAAGTAATCAATTTGTGTTTGTGATAAGCCACTCTTATAAGAAATTAAATGTTCATCTCATTTTTTGAAGATTGTATTGACTATAAAGAGATCAAATGCCATAGCAAAATTTAAAATCTCCCTACCTTCCTCGTTTATATCCCCAAAACCAAAGTTTCCATGAATCCCTTGATATCCTAATGCCTCTTTACCGACATGTCTATTTAAATCTCCTCCTAAACAAATCATCTCCCTTTGTGGAATCTTTTGAAACGCATTATCTCTTTATACTATCTTCTAGTCCTACTTGGGGTGCGTAAGCACAAACTATATTCAAAACCTCTGCTCCTAACACTAATTTCAATGTCATGATTCGGTCACCATAGCGTTGTATGTCTACTACACTCTCCTTTAAATCTTTATTTATGATAATACCAACTCCGTTTCGAGCCTTTTCTTTACCTGAGTACCATAATTTAAAACCTGTATCCTCTATCTCCTTTGCTTTTCCTCCAACCCATTTTATCTCTTGTAAACATGGAATATGAATCTTTCTTCGAATCATAGTATCTACCACCTCCATTAGCTTACCGGATAATGTTTCGATATTCCAAGAACCAATACGAATCTTATTATCTAGGACTAGCTTCCTTACCCCCCCGCATCCGTCCATAATCAAAATGCGGAGACCCTCTCTTAAAAATTTTCACTACATTCGGGCGGCAATGTAGTGGGACTGACTTCTTTACCCACACCCGTCCATGATATGGGAACTCTCTCTGCAATTGATTCACTACATTCGGGCGAAAATGTAGTGGCCCTTGCTTACTTCTTACTGCATTCGGACTCTACAGCACATCGCTAGGCGGGGACGCCCCAAAGCAATGCTCATAATTTTTGTAATCCATGTTATAAAAATCCGACGAAGTTTTACGCTGGCTGTCGAAAGCTTAACACAACCCTCCTCTTTTATCCGGGCTTGGGACCGGCAATGCAAGGGTAATCCCTTACATGGACGGAGTTAGACATTATGCCAATAGTATGTTAATTTTCCTCCATCCATCCCAAACATTTTTTATCAGTTATTAGGTGATATGTTTTCAATTATTTGGATTAGATTTAATTTAAAATACTTTTCAGAATTTCACGGGAAACATAAATTTGAGGTTTGGGTATGGACCGAGTACAGGTATACCCGTGTCCAACCCGCCCTTATTGTCATCCCTAGTTGTTCCTTCTTGGTCATACGTATGATGATCTTAATTACTTTTTTTGTTTTCTCAAATTAAAATATAAAAAGTTAAGAAAAAAGATTCCGATATGTCTCAAGAAACGACGTAGAGAGGTAGAGTGAGAGGGTTAAAGTTTTGCATTTATGAACTTTTCCATTGGCTTTTGCTTCAATCCCAGCGTGAAGGATTGCAATCATCCTCGGTGTCAACTCTCAATCAATTCATATTGAATGTTTCCCATGTCTGCGGTCTCTTTCGCACCAAAATCTAGCATTTATATGGCTGTCAAAGATATCAATCCTAATTGTTAGACGGCCAAAAATAAAATTCCTGAATGGTGAGAATCGAGGCAATCAATTCATATATATATATATATATATAAACCGGCTCACGACCGACCCAATCATAGCTGATTCATTGCTTTTTTAATTATACAAATATAATTTAAAAAAATTTAAAAGTTTTTGAAAGTAGAAGAATAAAAATTATAAAATACATTCTCTCAAAAAGCAATGATAAAACATAAATAAGTAGTCTACTAAATAAGATTCAATCACTATCTCTCTATATATGTATCGTGGAATGATGAGCAAAATACATTTTTAGATCCAACGGTTTCCGCTCATATGATCTCATGAACCATCAGATTGATGCATTCTTTACTATCTCAAACTGTTCACAGTAACTGGTTATGTGTTGAAATCAAATAATCTTAGAAACTTTTTTGATTGACCAGTTCACACAGATATTAAGTTTATTCCCTTATTATGACATATTGTGGAGCACTTTAGGACTAAGAAGAATAACCTCCATGTAACGCAATTATTCACCCAGATTCTTATTTAATCATTGAGCTATACTTGACATATGAACATTACCCATATGAAAATACTGTTGATGACAAGTAAAAGTTGGCATATATTCTTCTAAACCACATGATGAAAGAGCAAAATGATGCAAAGTTTTGCTCGACGAGAGAAGTGAAAGTTCCCAGAATGAGAGTGCGAGCAAGAAAGTATCCTGTGAAGAGAACAATAATGGACTTGTAGACCCAGAGGTCAACCATAAAAGTGTCTTAGGTACCGGATCCGGCGGTTCCAAACCTCCGGTTCCAGTTAGCCCAGAATAATGAAAAGAAATGAAGGAAGGTGACGACCGAAAATGTGACGAGCATAAAATGCTTCAATCCATAGAAGAAAAAGTGAGAAAGACACAAGGGAAAACAGAAATAATAAACTCCGCAGAAAATGAACTAGCATCCGTCTGAAAACGGGGAGAAAAACAAAACCTTTGTTCCTTCTAAGGAAACCAACTTCTAGAGTCAAATTCATCTTCTGCAGGATAAGAATTCTTATTACAAGTTTGGAAACAACTCGAGAAGATAACCGAGCATAGTTCTACAAGAATGACGCCACTCCACTCATTTATATGACATTGAAGTGCGTGAGGATGGTGAACCTTCTCTTTCACAGTTTGACTACATTTCTACAAGAATGTTTCCTATATACCGAGATTCTAACAGATGAACATAACAGACTAGGTACTCTCTACATTTGTTTTCATGATCAGCAGGCCTCCAGACAGAAAAATGAGAGATACAAGAGCATCAGTAACAGCAATTTTTGTTCGATGGTGAAGCATCAGCAACATTAATGATCGTACCTCGACCGGGAGGACTAGTTGTAGCAACTGCTTCTTGAGCCGCAAGAGCTTTCTTGTTTATTATATGATAGATCTCAGTCAGAATGGTCTGAAATGCCTTCTCAACGTTTACAGCTTCCAATGCAGATGTCTCGAGAAAAGATAGACCCTCCTTCTCTGCTAAAACCTTGGCATCTTCCTCAGAGATGGCTCTCAGATGCCTCAAGTCCGACTTGTTTCCGACCATCATGACCACAATGTTGGAGTCGGCGTGATCACGAAGCTCACGAAGCCACCTCTGAACGTTATCAAATGTCTGCCTCTTCGTTATGTCATAGACCAACAGAGCACCAACAGCACCCCTGTAGTAAGCGCTTGTAATAGCTCGGTACCTCTCCTGCCCAGCAGTATCCCATATTTGTGCCTTGATTGTCTTGCTGTCTACCTACACAAAAGCTGTGTCATTCATGGAAGGTCAAGGAAGCGTGCATATTAGTTCTTGCACCTAAAGGAAAAGCTTAGATATGTTAATATTGTGCTCGGTACATCTTACATTTGAAGATAACGGGGTCAATTTGTTTTCCATGGCCAACACTACAGTAGAGTTGCATGGATTCATGATGTTTAGGCCAGCCACTTATCATTAGATGTGAAAGAGTTGTTCATGGCATCACATTCCACTTGGGGTTGTTTGCATCACGGGCTTGCACGAGCCGGAACCACAAAAACAGCGCTGTGCGGGCCCGCACATGGTACGACAAAGACACTGCATCATGCAACCCACCCCGCGTGGTCAAAATGAAGGCAAAACTCGGGGCCAGCGTGGCGTGCCTCTGAGGATGCAACGCAACATCCCGAGCCATATGGGCCGTTGTACCTGGCTGCTCTGTGCCGGCCATCGATGCAAAGGCCTCCTTAGAGGCCAATAAACCCGAGACCTGTAGATTAAAAACACTACAAAGTACAAAGACCAATTGCAATTTTCAGAAGGTTCTTGCTTACTACAATTCCCACAAGAGAACATGGTATCCACAAATCAAATAGAATTCCAAAAGGTGGATTTGGAACCAACACCATGTACCACTATTAAAGCATGATTTTCAAAAAGCAGTTGCCACAATCAGCTTCATATTATGAAAAAAAAGCAGAAGGAAGCAAAACTTATATGCTATAATGTGCGCAAAATCTAAACCCAAATAATGCCTTGGCAGCTATCTAAGTACTCCTTGAGGCAAACCTCGTTGTTTTCATAAAGGTCCTTTGTATTTGAGTTTTTAGTGCCCTCTTGGTTCAGGAACGACTTTGTAGGATCCCACATAGGAAATTGTTTCTAGATTATATTCAGCTTGTGGTTTTGGTGTGGCTTCTGGGAATCGACATAGAATAGTAATGACTAGAATAGCGTGGTTCAGACAATCAAAAGTTAAACGTAGTTTAAGAAAATGATAGGTCAAAGCTACTTTGTCATGTTTCGCTCATAAAGCAGAGGCTTCCCAACGTTTCATATAACCGATGCAAGATTAACAAACCATATTCTACTCACTGCTGGCCTGATGACACAGAAAACCCGCACGATATATCAACTATTAATTAGGGATGTTCATGGAGGGGTTTCTCCACTCTGTGGAGACCCACCTCCAACGGGCGGATTTGGAGAGTGGAAACGGGAATGGAAGAACAAGGAAATCCTTAATGGAGATGACGATAGCGTGTCCCTTTCCGCGAACCCAACTTCGACCTTTCCTCTAATTGATTCTAAAAAGTTTTATCTATTTAAAAATAGAATAAATTATAAAAGAAAATAAATAAAAGAAAGTGTTACCTTTTTTGAATTCGTGAACTCGCCACCATTCTCCACATTTCATTAGTAATAATATGTTTTAATTTAAATATATTTTATATAAATTAGGTTTCATTTCATACATGAAAATGAGTTCTGTTGAGCATCTCTCTTTTCTCGTAAGGGTCACCGCGGGAGCCCGTGGAGACATGGAAAAAGGGATGAAGACGGTTTTAGTCTCTGTAGTGAGATGGAGACTTGTATCCCGGTCTCGTCCTGCCCCATGAACATCCCTACTTGCGAAGAATGCAATGTGGCCACTAATAACCATGAGACGTTAGGGTAGGTAATAAACCTGAATCCAACCCGAACTAAAAAACTAATATCATAACCGCTCCATCACAACCCACGGCTTTCAGAGTTCACAGCCCTCACCAGCCCCGCACTGAACCCATCAATAACCATCCCGACCCAATCCAATCCTCATTTATTGTGAAAGATCATTTTTTTATTTTAAAAATAACTTTAAAATATGTTGTCTTTGGAATTACATAAATTTGTTCTCCATGACAATCTTAAGCCGTAGTAAAAAAGGCTAATTTAAACGTGAAGGACATCTACTTTTTTTTTATTTATAGAAGCTTACATCCCCTCTCTACATAAGTTTCAATATGGAGACCAATCTTAGGCCATAGTAAAAAGCCTAAGTTAAACGTGAAGGACATCTAATTTTTCTTATTTATAAAAGCTTACATCCCCCTCTTTACATAAGTTTCAATATGGAGACTAAACACCACAGAACATACATGGGAATATGGGATTTTTGGTCTCACATTAAGGAACTTTGAGGAGAGAGGTGTGAAATTATATAAATAAGAGAAAGGTGGATGACCTCCACATTTGACTTGAGTCTTTTAACTAGGCGTTAAGATCATCCACAGGGGAAGATACATATTAAAAAAAATTATATATACATACACCGGGACAGATCGAGTCATGTTCACCTTTAAACCCAATCCTCCCCTGCATGAAAGAGTTATCTCAAGCCGACTTGCTGTAGGGAGGGTTCTCAACATTGAGAATCTGCACCATGTGGGGTCCGGTTGGGTTGGTTACCCATGGGTTGGGTATGGATTGCCATCCCTAAGTGGACGGACTAAAGATTGTAATCTAATGGCATTTCATTTCACACGTGATGTTGGAGCGGTGCACTGATAAAGCAATACCCCACACACCCACATGAACAACATAATGCAAAGGCATGCCTAAATAGAACAAAGTTGCAACCAAGGGGAAATACAAGTAACACTTTCTTCTGTGATCTTGAATTTCCTCAAGATGAGAGGTCTCTCGCACTACAAAGCTCAAACAAACAGATAACCAAGCACAATTTTCCCATTACCATCATATGAACCAAAAATATACAGTAAAATGATGGATGATAAACATGTTACCTTGGCATGTTTTGCAAAACTCTTTAGTGCTTACAATAAATGGACATGTATATACACGAAGCAGATATTTTAGAAAAAACGATGACACGTGCAATCGAATTTGCCAAAGCCTGTTATGCAAGAAAATTCAATACGTTTATACAATCATAGGTGCGCTTAAAATTCATTTTCAAGATGTACTTACAAACTAAAAGGAATCTATGCCTATTGACAAGAAAACAATCAAAATCCCGAGCTATTACTATTCAATTTTCATACTTGTAAGTTTCTTTCAATTGCTTGAACGATTCTTATATATTGTTTTAAACCTTGGTGTTTTGTGTTTTCATTCTTTTGCTTGGCCAACGATCTAGAGTCCCTGATCAGAAAGCTACAAAGCAAATTGACATAATCAATAACCTTGATGGGCACAGCATACAAGATTCAAGCACAGAGAGGCACGTGTTACCATTGAGACTGGAAAGCAAGAATGAGATTTCATTTGTAAATTAATTTAGGCAAAGCGACAAATTACAGAAAGATGCCGGTAACGGATCATCCTTAGTCGGTAAATCTATTGATTAAGCCAGAGTATATATAAACCACCAAGAACAGAGTTTCATCTACGAAATATCAATTTGAAGAAAGAAATAAGCATTCACAGAAAGCGAAGAACCATACAAAAGGATCGGGAGAAGGCATTTTTAGAAACCAATTATCAAATTAACCAAGCAGCAGCCAAAATCCAATGACAGAATCGGTGTTCATGTGCGCGCGGCGAGAGAGAGAGAGATGCTACCTGAAGCGTCCGCGTCGCGAATTCGACTCCAATCGTCGACTTTGACTCTAAGCAGAACTCGTTTCGCGTAAACCTGGACAAAATGTTGGACTTTCCGACTCCGGAATCTCCAATTAAGACGATCTTGAAGAGGTAATCGTACTCATGTTCACCCCTATGAGCCATCCCTCCGCCCGACCGCTCGATCTAATCCGAAACCAAACAGCAAACAAAGACTCGATCAGAAATCGCAAAGAACCAAATGAAAGCCAAACTGCCGTCTGAGAATACAAACTCCGAGCCTTAATCTACGATAAGAAAAAACAGAACCTATCCGCAGAGAGAGAGAGAGAGAGTAATTACAAAGAGTAAGAGAATCGAAGAAGAAGCACAGCAACAATTCTTTCCTCCTTATTTTTGAATTAATTCATCTGGTTTTCTTTTACCTCGTCAAAGAAGAAATGCCTTCGCAGAACTCATGCAGGTCAAGAGAGAGAGGGAGAGAGAGAGAGGGGGGGGTGTCTTCAATCATGCATTTGTTGGACAGAAAGGCGCGAAGAAGCGGCAAATCCGTAACGGCCTCAAAGAGAGAGAAAGAGATTCTCGGTCCTGTCCTTGTTTTGGGGGGGAAGTAGAAATAAATCTCTGGTCCTAGCCTTTACCTCCTGACACGAGGGCGTATTTGCCCTTTAACATTACTTTGGGCTCACATATATCTCAGACGTCATTCAATGTAACGATTTTGCTCTTTTAATATCATTTTGCTTAAAAAGAACTGCCTCTCCTAATCTCCTCTCTCTCTCTCCCGTCAGCCATACCCCATTTTTAGTCTTTCCCTCCCTCTGGTCATATATATATATATAGAGAGAGAGAGAGAGAGAGAGAGAGAGAGATGATCAATCCAATTCGAAAGATGATTAAATTTTCTCAAAATTTTCATCGTTCAATTGTGATGGTGAACAGTGGAGTTTTGAAATGATAAAATAGAGCATAGCATTGAGAATTAAATATTAGTATATTTGTTTTTTTAAATTGAAATTTTTATCATTGTGATGATCAAACAGTGATATGTTTGAGAAGGATTGTGGTGATCAAATGGTGATGATGTTTGAGAAGGATTGAGCATGAACTAATCCTACTCTCTTATATATATTTCATAACCTTCTTGGCATTTTCATCATAGCATGAACTAATCCTACTCTCTTATAGATTTTCGCAAAACTATGTTCAGTTTTAACTATTATAAAGAGATTACCCAGTATCTATTTGATTAAAGTGGCAAATAATTTATGCTTGTATATCAATCAACTAACAAGGGAAAACATGAGGTTATTCAGCTACGCTTATGATACACATGATGTCAAACTTGTTACTATTCATGGAGAAGTTGGAGAAACAAAATACAACAAAATTTACTGTATTGTTCTTTTAGTTATTGTAGGAATTGACTCTCATGTTAAAAAAGGTCTAACATGATTTATGCAACAAAACATGATTTACAAATACAATAAGCAGAGAACATCATCAAATTCATACAAAAATTTGAAGAAAACCATAGTAAATATTCACTAAGGGTGTTTCCGCAACAATTACATTCTTGGTGTTAGCATTTACATCCACAATATAAATGCTTTTTCAGCTACACGAATTAGTGTTGAGAAGAGCATTTCACCCAAATCATGTGTCAATTAAAATATTAAATTTAAGGAATCACACACTTACCATAATAAAAAAATATTATTCCTAATATTACTTGTTTTGCTATTATTTGTTTGTTTCCTTGCTATCTTAATAAATGCTATTGAAAGAACTTTATTTTCTTTATTGTTCCTCATGTATTCATTGTTTGATTTGTGTGATCAACGGTAAAGATTTAATTTTTAAAGCATTTAATGCATGCAAATTACAAAAATTATATTGATACTTTTCACTTTTAAAATTCAAATCTCCATTATTTATCATACTAGCAAGACATTTACCACTCTCTCTCTCTCTCAAACAATTGGGATCTTTAAGTAGATTTCAAGGATAAGTGTGCGCACAAACTATACTCTCACTTGGTATTATTTTATGCTTTAAAGATCTCACCGGTTGATATCAACAATTGGGATCTTTAAGTAGATTTCAAGGATAAGTGCGCACAAACTATGCTCTCTCTTTATATATATAAAGAAAGAGAGAGAGAGAGAAAAAGAATGGAAATTGCTAGACTCTTATTGATAGATAGTTCATCTCTTTAATTTGACGATCCATATTCAAAAAGAAAAAATAGCTTCTTCAAAAGTAAAAAATATAAAGTATATCTTATACCTTTTACCTTTATATTGTTATTTCTATAGCTTCATGACCGATATAGTATTTCCTTTTCAAAAAGGTTAGGTGTTCAATACTTGACATCATTAAATATTGTTGGATTAATTCTTGTCTTATAGTATTTGTTTAATATTTGATCATTATTATAAGATCTCAATCATTCGTCTATGACGGTAAACGATTGAAATTGAAATTTAAAAGAATACTTTTTGCAGATGTCTCATGCATACCTTTTATTTGTAGAATTTTAAATTTTAGTTTAAGCGAGTCATCTTCTAAAATCTGGAGGCACATTCGTCTCAATTTTGAGGGGCATCACGAAATTAGTGATTACTTGGATGGCTTTCTTCTTAAGGAAGCTCGAAGGGACATGCTGGTTCTTCCCTCCTCTACCAATTTGGTTCCTGTCTACTGCCGGATCCCGTCTTATCTGCGACGTCCATCATTGCCCGTCCGAAGCCGGTAATTTCGAATTCCGGTCTCCTCCGTCCCATCCGTTCTTGTTTGCTCCATTCGATTTCGTTCCCGATCTCCGCTTTCCCTCCGGCATAAACGCGCCACGGAGCTATCGGTCGGAAATGAAGGAGGACACGGTGAAGCTCATTAGCGCGGAGGGTTTCGAGTTCATCATCGACAGGAAGGCCGCTCTCGTGTCCACTACTCTCAGAAACATGCTCACTTCTTCAGGTATTGCGGAATTTCGGTTCCGTCTTATCCTGGATTTGTTTTTTGATGAATTACGGTTAGATCTAGGGTTTCTGATCTTATGGATTTGCGCGATCTGGTTTCCGGTAGGTAGTTTTACGGAGACGCAGCTAGGAGAGGTGAGATTCCCAGATATTAGTACCGCGGTTCTGGAGAAGGTCTGCCAGTACTTCTACTGGTCATTGCAGTACGCGAGGTATGCCTTTGTTGTCCGTGTAGACCGATGATTTTGTATCCTTCTTTATTGTTCTTTCTGATTACGGTTGATTGCGAATTTCGGCTTGTTTTGGACATCTTGGTTCTTTGATGCACTTAATGGAACGGATTATTCGTTGTGCATAGAGATCATTTGATTAATTTCCGCAGGGTTTGCATCGTTGGTTATGAGTTTTTTCTATCGTTTTCTTTGGACCTTGAGAGTGTTTGATGTAGAGGATCAGGTTTAGGCTCAGTAGTTGTTAGACTCGGAAGTGGTTTCTTGTATCAGAAATTGGTCTTTTTATTCATTGCATATTATTATTCATTTTTGGCTTTTCATCACTCATTTCATATATCGTCGTTGGAAGTTTATTCCTTGAAGAGATGTCTAGACTCTAAGTTGCTTGTTCTTTAATTAATTCCTTAGGACCTACATCACTGATGATTGACTGGTACAAGCGTCATCTAATGTAAGACGTTGTACACTATATATAAGTATTCTACTCAAGATTGTGATAGTAGGTTCGAGTGTTAGGAGGTCACTGATGAATTCTTATGTCTGCAGGCACACATGCAGGTGGTGAGCACAACAATTTTTGAAAATCATAGTTGTAGACACGTAGGGGATCACCCTTGCATGGCCAGTCCCAAGCCCGAATAAAGGAGGAGGGTTGTGTTAGTCTTCCGACAGCCACCGTAAAACTTTGTTGGATCTTTATACCATGGATTATACAAATTATGAGAATTGTGTTGGGGCGTCCCTTCTTAGCGATGCACGGCAAAGCCCGAATGGAGTGAAAAGTAAGCAAGGGTCTCTACATTTTCACCTGAATGTACTCAATTAATTGTATGGAGAGTTTCCACATCATGAACGAGTGTGGGTAAAGAAGTTAGTCTCGCTACATTGTCGTTCGAATGTAATGAACAAATTGTAGAGAGGATCTCTTCATTTTCAGTATGGATGGATGCAAGTGGTAAGGAAGCTAGTCCTAGATAATAAGATTCGTATTAGTTCTTGGAATATCGGAACATTGTCCGGTAAGCTAATGGAGGTGGTAGATACTATGATTCAGAAAAATATTCATATCCTATGTTTACAAGAGATAAAATGGGTTGGAGAAAAAGCAAAGAAGATTGAGGATATAGGTTTTAAATTATGGTACTTAGGAAAGGAAAATGCTCTAAACGAAGTTGGTATTATCATAAATAAAGATTTAAGGGATAGTGTAGTAGACATACAACAACATGGTGACCGAATCATGACGTTGAAATTAGTATTAGGTGCAGAGGTTTTTAATATAGTTTGTGCTTACGCGCCCCAAGTTGGACTAGAAGATAGTATCAAGATAGTTTTTTGGGAGGAGTTAGATAAGGTGATTCAAAAAATTCCACAAAAGGAGATGATTTGTTTAGGAGGAGACTTAAATGGACATGTCGTAAAGAGGCATTAGGATATCAAGGTATTCATGGAAACTTTGGTTTTGGGAAGGTAGGTAGATTTTAAATTTTGCTATGGCATTTAATCTTTTTATAGTCAATACAATCTTCAAAATACGAGATAGAACATTTAATTGCTTATAAGAGTGGTTTATCACAAACATACACAACAACAACAACTAAGCCTTTTCCCATACTAGACGGGGTCGGCTACATGGATCATTCTTTGCTTATCATAAATACAAATTGATTATTTTGTTTGTAGGAAAAAAGATAGATCGTGTTTTAAAGATTTAAGGTAATTTTAGGAGAAAGCTTAACCACCTAACATCGATTTATAGTTATGGATTTACAGGTAAAAAGTGGACAAAGAAGAAAAGAGTGCATCGGATCGAGCTATTCAAACTAAATGGTGGAACCTCAAAAGCGAGAAAGAAGGTATATTTAAACAGGCAATCCTTCAATGAGATGTTTGGAATTATGTTGGTACACCTTGTGATATGTGGAATAATATGTCTATACATATTAAGAAAGTGGCAAAAGATGTATTAGGTGAATCTAAGGGAGGTGTACTGGCACAAAAAGAAGCTTGGTGGTGGAGTGAAGTGGTGAAAGTTAAAATCAAGGCAAAGAGGGTATGTTACAAATTACATTATGCTAAGAAGACTAGTGAAACTTTAGAGGCTTGTAAGAAAGCAAAGAAAGAAACGAAAAAGGCCGTTAGTGAAGCAAAAGCTAAAATTTGGGAGGATTTATATAAAAAACTCAACTAAAAAAAGAGTTAAAGAGATATTTTTAGGATAGCTAGGGCTAGAGATAAGAAAACTAAAAGTCTTAATTTTGTTAGATTTATCAAATACGAGGATGAGAAAATTCTAGTGGCAAATGATGATATAAAAAATAGATGAAAAAACTATTTTTATAAGCTTTTTAATGCAAATAAAGATGTTAGTGTTAGTTTAGGAGAGTTAGCCAAATCAGAAAAGTTATAAACCACAATTTCTACTGACATATTTAGAAGAATGAAGTCAAAGAGGCTTTTAAACATATGAAGGGTGGGAAATATGTAGGACCAAACAATATTCCTACAGAAGTTTGGAAAATCATAGGAGAGAAAGGAATCACTTGGCTCACAAGACTATTTAATGAAATATGAAGAAACCAAAAGATGTCCGAGAAATAGAGAGTGAGTACACTTATACCCATATGAAAGAACAAGGGAGACATTTAGAATTGTGCGAATTATCGGGGTATCAAGTTAATGAGTCGTACTATGAAATTATGGGAAATAATTATCGAACGTAGGTTAAGACAAGTATCGAGTACAACAAATAACCAATTTGGATTCATGTCAGGAAGATCTACTATTAAAGCGATTCACCTTTTGCGACGTCTTATAGAACATTTTAGAGAAAAAAAGAAAGACCTTCATATGATATTTATTGATGTAGAAAAAGCTTATGATAGGATACCAAAGGACATTCTTTGGAGAACCTTGGAAAAAAAGGTATCCCATTGACATACATAAACCTTATAAGAGACATGTACGATGGTGCAAAAACATGTGTGAGGACTCATAAAGGAATGAGAGACTTATTTGAAGTTAATATTGGGTTACATCAAGGATAACTTTATGTCCATACTTATTTATAATAGTAATTGATGAGTTAAAAAAACATATTTAAGATGAAGTACCTTGGTGTATGTTATTTGTAGATGACATTGTGTTAGTGGAGGAGTCTAAGGAAAAAGTTAATAGAAAATTGGAACTAAAGAGAGAAACACTAGAAAGTAAAGGCTTCCGACTTAGTAGAGCAAAGACAAAATATATGGAATGTAAGTTTGATCATTTGGTTACTTTAGAGGACATAAAAATCAAAATTGGCACACAATGTATCTCCCAAAAGAAAAGTTTTAAATACCTGGGATAAATTTTTCAGAGTGATGGAAGAATTGATGGAGATATTATTCATAGAATTAATGCAGGTTGGTTAAAATAGAGAGGAACATCATATATTCTTTGAGACAATAAGACATCATTAAAGTTAAAAGGTAAATATTATAGAGCAACAATTAGACCTGTCATGTTTTTTGGTTACGAGTGTTGGGAAGTTAATCATCAACACGTACAAAAGATGTTTGTGGCATAAATTAAGATGTTGAGATGGATGAGTGGTCATACAAGGAAAGAATATATACATAATGAGGTTATTAGAAACAAATTGAGAGTGACACCAATAGAGGATAAAATGAGATAATACCGTTTAAGATGGTTTGGACATATAGAAAGAAGATCAAAAGAAGCTCCTATAAGAATGTATGAAAAACTAGATTTTGAAAGTATTAAAAGAGGTAGAGGACAACCACAAAAGTATTGGAAATAAACAATAAAGAATGATCTAGCTTATGTTGAGTTAACTGCTATCATGACACATGATAGGTTTCTGTGGAAACAAAAAATCCATGTAGCCGACCCTGTCTAGTATGAGAAAAGGCTTAGTTGTAGTAGTAGTTGTAGTAGGCACACAGCTACAAACAAGTATATATATATATAATCGAAAGTTCATAAAACTATTCGTGACGATCCAAGCATACAATATTACCATGCGGATCAATCCAAATAACCGATTTCAACTGCCAATATTCATGAAGTGGCTTAGTAACAGAGCACCAAAACGTATTTAAATTAGATAGTGCTGAATTAGATAACATAAGAGAACTATGAGTGTTGAGTGATGAAGCATCTGACACAAGTGTGGCACCCCAATAAAAACCTGTATACAGCGTTAGTTATTTTCATCATTAGAGATGTAAGTGTCTATATGAGTGTTATTTTTGTTGTTAGGGATGGAAGTGTCTGTGTCCATGAAGGCGATGCTCTTGTAAGTTTGTAATGCTGTTTATGATACAATAAGATGATATTTTCCTTGAGAATTGAAAAGTTTGAGGATTCAAAATGTGTGGTCTGGCAGTTTCATAGATATTATTCATGATTTTGTATCTCGTACTCTTTTCAACTAAGTGCACAAATTATGTTCAATGTTTGAGAACCTTGTTGGTGTGCAGCTTCTGATGATGTGTTTCTTTTAGTATGTCAAAGTGAGAGGGATGCCTGGATAAATCCATCCCAGCCAATGATTGATAAATTAATAGTTTAATCAGCTAAACAACAAATAAGCCTTTTCCCATACTAGATGGGGTGGGCTATAATAGTTTAGTCAGCTATTCAAATTTGTTTTTGGTTTTAGTTGATCATGGCTAGGTTTGCTTGTAGATTGTTCCCACAGATTTAGCATAAACTAGATTTGTTCACTGCCATATCTATTTTTCCTTTACTTTCTGAAGTTCTTGCCATTTGATTTCTATATTCATCATGGGATAATTTAAAATATTGAATAAATAACTTTATACCGAACACCAAATGTTTTGTGTTCTACACCATTGACTGAATTGACGCACAGACAAAACCAAGTGGTTTATAAAAATGTAGGATGGAGGTTACACAAATGAATGTCTTTATGTGGTTGTACGTGCACCATTTCATGTTTCATGTGCATCCTTGTCTGTTTGTGCATGTGGAGTGGTTTCTCTAGCGACAAAATTAGTGAAACAATTTCACAAGATTATCATGATCTTTGGCAATTCATGAACTCTGGGATAGGTTTCTCAAGAATTAGTTATTAGTTCTCCTTTTCTCTTCTGATCCACAACATATACCATTTTTCTTCTTGTCTGTGAAAACAAATTTTCATGACATGCCATTGCACGTTCATAACCTGTAAGAAGGTACGAAAAACTAGATTTTGAAAGTATTAAAAGAGGTAGAGAGGACGACCACAAAAGTGTTGGAAAGAAACAATAAAGAATGATCTAGCTTATTGTGAGTTAAATGCTAACATGGCACATGATAGGGCTCTGTGGAAACAAAGAATCCATGTAGCCGACCCCGTCTAGTATGGGAAAAGGTTTTGTTGTTGTTGTTGTTGTTGTTGTTTACCATTGCATGCATGTGCATGAACACACACATAGACTTATATAAATACAACAACAACAACCAAACCTTTTCACACAAAAGGTAGGGTCAGCTACAGTGGATTTTTTGACACCATATAGCCCGATCTTGTGCCATATTAGCTCTTAATTCATCAAAGTCATATTATGTTTAATACTTTCCCTCCACCTCCAGCACTACAGTATTCCTCTTCCTCTTTTAATGTGTTCACTGTCTAGTTTGTCCATCTTCTTACTGGAGATTCGTTAGGTTGTCTCAGTATATGTTGAAACCATCTTAGGCATGTCTCTCTCATCTTGTCTTCTATCGGTGTTATCCCACCCTTTTTTTAATAACCTTATTAAAGGATATGGTGTTGGCAAAAAAATATTCAAATATTTGGTTGTCTCACTAAATACCTGCTTGAGTTCTTTAAATGTTTTCATTCAGAAGCTTGTACTTGGTTAATTCAAAATCATCTTAGTTGAGATTACACATTAATCTTTGAATTAGAGTGAGATGAGCTAGAAATCCCAATCTACCAGCGTTAGTTATGTAATTCAATATTTTCTTTGCTCTTGTTTCTTGATTTTCTTAACTTTGGGTTTCATAATTGGATTGAGATGGTCTGTTCTTATGAATTGTTTGTTGGTAGCGATAGCGGCAAAGATTCTGTTCCAAAACTTACAACTCAAAAAGTAGCTACCCATATTCTAGAGGTGGTATCTAGGACCATGTTCCTGTCTTTTATGTTGCCTGCACCTGATATCATTTGCTTAGGGAATTATCATAAAAAAATTAAAAACATGGAAGGTCATGCTTTGGAGCTCTTTGCAACATTCAGGAACGCGATTTCCACGTTTCAGGTAGAATATGTAATGGCAGATATTGATGTTGATGTCAATATTGTGCAACATTAGATCTGTGCCTTTTATGACTAGTGAAAAAATTAAAAGTAAATGTCATTAGAGCTGTATCATTGTGTGTGAAGGACGATGATGCTGATATATCGAGAGCTACGTGCTTATCATCTTTAATTGATGGCTTCATGTCCTTATTCTTTACCTGGCAGTATGGGGTTCTGTAAGCATGAGATATTATTGTACTTCACCTCATTCGTTTCATCTTTGTATGGCTGTAGGCTAGTAGGCTTATAGTTGACACATTGGGTTGTGTGTTCGCTTTTTCAAATTGTTAACCAAAACCAAGTCTTTTCCCACACACCTCGACACACTATGTGGATTTTGCTAGATGGATCCTTGATCGGTTGCCAGATCACGTGTCGTATTAACATTTAATTCCAAAAGAGCAAGATCATATCTTCAATGTACTGGTGTTCTGTTATTGATCTTTTGGGTTGTTTGTTTTTACAGTGGGAAGAGACAGAATTTCACATTGAACCGGAAATTACTTTGGAGTTGATGATGGCAGCTAATTATCTCCATACATGACACGAATTCTGTGATGTAGGCATTCTCAAACTGCATGTGTTTAAACTTGTTCCAGTAAAAACACACTCATGGTTGTCAGTACATTGCCCATCTCAACATGTCACTCCTATTTATTTACAATTCATCTCACTGCATGCTGTTTGTGTCATTAATGATGTGAAACCCTGGGGATCCTGTTTTATGATTGCGGTAGAAATTTCAACTGGCATGCAATAAATCTTAGGTTTTCTAAATTTCTCTGAAAATTTAAATGGAAAAGCAGGTTAATTATGTAATAAAAAATTGAAATGCGCTTCCAGTAAGGTTTTTAAGTAGAAAACACTTGAAAGCAAAATGCGTTCTGACCAGCAAATCTGCGGTTCTAAAGCCTGTTATTTTCTTCCTTTTACAATGGGGAGGCCGAAGCCAAGTATATACATGCCCCGGGAATCGACCTGAGTCTGGTGAGTTGAGAGTTCTACCAGGTGAGCTAACGCTCTGAGTGCAGCTCTAAAACCTGTTCAGATAAAAATGAATTCCACTTCGCTATACCTGTTTGGATATTCATATATTGATATAAATTTCTATGTGAAGTTATAAAGTTCTCTTGCTCATTCAGGTGGAAGTTAACAGAGCAAGGATTGAACTCAACCTGTTTGCAGCCGATGTTGATCAATAAGACAGACCGATCTCAGCTCTGCGCATTAGATTCAGACCCAAGACAAGTAGCTTACATGATTTGGCGGCTCTCGCAAACAGGGGAACATCCTTGCTCCAACTCCTTTGACGAACGATTCAGAGTTCGTCTTGGCCTCACTAGGGTAGGTGCATCCTTGCTTGATGCACACCCGGGTGCCGAATCGCAGCAGTGTGCTATGCTCCCTTTTGGCTTTAAGCGGCCGGGTTCAGATGGATGTTGACAGAATGCCAATAGCGATGTTCGAACAATAAGATTGACAATATAAGACGGCCCGGAATCCCAAAACAATCACAAACCCGGTAAGTCCATTTTTAACGTCCAGGTAACGGGTCAACCTGTTTCTGATGGAAGCTGAAAACGGTTCTCAAAGTTCATGGTCGTTCGTTGTCCACTCAATCTAAAAGCTAATATGAAGAAAAAGGAGTTGCATAAAGAAACATGCACCCAGGGCGTCAGCTCAACTGTCAGGCCGCTCTGACGCCCTTCTGCTGGTGTGGAGTTCCGATTCCCAAGGGGGTTTGGCTTGGGCCTCCCTTTGTAACCAAAAAGAGAAATGAAAGAGATGCTGCTGCGTAGAAGTAATTTGCAGAAACAGACACCTGAAGGGGATACCCTTTGTGGACTTTCATGGTAATTAAACTTCGAGAATCTACAATATCATCTCTAATCTTAATTACAAAACCCAAATGTAATCACCAAAAGCATAATTTACCCATTCCATTACACGTTAAAACCTAGGTTAGGAAAGGGAATTTTTTCCAAAGGAGTGAATTTTGTAAGCATAATAGTTCATAGTACATTACCCAAATTTCCCTCCCAAACCAGGATAAACCACGATAAAGATCCAAGCCTTCAAAACTGATGACTGCCAAGAAGCACACAACAGTACAATCTTTCTCAAATTACCCGCTAAAACGCGTTTTGGTTAACTAATTTCGGAAGATATGCAATGGTTTTTCTTAATCATTAATGTCAAACCCTATCCTCAGAAAATACAGCGATATGCTATTCAGATGGGCGGATTTTGGAGCCCAACAGACGGATTTATCGGCGACGATCTCATCTTAAGAAGGCATGGAGGACGGTGCAGATGTAGATCAAGAGAGCGACAGGGACGAGAAGGACGAGAGGGCCGACGGCGCTCATAGTCCAAAAACCCCTACAAGAGAGCGACCCCACCTTGATCTGAACGACGTCGACCAGGGCGAGCATGAGGAACAGGCAGCCGCTCACCGATCCGATGGCCGAGACGAGCATCCCGACACGGAGCGCATTCTTGTTGACGTGTGCGAAGATCCCGGCCCCGTCGCCGTGGCGGTGGTCATTGGCGTGGTTCTCGGCGATGCGGATGGCTTGCTTCAGCCCCTGTGCGACGACGCTGGAGAAGAGGAAAGAGGCGAAGGAGTACACGTGGAAGGAAATGATTCCCTCGGCGACTTCCCGGCCGGGGACGCAATTCGGGTCGCCGATGAGGCTGGTCGAGGGGTCGGCAGGGTTCCAGGCAAGGCCGATGAAGACGGCAAGGGTGAAGAGTGAGTTCACGTGGACAATGGCGTCGAGCGCCGTCACGTGGATGCTGGTCGCCGATCTCGGCACCTTCCCTCCCCCTCCGGCCATGGTGCCGCTGCTTCTGATCTCTCTCCTCTCTCTGTTGCAGAGATTGAGCGAGGGTTGGTATTTGTCAGAGAAGAAGGTTATATGGAGACGCCATTTCCGGATTCCTTTTCTTTTACAAGAAAAGCATGAAAGTGTTGTAGCCGCGCGGCGTTTGGATACAAGAATTTGGAAAAAGGATCGCAACGTTTCTGGGTTTTGCTTTTCCCACGAGATATGGAATTCCTTTCGTCGTCGGTGATAGTTTCCCTGACTACGGTAACTCTTTATGCATCTGGGCCTCGGCTCATCCTATTAGCAAGGTGAGAGAGGCTCGGCTCAGCTCATGTAGCCTGTTGAAATGAGCTATGGAGGATGAGAAGAGAAGAGTATTGCTTTAGGTAGTGGATGAAACTCAGCATGACTTTCAATCTTGGATTACCACTTATAAGTAGTTTGAGCAACAACCTCTATCTTGAATGGAATGTATCAAACCCATTATTAACTGGTTTTCACATTATAAACAGATGTGAGCAAGAAAGTTAGTTCTGCTACAAGGTGGAGAAAAATAACGAAGTTTGATGTACAAAAATAAGATTAATGTATTAACTAATAAATAGACAGAATTGGTGATACTATAATCAGAGAAAAATGATGGTTTAGACAAAAAAAACAAGTATGTTGGAGGAAAAGAGACCCGAAAGTACAAACCTGTTTATAGGCATCATTGTTTTGGTGAACAAAATGAAGACGACACCGAATTTAATAATTTTGCTATAGTATATTATCTATGGATCTTCGCACACTAAAAGCACTTGAACCTAGCACAAAAACCCATTTTTCTCAGATAAAAAAGTTACAGCAGTCCAATGTTCAGTCTGATAAACCATGTATCTTCTTCCATGATTTCACTCTTCTTGGAAAAGAAAGTACCAGAATTTTAAACGTAGAAAACGACAAGGTGCAGTTCTAGATTCATTTCTTTCATGAAGAGAGAGCATAACATATAGCAGCAACTCAAATCATCATGCGAGAAGGATCATGCTGCTCAGGTCTTGGCTTAAGACTACAACAACAACAACAACTAAGCCTTTTCCCATACTAGACGGCGTCGGCTAGATGGATTCTTTGTTTCCATAGATCCCTATCGTGTGCCATGTTAGCAGTTAACTCACAATAAGCTAGATCATTCTTTATTGTTTCTTTCCAACACTTTTGTGGTTGTCCTCTAGCTCTTTTAATACTTTCCAAATTTAGTTTTTCATACCTTTTTACTGATTCTTTTGATCTTCTTTCTATATGTTCAAACTATCTTAAACTATATTCTCTCATTTTATCCTCTATTGGTGTCACTCCTAATTTGTTTCTAATAACCTCATTATGTATACGGTCTTTTCTTGTATGACCACTCATCCATCTCAACATCTTCATTTCTGTCACAAACATCTTTTGTACATGTTGATGATTAACTTCCCAACACTCATAACCATAAAACATCTTTTAACTTTAATGATATCTTATTATCACAAAGAATATATGATGCTCCTCTCTATTTTAACTAACCTGCATTAATTCTATGAATAATATCTCCATCACTCTGAAAAATTTATCCTAGGTATTTAAAATTTTTCTTTTGGGAGATACATTGTGTGCCAATTTTGATTTCTATGTCCTCTAAAGTAACCAAATGATCAAACTTACATTCCATATATTTTGTCTTTGTTCTACTAAGTCGGAAGCCTTTACTTTCTAGTGTTTCTCTCTTTAGTTCCAATTTTCTATTAACTTTTTCCTTAGACTCCTCCACTCACACAATGTCATCTACAAATAACATACACCAAGGTACTTCATCTTAAATATGTTTTTTTAACTCATCAATTACTATTATAAATAAGTATGGACATAAAATTATCCTTGATGTAACCCAATATTAACTTCAAATAAGTCTTTCATTCCTTTATGAGTCCTCACACATGTTTTTGCACCATCGTACATGTCTCTTATAAGGTTTATGTATGTCAATGGGATACCTTTTATTCCAAAGTTCTCCAAAGAATCTCTCTCGGTACTCTATCATAAGCTTTTTCTAGATCAATAAATATCATGTGAAGGTCTTTTTTTTCTCTAAAATGTTCTATAAGACGTCGCAAAAGGTGAATTGCTTCAACAGTAGATCTGTCTAGCACGAATCCAAATTGGTTCTCTGTTGTACTTGATACTTGTCTTAACCTACGTTCGATAATTCTTTCCCACAATTTCATAGTATGGCTCATTAACTTGATACCCTGATAATTTGCATAATTTTGAATGTCTCTCTTATTCTTATATATGGGTATAAGTGTACTTGCTCTGCATTCCTCGAGTATCTTTTGGTTTTTTCATATTTCATTAAATAGTCTTGTGAGCCAAGTGATTCTTATTTCTCCTAGTATTTTTCAAACTTCTATAAGAATATTATCTGGTCTTAAGACTATTTAGAATAAATCAAAACATACAAGAATCATATTTCAAATATTAAAGGAATATAGAACTGAATAATTGATCCATCAACCGTAAATGGTAAGAATGAGTAACCACTTCAATTATTTTTTAATCAAAATCGAGCAAATCATATGTACAACATTTAGATTGAAATCTCTGCAACACAACCCTATCATCATTTAGATGAATTCCAAGTTTCTCAAGAACCATCATGGAAGTAACTTTCTCAAATTCTGTTGGGAAAGAGATAATTCCATAGGAACCAAAAGATGTGATCAGCCACCAGCTGTTGGACCGACTGCTTCTTTCCTAATCGCCATGTTTTCACTTCTCCCACTGACAGATGCGCCCATCGCCTTGGCATCAAAACCAAGATATTGTGTCAAAGCCTTCTTTGCACCAAACCCGTGAGAAGGGGATTTGCAGCTCACGGAAGAGTTCGCTCCCCTTCGGTGATTGACAACCAGTAGAGGCGAGAAACTCGGCGTGGAAGAAGGCATAGGATATGGTGAAGGAGATGCAGGCATCGAGAAAGGCAGTGAGGCCCTTCTGCTATGTGCCACAATGCTGACTGTAGGTAAAGAGGCAAAGTCATCAGCATGTCTGGTCTGGTCATCAACATGGAGAAGATCATCGATCCGAGCTATGATGTTGAATGCCAGACTCTCTAGTACTCTGGAATAGCTTTCAAGAATGGAAAGTCCGACATCCTGCAAGTAATATTTCAAATATAAATACGCAAACCCAAAACTTCTAGTGAATCAAGGATGAAGCTAAATATGAAAACCTTATTGTATTGGATTTTGCTCATGTCCAAGCAGGTCTGTGAAAGACCAGGAAACCGCTGCTTCAAACAAAGCAATAGGCTCTCAGCTCTCTCTGCAAATAGTTCCCTCTGGTCTGCGTCCGACATCAGATCCTTAACTATCTCCCATGAAGATTTCGCATTAGAACGCTCCGCTGTCATTGCATGCTTTATATTTGATCTCTTTCTCAATACATAGGTTGATGCCTCGAAACGATTTGCATATTGAAGAGCTTGATGCTCGGAAGACAAGTCTAAGCAATCAAGAAGGCAATCTGAAGAGAATCTGTCCGAAGTGATGTACCTGTATATCACATCTCCTAAGCATGATCGTGCATTCTGAAACAAGGAAAATAAAAAAGCAACTGTCAACTGTTAAAAATGCAACCGTCCACATAAGAAGTAAATAGCGAAAAGCACAAGAAATGGTGACTTAATACCCTAGGAAGAGATTCTAGGTAGCTTTCAGGAACCTCCATTTCTTTTAAAGCATTGTTATTTATGGCCACGGCTGCTTTGAGTATTTGGCTTGCACATTCGCTTTTATGTTGCAACAGTTTCATTGATTTCTCATGAAGGCCACAAGGAGGAACTCTGGGGACGGGTAGCCACCATTTTTCCTCTTGGCGTCTGCCGGTCCCTTGCAGGGACCCCGCCTTATCAGCGTCTGGAGCTACAACACCTTGATCAACATAGCAGAATTCGTTCTTGCTGAAACTATCAAGGATTTCCTGTTATATTTAAATATTTCAGAACCAATAACTCAAAAGAGAGGTATAGAAGCACCAAAGAAAGCTGGTTTGCAGAAATCTTACAAGCAGCATATTGTCAAGTTTCCTCAAGGCCGGAAGATTAATGTAAATATCTGAACGTGGTCTGCTTGTCATTACCTAATTCATACAAAAAGAATTGTTGAATATACTTTCTCCAAAGTGGAAAAAGCAATGAAAATTTACAGATTCTGCTGCGAATGAGTTAATAATAGCCTTTATCAGCAGCTAGATTTTAGCCGTCCACCGAAAGTTATAAATACAACAACTAAAGCTTTTCCCATACCGAAAGTTATAAATATCTAGCAAAATTTTGACAAGTTGCTTGAAATTCATACCTCCAACTTAGTTCCACCAGGAAGTATTTGCCAAGAGGGGACGAGTTCCACAATGTGATCACTGGCACATGTGAGACATTCCATTTCTCTGCGCCACATTGACTTTTTCTCAGGAGGCAGGGGTTCTAATCTCCATATTTGCCCAAAAATGGTGGCTACAAGGACATTTCAATAGAGCAGAGAAAAAGGAGGAAGCAAAATCTTTAGTAAAAATTTGGAAGTTATTCTATAAAATCTTCCTATAAAAGAAGAAAAACAATATACCACTAAGATTGGTAATGGCATTTGAGATAGCTAGAGCAGTGCAGACGCCCTTGCCACCACCTGACATGTCTTCCCCAAGCAACAGCTTTGAAAATCTCTCTTTCATCATCTCCATCTCTTCAAGACAAAGCCATACCATGCATATCAATGGTTAAACAACTGATAATGTTGATGCTAAAATAGATTTTTTACTTTTACCATTAAATTCTACCAATGGAATAACAAATTCTAGCACAAATGGGTGCTTAACATTTCACAAAAAAATGGGAACATCCCCAATTTGAAACTGGTATATTACCAGGAATTTTATCATTTATCTTCTCCTGATGGGTGCCCCCTTTCTCGCTTACACCAACATCAAGAGGGCAAGTCTTCCCCTCGTTCTCACCAATCGGCCAGCCGGAAGAAAGTGATTCCTCCGAGCTAGTATGCTCTTCATTGCTCCCGAAACAAGTTGAACTCTCTGAACTGCAACCACTCTCAGTGAAATCTTCACTCCCTCGCTCGCCTCCCCCTTCCTTCATCTCTCTCTTCTTTTCTGAAAATCCCTCCATTTTCAGGAGATGGTATCTCAGCAAATCGTTCCTTGCCGGAAAGGAACCACTCCAGCGAGCAAAAGCTCTAAGAAATCTCGCTATCAAGAAGCCCGAACGCGGGTTCGATCAAGTGGACTGTAGTAGAAGAACGAAGTGCGATCGTTAAAGGGGCATCTGTCAACGAAGACCCGTATCATTCCCCGGAGTCTGGAAGGAGATACATTTCTAGTATTTATGTGCAGAGAGAGAGTGAAAAAGCAACGTCCGGTAGAAAATACTAGGAGATGTTTGAAGTAAAGGGCAGCATCATCACACCCCAAAATAAGCACAGAATGAATGAGAAGAAAGATTCTCTCTCTCCCTCTCTCTCTCTCCCCTTGTGTGTACAAGGCAAGGCGATTCGTGCTTGTTAGCAGACAATTCAACTATTAACTGCTTACCAATTTTACACAACAATTAAAAGAGGGTTTTCGCTGCTTCGAAAATGTAACGGATACAACACCATTGTACTTTTTGGCATGAAAGCGCAGACCTGCTTCGAGTGGTCGTCAAAGGAAGCTGAGCTCCTTGTTTTTTGGCTCAGCTCGACACACAACTCGATCTTGCGAGCTCTTTACCCTATAGCTCATGTCTTTTCGTGTTTAGAGAGACAAGCTCGAATAGAAGCTCGACTTTTACTCGGCCTAACATGTATTTCTGGTTTTATTCGTGATTTAGTTCATCACCAAACATTGTTTGAATGATTGATTTGTTTGAATTTACTAATACCTAACGCGTTAAACATATACCAGTCTCTCTCTCTCTCTCTCTCTCTCTCTCTCTCTCTCTCTCTCTCTCTATATATATATATATATATATACATATATATATATACATGTATATATATATATATACATGTATATATATACATGTATATATATATACATGTATATATATATATATACATGTATATATATATATACATGTATATATATATATATATATATACATGTATATATATATATGTATATATATATATGTATATATATATATATATGTATGTATATATATATACACACATAGATCTCTCCTTGATGTCAACGAGAAAAGAATTTTATCAGACTAAGCTCACAAAAAGGGTTTTAATTTTGTTTAAGCCTATCATTATGAAAACGTAATTGTAGGGGCATGGATTCCCAAAACTTACTAGGTTCTCTCGAAGTTTTGATATCGTTAATTTATCTCATATTGAACCATTAATTAGCCCACAAATTCAGGCTCTTAAGTCATATTTATCATATTAGCTGCATTTATGTCCTCACATCAGACTAAGCTTTGCTCAGCTAGAATCTCTCAATAATCGAATCCAATGTAAAGGTAAATCATTGTCTTAGCAGTTTGTCAATATTCATGGAAGGATTTAATATTCAAAGCAGAAGCATTATGGACACTGGCTTAAGGGCTGGCTAATTGCCATCTTTTGGCAGCAGTTAGTGCTAAGAAATGACTGCGATGGACCAACCGAACCAAGAACATGGGCTCCTCGGTCCTCGCTTGATCTATAAACTTGTGATCAGCTTATTTTCAACATGAGCCAGCTCGTATCAAGCTCACAAAAAAATTATGATAAGGAAGCATGCATGCCGACCCAAGCTCGAACTTGGTTCAGTTGTTTGTGATCCTCTTGGGCTCATTAGGTCTTATGCTCGCACTTCAACAATGTCACCAACTAACTATCAAGATTCCGTTCTTGCTTTACCACCTCACGACGTACACACATTTTGAAAGAAAAATTAGTTTATATCATATATCTCACATAAAACATAAAATCCATTCTATAGTATTCCATATTATTAAATTAAAAGTGATTATATATGTTTGTATATACATTTATCTTTATATAAAATATATACACATATTATAGAAGCAGGGAGGAGTGGGTAGAGATTGCCTTAAACCCCAACCCTAGGAGGGCTTCAGCCATGTAGGAGCAGGGAGGAGTGGGTAGAGATTGCCTTAAACCCTAGGAGGGCTTCAGCCATGTAGGAGCAGGGAGGAGTGGGTAGAGATTGCCTCAAACCCCAACCCTAGGAGGGCTTCAGCCATGTAGGAGCAGGGAGGAGTGGGTAGAGATTGCCATATATAGAACATTGTTTCATCTTCATGTCAATTAGACTTTTGACGAGTTCATTTTTGTTTGGTTGATGATGATCCACATGATCCAAGCATAAAACAACGTACGCTCAGCTTGCTGGACTCCTATTATCTTGTTAAGTGTATAGATCTTTATGTACATATATCCTATATGGCCATGTTAAACCCAACGAATGATCTGCTTTACGTTGAACGTAAAAATCAAAAGATTGAGTTCAAGAAGCAGCTGGTGTTAAGCTTATTCTAAATCTCGCTCACATTCGGCTCAGCTCAGATGAATTAACGGGCCAAACGTAAAGCATAATGGAGAGGAAGGTCGTTATTATCCATGGGCTTTTTTTTTAATAATTTATTTTTTTAACAACAGAGAGGCCAAATCCAGATGCATGCCCCGGGCATCAAACTCATGACCTTCAATTTGTAAGTCTGACCAACTACCCAGAAGATGACGGAGAATTCTGGCTCTTACCTTATGTCTGCTGGGTCGTCGGAGTTTCAGTGAGCGCAGCGGATGTTGAGGTCGCGAGGTTTCCACACGAGGTTTTTCTCAGACGACTGTGAATCGGTGAATCTGTGAGATTCTGTTAATCTGTAAAACTCTCTGTGTGAATCTCTGATTTTCTCACTCTTATTTCACCTTGTAAGGGGCTGCCTTTTTATAGACACCCGCTCCCCCATCGTCTGGCATTCTCCTCTCGTGGCTTCCCTCGTCCGGGAGTGGTAACGGATGGCCGTTACCGGATTTTTCGGTAACGGTTATCCGTTACATATCCAGCCTCTCCTCAGGTAACGGCTAGATGGTCAGTCCAGCCGTTACCCGAGCCGAGAATGGCCATTACATTGTAACATCTCTCACTTGGCCATTCGAGCCAAGTGTATCGACATACTAGTTTTCCTCCCACTTTCCCGGGGTTTTCCCTAGTTATGTCGATCCCTGATTACTATTGCAATCAGAACCTATTGTGTGGTTATTTCCCTACACAACAAACCATCCGTTGTATGGTTATTTACCTATACAATAACATATCTCAAACCCATGTTTCTAACATGTTTTGAGAAGAGTTCTTTCGTTATGCCTTTAGTTAAGGGGTCTGCCAACATGTCTTCTGTTGGCATGTATGAGATGGATATTTTCTTTCTCATAACCATATCATGAACATAGTGGTATTTTACTATTATATGCTTGCTTTTTGAGCAATCTGCTCCACTCTTAATTAGAGTAATTGCTGCATTGTTATCGCAATAGATAACCACCGGCTATCTGTTATTTTTAGCTTCAAATCATGTATGAAGCGGCTTATCCAGACAGCATTTGTTGCAGCCATACAACAAGCAATATACTCAGCTTCCTGTGTATGCAATGCTACACAACCCTATTTCTTACATGCCCAAGAAACAACACCACCTCCAAATAAGAATATTTGTCTTGAGGTTGATTTGTTGTCATCTTTTCTCCCAGCAAAGTCAGCGTCTGAGTATCCTACCACTTCTAATTCATTTGCTTGAATACATAGTTTCAAGTCTTTTGTTCCTTTCAGATATCTTATAATCCTTTTTAAAGTTATTCAATGCTGCCAACCTGGATTACTTTGATATCTACTGACAAGACCAACAGCAAAGCTGATATCAGGTCTTGTACACAATATAGCATACATCAAGCTGCCAACAGCTTGAGCATAAGGAACATTAGGCTTATCGTCTCTTTCACCGGGACAATCAGCCTTACTTAGTTTCATCCCTTTTGCAACAAGTATATCTGCAGACTTGCATTCACCCATTTTGAATTTCTTGAGGATATAGTCTATATATCTCTCTTGACTCAGGCATAAGAGTCTAGATCCTCTATCTCGAGAGATCTTTATACCCAGGATATAGGATGCTTCTCCCATATCTTTCATTTCGAACTTAGAGTTCAACCATGACTTGGTTTTGACAATCATTTTATTGTCATTTCCAGTCAACAATATGTCATTGACATACAAAGACAAGATGACAAAGTGGCTCCCACTGTTCCAAACATAAATACAGTGATCAAGTTTGTTAGCCACAAACCCAAGTTCTATAATGGCATTTTGAAAAGTCAAATACCATTGGCGAGGTGACTGTTTTAGGCCATATAGGGATTTTTTCAACCTATACACTTTATCTTCTTGGCCTTCAATCATAAATCCTTCGGGTTGCTGCATGTATATGATTTCTTCTAGATCGCCATTTAGAAAGGCGATCTTCACATCTCACTGATGTAAATTCAAATCATAATATGTAGATATTGCCAGGATTATACCTATGGATGCAAATTTTGCAACTGGGGAATATGTCTCAACATAGTCTATCCCTTTCTTTTGCGAAAAACCATTTGCAACCAATATCGCTTTAAACGTGTCGATTATACCATCGACCTTATATTTCTTTTTCAGAACCCATTTACAGCCTATAGCTTTTCTTTCTTTTGGCAAATCAGTCAATTCCTAGACTTGGTTTTTCTCAATAGATTCAATTTTCTCATCCATGGCTTTCTCCCAGTTTGTTGCTTCCGATGAATTCATTGCTTGTTGATAAGTTAAGTTATCAGTCAATTCATCTAAATTTATCGAATTACACACTTCTTCTAAAAGGTAAGTGTGATAATCCTTTAAATAGGATGGAGTGACTCTTGGCCTCTTATGTCCAATTAAGGTATCGGTAGTTTCAGGAAGTTCTTCTATGAGCTCAAAAGATGATTGGTCAAAATCTACCAAATCATCAACATACTCTTCATTGTTTTCCAGGATGTCATTCTTAGAATCTTCTAAGAATTTAACATTTCTGCTTTCAATGAGTCCTTAATCCTTATGATAGAATCGATATCCTTTTGAACCTTTTGGATATCCAATAAATATACACCTCAAGGACCTACTGTCTAGTTTATCTCTAGACTGATCATGGATCTTGACATGTGCAATTGATCCCCATCTCCTGAGATGACTTAGGTTGGGTTTTCTCTCAAACCACATCTCATATGGTGTAGTGAACACAGCTTTACATGGTACTTTGTTGAGCACGTAAACAGTTGTGCTTACTACTTCTCCCCAAAATACCCTTGGTAGAGAGGCATCAATAATCATATTCAATAAGGTTCTATTGTACCTTTCAGCTACACCATTTTGTTGAGGTGTTCTGTACATTGTATTTTGTTTAGTAATACCAAAGTCTTTACAGAATTCTAAAAATTCTACTGAGATATACTCACCTCCTCTATCTGATCTCAAGACTTTGATAGTATGCCCCAATTGATTTTCCACTTCTTGTTTATATTCTTTAAATGCTTCAAGTGCCTCTGATTTATGTGCTAAAAGATATATATACATATATCTAGAGTAATCATCGATAAAGGTTATAAAGTAACCCTTTCCTCAATGTGTCTTTACTCTGAAAGGTCCACATAAATCTGTATGAATAATCTCTAACATGGTTGTTGCCCTTTTTGTTTCCTTGAGAAAGACTTTCCTTGTCATTTTTCCTTGTATACAAGCTTCACATTTGTTGAAAGTCTTTTCCTCAAATTCGGGTAATAAGTCAAAGTTAGATAATTTCCTCAACTTTTCCAAACTTATATGCCCTAGGCGTTTATGCCACATATTTACATCAACAGAAAAGACACTTTCAATATAAAAAGAAGATTGATGATTTTCATTATCGGATAACTTGAACAGTCCATGTTCTACATCAAATTCTCTTGAGAACAAGATTCTCCCAAGTTTTCCCACAATCACCTTGTTAGGTACAAACCTAACTTCAAAACCATTCTTTACTAAGGCAAGGACCGAGACCATATTGCGCCTTATAGATGACACAATTAACACATCGGTTAGTACAATTGGTTTGCCTTGTACAAATATCCTAAAGGATCCAATACCCAAAACATCGGAAAACGTATTGTTTCCCATGTACACACGATGTTCTCCGAGTTGATATTCCTTTAGATCAATTGCCCCTTCCTTGGTTTTTGAGATGTGTCTTATAGCTCCGGAGTCTATCCAACAACCTATAATTAGGCGGTCCAAGTATAGGCATTCTGAAATTACACAAATTATGTCATGCTTCTTCAATTATCCGTGTTGTGGGTTGTTTCCTCTACCTTTCTTATTGCTGCAATCCCTCTTATAGTGCCCCATCTTTCCACTGTTAAAGCACTTAATCCGGGAAGCAGTTTCCTGTGATTTCTTAAAAGCTTGACCGCCTTTCTTATTATTCTTGCCAAACTTTTTATTTGGTTTCTTTTTCTGGTTGGATTTCGAGCTAGATGCCAACTCATCTTGGACTACTAACAGTTTTTCCCTTTTGTTTTTGAGCATGCGTTCTTGCTTAATTGCTAGCTTTAGGGGTAATTTCGAAAGGCTGATTTCAGGCCCTAACCTTAAGGCAGTGGTGACCACATTCCATGATGGAGGTAGACTGTTCAGTATAGTTGATATCTGCATTGGTTCGGGGATGACTGATTTTGCTAAAGCTAAATCCCTAGCCATTAAAAACATATGATTTACATGTTCTACTACATTTTCTCCTTCTTTCATTCTAAAAGAGTTATATTTTTGTAGTAGCAACTGTACATGCAACTTTGCAGTTGTATCATACTTAGTTGTTAATGAGTCAAACATCTCTTTCGCAGTCTCAAATTCTTCAAAGACTCTAATCAGGTCATCCTCCATATAAGTTAACATTACAGTTCTTGTTATGGTATCGTCTTTTAGAAATATTTTATACATTTCTAACTATTGTCGATTTGCGTCTAGTGGTGGAGGACGCACTATTTTCTTTAACACAAACTCTACACCTTCTAGTGTTAGAGCTAACGGGATTCTTCTCTTTCATGTCTAGAAGTTTAGACCGTTTAATTTTTTTATTTTTGCCAGTTCGGATACACATATCGTAGAACTCATTTTTGTTTGGCAAAAATACTAAGCAAGCGATCTTTTTCTTTCTAAAGGAAACAAAGGAAAAAAAACAAAGCAAGAAACACATTAACTTAATGTAGAATTAATAATTTTTCTAAGGGTTTTTCTGCCTCTAAACCCTTAAACGAATACCAAGGGATAAATCTGTAATTTTACTTATATATCTCTTTTTGTATTTTTGTAAAATTACAAGGACAAACTCGTAAAATCACTATTTGGTATTCTTGTAAAATTCACAACTGATCGGGGTTAAAATCATAATTTTAACTCTCAAGGCGAATCTGTAATTTTTCAAAAGGAAAAGGGGTAAACCTCTCTTTTGACTAAATGGCAGAAACGATATTTTCCAAACCGGGTTGGATAAAACCGTAAATTAACAGCCCCCAGTATTTTTGTAATTTTCAAAAAGGGCAAGGGTAAGCTTGTCATTTTTCAGTGGCAATTTCGTAATAATCAAAAAAGACGGGGCCCAGTTCCGTCTTTCTCTCTCAAAACCCGAGGCGGTTTTCTGAAACCACTGGCGGTTTCAGAAAACCACTGGCGGTTTTCTGAAACCACTGGCGGTTTCAGAAAACCACTGGTGGTTTTCGAGAAACTGACGGCGATTTTGAAAATCGCTGGTTTTCCCGCCGTAGTTTTTTGAAAAACGTGAGTTTTTTTTATATATCGCTTATAAACGCGAAAAATAAAAAAAATGTTTTACAAGTCTGGAATTTTCCAGAGAGAGAGAGAGAGGGGTTCGACAAATGGCCGACCGTCGGCGTCGGTTGTCGGCTGTCGGGTTCTTCTTCTTGTAGGCACTCCAGTCAGCTGCTCTTCATCGCTTGTTGTTTTTGTCTTATCTTTGGGCTTTTTTCGGCTTGCCGTTGTTCTGCCTTTTTGGAGCTTTCCTCCGGCCTGCCTCTAGCTTTGCCTTTTGGGGCTTTCCGCCGGCCTACCTCTGGCTTTGACTTTGGTCTTTCCGTCGGCCTGCCTGTGCTTTGTCTTTGAGCTTTCCTCCGGCTGGCCTCTGGCTTTCCTGTCCGACTGCCGACCGCCAACTTCTCTCTCTTTTAAAAAAAAATTTCCTAACCCTCTTTTTTCTTTTTTTTTTGCAGGGAACGAGGCTCTGATACCACTGACGGAGAATTTTCGGCTCTTACCTTCTGTCGGCTGGGTCGTCAGAGTTTCAGTGAGCGTAGCGGATGTTGAGGTTGCGAGGTTTGCACACGAGTTTTTTCTCAGACGACTGTGAATCTGTGAGATTCTGTTAATCTGTAAAACTCTTTGTATGAGTCTCTGATTTTCTCACTCTTATTTCACCTTGTAAGGGGCTGCCTTTTTATAGACACCCGCTCCCCCGTCGTCTGGCATTCTCCTCTCGTGGCTTTTCTCGTCTGGGAGTGGTAACGGATAGCCGTTACCAGATTTTTCGATAACGACTGTCCGTTACATATTCAGCCTCTCCGCAGGTAACGGCTGGATGGTCAGTCCAGCCGTTACCCGAGCCGAGTATGGCCATTACATTACATTGTAATAGAAGAACTATTGCTCTTTGTGTCCTTTTTTATTATTTCTAAAAGATTATTTTAATCCCTCAGTTGGTTCCATTTTCACATGCTTTGTTTGAGTGAGATCACCACCAAGAGATTGAATTTTTTGTCACTTGTTGGTGGTTTTACGTGCATTGCTCGGAAAAAGAAGACGTTTTCGTAGCCGCTGGTTTGGGCAGGTGGAGAAAGAAACAAGTTGGAGCTTTAAATGGAAAATCTCAACGTACTTCGTCAACAGTTTCAAATTTTAAATACGAGTTCGTCTTTTACCTATTTTTCTTAGCAAGGTAGTTCATCCTACATAGACATGGAACTTGTAACAGAACCTCGGGGCTGGTTTCAGTTACTGTTTCGAAACTGTTGGTTTTGGTTTGAGTCATAACCCATCCCGAACGAAGAAGAAGATGGAAAAACTTTACAATTTCAAAGGAAAAACTTTCCATGAAATATAGAGCCAGAACTGAACTGACTGACTCCTGGCTCAAGGTTCAGTTTCACTGGTTTTGGTTCCAGCTTGTCCCTGACCCGGCTTGGTTCCAGTTGGAGCCGTCCAGCCGAAACCAAACTAGTTGTGTCTAATCCTACATAGCAGTGGAAAATCAAGTCGACAAATCGGATGTGTGGGCCTTTTTGAGTTTGAGACAGAAGCAGGTCGACCCTAACACAAACTGTTTTCTTTTTTTGGTCATTTTTCTGAAACCACACCGGAAATGATCGTGTTCGTGGCCCACCAACTATTCCCCCTATACATATGACATACATACATATAGGGGTGACAATTCATGTGAACGGGTCGGGTCCATTTTAGGTTTTCAGGAAAAGATTTGAACTCATGACAATTCCATAGAGACTTGCTTTGAAAAGAAATTTATATGGCAATCAATGTTTATATGTATATTGGTATGTGCTCAATCTCATTCTATACTTAAATCTTATCAAACATCTTCATCAATTACTGTAGAAATTTAAATCCAAAAAAACTTTATACCGTTATACTTTTTGTACTTACATTTAAGTACAATCACTTTTTTAAATTCAGTTTCCAGCATTGATCGTATTGATCAAACGGTGAAGATGGTAGAATAGATTTAAGTAAGGATTGGATTGAATATTATATATATTAAATGTGCCTAGTTCAAATGTTTTCCTTTTGATGGCATAAATATAATTTAAAATTTTAAAGATTTTAAAAAATGATTAGCAATAATATTATTATAATCGTGTCTCCAAAAAGCAATAGTCAATCATCATCAAGCAATTGATAGTAAGGCTCTAATCACTCTCTTTCCCTCTCTCTCCATATATATATATATATATATATATATATATATATATATATATATATATATATATATATATATATATATATTTATATTTATTTATATTTATTTATATTTATATTTTTATTTATTTTTAAACATATTTTTTTTTCTTCATGCGATTGCTAACGGCTAAATTGTAAAGGAAGGCGCGTTTGGAGAAGTGGAACACCATTTTTAGTCTTTGCCACAGATGAGTCCTGCTTTAGACTCCCACTTTTGCCTCGAATCATAATTCGCCAACGTTCGGCAGCGAGCAAAAACCTATCACCGTCGAAGAGAATGTGCTTGGATGATAAGGACTCAATATCTTTAGTCAAATAAACGGTTTTTCTTTTAAGAAAATGCATTAAAAAATGAGGGGCTTCACATTTTAAAGGTTACCGCACACCTTTAAATTTAAATTGAAAAACGTAAATAGACATTTTACATATTTTTAAGGGTTTTCTTCTTAAAAGTTTCTTTTTAGATTTCTGAAGTAAATTTCATGCTGTTTTCTATTATTAAAGTGGCTATTTTTTGCCAATTTAAAATTTAGTTTTTCGGAATATTTGCATTTGCCACGGGATTTTGTCCCCCTCTATTTGCTGCTTAAAATCCTCTTCTCACTGGGGATGCCATATTAAGAGAGAGAACTTGCCGAATGCAACTGGAACGATAAGCGTGTCGAGGTAGAACCAAGAATTCACCGGGGAGTGAGATTTGTCGACCATATTAATTCTTGGTAATTCACTAGCTTCAAGCTTATAAGTATCAACCATCCTCATTGATACATAATATTGGAATCTTACTGGTTATGGCATCAATCTCTAGTTGTATATCTATACTTGTGGGAACTGGAATCCAAGCTAGAGAAGGTAGAAAAACTAAACAAAGAGTTCGAGGATTAGAATTGCCATGGCAAACAAAACAAAAATATGGGAGTTCAGTTCGAAGGCAATCTTATCTTTCCTAAGAATTCACTAAAATCCACGCACACTTCGAAGTATCCTTCGCTGGACATGCTCATACTGTGTATGTGCAAGAAATTGCAATTGGCAAAAGATGAGGAAAATTAAAAGGATCTTTCACACAAAAGTATCCTCCGCTGAGGCTACATTAAATATGAGACATTTAATGGAACATTCCGGAGCCAAGAATAAAAAATTCACATGGTATTCATTTACTCAAGACCTATGATGGAATATCAACATTTTAGAGAAATGTATCTCTTTGTAATAGATCAAACTTAAAGGACATACATAATGCTGTAAAAACGTGTATTAAATACTGATTTCTTTCAAGATTACATTCAGGGTCGCTAAGTTAGTATATGTTTACTTTAGTTATAGATGAGTTGATGGAGCATCTTGGTGTGTTACTAGTAGAATATATTTATTTGATAGATGAGCCAAACGAAAGAATTAACAAGAAACTTATGTAATACAGAAACATTAGAAACAAAGAGTTTTAGAATTAGAAGAATGAAGGCAAAATACATATAGTATAAGCTCAGTAATCTCATCAAAAGAGATTATATGGTGCACTGTGGCGCACCAAAGAATCCTTATAGCCTACCTCACCTACTGTGGGAAAAGGCTTTTTTGTTGGTTAATATGTAGAAAGGAACGGTTCCATCAAATGAATGAGATGGCCACATTAGACCCTGATCTTCGGCATTGCTCTGCTCAGTCCATCCCCAAGCTTATTCAAATTTGGTTCACTATCAAGGATGGACCTATAATACGGCAGGGTGGGGTTGATGACTGAGACCATCAGTTCAACCGTAGGATATTCACTAAGCCCCACGAGGATTATGGGTTATTTCAATTTACCCTCAAATATGTTCTATATCCGTCGTCATTCGCCCTGTTATATAAGCAGTGGACAAACAAGTGGTATTTCGTCATAATCCTCACGTTTAATACTTGTCATTAAGAAAGAAAATCAATATTGGTCTCCAATAGTTTGACTCATACAGCCGGCATCATGCAATTCATACACTGAAGGAAAATCAATATTGGTCTCTAATGACACCAAAACTTTCCAGTAACAAAATTGTGTTATACCTTTAAGTTATCGAAGCATCATTGCCTGGTACGAGCCAATAAACTAATAAATCACCACCTGAATTATTTCTGGAACCATAGGGAAGATACCAACGAGTTTCAAGCTGCTTGAGAAGCAACTTCAGCTTCAGCAGATTCTTCTATCCTGCAAAAGCCAGTGAATGCATGAGATTTATGTAATATGCAATAACTAGTGCTTGTAAAATATTATGGAGCACTTGGTTATAAATCAGCAGCTCATGAAATGGAAATATAAAAGCTTCCCCATTACAACTCATATTAACCTGTTTAATGGCTTAAATGAACTATCGAATATTAAGCAGCTTCTAATTCTGGTCCTCGAAAGAAATACATACCAGATTGCATTTACTTCTAATGAATCCAAAACTTGGGAAAAGTTTTTGAACTTTCTTTATCGGGCATAAAATTATGTGCAGATATATAATAATCATGCTGAAGAAAAAACTTGATAAGCATCAAGCAAACGCTCCACAGTATGAACAGCCCTACAGTGCCGCTGCCTTAACCGTTAATCAACATTTCAGAGATGAACCCACATCAGGCATGAAAGAAAGCTGTTCCACAGTACCACTAGAGAAGAAAAGGAACAAAAAAAATCAATTTTAATAAAACAAAATGACAAAAACCTAACAAATAGTATTCAACTATTGTGCTGCTGCACATGAACCCCATTCAACTAAGAAAAGAAACAATTCAACTAAGGTAAGACTATCCAAAACAAATAACTGTTAGTGAGTCATCATCACCTCTCAAAGAACTCAATGAAACTCAAACAACTTGTAGTGAACCATATATAACAACAATATGCATTATTTCAAAAGTTAACAGGAGACAACCAGTTTCATGAGAACCACCTCTGACTTGCTTCCCCGACTTCCACTCTAAAGAATTTACCAATGCTCACACGTGTGCCCACTTCCTTAGACAGATCCTCAAGCAAGGACTGCAGGAGAGAAGCAGAAAATTAGAACAACACTTGGGTGTATAGTTGCCAAAATAAGGAGATCAAAGTACGTGGAAGTTTACGTACCCTAACGTTGAGATTATCATTCATAACAAACTTTTGCTCCAATAAGACAACTTCCTCCAAGTACTTCCTCAAACGACCTTCTACCATTTTTTCTATAGCCATTTCAGATTTACCAGTACTTTTTGCCTGACAACAAGAAAATACTGCTCAGGGAAAAGGTAGTAAAAAAGTTTTAAGGACACTTAGTCCAATGAAAAATGTCATCTAAGCAAAATAGTCCAACTTCATAATTCATAGGAACGATTTGATCTCTAGCTCCAAGTCTATCAAACAGAAAGTTTAATTTTATAAACATATTCCATATTTAATATCAGGAAACATAAACAGTTCCCAACAGAAAATTCAACATGTGGAACAAACACCTTGTAACTTTGCGCCCAATCCCAGTCAAATGAAAACTAGGAAAGAAAATTTACTTTCCCTGTACTTGATAAATTCTCTAAGAACTTGTGTTTTCAAATAGAGATGGTTCTAACATGAATGAACAAACTTAAGAAAGGGAGCAAAGCTCACTTGGAACCGAAGTTACAAAAGCAACCTGTGATTTCAAAGCTTGAGAGACCAATTTACAAGCATGATATTCCATAACAAACATATAATACTTTTGTCATTTTTAGGTTCAAATTATAAATCTCTCCCGGTGCCTGAGAAAGTGAACGAGAAAATATAAAAAAACGAAATATCTATATCCATAGACATAAGAGAACAGCTACCTCCAACTCCAACTCCAGCTAAGCCTTTTCCCATACTAGATGGGGTCAGCTACATGGATTCTTTGTTTTTTTTTTGTAGAATCCATGTTAAGTCCGACAAAGTTTTACACTGGCTGTCGGAAGCCTAACATATAAGAGAACAGCTACCATAAAAATAAAATCATACAGCAGAGAAAAGTACCTGTGTTTTGAGGATGTCCCTTTCTGCCTCTAGTGCCTCTGAAGGAACCAGATCCTTTGACAAGAACAATGGCTTTGAAGCTACAATGTGCATTGCCAATGTAGAGCCCACTCTATCAAGGACATCCAGTTCAACTGCATCATCTTCCACTTCTAGAGTTAAAAGTCCTGCAATTCGACCCAAACCTAGAGGTCGTCCAAGAAGAAAGTGTGATCATTGCTTGAGCTTTTCCAAACAAATTCCAGATAAGAGCAGTTCCCATTGGCTTTACAAACACATTCAGAAGAAACTCATATGTTATATTACTGCTAAAGAATGGATGCGTGAAAAACACTTAATGAATAAAAAGAGCTTATTTTACTTGCTGGGAAGTAAGCTGATGATCGTGTGGTTTAGAAATGTCCTCTTTGAGTTTGTTTTGTGATTTGTCCACATCACCCACATACCACAACATTAAGATCAGGGGCTGGCTGGCTTAAGGTGGTCATGTTATAGATTGTGATTAACGAACATGCTTAAAATATATAGACTGCAAATTGAAACGTGAGGACAGTGTGGCTTGATGATGTGACATGTTGCCTCCGCTGCATGACTCGATCCAAATCCTCGTCGAAGTAGATCCAAATCAAGAAGTGACCTGAATCCCACAAGGAAGAATTAAGAAAGAGACATCAAACGTGAACTCTAATGGAAGTTGCTAGCAAGAATGGAACGTGTTTCATCAGATAATGGCTGGAGTCAAATAAGGGGGCACAAATCTGAACTGGAGCTTCCAAACGACTGGATGCATATTTCCTAAAGATACACTCATGATTGAAAAAGCCAGAAGAATCATCAAAAGGCAATTTCAATCGAGTGTTAGCTGAAGATATTTGAATTGGGTAACTTATTGAAGCATGTAGGTTGGGAAGAAAATTTTGCATGTATCAAGAGATTCTATACTCATCACTTGTAATTTCAGTACAATATAGTGAATGCTCCAGATCCAGCTAAACTTGAGTCCCTTTTGAAAAGTCACTGAATCCTAGATCAAAGTCAAGGTATAGCATGGTGACAAGGGCTAAATCTGAGGTGTGGGTCCCTGTCTAGCTTCAAAGCATCAGTATGTGAAAATATGGATTGAAAAGATTGCTTCAAAGGTCTCAAAGCTTCAGTATCTGAAATTATCAGAAATAAACTAGAGATGCAAATCAGTTCATGAGGAGCTTTTGAACTTCTCAATTAATGCATGAACCAACGAACTTCTCAATTAGTGCATGAACCAACAGCTTCAAGGATTTTGGTGTAGCATTATGAATGTGACAAGGAATACATGGAACATTATTGTAGGCCACAAGACACAAATGAATACAACAACAACAACAACAACAACTAAGCCTTTTCCCATACTAGATGGGGTCAGCTACATGGATTCTTTGTTTCCACAGAGCCCTATCATGTGTCATGTTAGCAGTTAACTCACAACAAGACACAAATGAATAACACTCTAAAATTAACATTTTATATTAATGTAATCTAATACTTATTGCAGGAAAACACAGCAATATTTTTTATTTTAGTTGGAGTTCTATAAAAGAGCAAAAGGTTGTTAACAACTCAATGATGAACCACCATAAGGATTCAAATGTTACCATTTCAATGGTGAAGCTGGTCATATTCAAGATTTTTTTGGTACAATAAATAGATATTTTTCCATTGTCGTGGCAAGGTGAATTTATTTTCCTAGATAGGTTGCTTTCGGAATCTGATTTCATACTTAGGTCTTAGTGTTGAATTTACTTAAATAAACTTGACAGGCTGAGGATGTCTCCCTGATGTTTACTTTATGGTTTTATGATGTATATAGTAGGTGGGTATTTTTTAAAGACTTGGAACAAATATCACGTTCCTCAAGCTTGAGGTCAAGCTCCAAAGGAAGAGTGGTGCTATGTTTTAACATGCTCACCTCAACTTCAAGACTCAGACTGAATTCTAGTTAAAGCATATCCAGGTCAACAAGAGACCTAAAGGAAGAAGTTAGGAAAAGGCCTTAAACTTGAACTCTAATGGAAGTCACTCTCAAGGATGGAAAGCATTTCACTAGATAGCAACTCGGGACAAACTAGTGAAGTCACAAATCTCATTGAAGCTTTCCAAATGACTGGTTTCAGATTTCTTAAAGATGCATTCAACTTCACCTGTATTATATTGTTGAAGATAATTGAAATGCTTAGTTTATTGATTGGGAAGGAAATTCACAAGTATCAAGAGTTTCTTTACTCGTTCGCATGCATTCAATTCTCTCTCTCTCTCTCTCTCTCTCTCTCTCTCTCTCTATATATATATATATATATATATATATATATATATATATATACACCTTCCCTTCTTTATTTCTCTATTTTTTCTATCTTACTACTGCTACATGAGGTCTGGAGGTCCTCTTTCAACCACTAACCACTTTGCCTCATCTAATACTTGTCACCCATCTCCTTAGCCCTACCATCCCCAGTCGAGTCATCTTCCTCTCATTGCACAACCATGTCATAATGCCACCACCACCACCACCACCACCACCACCACCATGAAAGCAACCACTATTTCAACACTGTTTGCGGGTTGCAACTTGCACCAACTGACTCAGCCGCTGTTGACCACCAGCTGCAGTTGTTTTCTGGATTGAAGCTAACATTAGTTGTTAGCCACTCCCATGGGATCTAGCACACCATCCATTTGTGCCATTGGTCCCTTCTCATTGTTTCAGTGTTGCATGCAGCCTCTACCCGTGCCTTGCCACCAGCATCCTTGGCATCCTTGGTCGGCGCTCTATTCTTTCCCCTTTGGAAAGCTCCCTCTCACGCCTTCACTTCTTAGGCCCATTGATCCTTTTCCCCTGTTCTACAGCAACTAAAGTAGATCTAGGCTACTAGAATCCGATTTGATGTCCCTTGCCATTACCAAGAGACCTGCACCATGGGTATGAAACCCATATCCAGTTCTAACACAACCAATCCGCCTTTACATCTATATAGATCCGAAACCAAATCCAAAACCTAAAAATTTGCATCAAAATTTATCCAATCAAATCGATTTGATCTGTTAATTTGATGGGAAAATCACTTAGGCTGAAAATCCAAAGGTAATAACAGTTTTATATCTTTCGACATCAATTTTACCAATTAGATGCATACATTATCTTCAGCTTCTGAATTTGCAGAGTTCCATCTCCCAAAAGTTTATATATTGGGGGGATGAAATTATTACTTTGGAGGCATGTACAAATGTGAAGATTATGGCAAACGAAAAGGGTCATTTATCCACTTGCTTTGACAACTTCCTGCATCCTAAGTGGCTTACTCAGAACTGGTGCTCCCATGTACCTAGTTGCTTCCAGATTCCAATTAAATTGGTTTATGGCAGTGTTGTTTGTAGCGTAACGTGTATCATTTTTTCTCATGCTGTATCATATCATAACATATATTCTAAACAATTGTTATGAATAAAAACAACTCCGCCCATGTAAGGGATCACCCTTGCATTGTTTGTCCCAAGCCCGGATAAAAGAGGAGGGTTGTGTTAGGCTTCCGACAGCCAGCGTAAAACTTCGTCGGATTTCTACAACATGGATTACAAAAATTATGAGCATTGCTTTGGGGCGTCCCCGCCTAGCGACGTGCTGCAGAGCCCGAATGCAGTAAGAAGTAAGCAAGGGCCACTACATTTTCGCCCGAATGTAGTGAATCAATTGCAGAGAGGGTTCCCACATCATGGACGGGTGTGGGTAAAGAAGTTAGTCCCGCTATATTGCCACCCGAATGTAGTGAAAAATTTTCAGAGAGGGTTTCCGCATTTTGATTATGGACGGATGCAGGGGTAAGGAAGCTAGTCCTAGATAATAAGATTCGAATTGGTTCTTGGAATATCGGAACATTATCGGGTAAGCTAATGGAGGTGGTAGATACTATGATTCGGAGAAAGATTCATATTCTATGTTTACAAGAGACAAAATGGGTTGGAGAAAAAGCAAAGGAGATAGAGGATACAGGTTTTAAATTATGGTACTCAGGTAAAGAAAAGGCCCGAAACGGAGTTGGTATTATCATAAATAAAGATTTAAAGGAGAGTGTAGTAGACATACAACGATATGGTGACCGAATCATGACATTGAAATTAGTGTTAGGAGCAGAGGTTTTGAATATAGTTTGTGCTTACGCACCCCAAGTAGGACTAGAAGATAGTATAAAGACAGTTTTTTAGGAAGAGTTAGATAAGGTGTTTCAAAAGATTCCACAAAGGGAGATGATTTGTTTAGGAGGAGATTTAAATGGACATGTCGGTAAAGAGGCATTAGGATATCAAGGGATTCATGGAAACTTTGGTTATGGGGATATAAACGAGGAAGGTAGGGAGATTTTAAATTTTGCTATGTCATTTGATCTCTTTATAGTCAATACAATCTTCAAAAAACGAGATGAACATTTAATTACTTATAAGAGTGGCTTATCACAAACACAAATTGATTACTTTATTTGTAGAAAAAAAGATAGAGCGTGTTGTAAAGATTGTAAGGTAATTTCAGGAGAAAGCTTAACCACCCAACATCGACTTTTAGTTATGGATTTACAAATAAAAAAATAGACAAAGAAGAAAAGAGTGCATCGAGCTATTCGGACTAAATGGTGGAACCTCAAAAGCGAGAAAGAAGATATATTTAAACAGAAAGTCCTTCAAGGAGATGTTTGGAATTATGTTGGCACACCCTCTGATATGTGGAACAATATGGCTATACATATTAGGAAAGCGGCGAAAGATGTGTTAGGTGTATCTAAGGGAGGTGTACCGGCACAAAAAGAAGCTTGGTGGTGGAGTGAAGTAGTACAAAATAAAATCATGGCAAAGAGGGCATGTTACAAATTACATTATGCTAAGAAAACTAGTGAAACTTTAGAAGCTTATAAGAAAGCAAAGAAGGAAGCAAAAAAGGCCGTTAGTGAAGCAAAAGCTAAGATTTGGGAGGACTTATATAAAAAAACACAACTCAAAAGAGGGTGAAAGAGATATTTTTAGGATAGCTAGGGCTAGAGATAAGAAAACTAAAGATCTTAATTATGTTAGATGCATAAAAGACGAGGATGAAAAAATTCTAGTGGCAAATGATGATATAAGAAATAGATGGAAAAACTATTTTTATAATCTTTTTAATGAAAATAAAGATGTTAGTATTAGTTTAGGAGATTTAGCCAAGTCAGAAAAGTATATAAACCATAATTTCTACCGACGTATTCAAAAGAATGAAGTCAAAGAGGCTCTTAAACATATGAAGAGTGGTAAATCGGTAGGACCAGATAATATTCCTATAGAAGTTTGGAAAATACTAGGAGAAATAGGAATCACTTGGCTCACAAGACTATTTAATGAAATATGAAAAAACTAAAAGATGCCCGAGGAATGGAGAGCAAGTACACTTATACTCGTATATAAGAACAAGGGAGACATTCAAAATTGTGTGAATTATCGAGGTATCAAGTTAATGAGTCCTACTATGAAATTATGGGAAAGAATTATCGAACGTAGGTTAAGACAAGTATCAAGTACAACAGAGAACCAATTTGGATTTATGCCAGGCAGATCTACTATTGAAGCGATTCACCTTTTGAGATGTCTTATGGAACATTTTAGAGCAAAAAAGAAAGACCTTCACATGATCTTTATTGATCTAGAAAAAGCTTATGATAGGGTACCAAGGGAGGTTCTTTGGAGAGCTTTGGAAAAAAGAGGTATCCCATTGACATATATTAACCTTATAAGAGACATGTATGATGGTGTAAAAACATGTGTGAGGACTCATGAAGGAATGACAGACTTCTTTGAAGTTAATATTGGGTTACATCAAGGATCAACTTTAAGTCCATACTTATTTATAATGGTGATGGATGAGTTAACAAAACATATTCAAGATGAAGTACCTTGGTGTATGTTATTATCTATTCAAGATCAAGTAATAGTCCATGACTTATTTAAATTATTTAATAAGGTATGCACAACAATTTCTTCGTTTGAGAATGTGTTTCTTGAGACTCTATGATCAATAAATATTTACTTGAGACTCTAATAGATAATAACTATTACTGTTGGAATTCTAACACTTAATAAATATGTGCTTGGAACTCTATCAATTAATAACTCTTGTGCCTGGAACTCTAACTTAGTAACTCTTACTAAGTGTTAGAGTTACTTATAACTAACCGTTAATAACTTAGTAACACTTAGTGCCTTGGAAATCGAACAATTAATAAATATGCCCTTGAAAATCTAACCATTAATAACCCTTGTGCTTGGAACTCTAAGAGTTAGTAACTGTTACACTTGAAATTCTAACGGTTAATAAATATGTCCTTGGAAATCTAACAATCCATAAATATGTCCTTAAAAATCTAACCGTTAATAACTTTTGTGCTTAGAACTCTAATAGTTAATAACTCCTATCATTGGAACTCTATAAATATTAATTGTGTACATAGAAAGTCTCAACTCTTAATTATATTTATTATGATTTGTAACTCAATTTCATTTCTCGCAATACAGCCGGTATCACAGGATACAAAGTGATAAATTCCCATGGGATACGGATAACAATGATTTATACATAGATACATGAATTTGAGATAAAGCAAACAAATAATTTCTATCTAAAAATGTGAAAAATCACACGTACATGATGAAAAAGGCATAGTTTTGCAAGTCAAGGGGCAAGATCACCCTCACATGAGTGTAGATAAAGGAGAAATAAAGAAAAGGCCTTAAAATGACAAGTTCGCAAAAAAGTGGGGTTTAATTCATCTGTTGGATCCGTATCACATGCTCTTTGATACAATATGATATGATTCGTATCGGACAATATGGACCTTTATGCATACCATTGGTTCATGGTAAAACTCATAATAGCAAACAGTACAAGGAAAGCAGAATCTGAATATCATCAAATATGTATATCATATTAATCCAGACAGGCAAATCAAGGTTATATCATATTAATCCAGACAGGCAAATCAAGGTTCACGTTTGACAACAGTAGATGACACTACCTGGTTTGGAACTAGCATGCAGGTAGGATGAAACACAACCATGTGATGAAACTGACAATGAAAAGCCTCTTCCAAATTTGACATTTTCCCCAACCATGGCAGCTACTTCGGTTATTGCACTTTTCACTGTTGTCTCACCATTTAGCCTGGGATGATCCAAGACGATGTCCATATCCTGCATTCCATCAATCAAGAGCAACAGGAGTATGATCAAGGAAATTACAAAGGACAATGTTTTTTCTTATTAACATACAAATAGGAGGGGAAATGAAAAACGAGACCTAAAATAAGGCTCTGTCAGGCTCAACAGCAGGAAAGAAATTCTGAATGTTTTACTGCAGGGCAATAGCAAAAGAATAGATACTAAGAAAACCACAAGTAGGTAAGCTATGTTCTACAATCTAATTGGCACCATGTATTTGATAAAACAATAGAAAAGTAGTGCAGGTCCTTAACTGTCTAGCTAAGGACAAAAACTTAAGAAACAAATCTAACTTGTGTTAGCCTAAAATATATGCTCCTCAAGTATAGTTCTGACAACCATTGCAGCATGCTCCTTGGTGTAATACTTTGTAATGTTTTATGGATAGACGATCTCATTGTCTCAATTAAGCATGGGATCATGAGGGCCTTTGGTATGATATTTTCCAGCTTGCCAAGTGTTTGGACTGTAGTCACATGCCGTTCCATTTAGAAGACATAGAAAATCCTCATTAAACAATTGAATTAGCCAAAAAGTACCTCCAAGGGGGTAGTAGGGTAATATACTTTTACAACTGAGGATATATTCTTTTAGAAATTAGTGAAATTCATCAATTTGGAAAAATGATAATGCATCCCTTCCTAGCCATTACATATTAGACAATCTTGAAGTTTGAAACAAGGAAGTTACTCAAAGCATAAATGAGACTGTTAACAGGGGAGACGAGCAATGCATTATATACAAACGCAACATTCACTTTAGCCACATGGTAGTTTGTAGCCATACAAGAAATGGTAATACACATTGTAGGTCAGCCACAATTGAAGAGTTCTTATATTACCTACTAGTTGCTTGAGCTAGTGATGATGATTGCAGTTGAAACCCACCTATAAAGACCTTCGTAAGAAAATGACCCATCTTAACGAATCAGGTGGGCTTCTTCATAGCAAAGAGTTGTACAAGCAGCTCAGTTTCAACCTTGCATTCATTAGAGGCTACATAATTTTATCATTAAGACAATATATAGGAATGCAGAAAAGATGTCAGCATATTCACTTATGTGGACCCCTCAGCTAAGGCCTCACTATCTCTTATTTCCATCAGTATAGAGAAGGGGAAACCAAAAAGAAACTTGGTCAACCGAACATCAAATTGGACTAGACTAAAAAAACCCATTGCTGGATAGTTCAGCTATATACAGGGCCAGGGGTGTAATACAGCGAACGAGAGAAAATATGAGGTATTAACCCCTGATCATTTTCAGAGAACATGTACCTCAAAGTGTTCGAGATGAACAGGAGCAGATGAAAGACGTTGATGAGAACCATCAATTGATAAAGCTTTCCTTGCCAATGCTAGGGCCTGCAGTACAAGCATTAAGACTACGAAAAGCAATCAACAAGAGTGACAGCATGAAAATTGAAGAACAACACATCAAAGATGTAATGGAGACATGGATAAGCAAAACTATGACAAAACATCATGTTGCGTCAAGAATGCATGCAACAGTATAGAGACGGACAATGGTATATTCCTGGGTCTTGACCTGGGTCTTCTTGTAATACTTCAGTCAGATGTAGACCTCACCCAGTACCAGTATCTAAAATTTAGACCTATGTACAAATACACCAGGTTAACGACAGGTGTTGCATGTTGACAGGACCTGGCAGGCATCGATACAATAGGCTCAAATAAGAAACTAACAGTAGCAGAAATCTACGGAGAATGCATTTTCTACTTGCTTATATGAGAAACTTCGTTAAATAAAAATTAGACAGAAATATGTAGAAACAACAGAACTAATAAGAGAAATTCAAACCGCTTGTTAGCCTGACAGAATACCCCCTGAAGATGTAGATATATGATTGATGCAAAAATGAATCCATTCTGCCAGATCAAGATCATAATAGCATCTTGCTCTTCAAAATGGAGACAAAAACTCAATTTCCTCTGAGATTTTGACACTTTTGCTAAGACTGGATATTTCTCACTTTGCTGCTTAGTTGACAAGGCAATAAACTTGGAATATTTTTACCAAGAATAACTAGTTTGTAGGATAAAAAGATTGAATGGAGTAGCAACAATTAGCCATGGATTCTTTCAAAAATAAGAAAACAAGGTTATCTTTATATGTCAACGAAATGAAATGAAAAACATAAGCAAGACTTGGATATAAATGTGGTTACATCAAGAATTCTACTCACCAGGTATTGGAATATATCATTCCTTGCCACAAAATCTGTCTCGCAATTAAGTTCAACTAAACTGGCCCTTTTCTTGTCTTGTGCTAATGCAATCAAACCTTCTGCTGCAGTTCGTGAGGATTTCTTCGAAGCCAGATACACACCCCTCTTTCTCAAGTCTTTCTGCGCAGCATCTGCATAGTTAACACTTCCGGTATAATAAAAAAAACAATAAGAAAGTATGGTGGATAAAAGGCCCCAAAGCACCTCCCTTTAAAAAAATTAAGGGCACAACTTGATAAAGTCATAGTATATCATGGTAAGGAATTTCACCAAGCCTATATCACGCGCATATTTAAGTTCGTAGGACAGAGAAACGTTAGGCCGCTTCCTCTCAATTCAGGAGGGCACGAGAAAGAAGGCAACATAATCATATCCTTCTACATGGATTACATCTCACAGGTAGGAGATACCCAACATGGCACAATCTCAGCAGCACTTGCATCCACCAACCAGACACTCACAGCGATTAGGTCATGTAGTTAAAGGATTAGTAGAGGGATTTTCTGATCTTCAAGAAATACTTACTAAAGCATAGTGTCACATTTCTTCTACTAATGTGTCATCTCCTGGGAGAATATCGTTTGGCAATAAAGTACAACTTACCAATATCCCAGTTGCAATCAACCAGAGATGCTTTGACATCCTTTATAGGGGCACTTGTCCTTTCCCTTAGCTGCTTTATAAGATTCAACTGTTCAGCAGCAGACACATCAACAGAGAACATTCTAACTAGCATGAGATTCCCACCAATACCACGATCACAGCCGTGGACTAAGAAAGGACCACGGCTTCTCTCTGTAATTCCTCTAGAGTGGCATATCGACGATGAGTAACTGCTATTGCACTGTCTCATGGCGCCGAAGCCACTTATGAAGTGCTTCATCAGGTGCTTTCCATGTCTTAAACAAGCCATCTGAAGATAACAGTTCGCAATTTATGATCGACACAATCATGATGACCATCAGTGTGTGAAATATGAAACAACTAACGAATGTGAAACTGAAACACACAAAAAGTATAACGCGGAAAAGAAAAAAAGGAGGGGCAAACCGGCCGTCAGCCGCACTCACCGCCTGCCTGAAAGAAAAGTACCAAACTAAAGAGGGAGAGAGAGAGAGAGAAAACTTCAAACAATAGGCGCCTCCGTATTCTGCACCGCTGCGGGCAGTCACGATACCAGAAAAAAATACACGCAGAGGAGAAGGAGAACTGGAATTGAGACAGAGAACAAAAAAAAAAGAGTAGAAGGGAAAACCGATCGGCGGTTTCCCTGCCCTAGGTTGGATCAGATCGGTTCTATCAAAATCAGTATAACCGGAATCTGAACCTACCCCAAACCCAAACGTTGTTATCACCTAAATAGGGATGGCAATATTCACCCGAACCGCGAGGTCCCGACTCGACCCGAGCGGGTGGGGAATATCCGACCCGATGAGGTTTGGGTGCAAGTATAAGAACTCGACTCAAAATACTTAGTCTCGACCATGTCACATATCTATGCACATCTATTGCTTTTGAATGATATTATTATAATTTTTAAAAAAATCAACCTTGAAAGATATTTTTATTATACTCATATCACTCAAAATTAATAAGTGAATATGTATGAATGATGGACAAGATCCAATTTGTGTATTTATATATATTGATCCATTTTATCTCATACTTATTGGAAAAAAGTGAACCTTAACCCGTACCAATCTTGTTAAGGTTTAGAGTTGGGACTAGCATCCATATGCTTAAATTCTAGGCATGATAATATTGGTCTGACGCACAGGACCCGGACCTGAAAGGGCCAAGACCGAGTTCGATTATGTAAAATACTGAAAACCAATGTATGGATTAAGAAGTTCTAGATCTCTCTTTCTCTTTCTCCCTTTCTCTACTCCTCTTTTATATATATATATATATATATATATATATATATATATATATATATATATATATATATATAAAGAGAGATAGAGAGAAAGAGAGAGAGAGATGAATGTGTGTATGTGCCATTACATGCTTGTGTAAAAGATACTAAATTTTCGAACTATTTAATCCTAAAAACTTTTAATGATTTGAATTAGATTTGTGAAATATGGGACTTAAGTCCACGTTACTGTAGTTTTATAAGCATTATTCTTGCCATCCGTTACTGATCCTTCAACTTGCCGTCATGTTGAAGCCATTCCTTTTGTGTTGGAGCATGCACACCAGGTCATTTACTTGTAGAATGATGAAAAGAGACAACCTCAAGAACGAGTCTCTTCCTACTAGCACTTTTTGCAACAAGCCGGTTCGTGGCATAACCATTACAAGATCTCTTTGAAGATCAACAACCCAAGAACAAGAAATTATCCCTTAATCATGAGAAAACTAGCATTGATAAAATCAATTGTTCTTCGAAAGCTACTTTGTGTGCTTACTTTGTTATCAACCATGCATACTTAATGCATGCCCAAGAATGATATCTGTAAACATTTAAAAAAATTCAAAATATGTTAAATCAAATTGCTAATGAAGCAGAGAAGGGTGACGATAGTGATCTTACTTTACATTGGAAGGTGTACGGGTGCTTGAGAAATATACAAAAGGGGTACTTATAAAATTTGGATTTTTCCCATGATGTATCTACTCATTTTTTTTTTTTTAATTGCGTGAGTGTTTTTTACAAATTTTTAAGAATTTTAAAAAAGAACGAAGGACAATGTTATTGTACCCATGTTCTTCAAAAGCAACGAATTCATATTAGTGAGCACCGTCCGTAATGAGCAAATCATATCACTCTCATAGCAACATACAAATAAAAATACTACAAGTCTTACAAAAATACATGGTCTCAAAATCGAAGCAATTCACAACAAAAAAATACTGTTTGGCATATTTAGCAAACAAAGTGGATCCTCAATAAGGAAATTCATAGATGTGGCTATTCATATGTTGAGACGGACAATCCAAGTGATTCCATGGAGAAGATGATGCTTATAACATATAATTCTCCGATGGTGTTAGTTTCTTGAACCATATCATCAGCATCCTTAGTTGGTATAAGGGAGAGGTGATTTATTTGTCAAGGTTGTGTTTTAATAATTATTGTCACAACCCACAAAACTAGTTCAATATGGACATAGAGTCTGTCTAAGTTACGTGGCTAAATTATGTGTACCATTGACAATTCAATGGTGGCATAACCCATAAAATTCAAAATATAGTCAACATATATTTATTTATGAACAAAGTTATGTAAACAATCCCAAATCATATCCTACTATATGCTACATCTCCCAATCTCGTATCATCAATAACAATCCATAATACATTTTCATATTAAGTATCTAAATTATATATATGTATATCCAAATCCAATATCAAACCCATTTATTTTTTAAAACACTCTCTACTTTCTTTAGTTTACCCTACGACTCTACATGTCTCTAACCTAGGCATACCACACAACATGACACGAGTTGCTAAATAGAAGTTACATGTGAGCACATAAAATCAACGAACTAGTTAACATCACCCGACACATTCATCCAAAAACTCATAATTTTATCGTCCCGATGAACATCCCAATGGTTAAGATTACGAATTACAACTCCATATTTATTGATGGTTTACCCACACCCACTAAGACCCCGAGTTAGCACTAATTGATGCGACCATCCATCCTTCGACAATGTCTCATACCGTCGCGAAGATAGTAGATCCATATCCAATAATGTTCACTCACAATCAAGTACACTCATGCATTAATGCAAATAAGAAGACAGTTTTCAATCACCACCAATAAAGCCAACACATATTTAATCGTTTCAAAGTATTAACAAAGATTTTACAATCTCATGTATAATCTAAAATAGTAAAACTACCTCTAGCATGCATTTGGAAAGAGAACACATCCACCTACATATCTTTTCTATACAGATTTAATGCACACAATACCTATCTCCTTAGACAACTTGATTTAGTCCCTAAATCATGATTAAAAACATAACATCAATGTTCTATATTCAAATATGGACTCAATGATTCAAATCCTATCGAAATTAGATTTCAAACAGTCCCAAAATGACCCAAAACATGATTTGGATTTATTTAGGTATGTTAGGATCCGATTAAGCATTTGGGTCTAGTTTCGGTAAATTAGTTATGAATTTATCTAGAACCTATCCAAATCCGAACCATAGCATTCCAAACATGTAACCAGGATCCCATAGTATTTGATATGGTTTATGATATTTTGTGTCCAAAACCCATTGTCGCTTGTTTTTAGGACCAAAATTTGTCGTTTCGAGTGGCAACAAGCGACATTTCGCCAATTTTGTTGTCGAAAGATTCAAAACAATTTTTTTTATTTTATCTCAAATGAAATAAACCTTAGCATTTTATGGCTAGCTCAACACACGTTTGATGCTTAGAATTTTTAACAACCTTCTCTTCTTCTTCTTTTTTAATCTTTCTCTTCTTTTCTTCTCTGTGTTTCTCTTTCTCTCTCTCCCTCTTTCTTTCTCTCCCCCCCTCTCTCTTTTTTACATTTCTTTCCCTCCCTTGAGACGGGAAAGACATGTGGCCCGTACTTCATTTGCCAAGGTCCTCATGAAGTTTTGCACTAAAAAAGCGAAACTTATTGCCTTCCTTGCCAAGGAAGAATAGAGTACTTCATCCAAGCTGAATGCGTGTGATGATGCCCAAGCATCATGCTTTCAACTCCTAGGAGCAACCTGAGTGATAGAAGAACCAATGCGTTCCCGTGTTCGTAGAGGCATGGATTGGGGCCATGAGGGTGCATGCCCTAACTGACAACGGAGCCTCTCATTCGATAATCTCCACAAATAATGCCAAGAGTATGGGTCTCAAGTTAGAACCCTCCGATCAACGGTTACATACTATAAACTCTCAAGCAAATCGCATAACCGGGATAGCCAAGGATTGATGATTCCAAGTGGGATGTTGGAGTGGAATCTTGAGATTTATAGTGATTACCATTGATGAGTGGTACTCGGGTATGACTTCTTTCTAAAGTTTAATATGATGACAACGCTACACCTAGGAGGATTGGTGTGTGTGGATCCATGGTAACCGAGTTTTGTGCCACAGTATGATCCAGGGAAAGCTCCCATTGACTCCAAGTGCAGTGTGAAAGATGGGTTGAGAAAAGGTTGTCCCACCGTGATGGTCTTGCTTCGTAAGGAAGACCAACCTATAGGGAAGGAGCCTATACCTTCCAAAATACAGCCAGTGTTGTCGGATTTCAACGACACAATGCTAGCCGAGCTCCCGAAGCAGCTCCCTCCACGACATGAGAGACCATGCTATAGCGTTAGTGTAAGGCGCCAAGGCACCCAATCGAGCTACCTACCTGTAGTACAATGGGTTGTGAAATGAATTAGAGTGTCTTTCAACACATAAACAAAAAAAAGTGCAACAAGTTGAACATAAGCAACTCAATAACTTAGTTTTCATCCGTTGTAATATGCGGCTCCGACAAAGGTAATCTTGTATTACTTACTACTTAAATATTCAATTCAATATTTTATGTTATTTAAATTATTAATGTTATTTACTAATTACTTATATTTCTTTATTATAGGTAATTAAAAAAGTTAAATAAGAAAGAAAACTAATTTGATCCAATAAGTTTGGATAATTTTATATATTAAAGGAGTGGATTATGAAAAGATAATTAAGCAAATGCACTTCTAACCGAAGAAGACATTGAATGAATTAATTTAGAAAGAACGCAAAAACAATATGGGATGATGATTTTTATTTTGAAGCAAAAGGTGGTGAGAATCTTCAACAAGGAGAAAATGAAGATTATTTACTTGATGATCATGATTAAAATATGTAAATGTATTTTTTCAATTATAAATGTTGTATTTTTTTCTAAAAATGTGATGTATTACTTTAAATATGTAAAAAAAATTCAATTATTGTTTGGTGAATGATGAATATGTACTAAATTTTGGTATTATATGAATTCTTTGTAATTATCATAATTTTCTATTTTTTTTAGATTTTATCAAATTTTTAGATTAAATTACGATACGAAGCGATACAATACGTATCATGGACCAAAACGATATACAATGTCCTTTTAATCAAATAAAAAGTGAGGTTATAGTGCGTGCCTCGACTGATACTTAATTACCGAGAAAACTGAAATTATTTCTTGTTCTGTAGCCCCAAGCCACACCTGTTTGAGCTCAAACAACTTCGAAGAACTTCCCGTGTTTAATTACATTCTCATGCATTTGATCTTTTATATATATATATATATATATATATATAGAGAGAGAGAGAGAGAGAGAGAGAGAGAGAGAAAGAGAGAGTGTTGCTACAAGGAAAAAATCAGGAAAACTTCAAGTTCGGAAAACTTCAAGTTCACTCTAATAGGACCACCCCAAAATCATGAGTCCGACTCGCAAAAGAGTAAAAAAGAGGGGAAAAAAGAAGTGTACATTCACCAACTGTACTCCACAATGCAACAAGGCTCGCCCTGGCGACCCAAACGCGAAAAGAAACATATATGAGAGGACCCAAATCTGCACGAAGAATAAGGTTAAAAGAAATGGGTTAAGGATATGAATAAATTCTTGAATGTCAGCAAATTTATGATTTCATTTCAATCACGTACACGCTAACTTCCTCTCAATTCTCAGATTCCCCGTCAACTTTCTTTCTTAGTGCAGTCCTTTCTCGCAAATAGACATGACCAGTTTCGAGAAAAGGTTTGATTCAAGTTTTCTTGAAATCAAGAACTGAAACCGAACCCGAACTAAGTCGTTAAGTTCTAGTTTTGGTTTGAATCTTAAATCAAGAAAAAGCATAACAATTTTTGAAAAACAAAACGACCCTTTGAAACAACCGATCACAGTACAAAGTTTACTTAAACACACCAAGGGATCAATCCTAGTGTTCTCGCCCATGAATTCTTAGCTCGAGAGTTCGGTCAGAACAGTTGCATTCATGTTGAAAACATCGCACCCCTTGAGATCCAAGTTAGCATACTCTCGCTTCATAGTATGAAACCTTTCATTAATCCATTACGACTCATTTTCATTAGCAACTACTGCTGCTCGTCCACTTCTCTTGCAAAACAAAAAAGAGAAGAAAAAATCAAGCAAATGAACAAGCTAAGCTTTGTGTGATGTATCATCCCCGGAAGAATATGTGGCTGCAAGGTTCTTGCTTCACGAAATGAGTTTATTTCATATAAGCAGACTATTTTGACCTCATCAATTTAACTAATGCAGCAAATAGTCCCAGTTGAAGGTCAAACTATGTGGAAGCAAAGTTTTTTTTTTTTTTACAATGGAGAGGCTGAAGTCAGATTCATGCTCATGTATATTGATCCCATGACCTTCATCTTGTGAGTCAAGCAAATGTAAGAAAACTTACACCCAAATTAGCTCAATGGCAGTGCGTTCTATGGCTACTCTTAATGGTCGAGAGTTCAACTCCTAAAAAGTGCATGTATGAGTATTCGTGTTAGACTTTGGCCTAGTCTTTAACAACAATAACAACTAAGCATGTTAAATGGGTCGGCTATATGGATTCTTTGTTTTCACGTAACTCTATCATGTGTTATGCTAGTAGTTAACTCAACATAAATTAGATCATTCTTTATAGTTTTTTTTTCAACAATTTTGACCTCTTTTTATAACAAAAAAAAAACTAGAAAACTTATACGTTAGGCATGGGCCTCAACTTGTAAAAAGAGATTGTAACGTTGATGCAAGGAAAAGGTATGTTACATCGAGAGCATTAGCTTAATGGCATGATGATCTATAATCGTTGCTTTTGGTGTGGACTTCAATTCTCATAAGGTGTATGTGTGGGTATGAGTGTTTGGCTTGGGCCTCCAATTATAAAAATAAAAGACCCTCTTAGAAAAAAAAGAAAAAGAAAAAGGTGCTTCAAGCTTTTCACATGGTTTCTTGAATAAATACAATGACATTATTAGCTTTTAAGCATGATGATGGGTTTCAAGCCTTCTAGGCATGTAACCCACTTTCACATTATTGTACGATAGCAAATAAAATTTCTTTTAATTATGAAAACTTGTTTTTTTGCTAAACCAAGGACTAGAATAAGACAAGCATGCCATTAGAGCAAACCGGTGCAGCGGAAATTGAAAAACGGGAAAAGTGTGCCGGGTTCCAGGAAAAGATAAATCTTCGAGGATATTTTTCATCGCAAACCCCAAAGGAGAAAAAGAAAAGATGGAAACTAATGGGATTTTCATCGACCCGTTTCAATGCCGGGTTCGAATTTCGAAAGTCGAACCCGGGAAAGTGACCGTTGAGTGCGCGCTTTCGGCGGGAAAAATGCACGTCTCCGTCACGCCTTTTCATTTTTCTGCCGCTTTCAGACAAGTGGCACTCCACATGCTTTGCAGCCTGGCGACCAGACAGCCTAACTTTTGAATCCCCAAAATACCCCTACTCCATTATGGATATGGGTACCACCAAAGATCCATATCCGAACTCGTCGTCCCCTGACATAGACTCGAGAAGTAATAAAGGTGCTGGGTTTTGGTACGTGGCAGTGTAGGAAGCTGCCTAGCTTGATCTTTCAAAGCATCGTTGTCACGTTAAATCAGAAATTTGTGAATGCCTGTACTCTCTCCCACGCGTCACGGAGATTCAGATTCCCGTTCCAATAAAACAACAAAAAGCAATAATGGCTCGCTGCGAAGAGATTAATTCGTGGAACGGGAATCTGAACAAAGGAGACAATTGTGTACGCGTGGTCGACGCGTTTGCAGCAGGTGGCGAGTTCAACTCCCAGGAGTTGCATTCTGTACGCGTGATTTTTTAATAATTAGATTTTTTAAAAGTTATAAAAACAAAAAAGGATTTCCGATAAACTAAGGTAATAATATGAACTTTTTTGTAATAGAAAATTTAATTAATTATGAGGAATTTAATCTAGAGAACTGAACTTTGTAAGAGAAATGACTATACTTTAAGTAAGAATTCATAATAAACTTTGATAAAAATGTATTAAATTTCATAAACTTTCCAGATATTATGATATTGTGGGTCCATTGTGAGTGACCAATGATGTGTTGAATAACTTACCTTGTGACGATTGTGGCGTATGTGTGGAATAAGCATGTATAATGATAAACATACATGATTATGTATTGAGTCGTCATGTACATTGTGAGTCAGTTGAATTTCATTGTTAAAACCATGTTGCACAGGAGATTGAACCTGCAGTGCTTTGTGCCAGGTCACCCGAGTAGACTGGTGTAGGTCATCTTGTTGACCTTAGAAGCGTCAAAGGTCTGCGGGTACCTACGCAATGGACAGTTGGTTGGCTAACATCTTCTGTCCATGGGAACGGCTCCCGATGCAAACGCGCACTGACGCCTCCGGCCACTGAGACACTGTCCTATGTAAGTGATCTGGTGTGGTAGACTGTCTGTACAATGCCTTGATGTGCACGTGGATAAACTCATGAAGTTATAGCACTTTGACCGCGGCCAGCCGAGTTTCGAGACGTGTCTCCACGATCTTTCTCTACGTACATTTGTTGTGTCTAGCTCCATGGAGTAGGATTTTTGACCTTGTATGCATGTGCATAGTGACTCCATGTGATTATCGACATACATTTATTATTATTATAATGTCTTTTTGACGTAAAATAAAGAAATTTGCATATTTATCTTTCTCTATATAGACAGTGTCGTATGTATTGAATGTTATTGATGCTTGAATCTTTTTCAAATATTTTTCTCGATGGTAGAGATTTGAATTTAACAACCAATTTTTATTATTGTATATGATACACAATGAAATAATTTGATTCTTAAATTCAAATTCCCATAATCAAACGAAAATAGATTTAAGCTTGAAGACTTAATCGAAGAGGCAACAAAATAATACCATTGCGAAAGAGCGGAAGTTCCAAGACGACAACATCGAATTATTTGAACGTCGAGAACAAGGTTTTCAAAACATACGCATGAAGATTTGTCTAACAGAAGTGATTAAAATCTACTAAAATATAGTGACCAAGAATCTGCGTTGGAAAAAAGATTCAATTTTTTTAAGAGAACTAGGGTTTTATTTTCCTTGAAGGAGGTACCTTCCAGCCAGCGTTGGCTCGTCTTCACATGCCTGGTTCGGGTACGCCCCTATGTAACAGCACCCACCTGTGGGCGCAGTTGGTTGGACCCACAAAAAGAAAAAAAGGCTCCTCCCCAAGAAACCCAAACACAAGAAAATAAATAAATAAATAAAATCAACAGGGAAACCCTAAAAACCTGTTATTTATTGAAAGCTGCAGCTCAAAACTCTCACTTTCTCTCTCTCTCTCTCTCACACACACACACACACACACACTGGGCCGGTCCCTGACCGCGTCTATCTCAGTGTTAATGTTACTTCAAAACCCGGCATTCCTCTCTCTCTGGGGAGACTATTGACTCACCTTGTTTCCCTTTGTCTGCTCCTCTTTACCACACTTTTTTGAATGGCGCAACATCATGAGGACGGAGAGCTGTGGTTGCAGTCTCGTTGCCTTTCTGACGAGATGGCCTTCCTCGAGAAGCAGCTTCCCTTTGACTTCCCTTACGCCGACTCGGTGGTGAGTTCCACAGAGACCGAAAGCGATGAAGAAGACTACATGGCTGGGCTCACCCAGAGTATTGCTCGCTCGACACTCGAAGACGACAACAAGGGTTCCTCGGAGCTGAAGGTAGGTTACCAACAAGACGGTACCTTTCCTTTCTGTTGTTTTGGCTGTTTTTTGCTGATTTGGTGTGGGTTTGGTGAAGGTGGGTTCGGTCGCGGGTTCGCCACAATCGACGTTGTGCTCGTTGGGGAGTTGGTCATGTCAGAGCCTTGACTTGAGCGACGGGAGCAGAGGAAGCTCGAACGGGCCGTCTCAGGTGTCTTCCCCACCGTCGACGCCATTGACTCAGAAGGATGACGCGTGGGAGTTGCTGTATGAAGCATTGGGGCAGGTGGTCAGGATGAAGATGCACGGCGAGGGAGGGATGTTTCAGGAACGAGGTCTACTCGGCCCGCCGAAGAAACCGGTAACTACTCCAGCCGTCCGGTTCAAAACCAGTAACTCCGGCCACCAGCTGCACCGATGCTGGAGTGAAAGCGATCGGGATTCCTCTGCCCTTGCGGCTCATGTAAGAATGCATAACCTGTTATTTTCCTTTGTACTTGCTTGGTCTTTTCGTACAAAATCCTTGTGGGTGGTGACTTTTTATCTTGGGGTTTTACTGTATTGCAGTTTGAGTATCTTAAGCAGCAACGGCAGCAGTGGAGTTGGACTCGGCAAGCCAGAATTGGTGAAGCGCAGCAAGTTCAATCTCTCCCACGAGTCGGTTCAAATGTTCGCTTGATACGAACCAGCTACGCTAATCCGCAGAATCTTTCTGATAACAACGGGACGAAGGCGGTTTTCTTGACTAACTCTGGATCCAAGAAGGAGTGTGCTGGTACTGGCGTTTTCCTGCCTAGAACCGGTCCCAGTCATCTCGGTTTTAGAAATAAATCTGGTAAGAATTTCCCCTTCTTGGCACAGTTTGAAATTTGAATGGCGTTTTACTCTCTAAACAGTGACATTTTCTCTGATTTGGTAATTAATTGGTGATGTTGATATGGTGTTATGATAGGGTGTTCGAGGGTCCTTTTACCGGCAAGGGTTGTGCAAGCGTTGAATCTCAACATCGATGATAAGGGTTCTTTTCAACGAGGCTATTACCAGGGGACTCTGATTCCAGGCCATGGTAAGATTGCTGTTAAGCATTTTATCCTCTCTTGATGCAGTCTTGAACATATTGTTTTTGATATGTTTTTTATTGTAAAATGATTCAGATATCGCATTGCAACCTCAATCTTATACAAGGAATGGAGTGGTTTCATCCCAACGAAGGATTATCCGTCCTCAACAACCCGTCATCAGCAATGAGCTGCGTTTGCCTCAAGAATGGACATACTGACATCGAACTCTTTCTGTCTCTACTAATATGAATCTGAAAGTATATCAACCAACCTAATAATTTTGCGGTTATAGGGATTATAGTTACCAGATGCATGTTTTGCTGGTGGTTTGCGCCAAATGATATCTGCTCTAATAAGAATCTAAGTTTGGTTTTAGGGATATTCTAGGTGATCCTTGTTTTTGTGGAGGGTGGCCTTCTTGCAATAAAATTTGATTTTTCCTTTCTTTTTGTCTTTGTTGTGCTCTCTAGGCCATGGCTGGGTCTGCGAGTGTTCTTTTTTGCGCATGGGGAAACCCTAAAACCACCTCCTGAATGTAATAAGCGGGCTTGTTATTGTTGTACTGAATCCTACAGCTGAACTATGGAAAAAGTAAAAACTCTACAAGTGTTCTGCTCCTCTTTTATGAAATATCAGATGAATGTTTGCACTAATTACACCTTTCTTTATTGTGGATTCCATTGTGGCGCCTACTTTTGCAGATGTCATGGGTCTGTCTGCTAGTGTTCTTTTTTGCGCATGGGGAAACCCTAAAACCACCTCCTGAATGTAATAAGCGGGCTTGTTATTGTTGTACCGAATCCTACAGCAGAACTATGGAAAAAGTTGAAAAAGTCTACAAAGTGTTCTGCTCCTCTTTTATGAAATATCAGATGAATGTTTGCACTAATTACACCTTTCTTTATTGTGGATTCCATTGTGGCGCCTACTTTTGCGGATGTCATGTGTATTGTCTGCAGTAATATGTTTGTACTGAAAAATGAATTCTAGAGAGAGAAGAGAGTGTGTGTGTGTGTGGGGGGGTTGAGATTTGATTTTTGAATATCATAATATGATTCGGGTCGGTTGGCCAACCAAATCCAACGAGATTCGACCGTGAAATCTTGCGTTTGCGTGACTATGTGTCTGTCGGTTTCACCATTGTCATCTGTGTTTGTTGTTCTCTTTTAGTGTGGATGGGACTATCCGGGTCTTTGCTTATGCATTAAGTTTCGGTGTCAGGTTTCCAGGTAGGTCTGACAAGTGGGCTGTCTGTGCTCGGGTTTGACCATGCAGCTGGTTTATTGTCTGCAGTAATATGTTTGTACTGAAAAATGAATTCTAGAGAGAGAAGAGAGTGTGTGTTGGGGGGGGGCGAGATTTGATTTTTGAATATCATAATATGATTCGGGTCGGTTGGCCAACCAAATCCAACGAGATTCGACCGTGAAATCTTGCGTTTGCGTGACTATGTGTCTGTCGGGTCCACCATTGTCATCTGTGTTTGTTGTTTGTTCTCTTTTAGTGTGGATGGGACTATCCGGGTCTTTGCTTATGCATTAAGTTTCGGTGTCAGGATTCCAGGTAGGTCTGACAAGTGGGCTGTCTGTGCTCGGGTTTGACCATGCAGCTGATTTTTTGTTGTGGAGAGAGAGAGAGAGGCGTATTCTTTAACATAAGGGAGGGTCACTGTGCCTTTTTCTGCTTCGAAGATGGGGAAAGCCAAGAGGGCGGGCCATTGATGGGGTCGTTTTCCTTCCCTTCTGTCTCGTCTTCAAGTGCCGCTATAATTGCTGCTTTAGTATTATGCCCGTAAGTCATGGATTACGTTGTAATCTTGCTCTTCTTTTTCGCCGCTTGTACCTTCCGTATATTGGTGTTTCCTTTGCTGATCTTCCGGTGAATTTCTCATATAACCGGTTCTAATCAGAACTAGTCGACAGGACTGAGGACTTTTCGATCCGGTTACCGTTTAGGGTAGGCATTTGCTTCACAAACGTCGTAGATAAATTTTCCTTCACAAACTCAAGGGTAGGCATTTGCTGTTGTCTTTTTGATGGGCAGTCTTCCTTCTGGAGGACACAATTTGTGCCTTTGTATCGACTTTTTTTAACAGTTTCGGTTAAAGAAACGGTCCCAAACCAACAGTTCTGGAACCGGAACCGGTTCTAGAGCAGTTCGGTTCATGGACATGTCTATCCCGAAGTATAGATTACAAGGCGGAATTGGAACTACGGTTTTAGTTCCTGTCCGAATTTGTATGAATTGGGACTCGATAGGAATCAAATGGGAAGTGGGACTATCTATTGAAGGTGTGATGTTGAAACTGGAACTGGAGTTCCAGTTCTGTAGTTACGTCCTTGCGACAAAAGACCATTCAATTCGGCCGTCTGGTTTGATTTGTGGTCAACCGTTCGGCGGTAGTTCATGAAAGCCCAACTATGCCGAACAAGTTGACCACTCAATTCGGCCATTCGTGTCCCTGCGGGTGTCTCGATCCGTCAAGCCCATCAAAAATGGGAATGGGTCTATCGACACCAAAGATGTTTTTGATTATTTGGTTACGGAAGATGACATAATAAATTAAGATTGGTAGTACATATTGCATTATTTATAAGAAAAGTTTTAAGTATCCAATGTTAGTTTTAAGAGTCATAAAATAATTATAAAGATGTTATACTTAGAATTAATGTAAGTTGGTTAAAGTAGAGAGATACATACTATTAAAGTTGAAAGATAAATATTACAGACTACTGTTATGTTATATGATTATAAAAGCTAGATAGTTAACCATCAACTACTACAACTAAGCCTTTTCCCATACTAGATGGGGTTGGTTACATGGATTCTTTGTTTTTTTTTATAGAATTCATGTTAAGTCCGACAAAGTCTTACACTGGCTGTTGGAAGCATAACGCAACTCTTCTCCTTTTTTCAAGCTTGGAACCGGCCATGCAAGGGTGATACCTTAACCATCAACATGTCTAAAAAAATGCACTTTGTGAAAATGAAAATGCACTTGGTGGAAATGAAGATACTGAGATGAATGGATGGTAAAAAATGATTGTATACATAATTAGGTTATCATAAACAAATTAAGAATAGTACTGGTAGATGATAAAATGAGAGAAAATTGTTTATAAGATAGTTTGAATACGTAGAGGATCGACCAAAAGAAGCTTGGTAATAAGTTGAAAATTAAATGGTATAAATGTTAATAGAGAAAGAAGAAGACCACAAAAGTGTTGAAAGAAAATAATAAAGAATGATCTAGCTTACATTGAGTTAACTATTAACATGACACATGATCGAGATCCATTAAAAGAATTAATCTATATGAGAAAATGCTTAGTGGTTATTGGTACTTTAAAGCTTTTCCTCGACCTCTTATGAAGTATTGACCATACAAAGTTATTTAGGTTTCGAGGCAAAGGGATAACAACTGTGCTTCTTATTGGAGTTGAAGAAATGGCTTCAAATCATGGCTCGATTGCCCAGTTGATTGGCTTTGATCCGATCCATCTGAAATGAATATTCGTGTGGTTTGCATATTGGATCTGGACCATGGATATTTTAGTCCTGATCCATGAACTGTCATGATTCAGAGGATTATTGCCTCACTAGATATTAGCTGTGACCAATGTCGGGCATGCAAATTTTCCACACAAAGTCTTTCAAAATCTTCACCAACTTCTCCTGCAGTCCGTGTCTTCGTTTGTCTCGTCTGCTATATGACTTGGGTTGCTACCTAACCTTAATTTATGCATTTGTGCACCGATTTCTTTCTTCTATTTTTGCCTTCATTCAACTTCTTATACATATTTTGTATATTATATTATATTATAGTATGACATGAATAAATATATGTGTATCTTAAGTTATAATACGACACGAACCTTATAGATCAAATATTGTGAGGATCATGATCCAACACCATGACACAAACCTTATAGGGTGTGTTCGATTCGTGGTGCCAAGCTCCTGGTACTAGAATTGTAGGCCTAGATTAATATGGTCTTAATTAAGATTACTAAGAAAAGAAGATTTTGTGTTTGATCCTATATTTCTTCGTTAGTATAGTGATTCAAGATCGATTGTGCTAGCTGGAGTGCGTTTGTTGATCAGAGATCACACACATTTTTTAGTTGAAATAAATTAGTGAAAATTGGACCGGCCATAGCGGAACTAGAATTGTAACCAAACGGGACCTTTGGTTCCTTGAACCCAAACTAGATTGTGCGCTGGAGTGCGTACAATGATGAAGATCACAAAAAGGACATAAAGTAAAGGCCGAACCTTACCGCACTCTATAAATCTTGAACGCAACACTACTACAAATAGGGGGATCATCATGGGGAGGGGTTCCTCAGCTCCCTGTGTGGAACTGCTTCACACGGGAAGGATTTGGGGAGTGGAAACGGGACGAGAATTGGAGAGCAAGGAAATCTCTATCGGAGATTGGCTCCGCCCCACGAACCCTGCTCCGATTCTTTCTCTAATTGATTATAGAAAGTTAGGTCAATATAAAAATAAAATAAATTATTAGAAAAAATAAATAAAAGAAAGTGTTACAATTTTTTTAATTCCTGATTTAGATGTATTTTATCATCATTCTCATCTCATTCATAATAATATATCCTAATTTAGATGTATTTTATGTAAATTAAGTTTCATTGATATGTAAAAAAAAGATTTAACTTATGTTTGAGCATCTCTCTTTTCCTCGACGGGTCCTCGCGAGAACCTATAGAAACACGGGGATGAGGATGAAAACATTTTTGGTCCCCATTGTAGGAACGAGTACGAGTATGGAGACAAACAGAGATGAGAGCGGGAGACTTTGATCCTCGGCTCCGCCCCGTCCCATGAACATCCCTAACTACAAGACTCACCAATTAAATCAATAAATCTTCTTACAGCGTTTGCCTAAACCAACAAAATAAGAGGTATTGATGTCCAAAACAAAATAACCAAGGATCAACCTTAAGGCCATCAACATTCTAAGTATGTGAATATCTAAGGACGTGAAATCATACTTGATCTAGTTATACCACAAACACACACACACACACACACACACACAGAGAGAGAGAGAGAGAGAGAGAGAGAGAGAGAGACCAAAGCCTAATGCAGAACTGCTCATGGGCCAAAGTCCTTTGTATCCAATCCATCATCTTGGATCCCTTATGCAGATAAATTAAGATGATAAGTAGCAAATACGTAATGGTCAAAATCATGTCGGTTAGCACAGAGCGTTAGCTCACAGGGCAGCGGCCACTGACTCCATGAAGCTTCTCAAGAAAAAACTTTTGTTACGATGGGGAGGATGAACGCAGGTGCATATGCAAGTCCCCGAATATTGAATTCAGGACCTCCAACTCAGGTCGAACGCAGTATCCAAACATATTAAATTAGAGCTTTCACTAAAAAATGTCCAAGAGCTCGAATTTAAGCCTAAGATGCGACTTGGACGTTGGCTTCATGCCATTGACTTTGTATTGATCCACTGAACCTAAAAGTGCTAACAATGGAGATTAATTAGTCGCTCAACTCTTTTCCTCAATCACACACACACACAGAGCAACAACACTATGGCTGCAGAGGATATCAGCAGGGTGATGATGCACATGAGCCTCTATTGGGGTAAGAACGTTAGGGTTCTGTTCTCTGACTGGCCAGGGACCAGCTTGGGCCAATACATACTGTCACTCATCGTCACCTTCTTATCCGCGCTTCTCGTCGAGCTGCTGGCCTTCAGCAACATCAACTGCTCCGGCCTCGCACCCGTTGCAAATGGGTTCCTGCAAGCCGTGGTCTATGGTGTGCGCGTCCTCTTAGCTTATTCTGTGATGCTTGCAGTCATGTCCTTCAATTTGGGAGTGCTCATCGTAGCCATTGTGGCTCACGCCGTCCGCTATTGGCACTTTGTGACGCAGGCCTTCAAGAAGAAGTCGCCCGTGGAGCCGACTAAAAAGGATGGTGGCATGTGATAAGCCACACACACGTGTAAAGTCGATAGGATGGCCATTCTTACCATTATCATCCACCAAAACGGTTAGACCGATCATCTTTCCCCTTTGTATTGATGGTTACAATAACAAATCAATAAGGGCTCCCAATAGAAAGCCGAGCTTGTTAATTCGAGAGGATGGAGTCGGCGCTCCTTTGAAAATACATATAGCAGAGGATTGAACTCACACACAAGAAAAATCAAAGAGTAAATCTCTTATAGAAAATCCGGCTATGAAAAATAAAGAATCATACTTATTCTCCTATTTTTTTTTATGTTATTCTTCTCTTCACTCAGAGCCCATCCACTGCATATGTGTTGAGGAATCCGACGAAGCTATGAGAAGTATTCGGCAAAGCTGCGAGAAGTCATAGCCTCATCATTTGCAAAAGAGAGGTACACAATTAGTATTTATTTAAGAAACAAGAAAACAAAAAAAAAGAGAAAAGAAGAGAGAACTCTTTATAGTGGCTAGAAAGAATAGGTCGTTTGTCGAAAATCACCAACGGTGACATGAGACAGGCGGCAAGAAAAAGAATAAACCAGAAAAATAAGCTAGGTCATCAGCTAAAGGAGAACCCTACAAAAGCTATAAGGAGAAACTTAGAAACAAAAAACAAAAGATGGTCAGAACCAGGCAAAACCCTTCAGAGGCTAGAAGACAAATGGTCGGAGGCTGTCGCCTAGAGCCAAACGGCTATAGGCCATGGCATAAAGGACCAACACTCGGAGGCCGTCTACCCTCCTCCCTCTCTATTTCTTTCTCTCCCTCTCTCTCTTTCCTGTTTTCTTACTCTCTCTCGAAGGTTTGAAAAATCCATTACGCCCTAGCCGATTTTAGAAATACAGTCTATCACGAGGTAAAATTACCAAAATATTTAGATATTTTCGAGTAAAAAGATGATTTTACATCCCAAACTAGCGAAAGGAAAACTTTGCCCTCTAGTTGTTTATAAAAATTACGAAATAATGACCTCTTGAATTATATTCCCATCCTCGAACGAGTGTATATTGCCAATCTTGCCACTTTATTAAAGACAAGACTACTCATGTCTTTAAGAAAATTGACACATTTGTAGAAAAGGAAAAACTTATTGTTCTACCCTAGGACTTTTTGAAAAATTACAAATCCGATCAGAAAGGTAAAATTCCTCATTTGCCCTTAGATCTTTAGAAAAATTACAGTAGCAAAAAAATAGAAAAAATTACAAATTTGTCCTTGGTTTGGTTTTGAAAATAACATAATCAAGTTATGAAAAACTCAAAAATTGTACTTAAAATATGTTCGAAATTACTTTAAGTATCATGAGTTATTTTCAATTCAATACATAGATATTTTACATTTTATGTTTTAATAGTTGGCTATTTGTTATATGTTGTTTATTGAATATTTTCCTATTACACCATCTAATTGATATTATTGTGAAACACAAAAAAAATGAACTCATATGTATGGCAGAATTGGCAAAAACAAAAAAATTAAATGATCTTAATTTTCAAACGTGGAAAATAAAATTTTGTTAGCTCTTACACTAGAAGGTGTAGTTTATGTACTACGAGAAACTATATGTCCACCATCCCATGATGCTACTAAGTATCAAAAAGAAATATATAAAATATTTATAAAGGATGACACGATAGTAAGGACTAATATGTTAACATATATGAAGGATAACTTGATTAGATTCTTTGATTCGATAAAAAACTAAATATTATACAACTAAGTTACATGTTCAACTATTACTACAAAAATACAACTCCTATAAGACTAAAGAAGTAGATAATGTAGTGGAACATGTGAACCACATGCTAATAATGACAAAAGACTTAGCTGTAGCCAAATTAGTAATCCTAAAACCCATGCAGATATCCACAATACTGAATAGTCTTCCTCTATCATGAAACATGATCGCTATAACTCTTAGACTAGCTTGAGACAAGTCTTTCAGAATTGCTCCTTAAGCTATTAATTGAATAAGAACATATGAATAAACCAAGAAAGAGAGATTGCTAGTAGTTTAAGACAAGATAGAGTTCAACTCTAACGACAACTAGAAGAAAAATAAATCAAACAAGAAGTTTAGAAAAAATAACAAAAAGAGCAGTCAACCTTTCAAGAAAATATAGAAAACCGTTTATCGACTCAAGTGCTTCAACTGCAGAAAAATAGAGCACTACAAAAGGGATTACCGTAAAAAGAAGAACGGTAGAAATACCCAACAACATGGATAATCGGATAAGCAGGATATAATTTTCATGATATCTGAATGCTTATACCTAGATCACTCAGTGACTGGCTGGTAGATTCACTCAAGAGCGACAAGATATATTTCGAAGAGCAAGAAAGGGGTAATGGACCTAAAAGAATACAAAATAGGAGAACAATGAATATAAATAGAAAATAACACTTTTTCAGATATTTTTAAAATTGAGTATTTTAGAATTTATGTAAAAGATATACCAGTTGTTCTAACTGATATATTGATTATGTTAATTGTAAGACGCAATCTTGTTTCGGTTCCTACATTGGTTAAGAAGGTCTTTGAGGTTAGGTTTATTCTTGTAAAAGTGTTTATGGGGAAGCATGGGAGAGTAGTTTTCTATGACCAGTTTGATGTATAACGTGCCTTATTCAAACTGAATATTAATGAAAGTGAAGACTTTTCTACTTATATTGATTGTACTTTTAATGTTGATGTGAATGTATGGCATAAACGCTTGGCTCATATAAGTTTAAAGAACTTGAAAAAATTATCTAACTTAAATTTATTTAGCTTTCATGAAAACACTTTTAATAAGTATGAGACTTGTATAATAGATAAAATGACAAGAAAAATATTTTCCAAAGAAATAATAAGGTCAATAACTATGTTAAAAATCATTCATAATCATTTATGTGGATATTTTAGAGTAAGAACACATTGAAAAAATATTTATTTTATAACCTTTATCAATAATTATTTAAGATATACATATATATATCTCTTAGCATAGAAATCTAAGGCACTTCAGGCGTTCAAATAATATAAGCAGGAATTTAATAACCAACTGGGGCATACAATCAAAGTTTTGAGATTGGATGAAGGTGGAGAGTACACTACTGCAGAATTTTTAGAATTTTATAAAAACTTTGGTATTTCAAAGTAAAATATAATGCACAAGATACCTCAACTGTAGAGAGATATAACAGGACCTTATTTAATATAACAAGGTTTATGCTAATAGATGCTTCTCGACAAAGGATATTTTGGGAAGAAGTAGTAAGTACAATTATATATATACTCAACATAATATCATATAAAATTGTATTCTCTACAATGTTTTTTAATAAAATACAACCTGTGTCATCTTAAGAGGTGTGTATCTATCATTCATATGAACACCTTTAACCAGTGTAGAGACAAGCTAGATATTAGGTCCTTAAGATGTACATTTATCGGATATCGTAAAGGCTCTAAGGGATATAAGTTTTATCATAAGAATCATTGACTCACAGAGAGCATGGATGTTGAATTCTTAGAAGATACTAAGAATGACATCCTTGAAAATGATGATATGTGTATTGGTGATCTAATTGATCTAGATCAATCATCATTTGAACCCATAGATAATCTTCTTAAACAAACAGAAATTGTGAGTAGACATGAAAGACTTAGGGTCACAACGTCCTACTTAAAAGATTGTCACACTTACCTTTTATAGGAAATGTGCAATTCAGTGGATTTAGATGATATGATCAATAACTTGACTTATCGGCAGGCTATCTACTCATTAGAATGTGCAAATTAGAAAAAAACTATGGTTGAGGAAATAAAATCTATTAAAAAAACCAAGTTTGTGAATTGACTGATTTGCTGAAAGGAAGAACAAATGTATGATTTAAATGAGTTCTGAAAAAAAAATATAAAATCGATAAGTCTATCGATAAGTTTAAGGCGAGGTTAGTTGCAAAGTTTTTTTTTTACAAAAAATAGAGGATAGGTTATGTTGAATTCTCTTGTTGTGAAATTTGTATCCATAAGAATAATTTTGACAATATCAACATATTATGATTCAGATCAATTAGATGTAAAGATTGCTTTTCTAAATGAAGATTTAGATAAAATTATATATATGCAACAACTCGAAGGATACATAATTAAAGGCCAAGAAGATAAAATATCCCTATATGGCCTTAAACAATCACCTCATCAATGATATTTGACATTTTAAATACCATTATTGAACTTGGTTTATGGCTAATGTACTTAACCACTATATATATGTCTAGAACAGTGGAAGACACTTTATCATCTTATAATTATATGTAGATGACATATTATTGACTAAGAATGATAATGAGATGGTTGTGAAAACTAAGTCATGGTTAAACTTAAGGTTTGAATTAAAGGATATGGGAGAAACACCATATATACATTGGGTATAAGGATTTCTTAAGATAGATAATCTAAACTTCTATGCTTAAGTCAAGAGAGATATATCGATTATATCCTCAAGAAATTTAAAATGGGCGAGTTCAAGTCTGCATCTCACCCATTGCAAAATGGGTCAAATTGAGTAAGGTTGATTGTCCCGATGAAAGAGACAATAAGCCCAATGTTCATTATGTATAAGCTATGGTTAGTTTGATGCATGCTATGTTGTGTATAAGACCTGATATTAGCTTTGTTGTTGGTATTATAAGTAGATATCAAAGTAATCCTAGTTAACAATATTGGATAGTTGTGAAAATGATTATAAGATTTCTTAAAGAACAAAAGACTTGAAATTGTGTTTTCAAGCAGATGAACTGAAAGTGATAGGATACTTATATGTTGACTTTGTTGGAAGGAAAGATGATAGTAAATCAATTTCAAGACAAATATTCTTATTTCAGAGTTGAGTTGTTTCTTAGGTACATAAGAAATAAGGTTGTGTAAGCATTACATACATAGGAGGCTAAGTATGTGGCTTGTTGTATGACTATAATGAGTGTTGTTTAGATAAGTCGATTCATTCATGAAAAACAAAATGGTGTTGAAGAAAAATATAAGATTACCTTACTGAATATGATGAGATCTATGTTAATAAATATTTCTCTACCAATGATATCTTTAAGAGAAGCGGTAAGTACAACTATTTATATACTAAATAGAGTACATTGTAAGGATGTATTCTCTACACCATATAAGATGTGGTTTAAAAGAAAATCAAATCTAGGTCATCTCATGAGGTGAGAATCTATCGCACACATGAAGATATTTGATCATTATATAGACAAGCTGGACAACAAGTCCTTAAGATGTGTTTTTATTGGATATCGTAAAGGTTATAAAGGATATCAGTTTTATCACAAGGGCCATGGATTAATAGAAAGCAAAAATATTGAATTTTTAGATAGAGTAATAATGACATCCTTGAGATTGATGATGAACGCGTTGGTGATCTAACAAATTTAGATCTATTATCATTTGAACCTATAGATAATGATGATCTTTCTTAACAAACTGAAATTTTAAGTTAAGTAGACATAAAAGACCTAGGGTCAAACCGCTATTTAAAAAATTATCACACATATCTTGTAGAGTAAGTGTGCAATTCAATAAAATTAAATGAGTTGATTTAACATATTAGCAGACTATTGACTCATCTAAATCGACAAATTGGGAAAAAGTTATGGATGAGAAAATTGAATCAATTGAGCAAAATGAAGTCTTAGAATTGACTGATTTGCAAAAAGAATGGAAAATCATATGTTGTAAATGAGTTTTGAAAAAAAATATAAAGTCGATGAATCTATCAGTAAGTTTAAAGCGAGGTTAGTTGCAAAGGAATTCTCGCAGAAGGAGAGAATAAATTATGTTGAGAAAGATTCTCTTGTTATGAAATTTGCATCCATAAGAATAATTCTGGTAATTGATATTTATTATGATTTAGATTTATATCACTTAGATGTAAAAATTACTTTTTTAAATGAATATTTAGATGAAATCATATATATGCAACAACCAGAAAGATAGATTATTAAAGGTCAGGAAGATAAAGTTTGTAGGTTGAAAAAATCCTTATATGACTTTAAACAATCACTTCGTAAATGATATTTAATTTTTAAAATATCATTATTGAACTTGGGTTTGTCGCTAATGAACTTGACTATGGTGTGTATATTTGGAACAATGTGAGCAACTTTGTCATTTTATCCTTATATTTAGATGATATATTATTAACTGAGAATGACAATGACATGATTGTTAAAACCAAATCATGCTTAAACTAAATGTTCAAAATAAACAATATGGGAGATGCATCATATATTTTGATAATAAAGATTTCTAGAGATAGAGAATCTAAACTCCTATGCTTAAGTCAAGAGAGATATATAGATTATATCCTCAAAAGATTTAAAATGAGTGGATGCCTACACCTGTTGCGAAAAGGATCAAATTTAGCAAGACTGATTATCAAAGTGAGAGATAACAAACCTAATGTTCCTTATGCACAAGGTGTTGGTAGCTTGATGTATAATATATTATGTAAAAGATATAATATCAGCTTCATTGTTATTATGTTTAGTAGATATCAAACTAATCCTAGTTGGTAGCATTGGATAGTTGTGAAAAGAATTTCAAAATATCTTAAAGGAACAAAAGACTTGAAACTATATTTTCAAGCACATCAACTAAAAGTGGTAAGATACTTAGATTTTGATTTTGCTAAAAGCAAAGATAACAACAAATCAATATATGGACAAATATTTATATTTGGAGATTCAGTTGTTTCTTGGGCTTGTAAGAAATAGGTTGTGTAGCATTGAATACACCAGAAGTTGGGTATGTTGCTTGTTGTATGACTGCATGGAGTGTCGTTTGTATAAGTCGCTTCATACGTGATTTTAAGTGGATATAGCTAACACAACAGTTATCATTTATTATGACAATAATGCAACAATTACTCTGATTAAGAGTGGAGTTGATAGATCCCAAAGCAAGTATGTAATGGTTAAGTACCACTATGTTCATGATATGGTTAAGAGAAATTATATATTTATATTATATGTCAACTAATTATATATTGACCAACCCCTTGACCAAAGGTATAACATAAGATCTTTTCTAAAAGCATGTGAAAACATGTGTTTGAGATTTTTTTAAAGTATATTAAATTACACCATAATAATTATTGTGTAGAAAAAAATGTGTTGTATACGAAAAACCACACATGTATCGATTGCAATTACACTTTCAATCATATAGACACAACTTGCGAAAACTTACAAAAAGTGAGAGTAAAAGTGTGACAACTTGCAAAAACTTACAAAAAGTGAGAGTAAAAGTGTGTCATAAAGTTTGGCTCAATTGACTAAATGAGAGATATAACACCAAATTTAGCAATTCTTAACGATAAATTCATAAAAATACGGAAAGACAAGTCACCTTTCCGGATTCTATGAATATGCTATATGTGGATAACAATAAAATGCATATGTTATATTTACTAGGTGATAAGAATAAATCGTTGTAACAAAAAGCCCATAACGGTAATTGAAGCAAGAGAGCTTCCTGGAAAAACCTTATTTGGGTAACTGTCTAACCCATCTCTCCCCTTCCTCCATTCTTGGTGTGCGTGTCTTCCTTCCTCCCTCCTACCCTAAGCTGCGTAACTAAGGACTCGGTCCTTCCACCCTCTACTACGCGACTGAGGACTCGAACAGGATCGTACAAATACCGCTTCACTTCTTCCTCGTCTGATGCTCAAGCAACGCAATGAATTTCAGCATTCAGCCATTACACGCTCAAACTGGTATTCTTTTCTTAGAGACCAAACAATGTCGAAACCCGTTGCAAGTGCAGGTCTTTCCCAGGGCTCCCCAAATACCAGTACTGGTATCTTCGACCCATTGTCTGCCATCCGTCGGCGCTACTTCCCCCTACCCCTTGCGGGTGCTCCTGGCTCCGGCGTCCCCGGTTCCGGCTTCGATGTTCCAAGGATAGATTGGAAGGAGACGCCCGAGGCTCGTGTTCAAGGCCAACCTCCCGGGTGTCAAGAAAGAATAAGTGAAGGTCGAAGTGCATACTGGAAACATCCTTTAGATCAGCGTCAAAGGTGGAACAGAATCGGACGATGGCATCGAGGATGGTTTGCTTACCTTGACGGTGCCTAAGAAGGTGGTAGATATGATATTAAGTAACTAAAGAAGCTTCAGGCACGAATGCATTCTGTGCTTTTGGTAGCTTCTCCATCCGCTGTTGGTAGTAACTAATGATTTATGAATAAAACTTATCATCTAGTGGCATTCCAAATCTATGCTTCTTGCCTTCAATAAATTGAACCAAACTACGTTCATTCAGAAAAAGTTGTACTGCATTGAGCTCAAGGAATCTATGGCGGTGTTTTGAGCAGACCACAGCAAGTTTTTCCGCAGTTCCCTCTGCTGGAGAATGCAAGGGGCGATTAACCAATGCATAATTTGTTCAATAAACACAGTATGGGTGATAGGTCAATGATTCACCTAAGTATCATAAGGTAATAAGGGCTACATGGACTTAATTAGAACAATAAGATAAGAAGGTCGATTTGTTTCTCACCGTCAAGTCTTTTTTGCAATTACTAATAAAGACATCCAACTTCTAATGCGCTTTCTATTAAGTGTAGCGCAACAGTGAGTGCATTAATCTTGAGAAGCTTTTCTTATCGTATACTGTATGCCCTAGGAGTCGAAGCCATGGTATGCACGCCCTAGGAGTCGAACTCATGAACTGCATCTTGTGAGTCAAATGCCCTACTAGATGAGCCAACGCCCAGAGTGCCACGGAGAAGTATCTATAAGTAAGATGAACTTATAACCAGACATAAGTTAGTGTTACGTAAGATGGGAGGTTGGCCTTGATTAAAGAGCAAAAGATATCCTTCAAAAAATAAGGAAAGCTAGGGATTTCTTTAAAATTTTCACAATTACTTCTTTTCTTGATACTTAGGACACGTTTAAGTTGGAGTTAAATTCAATAAAGTTTGTTCGATTAAGATCTAAATAATCTTTTAGAATTCTTAACATCAAGGAATTTAATTCTCAAGTGAGTTCTCGCGACTTTCACCAAATTAACGAACTCTTTGAGTTTTTCCTTTTTCAGTGTTGGTTTTTATGGATTACTGGGGTATCTAATCCCATTTGGTCTCCAAAACTAATTTCTTTTTCATGGGGGAGTTCATACGCTTCAAGAATTTTCCTCAAGACCGAGTCCCGAAACTCTGGAACCCAGACAGAAGGAGCATGAGACTTGCTCCTATTGGGTCATTTGTCACAGCAGCTAGGTCTAGAGGGAAGTTGGGGAATATGGTCCCAAAAGAATGGGGTTTAGAAGTACCAATTATACAAGCTTTTGTTATCCAATCGAATCTTCATAAAGTCGATGAGATGTATCTTCATTCGCCGGAGTAGGAGAATACACTGGTGAAGAAAATTATTCACAGCATACTACCCTCCAGGGCTTTGATTATCCATTAATCTTTCAGTTTTACGTCACAGGAATTAAAAAAAGGTCAGGAGAACTCAATGAGGACTTTCCCTTATGCTGGTGTCAGCATCAGTTTGCCAATATTCAGAAGAGGTCTCTCAACAAAACAAAATACAAAAGCCTTCACAATGTAATTTGGATGCGTAATATTACAGCTATTTACAGAGTTGTTCATGTTTTCTTGTTCTTAGCAGCTGAAATCCTTAATCTTCTTCCCCCAAATCCGTCTCATCATTGGCAACAGTGAAAACATCTCTTGGTGAAGCAGATTTGGACACAGATCCGTGGGATCGATCATGGAGAACTGCGTCACACACTTCTTGCTCCTTCTTCAGGTCTGACGGAGGCAAGAGGCAGTCCATGCTCAAGCCCCATATATTGAAGTCTATCTCTTCAATGGTCCATGACTCTTCCATCCGGGTTGTGCTGTGGATTCCCGTCGTCTCGTTGAATCGGAACAACGAGACTTCGGTGCGACCCTGGTGAGCTATGAAGATCACGTTGACAAGCCTATAGTCTTGGATCCATGATTTCATCGTCGTCTCCCAGCATGTGCTCTCACTCCCCAGCTGATCACTGAGATGGAGTAGGTGTGAGTCTTGAAGTTGGACCAACAAGCCACCCCGTTGGCTGAAGTAGCCCCAGACTGTGTGCCGGATGATCTCGACGTTCTTGCTGCTTTGGCCTTTTAAAGTTGATGGCTCTGCTTGGAACTTAGGCACAAAGCAAGCTTCACCATTAAATGGCTTGTCACCCACGCACACAGAATTGCAGAATAACATTGCAGTGGATTTTGGGTCCAAGCCCTGCAATTAGCACATTGAGTTAGTAGCGCATAGTTTGTGACGCATTTACCATCTCAAGCATTCGATCAATATGGATGAACACAGTTTTTATTGGGTGCTACAATATGGATGAATATTGTTAATTTGATAGCTATGGTCGCACTTTATTATGGATTTCTAACCACATTATCACGTTATGATAATGGAGTGTCGAGAAACTCTTGAAGCACTGCATGATCATCTCCTTCCTCGATGATATATCAAACTTTAACTAAATAATCACTCATAAACTCATCAATTCTGTTTCGTAAACGATCCTTTATAACATTGATGGTACAAAATAACATTGACGGTACAAAATGCATGTTCTACACTTGCCATAGCGACATGCAAAACTATTGTTAATTTTATTAACTAATAGATCAAAAGAAAATTCTTATCTTGTTTCAACATCTTAGCAACATCAAGTCCTTCAAGCTGATGCATGTTTATAATGTAACTATCAAGCTCATTAAGTTTCTAAATATGATTGTTACTTACATTAAATGGGATATTTGTGGGAGATCACCTAATAGTACTTTTTCCTCCCTGACCAGTCTGGAATGTAGATAGTTTCCTACTTGGTGCTCACGTCTGTGGTAGAATTTAATGGGAGAAAAATATGTAGTTAAAGTTTAATATCTTAAGATTGCGTAAGCAGCCAGCTTAATATAGCTGTCCTTTTTCTATTTTAAGACTTAAAAGAATGAAGTAGCTTCCTTTTCAGGTCTCCACATTGTATTTCTGTTTTTGGGCATTGACCCTCATATATACTGGCACCCCCACCAAAAAAAACTCTCAAGAAAGAAGTCACAGATATTTTTCCTAATAAGAAAACAAAAAGAAGTGGTGTATACTGCCCGACATTTCTCCTTGAATTCAAACTAAGAAAGATGACGGATTCAAAGTGAAGTATCAACATTAACAAACTTAGACCAGAAACTGAATATCTATCATTTTGTCCCATACATGTATATGTGAAAAGCTATATATATGTGTGTATTAAAGTACATATAATAAACGTACATTCGTATGTATTCTAAGGTTACTAACATGACGAAGATTGTAGGAAAATCTTTGGAAGTGAAAGCCATGGGATCTTCTGAAAATGGTTTCTTTCGTAAATTCTTCAACAAGAACGAAAGAAAAAGGAAATATGGTGTTGGCATCCTATTCAAATTGCTTTGTCACTTTTGGCGACAAAACAAGAAAAAATATTTTCACAAAAGATATGATTCTGTAACTCCGCCCATGTAAGGGATCATCCTTGCATTGCCGGTCCCAAGCCCAGATAAAAGAGGAGGGTTGTGTTAGGATTCCGACGACCAGCGTAAAACTTCGTCGGATTTTTACAACATGGATTACAAAAATCACCCGAAAAGGCTTAGTTGTTGTTGTTGTATATGATTCTGTGAACATAACTAGGCACACCTCAATAAAAGTAATCCTCACGTTTCATTAAAATCTAAATTTGTAACGATATTTTCAAAGCTGCAACCAGATTTTAGTGTGAAAGCAGAAACATGCATACATTGAATCTCTTCATGGATGTAGGCCTCACCCACAATATCAGGACATTTTCATCATAACGGCAATAATTTGTCTTGCATTAACTTGAAGTATATGAGCAGAATCCGGCACACACACACATAACACACACAACCTTACCTGCGGTGAGCGAAGAAGATGCCGGGATGGTCCGCGAGAAGCGTGAGAAGGATGCCAGGGGGTCTGCCTCCACGCCACCTTCCCGTCGCTGCCGGCGGTGATCTTACACCCGTCCACCACCATCTCAACGCACCAAAGGTCCGGGTTCTTCTCTCAAAACATGAACCCACCGACTTCCTCTCCTGATCCTTTGCCGAAACCCACATTGATCGCAACCTTCGCCACCTTCGCCATGGATGAGTTGAGGTCGGACGTTGTCATCCTCACCTTCCCCATAGCGTACATGCTCTTCACCAAGTTCAGAGTAGCATGCCCTCCTGTTGCAGCAACGAACTGTTCCACTATGTACTTGGCCATGGCTGCTTCCTGTTTCATATTGTACAGCACCATTATGTGTGATCGATAAGAATTTATCCTTTCGGTAGTTGAAGTCCTTTGGGAAAACAGATTGCGAATTTCGTTCTCAATCCATGGAAGATATGATAAAATTTACGTGATCGGTCGTTAATTGAACAATTAACCATTTTTCTTTACGAAGAGAAGTATCATCAAATTCGGAAAACAGGAAGGGAGCAGAATTATAATCCACACAAGCCCAGCAGCTCGAAACAAAAGAATCAGTAGAAAACAACGGAAATTAAAATATGGTAGAAGTTGAAAGCACCCAAATGAATGTTTAGTTTGTCCATCGACCAAATTACAAGTACGTTCTGTTACTGGAGGCCAAAGGAGATGAATCGTAAAAGATACTAGGTGAATTTGACCACACCATCGTCTTGAAGAGAATATAATAACAAGACGTTGACTATGCGTGCTGAAGATTTTCGATGATGGTCGCTGGATTCCGTGAATCCTATGTTGCTTGCTTATAGAGACTTGCAGAGATCCAAAGAAAATGGCGAGGGTGGGTGATGAACACGAGGTTTTCACACACGGACTTGCACAGACGAACATAGTATGAGTACTTTATTTTTCTCAGTATTTCTATATCACTGCCCTTATAGGCAGGCGCTCCCCATTCGTCGTGCTTATCCGCCTGTGACTTTTCTCGTTTGGGAGCTGTAACGGACGACCGTTACTGAATTTTTCGGTAACGGTTATCCATTACTAAATCAAGGCCTATCCTCATGTCCAGCCGTTACCCGAGCCGAGAATAGCCACATCCTATAACATCTCTCACTTAGCCATTCGAGCCAAGTGTATCGACATACTGGTTTTCCTCAACTTTTCAGGAGTTTTCCGTAGTTATGTCGATTCCTGATTACTATTGCAATCAGAACCTCTTGTGTGGTTATTTCTCTATACAACAAATCATCCGTTTTATGATTATTTACCTATACAATAATGTATATCTATTGTATAGTTATTTGTCCATACAACAATCAAACATATCTCAAACTTATGTTTCCAACATGTTTTCAGAAGAGTACCTCTATTATGCCTTTTGTTAAGGGGTTTGCCAACATGTCTTTCGTTGGCATATATGAGATGAATATTTTCTTTCTCATAACCATATCATGAACATAGTGGTATTTTACCATTATATGCTTGCTTTTCGAGCAATCTGCTCCACTCTTAATAAGAGTAATTGTTACATTGTTATCACAATAGATAACTATTGGCTTGTCTGTTATCTCCAGCTTCAAATCTAGTATGAAGCGGCTTATCTAGACAATACTTATTGCAGCCATACAACAAGCAACATACTCAACTTTCTGTGTATGCAACGCTATACAACCCCGTTTCTTGCATGCTCAAGAAATAAAATCACCTCCAAATAAGAATATTTGACCTGAGATTGATTTGTTGTCATCTTTGCTCCCAGCAAAGTTAGCATCTGAGTATCCTACCACTTTCAATTCATCTGCTTAATCTGCTTGAAAGTACAATTTCAAGTCCTTTGTTCCTTTCAGATATCTTAGAATCCTTTTCACAACTACCCAATGCTGCCAACTAGGATTACCTTGATATCTACTAAAAAGACCAACAACAAAGCTTATATCAGGCCTTGTACATAACATAACATACATCAAGCTGCCAACAACTTGTGCATAAGGAACATTAAGCTTATCGTCTCCTTCACCGGGACAATCAGCCTTACTCAATTTCACCCCTTTTGCAATAGGTGTATCTGCAGACTTTCATTCACCCATTTTGAACTTCTTAAGGATATAATCTATATATCTCTCTTGACTCAGGCATAAGAGTCTAGATCCTCTATCTCGAGAGATCTTTATACCTAAGATATAGGATGCTTCCCCATATCCTTCATTTCGAACTTGGAGTTCAACCATGACTTGGTTTTGACAATCATCTCATTGTCATTTCCAGTCAACAATATGTCATCTACATACAATGATAAGATGACAAAGTGGCTCCCACTATTCCAGACATATACATAGTGATCAAGTTTGTTAGCCACAAACCCAAGTTCTATAATGGCATTTTGAAAGGTCAAATACCATTGGCGAGGTGAATGTTTTAGGCCATATAGGGATTTTTTCAACCTATATACTTTATCTTCTTTGCCTTCAACCACAAATCCTTCAGAGTACTACATGTATATGATTTCTTCTAAATCACAATTTAGAAAGGCTGTCTTTACATCTAACTGATGTAAATCCAAATCATAGTATGCAGATATTACCAAGATTATCCGTATAGATGCAAATTTCGCAACTGAAGAATATGTCTCAACATAATCTATCCCCTCCTTTTACGAAAAACCCTTTGCAACCAACCTCGCTTTAAACTTGTCGATTGTACCATCGATCTTGTATTTCTTTTTCAGAACCCATTTACAGCATATAACTTTCCTTTCTTTTGGCAAATCAGCCAATTCTCAGACTTGGTTTTTCTCAATGGATTCAATTTTCTCATCCATAGCTTTCTCTCAGTCTGTTGCTTTCGATGAGTTCATTGTTTGCTAATAAGTCAAGTTATCAGTCAACTCATCTAAATCTACCGAATTACACATTTCTTCTGCAAGATAAGTGTGATAATTCTTTAAGTAGGACATAGTGACTCTTGGCCTCTTATGTCTACTTAAGGTATCGGTAGTTTCAGGAAGATGTTCTATGGGTTCAAAAGATGATTTGTCTAAATCTACCAAATCATCAACACATTGCTCATTATTTTTTAGGATGTCATTCTTAGTATTTTCTAAGAATTCAATATCTCTGCTTTTAATGAGTCTGTGGTCCTTATGATAAAACCGATATCCTCTTGAACCTTTTGGATATCCAATAAATATACACCTCAAGGACCTATTGTTTAGTTTATCTATATACTGATTAATGATCTTGACATGTGCAATTGATCCCCACCTCCTGAGATGACCTAGGTTAGGTTTTCTTCCAAACCACATCTCATATGGTGTAGTAAATATTACACGATACTCTATTGAGTACGTAAACAACTGTACTTACTGCTTCTCCCCAAAATACCTTGGAAAGAGAGGCATCAATCAACATAGACCTTGTCATGTTCAGTAAGGTTCTGTTGTATCTTTCAGCTATACCATTTTGCTGAGGTGTCTTGAGCATTGTATTTTGTTTAGCAATACCAAAGTCTTTGCAAAATTCTAAAAATTTTGCCAAGGTATACTCACCTCCTCTCTCTAATCTCAAGACTTTGATCGAATGCCCTAATTGATTTTCTACTTCTTCCTTATATTCTTTAAAGGCATTAAGTGAATAATTTATGTACCAAAAGATATATATACATATATCTAGAGTAATCATCGATAAAGGTTATAAAGTAATCATTTCCTCGATGTGTCTTTACTCTAAAAGGTTCACATAAATCTGTGTGAATAATTTATAAAAGAGTTGTTGCCTTTGTTGTTTCCTTGGGAAAGACTTTTCTTATCATTTTTCCTTCTATGCAAGCTTCACACTTGTTGAAATTCTTTTCCTCAAATCCAGGCAATAAGTCAAAGTTAGATAATTTCCTCAACTTTTCCAGACTTATATGTCCTAGACGTTTATGCCTCATATTCACATCAATAGAAATTATACTCTCAATATAAGGAGAAGATGGATGACTTTCATTATTAGTTAACTTGAACAGTCCTTGTTCTACATCAAATTCACCTGAGAACAAGATTCTCCCATGTTTGCCCACAGTCACCTTATTAGGTATAAACCTAACTTTAAAACCCATCTTAACTAAGACAGGGACCGAGACCAGATTGTGCCTTATAGATTGCACAATTAACAAATCGGTCAGTACAATTGATTTGCCTTGTACAAATATCCTAAATGATCCAATACCCAAAACATCTGATAAAGTATTGTTTTCCATATACACACGATGTTCTTCGGGTTGATATTCCTTCAAGTTCATTGCCCCTTCCTTTGTCTTTGAGATATGTCTTGTAGCTCCCGAGTCTATCTACCAACCTGTAACTGGGCAGTCTAAGTATAGACATTCTGAAATTATGCAGATTATATCATGCTTCTCAGACTATCCGCGTTGCTGTTTGTTTCCTCCATCTTTCTTATTGTGACAGTCCCTTTTGTAGTATCCCATCTTTACACCGTTGAAACACTTGATCCGGGAAGCGGCTTCCTGCAATTTCTTAAAACTTTGACCGCCTTTCTTTTTATTCTTATCAAACCTTTTATTTGGTTTCTTTTTCTAGTTGGATTTGGAGCTAGACGCTAACTTATCCTAGACCACTAGCAATTTTTCCTTTTTGTTTTTGAGCATATGTTCTTACTCAATTGCTAGTTTTAGGGGCAACTTAGAAAGGTTGATTTCATGCCCTAATCTTAAGGCAGTTGTGACCATATTCTATGATGGAGGTAGACTGTTCAATATGGTTGATATGTGCATCGGTTAAGAGATGACTGATTTTGCTACGGCTAAGTCTCTAGCCATCACCAACATGTAATTTACATGATTTACTACATTTTCTCCTTTTTTCATTCTAAAGGAGTTGTATTTCTGTAGTAGCAACTGCATATATAATTTTGCAGTGGTATCATACTTGATTGTTAGCGAGTCAAACAGCTCTTTCGTGGTCTCATATTCTTCAAAGACCCTAATCTAGTCATCCTCCATTTAGGTTAACATGATTGTTCTTGCTATGGTATCGTCCTTTAGAAATATTTTATATATTTCTATTTGTTGCTGACTTGCGTGTGGTGGTGGAGGATGCACTGTTTCCTTTAAGATATACTCTATACCTTCTAGTATTAGAGCTAGCAGAATTCTTCTCTTCAAAGTCTAGAAGTTTAGACCCTTTAACTTTTCTGTTTTTGCCAGTTCAGACACACATATCGTAGAACTCATTTTTATGTGTTTGGCAAAAATAACAATCAAGCAGTGTAAAAGAAAATAAAAAACAAAAACACACATAGCAAGAGACATGTTGAGTGATGCAGAATATGAAGCAGAAAAAATTTCTAAGGGTTTTTCTGCCTCTAAACCCCTAAAAAGGATACCAAGGGATAGATCTGTATTTTTTATCTATTTATCCTCTTTTGTAATTTTATAAAATCACGAGGACAAACTTATAAAATCACTATTTGGTATTCTTGTAAAATTCGCAACTGACTGGGGTTAAAATCATAATTTTAACCCTCAAGGCGAATTTGTAATTTTTCAAAAGAACAGGGGTAAACCCATCTTTTGACTAAGTGGCAGAACTGAAATTATTCAAACCAGGTTGGATAAAATCGTAAAATGACAACCCCCCAGGTTTTTTCTGTAAATTTCAAAAACTACCAAGGGGTTAAACTGTTTTTTTACTGTGGCAACTATGTAATACCCGAAAAGGGTTAGGGGCAGTTTTGTCTTTTTGACTCAAACCCCGAGGCGATTTTCAAAAACCATTGACAGTTTAGAAAACCGCTAGCAATTTTTTGAAACCATGGTTTTCGATTTTTTTTTTTGTATAGCAACGCTTAAAAGCGTTTTACAGATAAGCTCTTTGGAATGTTCCGAGAGAGAGTGAGAGAGAATAACAGGGAGGAAGAGGGCCAGAGAGAGATGCCGGAGGGGTGTTCTGGCCGTTTGTCAGCTGTCGACGGGTTCCTAGCTTCTTGTTTTGTTGGCCTTCCTTTCTTCGGCTCGTGCCTTTTGCTTCGGACTTTTTACCGGCCTGTGTTTTAGCTTTAGACTTCTTTTTTTTTATTGATCCTCCCTTTCTCTTTTGCAGGAAACCAAGCCCGGATACCATTGTTGACTATGCGTACCTTCTTCTTCAGGCTGAAGATTTTCGATGATGCTCGTCGGATTTCGTGAACCCTCTGTTGTTGATACAGAGACTTGCAGAGATGCAAAGATGCAATGGAAAATGATGAGGGTGGGTGATGGACACGAGGTTCCCACACAAAAGATTGCACAAACGAATGCAGTATGAGTACTTTGTTTTTCTCTATTTCTCTTTGTATTTCTATATCACAGGCGCTCCCCATTCGTCGTGCTTATTCGCCTGTGGCTTTCCTAGTTTGGGAGCTGTAACGGACGGCCATAACGATTATCCGTTACTAAATGAGGGCTTATCCTCAGGTAACTGATGAGTCTAGCCGTTACCGAGCCGAGAATGGCCACATCGCGTAACACAAGAGGCTTTTGAAAAAGGTTTACACATGAACAGAAACGGTTTGTTGTATTTTGACTGAGACCATTACAGCCTTGACCACCAAGATCAATACTTGGAAGAAAACTTTTCTCCTCTCAAAATCGATCATCGTGGTGCAATTTTGAATGGTATACGACGAAATAGGACAAAAACTCATCAATTATATTGGATTGTGAAAGGACTACCAGCAACAAGAGATTGATTCTTGATTATGACACCCCATGCGACGATTAAACAGGTCGCTTCTGCACTACTGTGACGTCAAAATCGATAATAGAACCGGAAATTTGGATTTGTATAAGGTACCATATTGGAATGATCTTTGATGGAGCGATTGGTTATTCCTCCATCCTTGAGAGGAAGAGGGATCAGCGGAACGCCTGTGGCACCGAGAAGACGCTGAAGATCGGAAGTCGGCCCTCGAACGTGTCTTCCGTTTCTGCATGGCTTCATCCACGTTTTCAAGGCGTACCATGTGTTGGTCTCGGAGGAGAAGACCTCCTCCGGAATCGGGACCTCGAGGACGGTATCGAGGCCGCTTTCGCTATCGAAGTTGTGACACCACTTCCTAATGACCGACACTCTTCCACACAAAACGCGAAGCCGGCCGATTCGCCACCACCGTCAGCTGTTGCACACTCTCCTGTAGCGAGCTGCCAAAATCAAGAGCGAAAGAGATTGGTACGGTAAGGTAAGAGACTCATAAGAATTCGGAAAGGCCAGGTACGGTATTGTAAGTTCCTCTTCATCTTATTCTTTTTCATCTTTTTTTTTTATTTATTTTAACGGTCATGGTTGAAATGGAGCTGTAGTCTATTCATACTCCTCCCCAACATTCCACAACTTATCATATAAAAAAAAGAACTGAATTCACGAACTAAAAATGCAAAATACCTTTTCAAATAAATTGATCAATTTTTTTCTTTGTTTTCATCTTCTTCTTATTGTTCATCTTCTTCTCCATCAAGAAGCAACAGATCTCCGGTGAAATCCGATCATGCATCATCCGTCTGTGGTAAAGTTGGAATAGCAAAGTTTTTTTTAAAATGAATAGAAATATTTTTTGGAAATCGTAGAAGCGAGTATGCATGTATAATAATTCTAGGTGTGGGGTAATAATGCCTATATGACACAATACGGGTGCGTAGAATAGAAGTGTGTCAGTGTAGTACACGATATCGAGGGATAACTAGTGTTTGTATTCCTAATTTTTCTTATTGAAATTTAATAAAAAAAAGAGAGTAAGCAAATGTGATGCGAATTCGCTTCGTTTTTGCTCTGTCTAGGCGATGCGAAGCCATACCCACACATGCATCCTGTGAGAATCGAACTCCATCAACAACAACATGCACCATCTGACAATCGAACTCCCACCACCAACAGCATTAGAGCGCCCTGCCGTTGAGGTAATGCTCATGGATTGGAGAAGTCGAGTAACCCTACTCACAATCGTGATCAGCACAGGCTGCACAGCACGTTGAACGGCTTAAAAGCTGCAGGGGTCGCTCGCGCTCCACTACGAAAACCAAAATTCGCACTTACAGTGCGTTAGCCAATCTGGAAAAGTTCTCCACTCACAGGGTACAGCTTATAAGTTCAATTCCCAGGGAGTGTGTACATGGCTTAGGTTCGGCCTCACTGTTAAGGAACCTCTTTCGAAATGGGCACTCGTTCGCGTTTTCCCGCTGAAGAATGGCGCGGCTCGACCCGCCAAAACCCCCAAAATTTCGAAACCCGGGAAACACGATCTCCTTCCCCTCGCCCACTAATCGTTTCACCGGTAAAATCCCTCCTCCTCCTCTCTCTCTCTCTCTCTCTCTCTCTCTCTCTCTCTCCTGCAACTCCTTTCCCTCATAAAGAAAGATGGGAAAGACTTGCAAGACGAAGAAGCCAGAAAAGTTGGGAAAGGGCCAGGTGACTCCGATCCAGGTAGCCTTCATCGTCGATCGGTACCTTTCAGACAATTATTACACCCAAACCCTCTGCGTCTTCAGATCAGAAGCGTCCACGCTTCTTTCCAAATCAAAGATGCGGGAGGTATCGATTTCATTCTAATTCCTTTTTGGGTGTACCTGTATTTGTTTTTGTGATGGTGTTTGGTTTCTCTAGATTTTGAGGTTTTTCTTGAAGCTTGGATTGCTGGGTTTTGGTTAGGCACCGAAGAGTTTGTTGAGTTTGGGGGATATACTGAACGAGTACATAAGCTTGAAGGAGCAGAAGGTGTTTCTAGAGCAAGAGAAATGTAAGGTGGAGAAGCTTTTGCAGGGTATGCAGGACGTGATGAGAGAGTACCAATCATCAGATACTGCGCGTGGAGTTCCTCCACTGCCGGAACCCGTATCCCCGGCGCCGAGACGTAATCTTTTCAACTCCTTTTCTCTCAATTTCTATGGTTCAGTTAATTGTTTAGGGACGGTGGGAACTTAAGATAGTGGTACTTGAAATAGGGTTAGTAGGATAGAGAGATTGGTCTAAACATCCTAAAGTTGCGAGGGATCGAGCACCAAAACAGCGACGACCTAAAAGGTTTCAGAGCACGTGATATAATCTTGCTCTTTTCTTGGTTGAACGGGGTGTGGCTCGACATAGATCACACTGGTGACGAGCAACTCATGCAACCCACTTCTTTGTTGCAGTAGAATCTTGGTTGCAGTTTTGGTGTTTATGGAGCAGATTTGGTTGCTCCTATTTAAAAAATTCATCAGATGATCAGTGATAGGTTCTATCTCTAGTCTGTTCATATCATCCCTTAATTCTCATAAAAATCAAGGCTATGGCACGAACCTTCTGTTTTTACAGGTTCCGAAATATAATGCTGGTTTGTCTCCATTCTTTATGTGAATCCATTCCGGATCATATAGCGAGGCAATTGTAGCGGTTTAACTGAATCGTATCTAGGGATACAACAACAACAACAACTAAGCCTTTTCCCATACAGAATCATATCTAGGGATGAACAAAATTTTTCCCGTGATCCCATTTTTAGAGGATAAAATAGTTGTAACTGGAACTTTGCTACGTCTTCCAGAGACACGATGATTAATTGGTCAGACCAAACAGAAGATTCGTAAGCTACAAATCTTCTATTCTTGCTTGATTTTCATGAAGCAACTAGTTGAGTTTGTTTTGCTTATATAGTTATATTCTTAAAGTTCAGTTTAAGCAAATAAAATGCTGTCTACCACTTTTGATGTATTTCTTCCTCACTGCATTACTCCCTCTTTTCTTTCCTGCAGTGAGTTCAGTCATCACCAATTCAACACCCATATCACTTAATATGAGTAGTCCCAGCAGCACTGAATCTTTGATTCCGGGAGTTCAGTCTAATAATAAGAAGGCCTCTGGATCTGTTCTTCAACCAACCCCATCAACAAAGAAACCATTTGTTCAATCATTGGCGCACCCTCTCAGTGGAACAGGTAGAAGTTCATTGTTGAGTCATCCAGTGCTAGTTAGGTTGGGGTACATGAATCTCTACTGATATTGGATTGTTCGAATTCACTCTTGTTACTTCAAAACGCTTCTGTTTTGCCACTACTATCTGCTAAATTGCAATTATCTGATGCATTACTGCGTTTTACACCCATTTCAGCAATTCCTCCATTTTTTGAACTGTTGTGTTTTTCTTTTTTTCTCCGTTTCCCCCCCTCTTGCAGAAGTTAGGCCAGTTGTGAAAGAAATCAACCATAGCAATACCCCTGCAATGGCTCAAGACATTACAAGATATTCTCTGGTGCAGCCGGTGTCTGAGCGACATGTCTCTTATAGTTCACCAATGCAGGAACTACCCATCGCGAACAGCATCATGAACCAGTCTTCCAGTGCAGGATGGCAATCTCCATCTCCGAAAACACCACCACAGCAGTATGCAACACAAACTGATTCACCTCACTCACCATTGGAGACACTATCTTCTCCACTGGCATCATTGTCCCTGATTCAGTTCTCAGAGCCATCACCAGAAGTAACTCCAACTAGTGAGCATTTTTGTTCCTCCAGTACAAATGAAAATATGGAATATTATTCAGGTGGCAACATGTACCAAGACAGACAGCATTCTGAGTTCTCACCTTCAAAGTTTGGTGCCAAAAAGTTTGGCAAGGGGGAACACATAAAGGCTAGACTGGATTTTAATGATTCTGGCATGCTTATGAATTCTGTCAGATGCAGTGATGAAGCTTCCTTTCCTGCTAATGCGGCTGAAGCAAGTGGAAGCTTCAACATGGATGATATTCTGAATTTCAGTATTCTTGATTCCGACGTGTCGCTATCATATCTAATTGATTCTGTGATGGATTTTCGAGTAGCAGATCTCCCTGATCAATCAACTCTACACCAAGCAACTAATCATATCTCAAGGTTATATTCCACTTGCCGCATATTTTTATCCTTTTCTTTCTATGGATGAAGAACATATAACGTTCTTATCCAAGTTCAAAGTTGTTCTCGTTTAATTCTCAAGTTTGTCTGTATTGATTTTTCTCTAAAGATTTTGTTTCCACATGTGGTTCATGTGCAGCCCATGTACTGAAGGAGACATGCGTTTGGACATTGATAGTGCATTTTTAGATCTTCCTCCTAACAAAAGGGTTGCCGTCCTTTGTGAGAAGGACATGAATCGCCAAGGTGAGCGTCTAGTATGCCGGAAATTAGCTTCATACATACACGCTTTTATTTTCTTCTTGGCATCTGATTCAATAAATAGCTGACTTTGGTTTGCTTCCGTTGGGGATCAAATGAGCAGAAAATGATGAGCAGCAAATATCTAAACTAACAGTCGCTGGCACTAAAACCAGCAGCCCTGGTAATTACAGCAATATCTTGCAAATTTTTCTTTGTTCGATGTATCCTTCTTTGTTTTCAGATATATTAAGTTTGTTAATTTGGCTATTCTTGTAAACAATTTACAGGTAAAAAGCAGAGACGAATTTTATCAGACCAGGAGAATGTTTTGATGCCATGATAATCTTTTAACTCATTTTCTATAATTCAATTCTCAAGTCGGTCCCAAACAACAGAGATATCAACTAACCTTATGCGATATGGCTGCTGGATTGCGATATCATCTGTGCCATAGTTTTGTTAAATTGCTTGACTTGTTTCCCGCATACTCTTGACTTGTGTGCTGTGAGCAGTGCCAAAACTCTCACCTGCATCAAGTTACTGATGTTAAATTGTTGGGTGTATCTTACCTTTTGATTCTTCGAGTACTGTGAACTCCACTCATAACTTGTTTAGCATAGGATACATGAGTTGTAATTGTTATTGATTTCTTACTGGTGCGGTTATTGTTGCTGCAAGAATCTTTTCTGAAAAGATGTCAATGCCTCGAAGATTAAGTTATGCATATCTAGTCATTTGCTTTTGTTCTATTAGTATCGATGTATTTAGGCTATTTAATAGATGCAGTTTTCATGAATGTGTACATACAGATAGACGCGGCTGGTTTGGAACTGGTCTGGAGGTTTCAACCAAAACTAGACTGGTCCAGGAACCTGTTGGACCCGAAACTTGTCAAACCGAACCATGAACTGGACCTGGAACTGGGGAGCACCAGGTTGTGCGTGTAGTATATCCAGACATAGACCTTACCCAATTGGTCCGAATTATATTTGGTTAAGCTCCAAACCCGGCGAAAGTCATTCCCACCGTGGAAAGAACAGTTTATTGCCTTGCCGTAGGGTAAACGGCAGTGCAAATGATTGATAGCTTACTTGCACAAAGGATTGAATATAATGTTTCTTCTAAAGAGAAGTTATCGGGTCTTGGGCGACCTGGTCAAGGCGTGCTTAGACAAATCCATAGAGGTGAGAACTTGAGTTTGAGTTGTGTCTGTGTAGGAAATAGCCAACACAAATTTGACCTAATTTTTCCTGTTACTTCGGGTGGATGAGTTTCAGGGTCGTGTCCGTGTTAGATTTTCCAGGTTGGTGTATAATGTAGCTGGCTTATCTTCTTTCACATAAAAAACAGGTCATCCTGAACGCCAACCTGTTTCTTTTCTTTTCTGTTCTTATTGTCATGTTTGTGTCAAGTTTTCATTTTGTGTTTAACATTTTGTCCACAATCGTATAGTGGAAAGAGTCTATGCTTTAAGGTTAGTTAAACGTTGGATTCGTCAACGTGCAAATCAATGTTGAGTACAAGTCTTGAGAGCGACTGTCCTCATCCCAATGGACATTCACATAATAGCTTTAAAAAAGGTGTTCGTCAAAATTATGAAGAAAGTACACGCACATTAATAATTATGATCCATTGCCACTCTCTCTCTCTCTCACTTGAGATGAACTTTTCTTAACGTGTAGGCTGAGATGATCAACAAATAAACTCGTCGATTACATTCGCAAATCATTCAAATCGCAAAATTTGTCAATAAGATACATGTCACAAAGTCGTATCTTAAAAGATGCTTTGCTTCATTTCAAAGTTTCCAAGAAATTGCATTGTAGAAAACATTCATATAGAAACACGCACAGTCATGCACCCGTGTTTATGTGTATATATATACATGTTTGTTTATATATATATATATATATATATATATATAGAGAGAGAGAGAGAGAGCATAGTCCATGTGCACCTCAATCCAAGCTTTAAATTCACTAGAAGATTTTGTTCGATCAACATTATCAATAGTAGAAAATTGAAAATAAAAAGTATTTAATATGCATTAAATGTGAGATATAAAAAGTACAATTATATTTTTTATTTTTAAAATTCAAATCTTCATAGTTGAGCATACCAATTAAACATTATAACTCTTTAAGTACATTTAAGCATAGATAGGTGCGCACATATATAAATTGATATATGCACATACCCTTAAACTTATTTAAAGATTTTCATCATTTGATCGACAATGAAGATTTGAATTTAAAACAAAAATATAATAATACATTCATACTTTATATTAAATACTTTTAAAATTTAAATCTGTATCATTGATTGAATGATGGACGAATGAACTATGATCTCATATATATATATATATATATATAGATAGAGAGAGAGAGACAAAAAAATGAAAAATTTCTACGTTAATATTGACGCCAATTGCTGCTTTCCCGTCAATGTTTTCAATTCCAGAGAGTGCGGAAAAGGAAATTTCAGTCAACAGATGAAACTATATATATATATATAGATAGATAGATAGAGAGAGAGAGAGAAAGAAAATGAAAATTTTCTACCGTAATATTGACGCCACTATCTGCTTTCCCATCAATGTTTTCGATTCCAGAGAGTGCGGGAAAGGAAATTTCAGTCAAGAGATGAAACTTACTGACTTCAAAGAGAGAGAGAGATTGACGTGGGTCTGAACTCTTTGTCTATGAGTGCCTACGGCCTCCTTCCAATCAATCTATCGTTTACCGGTTCCTTAGTAGAGGTACTTGATTTTGGATTAGATACCGGGACATGATCGATTTTGGACCGAATTACTCATGGCCTACGTCATCAACCCTGGATTCTCATATCATACGAGACCGAAACCCTTAAAAAATGTAAACCACATTCCCAAACTTACGAAACCGTCATACAATTCACACCATATAATACACACACATGCACACACACACATACATATGTATATATATTGGAAAGATTATGAATGCCCATGTACTTTTCTACTTTTTGGTTTGCAACCAATGGTATGTTCTTTGAGACATCGGATAGAGTTTGCATATATGTGATTTGCATAATGAATTTTATATATATATATAACATATCCAAACATTGAAATTTAAATCCAAAAAGCAAAACATATATATCTTTTGCAAGTATAATTTATTCACATGCATACCTTTTTGTTTTTAATTAAAGTTTGAAATTTGTTTGGATATGCTAACACATTAAGTGTGCTGGCATATAATAAGTTTTTCCTCTATATACGTACATACGTATGTGTGTTTGTTGAATACCAGGACACAAGATGGATTTTGACCGAATTACTCATGGCCTCTCGACCGACTTTCATCAACCTTGGATTCTCATATCACACAAGACTTCAAACTCTCAAGAAAACCTTAACAATATTCTAAAACTTATACAACCGTAATACCGTTCACGCTATCTATCTATCTATATATATATATATATATATATATATATATATATATATATAGAGAGAGAGAGAGAGAGAGAGAGAGAGAGAGAGAGAGAGAGGGGTATTTGTTAGCACCCTTAGGTGCTAGTAAATCTAAATAAATCTGAATCATTGATCTTTGGTGATAGATGATTGAGATTTGAATAAAACTTTTGCTTTTTAAATTTCAAATCTCAACCATTCATCGCCAACGATGGATGGGTTGAATCTGTTTGAATTTGCTAGCACCTAAGGGTGCTAGTATATGCTCGAGAGAGAGTCTCTTTCTCCCTATATAATTTAAGTGTTATTTTAGGACACAAGGCTGAGTATAATGGCAACTACAGACTTGTTTGTTAGATCCCATTAGTGCGAGCAAAGGCTCGGTTTTATATTTTTGTTTTGGTGGCATCTGATATTTGAGAAGTATATGACAATTCTAAACCCATGAAATAAGGAACTGCAACCCAACCCGGTTCCATCCTGTTCGAATTACGGTTCGTAACCACCGATCTAGATTATGGTTTCAATTTGAAAAAAAAGATAAAAAACAAACAAGCATTACAACAAAAGGAACGCCTTTAACTATGAAGCATATGCTAGTTCTACCTTGTTACATTCTTTTCTTCGCGCCGACCATCACGCAATTAATGACAGGCTTTACACTGTGAATGATGTATGTGGCCTGTCCCATTTTACTGTAGATGATACATGTTCAGGGCCCCGGGCTCATGCAATACTTGCTTTGATTGTACAACAACAACAACTAAGCCTTTTTCCATACTAAACGGGGTCGGCTACATGGATTCTTTGTTTCCACAGATCCCTATCGTGTGCCAGTTAACTCCCAATAAGCTAGATCATTCTTTATTGTTTCTTTCCAACACTTTTGTGGTCGTCCTCTACCTCTTTTAATACTTTCCAAATTTAGTTTTTCTAACCTTCTTACAGGTTCTTCTTTTGATCTTCTTTCTATATGTCCAAACCATCTTAAACGATGTTCTCTCATTTTATCCTCTATTGGCGTCACTCCTAATTTGTTTCTAATAACCTTATTATGTATACGGTCTTTTCTTGTATGACCACTCATCCATCTCAACATCTTCATTTCTGTCACAGACATCTTTTGTACATGTTGATGATTAACTGCCCAACACTCATAACCATAAAACATGGCAGGCCTAATTGTTGCTCTATAATATTTACCTTTTAACTTTAATGGTATCTTCTTATCACAAAGAATACTTGATGCTCCTCTCCATTTTAACTAACCAACATTAATTTTATGTGTAACATCTCCATCAATTCTTCCATCACTATGAAAAATTGACCCTAGGTATCTAAAACTTTCCTTTTGGGGAATGCAATGTGTGCCAATTTTAATTTTCATGTCTTTTAAAGTAACCAAATGATCAAACTTACATTTCATATATTCCGTCTTTGTTCTACTAAGTCGGAGGCCTTTGCTTTCTAATGTTTCTCTCCATAGTTCCAATTTTCTATTAACTTTTTCCTTAGACTCCTCCACTAATACAATGTCATCTGCAAATAACATACACCAAGGTACTTCATCTTGAATATGTTTTGTTAACTCATCGATCACCATTATAAATAAGTATGGACTTAAAGTTGATCCTTGATGTAACCCAATATTAACTTCAAAGAAGTCTGTCGTTCCTTCATGAGTCCTCACACATGTTTTTGCACCATCATACATGTCTCGTATAAGGTTAATATATGTCAATGGGATACCTCTTTTTTTTAAAGTTCTCCAAAGAACCTCCCTCGGTACCCTATCATAAGCTTTTTCTAGATCAATAAATATCATGTGAAGGTTTTTCTTTTTTGCTCTAAAATGTTACATAAGACGTTTGAAAAGGTGAATCACTTCAATAGTAGATCTGCCTAGCATGAATCCAAATTGGTTCTCTGTTGTACTTGATACTTGTTTTAACCTATATTCGATAATTCTTTTCCATAATTTCATAGTATGACTCATTAACTTGATACCTCGATAATTCGCACAATTTTGAATGTTTCCCTTGTTCTTATATATGGGTATAAGTGTACTTGCTCTCCATTCTTCGGGCATCTTTTGGTTTTTTTATATTTCATTAAATAGTCTTGTGAGCCAAGTGATTCCTATTTCTCCTAGTATTTTCCAAACTTCTACAGGAATATTATCTGGTCCTACCGATTTACCACCCTTCATATGTTTAAGAGCCTCTTTGACTTCATTCTTTTGAATACGTCGGTAGAAATTGTGGTTTATATACTTTTCCGACTTGGCTAAATCTCCTAAACTAATACTAACATCTTTATTTTCATTAAAAAGATTATAAAAATAGTTTTTCCATCTATTTCTTATATCATCATTTGCCACTAGAATTTTTCCTCCTTGTCTTTTATGCATCTAACATAATTAAGATCTTTAGTTTTCTTATCTCTAGCCCTAGCTATCCTAAAAATATCTCTTTCACCCTCTTTTGAGTTAAGTTTTTTATATAAGTCCTCCAAATCTTAGCTTTTGCTTCACTAACGGCATTTTTCGCTTCCTTCTTTGCTTTCTTATAAGCTTCTAAAGTTTCACTAGTTTTCTTGGCATAATATAATTTGTAATATGCCCTCTTTGCCTTAATTTTATTTTGTACTACTTCACTCCACCACCAAGCTTCTTTTTGTGCCGGTACACCTCCCTTAGATACCCCTAACACATCTTTCGCCACTTTCCTAATATGTATAGCCATATTGTTCCACATATCACAGGGTGTGCCAACATAATTCCAAACATCTCCTTGAAGGACTTTTTGTTTAAATATATCTTCTTTCTCACTTTTGAGGTTCCACCATTTAGTCTGAATAGCTCAATGCACTCTTTTCTTCTTTGTCCATTTTTTATTTGTAAATCCATAACTAAAAGTCGATGTTGGGTGGTTAAGCTTTCTCCTGAAATTACCTTACAATCTTTATAACACGCTCTATCTTTTTTCTACAAATAAAGTAATCAATTTGTGTTTGTGATAAGCCACTCTTATAAGTAATTAAATGTTCATCTCATTTTTTGAAGATTGTGTTGACTATAAAGAGATCAAATGCCATAGCAAAATTTAAAATCTCCCTACCTTATTCGTTTATATCCCCAAAACCAAAGTTTCCATGAATCCCTTGATATCCTAATGCCTCTTTACCGACATGTCCATATAAGTCTCCTCCTAAACAAATCATCTCCTTTTGTAGAATCTTTTGAATCACCTTATCTAACTCTTCTCAAAAAGTTGTCTTTATACTATCTTCTAGTCTTACTTGGGGTGCGTAAGTACAAACTATATTCAAAACCTCTGCTCCTAACACTAATTTCAACATCATGATTCGGTCACCATATTGTTGTATGTCTACTATACTATCCTTTAAATATTTATTTATGATAATACCAACTTCGTTTCGAGCCTTTTCTTTACCTGAGTACCATAATTTAAAACCTGTATCCTCTATTTCCTTTGCTTTTTCTCTAACCCATTTTGTCTATTGTAAATATAGAATATAAATCTTTCTCCGAATCATAGTATCTACCACCTCCATTAGCTTACCGGATAATGTTCCGATATTTCAAGAACCAATACGAATCTTATTATCTAGGACTAGCTTCCTTACCCCCTGCATCTGTCCATAATCAAAATGCGGAGACCCTCTCTGAAAAATTTTCACTACATTCGAGCGACAATGTAGCAGGACTAACTTCTTTACCCATACCCGTCCATGATGTGGGAACCCTCTCTGCAATTGATTTACTACATTCGGGCGAAAATATAGTAGCCCTTGCTTACTTCTTACTGCATTCGGGCTCTGCTGCACGTCGCTAGGCGAGGACGCCCCAAAGTAATGCTCATAATTTTTGTAATCCATGAACCAAGGGGTCAATGATTTTGGTTTTCCAATTTTGGGCTCGGTTCGCTTAATTCTTGTTTCTTACCTAGTTTGGTTCCAGTTATAACTATCGATTTGATTCTGAACCAGTCATATTTAGGTGTGCATGCAAAGGATGCATTATAAAAAGAACCATTAGTATATAGTATCATATGCACATGTAAATATTAATATATATTCAAGTGCACAAATACGTTAAGCCCTCCTAGCTAAAATAAACACTTCATCCTACTAAATCCCTTTATGGGTTACAAACCTTTGCTCTTGCTGTTGCTCAGAAAATGTGCTGGGTACAAGTGAGCTCGCCTGTGAGCTACTTAAGATTGAGTCTAACATAACTTGAACTCGGCTTGGTCTTGTTAAGCTGAAACCGAGCATCAATATCGGCTATGACAGCTACAATCACTAGTACTTGGCTCGTACTCCCGAGCTTAATCGAGCCTTATACATTGGTTTAGTCTTGTATGGTAGGAAAGAAGTGAATTGAAGACAATAAATAAAGCATACAAGATTTGGAGATTTTAATTGCTCAGGCTCGATTTAGAGCTTATGTACAAGCTCAATCAAGCTTCTTCACAAGCTCTTAATCAATCTCGTTCACAAGCTTAACAAGCTGAGCTTGAGTTGCAGGTATACAGCTCGAGCTTGATACAGGCTGATTGACACACTATGCTATTGAGAGTCGCTGGGTCGCGTATTGAGATATGTATAAACTTGCACATGCTGATTGACATAATGAGCCTCAACAACAAAATTAAGGCCTAAATCGAGGATTCTTTGTTTCTATAAAATATTTTAGATCGAGTTTTTTTAATTATTTTTTACTTAAATCATCTTAAAGGATCTTTCATCTCAGTTTGTTTGGCTCTAGTATCTTTATTATTTATACCATCTTTTTTCCTCATCTGTTTCCTATATTTTCATTTCTTTATTTTTATTATATACATCTTTTATTCATCTTTGTTATTAAATACTCATGATTATTTGACATATTAAACCTCAATAATCAAGATATTTCTCGCCGTGTGTATTGCCAACTTGTAATTTGAGAAAAATCTGACTAAAATGGATTTTTGAAAAATTTTGTAATTTGAGACAGATTTTTGTTAAAATGATAGTTATAGATTTGATTATATAACTGAAACTAGAAAGACCAAATTCACGAAGAAAAAGTAATGGAGAACAAAACTGAAACTAACAATAGAGGCGATAACTAGGGTCACTAACATAAAAACAAAAGAAATAAAGATACTCAAATGTGACGATGGATTGATTGATGGTGGATTGATTTTTTTAAAGATACTCAAATAATGATAAAAACTCCGCTCATGTAAGGGAACACCCTTTCATTGCCGGTCCCAAGCCCGTATAAAGGAGGAGGGTTGTGTTAGGCTTCCGACAACCAGTGTAAAACTTCATCGAATTTTTATAACATGGATTACAAAAATTATGAGCATTACTTTGGGACGTCCCCGCCTAGCGACATGCTCTAGAGCCCGAAGTAATAAGTAAGCAAGGGCCACTATATTTTCGCCCGAATGTAATGAATCAATTGCAGAGAGGGTTCCCACATCATAGACGGGTGTGGGTAAAGAAGTTAGTCCCGCTACATTGCCGCCCGAATGTAGTGAATAATTTTCAGAGAGGGTCTCCGCATTTTGATTATGGACGAATGTGGGGGGTAAGGAAGCTAGTCCTAGATAATAAGATTCGTACTGGTTCTTGGAATATCGAAACATTATCTGGTAAGCTAATGAAGGTGGTAGATACTATGATTCGGAGAAAGATTTATATTCTATGTTTACAAGAGACAAAATGGGTTGGAGAAAAAGCAAAGAAGATAGAGGATACAAGTTTTAAATTATGGTACTCAGGTAAAGAAAAGGCTCGAAACGGAGTTGGTATTATCATAAATAAAGACTTAAAGGATATTATAGTAGACATACAACAATATGGTGACCGAATCATGACATTGAAATTAGTGTTAGGAGCAGAGGTTTTGAATATAGTTTGTACTTACGCACCCCAAGTAAGACTAGAAGATAGTATAAAGACAACTTTTTGAGAAGAGTTAGATAAGGTGATTCAAAAGATTCCACAAAGGGAGATGATTTGTTTAGGAGGAGACTTATATGAACATGTCGGTAAAGAGGCATTAGGATATCAAGAGATTCATGGAAACTTTGGTTTTGGGGATATAAATGAGGAAGGTAGGGAGATTTTAAATTTTGCTATGGCATTTAATCTCTTTATAGTCAATACAATCTTCAAAAAATGAGATGAACATTTAATTACTTATAAGAGTGGCTTATCACAAACACAAATTGATTACTTTATTTGTAGAAAAAAAGATAGAGCGTGTTGTAAAGATTGCAAGGTAATTTCAGGAAAAAGCTTAACCACCCAACATCGACTTTTAGTTATGGATTTACAAATAAAAAAATGGACAAAGAAGAAAAGAGTGCATCAAGCTATTCGGACTAAATGGTGGAACCTCAAAAGCGAGAAAGAAGATATATTTAAACAGAAAGTCCTTCAAGGAGATGTTTGGAATTATGTTGGTACACCCTGTGATATGTGGAACAATATGGCTATACATATTAGGAAAGTGGCGAAAGATGTGTTAGGTGTATCTAAAGGAGGTATACCGGCATAAAAAGAAGCTTAGTGGTAGAGTGAAGTAGTGCAAAATAAAATCAAGACAAAGAGGGCATGCCACAAATTACATTATGCTAAGAAAACAAGTGAAACTTTAGAGGCTTATAAGAAAGCAAAAAAGGCCGTGAGTGAAGCAAAAGCTAAAATTTGGGAGAATTTATATAAAAAACTTAACTCAAAAGAGGGTGAAAGAGATATTTTTAGGATAGCTAGGCCTAAATATAAGAAAACTAAAGATCTTAATTATGTTAGATGTATAAAAAATAAGGATGAAAAATTATAGTGGCAAATGATGATATAAGAAATAGATGGAAAAACTATTTTTATAAGCTTTTTAATAAAAAAAAAGATGTTAGTATTAGGTTAGGAGAGTTAGCCAAATCAGAAAAGTATATAAACCACAATTTCTACCGATGTATTCAAAAGAATGAAGTCAAAGAGGCTCGTAAACATATGAAGGGTGGTAAATCGCTAGGACCAGATAATATTCCTATAGAAGTTTGGAAAATACTAGGAGACATAGGAATCACTTGGCTCACAAGACTATTTAATGAAATATGGAAAAACCAAAAAATGCCCGAGGAATGGAGAGCAAGTACACTTATACCCATATATAAGAACAAGGGAGACATTCAAAATTGTGCGAATTATTGAGGTATCAAGTTAATAAGACATACTATGAAATTATGGGAAAGAATTATCAAACGTAAGTTAAGACAAGTATCAAGTACAATAGAGAACCAATTTGGATTCATGATAGGCAGATCTACTATTGAGGCAATTCACCTTTTGAGACATGATAGAGTACCGAGGGAGGTTCTTTGGAGAACTTTGGAAAAAAGAGGTATCCCATTGACATACATTAACCTTATAAGAGACATGTATGATGGTGCAAAAACATGTGTGAGGACTCATGAAGGAATGACAGACTTCTTTGAAGTTAATATTGGGTTACATCACGGATCAACTTTAAGTCCATACTTATTTATAATGGTGATAGATGAGTTAACAAAATATATTCAAGATGAAGTACCTTGGTGTATGTTATTTGGAGATGACATTGTATTAGTGGAGAAGTCTAAGGAAAAAGTTAATAGAAAATTGGAACTATGGAAAGAAACATTATAAAGCAAAGGCCTCTGACTTAGTAGAACAAAGACAGAATATACAGAATGTAAGTTTGATCATTTGGTTACCTCAGAAGACATAAAAATTAAAATTGGCATACATTGCATTCCTCAAAAGAAAAGTTTTAAATACCTAGGGTCAATTTTTTGGAGATGTTACGCATAGAATTAATGCTGGTTGGTTAAAATGGAGAGGAGCATTAGGTATTCTTTGTGATAAAAAGATACCATTAAAGTTAAAAGGTAAATATTATAGAGCAGCAATTAGGCCTGCCATGATTTATGGTTTTGAGTGTTGTGCAGTTAATCATCAAAAAATTCGACGAAATTTTATGTTGGCTGTCGAAAGCCTAACACAACCCTCCTCCTTTATCCAGGCTTGGAACCGACAATGTTTGGGTGATCGCTTCCATGTAAGGGAAACGAAAAGAGGCCTCCACATTAATTACGTTTTTTGGATCCGGTTTTGTTGGTTCCTGTTAGAGGACGCGTCTGTTGCAAACGGAGCATTTTCACAATTTTCACCATATTTTGGGAAATTCTAGGAAGATATTCGACGTGACATGCTGAGAAGACTTTTAAGCGATGTAACGAGACTGGAAGTTACGTCAAGCAGTGAACCTTGAACGATTCAAAACTCCCAATGCATCGTCGTTCGCGTGAAGATGATATCAAATAACGACGAAGGAAAAAGATGAGAAAGAGACGTCAACAAGTCTGGTAGCTTGTGGGCTCTACAAATTAATCAAGTGTCTGAGACATTAAACATGCATAAAACCTCTTATAACACATTGCTGTTGGTGGGGAGTTCGAACTTGGCGTATATCTGAGGGTGTGTTGAGCTTGGCCTCCTCTTGTTAAAAAAAAAACTCTAATAACAAATAAAAAAGGAAAAGAAAAGAATAATACTCTCCTGATATAAAGAGCCTTGCAAATAAAAAAAAAGAGAAAAATCTATATAAAGGACTCGCATAGCAAATGGAAGGTGTAGAGGTTGGCGAGGCGTCAAAAGCGCGTCGGGTATTCAGGCACTGCGCGTTCTTCCTTCCTGTGCCGTCCTCGTAGAAACATTTCCTGTTTGCTTCCTATTCTTTTACGTGCTCAATTTGCTTTTCCCGTGCCTATAAAAGTAAACCATCTCTTTGCAGTTGGCTTCGTTGCTGGGACTCTCGATTTTCTCTCTGCTTCACACCATCAACCTTTCTTAGCTATCATGGCTGTTTCTGCATCCCTTAGATTCTTGTTCCTTGTGGCGCTCACGATAGCACTCCCTTCTGCATTCGGTACGTAAAACACCATCTCTCTCTCTCTCTTAATTTTTTCTCTTATTTGTGATTAATGGATCGCCGACCTTTGATTGTTAGGACCATAGGGTGTATTTCGGAGTATAATCTTCAAGCTGAAGGCTAGAGAGATTAGTTGCTTAGCCCCAGGGGAACCTTTCTCATATATCTTTCTTCAAGTTTATAAGTTGGTCATCTTTATATGTGGTTTCTTCGTACACCGGTAAATACTGTGTCGAACTTGTAAAGATTGGTGATATGAGTTCGAAGAGATATACTTTCAATTACAGTGATCAATCATCAATTTAAATTAAATTTAAATTTAGAAATATGTTAAATTAAATTTAAATTTAGAAATATGTTAAATTAAAGTTAAATTTAGAAATATGTTAAATTAAAGTTAAATTTAGAGACAGTAAATCCAGTTGCAATCAATCCGACTTCGTGCAGTTCGATGAGCATTGAATTCAAATGACTCATTCTGTTGTTTCCATAAACAAAATCACCATGATCATGTCTGGTTTTGTTTGGATTTCTGGAATTGGCCTGAGTTGGATCCGAACTTGATAAGGAAGCAAACTCTTGGATGAAGATTGGGTCTAAACACGATCCAATTCCACGAACCGGCATCAAAGAATGAGGGTCACATATCGATCTACTTTATGATAGGCTAAATTGACCGGGTCCGAGTTCGTGAGTTACATTGGAACCGAACCCGATGAAGGAGATCAAGGTCTATTTTATACATCCAATATACTTTCTTTTTTAAATGAACTGGGACCTGCAACCTCCTCTCTTTCATTTGGGTCCAACCCGACCCAACAAATGGATTCTTGAGATCACAGCTGACTAGCAACCCAGCTTGATCTTAACAACCATGGCATGGTTTCACAGGTTCAATTGTGTGTGAGGATCTGCCGCGGGATGTCTGCGCCTTCTCGGTGTCATCGGCCAGAAAGCGGTGTGTGCTCGAGAAGTTTGTGCTCGGAAATGGTGAGGTGGAGTATCAATGCCGGACCTCTGGGGTTGTGGTAGAGAAGATAATTGAGTGGATCGAAACCGATCAGTGTGTGAGGCTGTGCGGCATCGACAGGGAGTCGGTCGGGATATCATCGGACTCCCTCTTGGAGCCCCAGTTCACCGCCAAGCTCTGCTCTCCTGGATGCTATCACAACTGCCCCAACATTGTAGACCTCTACTTCAACCTGGCCGCTGGGGAAGGTGAGCTGAACAAATTTTAAGCAAGTCCATAAACCATGAAACTTGATCACTTGGTGTAACCATTGATGTAGTAAATTATATATGTATATACATAGATACATATATACATATACATATACATATGCATATACATATATATTATATATACACACTGTTTAATCCTGTTCTTGACAACTTTATTAAACAGGTGTGTTCCTGCCTGAGCTTTGCGAGATCCAACGAGCGAACCCTCGCCGAGGCATGGCTGAACTTTTGAGCTCTGGGATAGTGGCACCGGGACCTGAGGCCGATCACTCCCCTGCACCAGCATCTATGTAATTGAGATAGCTGAAATTGGATTGTTTGTTTAAAAAAGTTCACTTAAATATATATGCGTGTACGTGATGCTTAGTGAGTGATGGAGTAGCAATTAGAGTGCGAGCGAACATTCGTTTTGTATTGTAAAGGGACCTCAAAGCACTTGTTTTTGATGTCCTATTTGTCTAGGGGAATGATATATATATATTTCATTATATATGTGCTATGTTTCCAACTTTTCTTTCAAATTTTACAATACGATTGTTTTGCCCGACGGTTCTTGAAGTAAGGCTACGCACGGCACACAACGCAAAGCAATACGAACGTGTACAACAAGCAAGCACACACGCACACACACACACACATTGTTTCAAAATGAAGACCTTTTATGAACTTTGATGCTCAGAAAATGGCACTAAACTGAAGTAGCAATATTCTCGATCTCTATTATTCATTGAAGTTCTTAGAAAACAACTTATTGAGGATCTTAAAAGATCAAATATAACAGGGTCTTGCATCCATATCCGAACAAAAATAAGATTCGGGTCCTACTGTTACTTTTAATTCTTAGTTGCATCGTATATTCAAACTGATTGCGATGCAAGTGTTCTGATCTTTTTTTGGTCCTTTATTGTTTCATTTCTGAATACCATTCTCCTTCGCTTAAGCAACAAAAGTTAAACTAGTGTTAAGTTTAATAAAAATCCATATATAATTGCTTATATTGGTTTTATGCATATGGAGCATTACTCAATTAAGCTAATAAAATAGAAGACAAATGAAGCTGTCATCATTGTGCGTTGAATTGCGTCAGATTAGCTTTTAATCTTCAAAGAGCAAGATCATATTTCAATTTATGATGTTCTTTCCGTAATACTTCGAGGCGTTCTTCTGTCACCTTTAAACTGTTTGCGGAGAAAAGTTTAATTCCCACATGGGGACCTACTCAAGAGGAAGGCGAGAGAAAGGGTAAGCAAGCTTCCTTCATTAAGAAAACTTGCTTTTGTCTCGAAGTATGCAATTTCTTATCCGCATTTTCTCTTATACCTTATTATATTCAATCGCGTGTTGCTTTGGTGTTATTTCTCACTTGCTTGTCCTTGAATCCCCGTAATGCTTTTCGTGTGATTCTTATGCCGTTTTTCATCAGTTGTTGCTTCCTTCTTGTCACTCACTTTATGCTTTCCTTAATTCCCGAACGAACTGCCTTTTTTTTGAGCTTCTCGAACCATCTTGGCTCAAAAAGTTTCATGCATGAGGCATGATCTGCTAGAACACGTTCGGTTCTTTGGCATGTCACTGCAGTTCATTATCAATTAGTGCAAACAGATTGTGAGTAGTCTGAAGGTTTTGGAGAAAATATATTGATCATCAGCTCACCTGAATTTCACCAGCGTCGACATCTCTCATCCAAGAAATTTTCTAGGTCCGCTACTGTAATTCTCAGCACCTTACAAGTATGTGGTGGATAGCTATTTCTATTGCAAATTCATGTTCGTTGAGCAAAAGGAAACGCATGAAGAGATTTAACGGGACTCATCTTCGATATTGGGTTGAAATCAATTATTTACAAAGAAGCAAGAATCTGCAGTTGCATCCCTTGATAAAACAAGTGCAAAATCCAAAAGTAGGTTGATACATGATAAAGAAAGGGAACACCAAGAAGATTTTCAATGAAGATATCCACGATTCCACTGTCAATCGTTGAGGGAGAAGCATCATCATCCGTTTTTTGCCATCATTAGCACCAGAAGATGCTCATCACCATTAAACCCTCTACTTTCTTTACGAGACATAATATAAATTTCATGTACGTTCCTCTCTTCCTCATAAATGAAATCAGAACTTCTCCTCGAGTCACTAGATTTGCCATTAATGCATACTATGGAGCAAAAATCATCAAAACAAGGGCTCTATCAGAAGAAGCAGGTCAAACTAAGAAACAAACAACCAATATTATGATTCATTGTGCTTATATGAGGTCAGAAACGTACTCCTAAGAGAAAGAAAACAATCAAGGATGCCTGAAAATTTATGTAATGCATGTGCTTACAGAGGAAGACAGAACCAAAGGATGAGGCATGAAACGCGAGAGGATGAGGAATCCAAAGGGATTTCATTGATCCAGGATGAATGATGTTCCAGGATCAATGCGATCCCTTTGGATGCTTCACCCTCGAGCAAGCGAGAAGAAGAGACAATTTCTAGATGAGCATGCAGCAGACTCGTTTCACTTCTGTCATCTCATCTTCATGACTCGATGGTTACCTTAATTCTTTCCTGTAGCGCCACCCCTTTTATATGACAAAAAGAGAGAATCGGGCGGGGCAACCACCATTGATCCTTCCCATTATGAAGTCCTATCCACTACTTTTTCTCCTCCTTTTGTAGCACACAAGGCACGCCCCATACCTTGTTATCAACGCTGCAGCATCCTTTTGCTTTTAGAATGGATCCCACACGCCCACCATTTTAAATTTATAATGTGTTAATACAACTCATCTTAGAACTCGTGCTAAAATCAAATAACTCCGGCTACCGTGAGAATTCACCCCATCGAAGAACCTTGTTGATGGACTTTTACCACGAAGTGAGATCTTTTCCCTGCTACATCAGATCGTATAGAACTGAAGTTTAGTTATTCTTGGGCAAGCATATATAAGTGCTAGAATGAGAACACACGATTTATAACGAAACTGAGATCATTACTAAAAGTTCACTTTTGCTTGTGATAAGAACGCTTAGAGGTATTAGAGGGCTGGATTAATAGTATGATGCATTTGTTGTTGGGAATCTTTACATTAAAACCTAGTGCTCATTAATCATCATTCCCATTCAATTGATATCCAACGCCACCCCCACCTCTTCGTCCACACATGATTATTGCTCGCAATACTATTATAAGACCTCACTGTTTAGGTAAAAGTTAATGATTAATTTATTGAAATATAATTGCTGATCAGCCATCCTCATGACAGCGAAGAGCTTTTAGGAGTTTTGTTCTTCTGTCCAGCTTTGAAAGAATCTTATTTACATGCTAATCATGGACTTGGCCCTGATCATTCTAAACAATAGCATGAATTACAACATGGCCATCAAAAGTAAACCATCTTTCATCAACTCCACTTAAAAGATGTTTTTTATACTTCACGTGCCAGTGCGGCAGCTGATCAATCTAGTTCCGCGTTGCCACTATATTCTTCAACACACACACACACAAATATTATATATATATATATATATATATAGATAGATAGATAGATAGATAGAGAGAGAGAGAGAGAGAGAGAGAGTGCTGAATCGGTCGAGTCAAATTTATCAATAAGAACAAGTTAAGAAATCCACAAGACTAAGACAAATCAATCTAAGATAACAAGAGATTAAGGGGAGTAAATGTTGAGTAATATTCGTGAATGAGTTGCTTGGAGTAAAAAATGAAGGAACTCAGGAACTGTTGCGCAAAGCTTATAACGGTTGATAGATGCTTGCATATATTCGGCACTCTGGGGACTGGTAAATGAACCAAGCCACTTGTAGTTTGGCTCGGCTTGGCTCCTAGCTGGTTCATTCATGTGCGGTTTATTAAAGAATCTGAGTTAAACATGAGCATGGAATGCTAGAACATGAACATGATATCTTCAGCTCGGTTTTGGCTTGTGGAAACTTGTTTTAAATGAGATTTTTGAATTTTTTATCTAAAATATTACTCCAGGTAATTGTATTAGGGTATTAAGGTAAATAAAGAGTGAAGCAGAGGCTAAGACCAGCTAAACAAAAACGCTTTCTTTGTTGTTACAATAGGAAGCCGAAGCCGTGCCAGGAGTCGAACTCCTGCCGCGGCGATAGCGTTTCAAGGCGCGCTGCGTTGGGCCATCTCTCTGGGTACGAGAAACAAACAGTCAAGTGCTGGCTGGCCCCTTTGTGCCGCGGGGTCCCAAACGTTGTTTTTGAGACAAAGGCGGATCCGTTGTCCCATTGAACGATGTAGGTGGAACGGTTAGACTGGGTCATGTGGGCTTCAAATAAAACATGATTCTCTCTCTCTCTCTCTCTCTCTCTCAAGCGTTCGCCTAATCTCTGGTCGACCAAGATCCCATTGCTGCTGCTGTGTCACCATCTTCCTCCACTGTAGGCTCTTTTTTTCCTTTCTTTCCTCTTCCTCTTCCCTTCACTCTCTCTCTTGTTTCCCCTTTTGCTTACCATCTCTCTCTCTCTCTCTCTCTCTCTCTCTCTCTCTCTCTCTCTCTCTATATATATATATATATATATATATATATATATATATATATATATATATATATGTGTGTGTGTGTGTCTCTAGTTTTACCTCACCATCTCTCGCTCTTTTTTTTATAACAAACCAATGCTCTTTGCTCTCTAGCATTCCAGCCCCATCTGAGATATAAACGGGAAATCGACGATACCATAATTCCAGTCCGTGCATAAGCAACTAAGAACTGGTTACCCTGCAATGCTGTTGCTTCCGGTCGGAGCCAAGGCTTCGGAGGCCTATCAAGCCAGTTCTGGAACCGTGAAGCAAACACACCCTTAGGGAACAAATGGTTCAAGAAAGATTTTCTTGATACATGGTTCACATTGTCCTGTAAAAATCACATATTTTCATTTCAGCTGAACAATCTACACGAAGAATTTGATCAGTTATTATTAACGTTTCCCTCTACAAATTGTCACGCATTCGTACGCTACAATACAGCTAATCTACATTCAAGATCACATATAAAGCTTAGAACTTTCCTCTGTGTTAATAATTTGAAGGGAATGTGTGTGCTGTTTCAGCATGGAGAGAGATCTTGGGGAGGAGGCAGAGTTGTTGATGGAGTTGGCCCATTTTCCACCAGCAAGAGTGTGCCCAGGCCCCATGGCAGGTGAACGTCAAGATGGCAATGCATCAACCATACTCCTGCATTCAGTTCAACAATATTTTTAGCTTCTTCACTAGAATATATCTAACTATCCTCTAATCTAGCTAGTATTGAAATTGATTTAAGTTCATTCCTTTCATTTACTTCACCTGTATTGTGGTACAGATGATTGAAAATACTCAAAATATGAGACATATGAGATTGTCAATTAGGTTTTACGAGTAGAAGCAAACAAGTCGGATTTAAATCTTAGAGAAATCTTATTAGCCGTCATTTACCATGGTTTTGGTTGTTGGTAATTATTCAGATCCATCAGAGACATTGTATACGATTAAAATCCCACTGAGGACTCCGCACGCATGTTTTATACCCGAGTTAAATCCTAATCCAAGCCCATGGCACTCTATTGAAGAATCGGATCCACTGAATTTTCATATCCATCTCCGCATACAATCGGAAATGAAGAGCATGTGTGGCTTTTCATACATCATCCATTCTTCTAATGAAGCTTAGGGATGGCAATGGAGCAGGTTGGCCACAAGGTAAACGTATTAAGGGGTTGAATATGACCATCGGTTTCTTTATATATATAATATGACCTCATCTATCATGTGTGTGTGAGAGAGAGAGATTAAATAAGCGCGTACGTACCTGGGTTATCTGCTCTGACGCGGATGACGGCCCATTCTCCAGAAGGCACACCGATGGTGCTCCTCGATTGCGGGTTGACCAGGTTGAACCCGGGCTCATCCCTCTCCCGCTCGTAGTTACCGAAGCCCTGAGCCAGCACGTAGAAGTTGTAGCCGTGGATGTGTTCGGTGCCAAGAATGGTGATACTCTGCAGCACCATCTCCACCGCGCTGTTGAACTTCATCACCTTCCACCCTCGTCGCCTTCTTCGTCTGCCACAGCCCCGCCGGTATGTTCTTTTTGGTATAATCGATTTTCATCGGTGGCTCATCCGGAAAGTCCACGCTGGAAACGCCCTGAAAGTGAGCGTCCAGTAGCGACTTTCCTTTAACTAGCTTATCGGCCAAGATCTAGATTACCTACTCAGTCTTTGTTATTTCATTACCAGAAAATAGACTTATCGCGACGGTTGACGGAAACAATTTCGATTGTGAGTAACAGTTGGAATAAAGTCTGACATATTCCGGCAGTTAAACAACCGGAATAAAATATGAAGTGACACATATGGAAAGACATTAATATGGATGCAGCAATTAATACAACTAATGTAAAAATGGGCTGATCAGGGAACTTTTATCGCTTGCAAGGTAATTCAATTATAGGTGAGGTGGACACATACACCCTCCCAACGATACCTAAAACATCATGATATACATGAACCCAATAGAACAGTTTTACCATGCTGCATATTTCATGTTTTATTTGAGCGTGTGCCTTTCTATACACACACACACACACACACACACACACATATATATATATATATATATATATATATTGTATGTATATATGATTTTGTAAGAGAGCCTTTTTATATTTTTTATAAATATTGTGTGGTTTTTCCCCGACAGTATTTGTCTGAATCACGAAATCAGCTGCTGGCACTTTTGATGACGCATGACGAATTGTACCTTGAAATGCATCGCCAGTATTTTAATAACAAATCACGCAATGAAGCATATTTGTGTGTGTAGAGAGAGAGAGAGACCCTACTTAGGGGTAACGCTTGGTTCTCATTTTGGTGTGGCTCGATAGCAAACCATTAGGAGAGAAGCGGGCTTCCATTATATATCTTTTCTCATAAGCATTTCTTTAAAACTCTATGCTCGAAAACTTATATATTTTGACTCTTTGTGTCCACAAGAATGTTTTACCCCGTAAGCCCACGGCCAAATCCATGAGTTATAGCCCCATAAAACTGTGGGCTATTTTTCCCATTCTTGATTTCTTTTTCTATTTATGATAGAGCCTACAGTATCCCCGTGAGCTATTCCGTCACTGCATAGGTGGTTTGTTCAAAACATACTTTAAAAAAGAAAAAAAGAACCTCACGACTTGCTTTTCTTTTCTTCTTTATCTAGTAGCTCTTTTCAATAAGCAAGCTGGGTAGGCGTACCCTACTAAATATGCACCTACCCAGTCTGTTAATGCCTGCCAGTTTTAGGCCAAAAGGAAATGTTATTCATGGCCTCAAACCATATATTCGTATATTTTTTATTTAATGTATTTAAGTATTTTTATTCATATATGGGATATCTTCCTATACATGGCCAGTTCCAAACAGGCCCAGAGGTTCTAACTGGAACCGAACCAGGTCAGGAACTGGCTGGAATCGGAACCGGAACTGGATAATGTTTTTTTTGGTTCTGGATGGAACCTCAACCAGAACTTACCCGGTTCAGTTCCAGTTCCTGGTTCCAGTCAAACAGGAATCGGCCATGTCTATCTCTCCCCATTTGCTAGGTTCCAATATGTTGGACAATCCAATGCCAACTTAGCGAGAAGACAGCAACTAAACTTAGGGCTGGTTTGAGTCTCATCTGATATGTGGTCCGACTCCGAATAGGATTACTTAGTTTTTTAGTATGTGAAGAAAAACACTTCAATTAATTGAATCCGTTTCTTTTTTATTTTGGATATATCTAACGGATATCAAGAACCTTATTTGCAGTATTTTAGTTTTCTCTTTGATGATTCGTATTCCACTCGGAATTACACTAGACATGCAGTTACTTGAATTTCTTAAAGAAATATCCATCCAAATCCAAATCCCTTTACATCCCTATATTGAATCAGTGAATCAAATCCAAATATGGCATCCCTATAGAAGGGAAGCTAGTTAACTCAATATGGGTCAGATTATTTTGATGTGGATCAAATACAAATCTTTAGCTCTTAGTCTGGAATCAAGGATGCAAACGGCTTCGTTTGAAGTTGGGTTTGGTCCTTAAGTTTAGATCAGCCTGAGATGTGTTACTCTTTATCTTAATTATTAGAAGAAACCACACAAAATCGCTCTCTTTAAGCATGAGAAATAAAATTTAATTAGGTTCGGTAGGTGCACAAGATCATCGATTACAACTCTGATCATCATCACTTATTAAGAGGGGTCTATCAAAATTAAAATTATGAGAATTGAGTACCATTTATTACTCCATTTAGATGTAATGTGCAGTTCTGGTTTTGATGCAAGTCTAACTTGGGTAGATTGCGTGTAGTTAAGCATTCCTTGAATAATGGTTTTCTTGTTGCGGCATGCATGCTATACATTATAAATAGCTTAAGGTCAATCTCTAAAAGGCCAGCGTTTGTGTATGATCAGAGGGCTAATACCAATTAGTTTTAAAGTACTCCATGACAGTGACGGAGTTGCTGAATAATGCACCGTAAATCTCACTGGTGCTTACAGAGGTAGTAAGAATTCAAGATTGAGTAGATAGGCTACAATAGGTTTACCTGGCTCCCAAGTTCGAAGATGAAGTTGAGGCTTAACACTTGTCTCAAGTTTAGTTTCTTCTTTCTCTCTCCTAGTTATTTGATGGATTGCAACGCTGTATAAATGATACTTTTATAGAATATAGAATGGCATCCTTCAAGTGCTTACTTTTTACAGATGCTAGTCAAAGGAAGAAAAGAAAAACAGGCTGATGCAGAAGTAGAATATTCATGGAAAATCTATTAACCAAGTCTTGCGAACTCTTTAGCTCAGCTTTTAGTTTGGGGTTACAAAGGACGACGAAGAGTGTCGAACTCCCCACCAGCAGCAAGGGCGTCAGTGCGCCCTGCTAGTTGAGCTAACACCCGAGGTGCTGGTTCGCTCGACCGTCTGAGGACTTCAGTACATAAAATTTTGCACAAATGAGTCAAAGATTACAAAATTGATGGGCACTGCAGCTCATGATGAGGCATAAAAAAGCCGAAAGCAACATTTGTAAGCCATAGATACGATATGATATTTGTTATGTGAAGAAAAGATAAGATGCCTCCATTTGTCTTTCTTCCGGCTTTGGAAAATAGCAGGATGAAGCTTCTCAGATACTTTGAGCCATCACCGATTGTAATAGCTAATAACATCTACGATGTTGGTCACTTCCAGTTCTCGCTGGCATAGCTTGCATTCTCGCCGAGCTCTTCTTCAATCCTTAGCAACTGTAATGGTTTTCAGAAAATGAGATTTACAAAGGCGTGGAGCAATCAAAGCCTCGATATCAAGATGTGTATATAGACAACCCAACATTAATAGGAAGTGCTAACCTGGTTGTATTTCGCAAGCCTCTCACTCCTGCATGGAGCACCAGCATTGATCTGACCTGCAGCCAAGCCAACTGCAAGATCGGCTATGAAGGAATCTTCAGTCTCTCCACACCTATGAGATACCACTACTCCCCATGCTGCATCCTTGGCCACCTTCACAGCTTCTATAGCATCGGTGACTGTACCAACTTGGGTTACCTATAAAAAAAGCTGGCTTTTTAGTTCATCTTATTGCATAATTGTCCCAAGCGATCATTAAGAAAGATAAAGGTTGTAACGCAAATGAAAGGATTGCAATCCATGAATTTGACAGAAGATACTTTGATGACTAAAAAATGGCTTTTAGTTACAAATTCATATTTTCTCGAGTGGAGTGTGTGGAGTACATTGAGGACAAGAGAGTTGCAGGTTGAATCCTGAATCGCCTTATGCATACGTCCTGTGTTTGACATTAACAACTCACCTCCTACCACCTGTAATCATTAATTAGTTCTTTAGCAATATTGCTTATGCTACTTTATGGAGAACGAAGGATTTAAGGTCCTCGCAGACCTGACAAACACCTAGAGCAGAGAACGTCTTGGTATTTTCCCAGTCATCTTTGTCAAACGGATCCACGATGGAGACAACAGGATATTCTAGCAGAAAAGAGAACCATGAATAATAACATTTTGAAAGAAGAATAACAAGATACAAGGACCTCTGTAACATTTGCATCTTTTACCTGTGCAGAGTTGGGTGTACAACTCAATCATTTCCTCTCCAGTCTTAAAATTCTTTCCAGATTTGTCAGGAGTTTTAAAGTCCAGATCATACTTCTTTCCTAACTTGAGGAAAAAGAGAATCTCACTAAGTATGAAATAATCCATAACAATCTAAAGCATTAAGAGGTGTCCGTGGACCAAGGATCATTTCTGCCTGCCTTCAAACTCATCCAGGGAAGTTCGTTCACCCATGCAAAACTCAGTGGCAGCCGCATCAATGGCCACTTTTATTCTTCCGTTGTATCCTGCCCTTTCAATAGCTTCTTTAACAAGGTCCATGGCTTCTCTAAAACTGCAACACGAAGAAAAGGTTCCATAAGAGCATTTACCTTGCTACTGACAATTTGTGAACAATTCGCACTTGCACCTGTGTTCTGATAAATTCCAGGGAGAAATAAAAGCATTTTGTTGGTGCTTTTGGAGATACAATAACATCTCAGGAAAAGCATAGACCTAGCAATATAGCATATGGCTTGCGTACCGTGAAAAGTAACTAAAAGTTTAGACACTTACCTAGAGATGTTTGGGGCAAATCCTCCTCCATCACCGACATTAGATCCTTCTGGACCATACTTCTCCGAAATGACAGCCTAACATGTTGCATGCAGTCAATTGTTGTAAAGTTACTATTCATGGAAAGCGTGAGACACACCAAATAAGCTAGATAACAGATTGGATATTTGCACATGCAGCTATACTTGAACCATGCAAGAAACCACTTCAGAATAATATGCTAGCTTTGGTGTCATTTATTATATTTTAAATAGAACACTAGTCAGGTTAACAAGCAATTACACCGCCATGGCATTTTCTTCTCTAATTCAACATACTTAAATTAAACCTTAATTAATTGTTTTGTCTCTGAAATCAACTTTTACAGTTAATTTGCCAGTCTTTCTATGTATCTTTCTTCATAATACAAGCCCATAGAGAAGCATATCAAGAGGACAAATGGTGAGTAAAATTCCGAAGAATTATAGACAGCAACCAAAGATTACCCTCAGATGGTGATAGGTTTCGGCACCCATCTGCAATGCTTCCCCAAAAGAATCTGCCATAACTGGGAGAATCATGATTTCCTGTACGTGCATTGGTGTAAGTTGCTTTTGTGAAATTCAACTTCAAACTAAAGAACACAGCATTTCAGGAAAACTCCAAGTACTAGAAGTATATCTGTACGGCAGGCATCAGCAATCACAGAAATTTATTGTCACTTCCCTCTCTTGTCAATAAAGAAAAGTTGTAATATTACAGATCTATGATGTCAACAGAACATGGTTTAGTAGTCATTATACTTCTAGAGTAGTGAGGGAAATTGAATAAATACACAGCAGATAGACACCAAAAGAATATGGGCATTGAAGACTTAGAGAAGAATTAATACTTTTGTCAGGTTGTCAGCTATAATATTTCTTAGAAGGCAGATATGAACCCAAGACCAAAGGTTAATTCCCTCAAATCAGCCCCCATGGCAGATAAAAAACTGGATGAAGTAGAAGAAATACACACTCAGCACCTCAGTAACAACACAAAAAGACTGCTGATCCATTAAAAAAGAGATGAGATGTTTTGCTGAGAAACTCCTATTCACACGATCTGTGGTGCTGGTCCACCATGCGATTTTCAGCCATTCAAGAAGCGTATGTCATATCCAACAGAAAGGGGTGAAAAGGTACACTAGGATGAGATTATCACTTAATGAGATACCAATCAAAGGGGAGGAACTACAACTCTTACCAAATCAGGACATTGCATACAGAGCTCATGTAGTGAAGGACTTAAACCAACAATCATAAGACCAAAAGAAGAGTATCTACATCTCGTACTTGAGTGAGCAGATGGTTCCCAGCATGTTTTCCGCCATTAATAAGGGTAAAAACTGGAACTGGAAGGGAGAGCCTAGTTGTGCCAGAAAGATCAGCAATATATTTGTAAAGAGGAACCTGACATGATAACAGGAACCAACTTATGCTTTTTGAAGTCCCTGGAAAACTGCAACATTATGAGGAAATATTAGAAAAAACTACATGGAGAACATCATACATCTTTTTCTGCAGCTCCAGCTCTGCAAGCAGCAATTGAGACAGCCAACATAGCATTTGCTCCAAGTTCCCCCTGAACAAAGAACTTCTCATGCCTTACAAGCTATGAAAAACTCAGACAAGAAAAGAGAATGTTCTCTTCAATCTCACACACAGACGCACACACTCACATGCAAGCATGCACTCCCACATGCAGAGGCATTTCAAGTCCCACATTATGAAACTAGATGAAGCACACTATGCAGTTGCTTCACAATGATACTTGTAGTTTCCCCATAACAACTCAAACTGTTAAAAACATCTATAGAACTTCTCAGGTATTCAGAAGGCAAGAACAAAAAGAATATCTTCCAAAAACACTTCCAAGATTAGTTCAAAGCTTTGGAAGAAAAAGACTGATAAGTTGACAACCACCCGTGGAAAATCCGGCAAATCAGCCCTCTAAAGCGTGAATCAAAAACTTGGTAGTAGATAAACAAAGATACCGGCAAGTACAAAAGAATGAGAAACACCATCTTCAAAATGAACAGAAGAAATTATTAAGTGAGGTTCTAATCATTGTCTGCTAACAAAACCAACATCGACATTATCACTAACAGCTGCTGCATTACGTGTGTTTCTGTAGTCAACAGAAGAGTGCTCATTTTGACGAATGACTAGACTACAAAAACGCCTTCTTACAAACCATTTCAATCCTCAACGAAAACCACACAAGAAAATGAACAGCCCATTAGTAAAGGCAATGATTTGGCTTGTTATCTTTTAAAGGACACACTGAAAGAAGTTACATCAAGGAAAGGAGTCAATAAACATTGAGTGGCAATTGTAAAGTAAAGCTGAAGAACTCACAAAATGAGCAAATTTTTATCTACCTTAAGCCACCATGTTCATAAATATTTTAATCAACAAATATATATATATATATATATATATATATATATATATATATACATTATGGTTAGATTTAAATAAAAATATCAGTATGTTGTTGACAAGGATTATATCTTGCCTTGCTTTCTGTTTTATCAAGCTCCACCATTCTGTGGTCAATATCTGATTGAAGAGTTGGATCCATGCCAATCAATGCCCTAGATATTATATCATTCACATTCTTGACAGCCTTGGAGACGCCTCTACCCATATATCTACTGTCATCACCATCATGTAATTCAATAGCTTCATACCTAGCAAACAAGAAAAAGGAAGTAGTTTTACACCACAGAATCAAAGCTGGGAAATCAAGAAAGCAAACCAACATACGAGACAGACAAAGTAATCCTTGCATAGGAACCAAAAGTAAAGCATTTCTTTGGGAATAAATCCACTGAATAGGTCAGTCTTCAGCTCAACACAGCATGATAGGGGAAAAATGAAACATCAATAACATTACTGCACACCACCATGAAGGCATAATTAAAAGAATTGACCATCAATTCCTTAAACTACACTTCCTTAAGCTACCATGTATATTTCCCCTGTGGTAAGCTTCATAACAGGTTGACTATTTCTTTTTTTCTCTCTACACCAAAACCTGATGGAGACCCTAAACTAAAGACATGAGTCAACATAACCCCAGTGTTAGCATAAATAGGAGTCACCAAAAATCCAAGTATCTCAGGATTCACAAAGAGTACCATCCTTGACATATGTTGGCACCACAGTAAGCGGTTTAATAGTCACATCTTCAAACGTTTCACATGTATCTTCTCTCAACATCACTTTAGTTCACTAAAATCGACTTGATTTCAGCATGGAATACCTATTGAGCAAATCCTGTGAAGTGTAGAAGTTAATCTGATTTTTACATTAGTCACCCTGTTGTGGAGGTTGCATTAGTTTTTTGCTTCTAAATAAAACCTATTTTCCAAACCTTCCCTTCTAGCCATTCCCAAATTAGTCCCTCCATTTTGGCTCATCTCAAAAATGTTACCATGTTTTGCCTAGCCCCCAAAAGAGCCTTAGGAAATAAGTGACCATTAAACAGAATGTAGAAAGACAATAATGCCTGCATTTTGAACATTCAGCTCCACACTGAACACTACAATGAATACATTTTCTGGATGAACTTTCTACATGTTACCCATATAGATGGAATGGTTGAATAGGAATCTGCTTTTGGACCACATGAATATGATGCATATCAATAATTTTATGATCTGAAAGACTGAAACCGAACACTTAACAACTTATGCATTTCAATTTTCATCACTGTTGCATTTCACATTCTGATGAATCAAAAGTAGTTTCAATTAAACAGTACGAGTTGAACAAGACTCCGGCTACAGTGATGGCTCAACCTTACATAGCAGGTCCCAAGGAGGAGGATCGTGGTACACAGTCAACAGCCAACACAGAATTGTTTCAGATAGTTTAACAGTTATTCTGATCTTTCCAGCATTAATACACTAAATATCCCATCAGAGTTCCAAAACTAAACATGCTTGGACAAGAACAATATCAGGAAGAGTAACCTCCAAGGGGTTCCTCGTGATTCACCTCAAGCCAACCCCACCTTACAGAGAAAAGGACTTGATATGGTTAGGGTTAAGGAACACTGTTGAACTGGATCATACAGTAAGTTCTGGTCAGAAATCAAAATTATTCATTTAGAACTTCTCTTCATTTTAAAGGTGAGGATGTTTTGGCAGAATTACACTTACATCTAATTATTAAATCAGTTCATATGACGCTAAAATCAGTAAAAAGACGGAAATGGAGTGTATCTTAAAAATAGGGCTGTTTCTGAGATCAGCAAAAAGATCAACAAAGCCCAAATGAGGAAGATGGATTTTGAGACAATCCTAAAATCTAAAGCAATACGATGAACTGCTGATAATCCACAACATTAGCTCAAGGTTGCTTCAAAATATAGTGAAAATCAAGCATACATCATGCCATATATCATTCATCAGATATACGCATCCATACATCAAGAAGCAGCAGAATCCCTAAAAGGTTGACCACAAATGGAGATTTCGAGTTCGTGATGGTTCTCTGCGTATCTTCATACTGCAATCAGGTCACTTTCTTGAGCTCGACGTATATGACTCTTCCACGTCTAGGAATAACATTTCGCTGAATGAAGCACGTATAGAAAAAACAGCAAGAAACTGCTAAAACAAACCAGAGCATGATGATAATCGATAGCAAGAACATACATTCCATGCGAATCCCCGTTGGGTACTGAAGCACGAAATTCTCCTTTATTTGTATGCAGGTCGACTTCTACAGTTGGGTTCCCCCTACTATCAAGTATTTGCCTAGCCACTATCTTCGTGATCACCGCCGGCACAGCTTTCTTCATATGGTTGGCCTGCAACCATGCAAAAAATTGCCAGTTTAATCACCAATTCCACCCCTCTTACACATCTAAAGATCATTAATACTGAAACAAAAAACCGATCCTCCAAGTCTGAGACATCATAACCCGTCAGTCTAGCATATAAAGTTACCCAAACGTTGAAATCATCATCTATTTCCAATAAGAGTATGAAAATGCAACGAAGTCGAAGTTCTAAACCACAAAACCCACAAAACAGAGAAAAACAGTTCCCCGCACCAGTCACGAATCGGTGACTCTCGAAAACACACACTTCGCACACACCACCAAACCACGACGTAATTAACTCCCGGAAATCCCGACCCAAAATCAACACTCTTAAGACGTTACGGGGAGAATAGCGTCTTCGAGAATCTCACGATGTGGAGGACGGGATCGGGCGTCTTTGCCCTAACAGCGGCGTTGACGGCATCCTCGATCTTCCGCGATAGTCGGTGCTTCTCCAGGTACTCTTGGACGGACATCCTCACCCTCTGACCTTCCCGGCGAACGGAAGAATTTGGACCGACTCCGCGAGAGAAAAAACACGAGAGAGAAGAGACGCTCCCCTTCCTTTGTGGACTGCCTCCCACGCGTAGCTGTGTCTGCGTTTGAATTCCTTAAATGACGACTTTAACCACCAATCTTGATTGATGTCCAGGCTAACTTTTCTTTGTTAGATACTAGGGTAAAAGAAGTGACAGTGAGGATAATAAGAGGGCTAAAACTGCTACGAATGTGAAACATGTTGCAGGTTGTAGAGGGTGTATGACAAATGCTCACAACGTTTAAAATTTAGTTGAAACAACGTCCCACAAGTGTCGACGAGTAGTATTACCTGAGGCTCGTCCATGTCACGTGGTTGATACTCATCAACCGTTAACAAATACAAAGACAACATAATCCAAAGACACGTCAAAAGTATATTTATTAATATATAATTTAAAATCCAATAAGATAGTCGTGCAACATAAAGAAATTTAAAATTAAAAGAACCTATCAACTCCTATATTTAGCAGCAAAAGACATAATGTTGCTTTAACATCCCACGTGCTCAACGTTTATGTTGGCTATACCCTGAAAACATTTAAAATAAAACATGAGCATAATACTATGATTGTAGATGGATGTGATTTCTCCATAGATAATCATACTACAGACATGCACCATTTCGAACTTGATAGTGAGAAAATATATATCATCTAATAAAACAATATCATTACCAAACATGCATACATACTTAAACACTCGTTAATATGTAATTTAGTTTTGAAATTATAAACTCTATAGTATAACCAATCATTATCACGCCATAAGAGTTGCTTGCACCATACTCTTATCCAACCACGTGACCTTTGACAACGCTCTCGGTGTGTCGGGCTCAGGATCGTGGTGCCTCTCTAGGACCCATCAAGTTCAACCCTTAAGCTTCAGAGAGCAAAAGTATTCATATGCCCTATTAATAGAGTCATACATTCAACCATATAATCACAACAATAACTTCATAATCACATCTCATATCCACAATAACATTCATTGAGCCATCTCTTAGGATCCACACAATCACATCCACAATAGTCACATATAGTCGGTTATGTCAAAATAACATATCCATATCAAAATGACACATTCAAATCAAGTATCAAATCCATTGTACTTTACATAAAATTTCTACTCTCGTTGACTAGTTTCACTTATCCCAACTCAGACATTTCATAACCGACATGAGCTACCTATAACAACTATAAGTGCAAACTAGCTCAACCAGCAAAGTAACCAAAACAACTCAACACATCTACGAATTAGGACTATCCGATACATTCACCTACAATCCACAAATGTCATACATTATCGTGGAATGTGATTCATATTAGTAGTATTTCACTCACCTACAATGACAATCAACGAGTTAACACTAACAAATACATCCATCTATAATTCATCGACGTCTTATACTATCATGAAAGATAGATCCATCCCATTAAGTAGTTTACTCATACACAAACACACTCATGGTATACACCCATATAGTCATCGAAGTATTTTAAAAATTATTTAATAAGCCAACACATATATATTCATTTAAAACCATTAATAAACATTTCACAACCTCATGTATCATCTGGAAGTAATTAAAAACTACCTCTACAATATAACCAAAAAGAGAACACATTCACCTACCCGATGTCTCTAAGCATATCCCAATATAATAGTACTAAGTCCCTTTTAATCACCTTAATTTAATCTCTAAATCATAATAAAAGCATAATATTAATATTCTATATTCAAATAAAAACCTAACGGTTCAAACCACGTTGAAATTGGATCTCGAACAAGTCTAAAAATCCTAAAAAGGTCAATATGATGAAGTCCATATCTTCGTTTCTTCAAAAGAAATTTTTGACTGCCTTTCTCTATCTTTTTTGTTTTTCTCTCTCCACTTCCTGTTCCTCTCTTCTCTCTCCATTTCTCACCGTTACTTTTTTTCTTTCTCTCTCTCATTGTTCCTCAGTTCTTTCTCTCTTTTCCTGTTCTTTCTCTCTTTCTTTCTTTCTCTCTTCCTCTTTCGGTGTGTCTCTCTTTCTCTCTTTTACTCTTTCTTTCTCTAACCCTCTTTCTTTCTTTATCTCATGTCTAAGCCATGGGGTCCAAAGTGAACCCTAACGGGTCCCATGCGAGTTGGGTAAGGTCTCTTGAACCCGATCCAACACATATTTCACAGTTACCAAATTCAATTATGCTAGAAACTTTACATATTCAAACAAACTACCAAATTTTAAAGATTGATGTTTGAAATTTGAATTGAAAAGACAAAAGGCCACATATATATTTACATGTGTATTTATTCATATATTTTTCTATTTCAAATATCAACTATCACTTTTAAAGTTGAATAGTAAAAAGATATTTAAATACATTGGGTTCTCATTTTAACCAAGCTTTTTATGGGTGCCTTCCTTGAAGGTTTTGGAAAGCATTTATTTGACTTCTTCTATAGGTGGTTCTCCCTCTTCACCTTGAGTATCTTTGAGTTGACATTGTCATGATTCGCAGGCTTGAGCTTTGACATCCTCAACAAGATCATTGTGGTAGTTACCTTAGTTGGGAATGGGGAGTTCACTTAACTTTGATATCAAGAACATTTTTTACCCAAGCTTAGTGTGTTAAGGATGCAATAATGGTTCTTAGCTCGAGCCTTAAGAGCAAAATCCCATCTTACCCAAAATTCATATTGCAGTACTTGCTATGTGATTTGAAGTAATATGTTTGACAGTTCAACTCTTCCCATGTTCCATCAAAAGAATTTAGGAGGCGGTCAAATTTTGCGTCTTATTTTTTTAGTAATTTTAAGATTTATAAAACGAAATATAGATCATATTTTGTAGTCATCTATTTATCCAAATTAGCAAAGTCGGGTATGGAGAATTTTTTAAAAGATCATCCTCCAATTATTTTTCTTATCTTGTATAATCTGTATATAATTTTTTGCTAATAACACACTGAAACGGGTATGCCTTTCGGAAAAAAGAATTACTTCCAACCTACCTTTTTCCTTTTTATTTTAGTTCTCCCTCAATATTTGAGCTGACTTTAAATGCTTCAGCAAATGGAATTGCATCTAAGACTAGTAGATATGTGTGTGACAAAGGGAGAGATCTAGAGGCAGATATGAAATAGTTCCTCCCAACCACTCTATTTGAACCGTATGCTACCTAATTTGCTTGATTTTTTTGTACCTTCAAAACTCTGACTGTGACACACGCACGCAGCATTCGACGTCTCATCGTCTTCTCCGACATCGCCCATTAATGTCATGGAAGACTAGTAGTTGGAGACACAGCATATATTTTGAAGAACTTTATATCGATTGACATCAACTAACTTCTCTGTAATAGGAAACATCAACATCCTACTCAGTTGCATTGTTGTTTTCTTATTCACTTAAGCCTGATATATTATGGTTCATGTTTGTTGCACGTAGAGGGTGAATGTGAATCTGATCAAAGATGAATATTTCCTCACAAAGATATTTGGCTTTCTTTTTACCCAAACTAGAACCAATTAATGATTAAGGGATATTAATGATTCTTTTTTTCTTGGCCGACAGGAATCGAACTAGCCACCTCCATTGTGGGAGTCAGAGAGCCCTGCCAGGTGAGGTAAGGCACTGGTTGCAGGGATGTCAATGATTTTGGGTTGACATGTGATCACATGAATCCATTTTGTCAGGCAACAAAGAATCCAAACTAACCATTGGATTTGGATTCAGTTTCCAATGTTTGCATCAAAATCCAAACCCATATACAAAACTGTTGAATAATGCATGGCCGGTTTTATTGTCTTCACAAAATACGACCCCATTAGACACTGATTGGATAAAAACTGTCACCAGAAACCAAGTGCAGAATCAGTTAAGGTTGGATCTGTTTTTGCTGGGGTTCCAACCTGTTGACATCACTGCTGTGAACCGAAAAAGGAAGCACAGCCTACTTGAAATAGGGTCGGTTCTGTGTTTGTGTCGGTGTGAGAGAGGTGCACTCACAAGCCAGAATCAAGAAAGAATAAAAATTATTCTTCCTTTATAACTTATATACTCTATTTTTTGCAGATGTCAGTATTCTACAACTATTTGCTAATATCCAAAAGATTTACATCTTCACAAGCCTGGAATGTTTGAAGAACCAATAGAGCAATCAGCAGCTCCAACTGCAATCATAAGGAGAACCATGTATACGTTGTATGGTCTCTACCACTAAAACAATATACTAGAAAAAAAATTCAAATAAGGCCATGAAAAGGAACTTGCAGTCTTGTCTGGAAAATGTAATGCTACTGTTGTATAACTTTGGAAACACTAAACTATACAAAGACCAAGACCTGCATACTGTGAGATCTAGAGCACAACAAAGGCACTTGATGAGCCACTGAAATGATGCATCAATCCGAGAATGTTCTTCGCACAACCAAAATGACTTATTCTGTACACACCTGGAGAAACTGTTTCCGGGATGCTCCACTCAATTCTTGCGTGGCTGAAGGTACTAAGCTTAGAGGGTCGAGTCCAGTTGAACCACAAGCAGAAATCATCATCATCGTATGCTGGGGTCCAGGTCTTTGTATTATCCAGTGCCTCAACCAAAGAGAAGGTCCCCTCGGTCATTAGATCATTCCTGGGGCATGCAGACCAGAAGGAGACAGATACCTTGTCACCCCTTCTGTAAGTAGAGTTCTTTGGCACATCCTCATCAACATCACCAAATTTGACACCTAAAGGGGTCATGTCAGCAACAACAGGTGGCAGTAAACTGATCTGTTTATTCAAGAGGTCAGGAGGTTGAGGTCCCTCTGGGACACTCTGACCAGCTGAAAGTGCTGCTGCGAGATTCTTGAACTCCTGAATGTATGCACTTAAAGTGTGGGGACCAAACAAGGTAGAAGCTCCCTGTAGATAAAGTTTAAGTGCAATAAAATCAATGGTCTAGGAGTTATGATCATCAGTAGGGAATTCGGCAAATTGATAGAAATGATACAGTGTCTACCATTAACAGTGTGTTTCTACAAACAAACTGAATTACTTGGACATGTTTCCTTCCCCCCCCCCCCCCCCCCCCCAACGTCAGATGAATTCATGTGAATCTAAATCGCACATTTCTCCAACCATGTGGCAACGCATACAAGAAACTTACCACTTAGTGATCTGGATAACCACACAAAATTGACATGATTAAAGACATTTCTCTGACGGTTACACTTCATCATGGTTATGAATTTCAGACGAACACACCGAGCAGCCAAACCCCTCCAGTAGCTGTTAATTTTGCATACCGATTCTTCTTTAATGAAAGCAAGGAAAATTGTCAAGCACTCAAGGAAAGAACAAATAAAAGAGAGGTTATGTTGGTCGGTGGCACCAGTTAACTTAGGATTTCAAAGGTAGGCCCTGCTGTTCACATACATAAAAAAGCTACCTTCTTATTGGCAGACATTACCTCGTATCTTTGAATCTGGTATTCCTCAAATGTGGTCACATACTGTGAGTAGGTGTTTGTCAATCCAGCAATTACAACATGAATGTTTTCATCAAATTCTCCATTGCTGGCATTAACTAGTACTTCCTTTACAGCATCACGAAGGCGCCTCCCTGCCATAGTAGTGAATTCTGCAAACAAAGAATGGCTTTGGAACCAGTATGCATAAATGCTAAATGCAGAAAAGGATATGAGCAGGGGCGATAGCCATACCTCCAGGCACACTGAGAATGACCATCTGTCCTATTCGGAGTATTTGTATAGGAAGAATAGCAGGCTGAAACAAATTAAAGAAATATGAATAATCTTATCTTCTTTCCACAGTAACATTTTTGAGCGATAAGATGGTTACTGAGTTATTACGTAAAATTTCCTTGACAACAGCACTCTATTAGTGGCTCAAAAAGTCCGTAAGAAAAGACTGGATTATTGAAATTTAGTATTTAACAGAAATTAAGAAAAGCTGGAAGAATCTAACAGTTATTTAAAACTCTGGAAAATCTCAGAATCTTGTAAAACAGAGGAGGTCTTCTTTTTGTTGATTCCATATTGCAAATACTCAAAAGATTAGACATATGAAGCATGCAGTCATAAAAGTCTCTAGAGATGAGTCTGAAAGCGGTGAATTTCTTGTTCAAAAACTTCTGAACTTAAACTTTCATAAGCACCACACTGAGACAAAAGATTAGACATTTGAAGCATGCAGTCATAAAAGTCTCTAGAGATGAGTCTGAAAGCGGTGAATTTCTTGTTCAAAAACTTCTGAACTTAAACTTTCATAAGCACCACACTGAGACAAAAGAACAGACATGAACCAAGCTCATATGCTATGTCTGCCAGAGATACTCAAGAGCAGTTTGACATTTGCCGTTAAAGTCCTAACTCGCACAACAGACAATTACTAAAGTCAATTTCAGAATATGCTTTTGAGTAAACAAAGAAGAGTCCAATAACACAGTAAAACCAGCAAAAGGATTATGATATGTGTAGGTACATCCAAACACCAGTGGGATGAGCCGCAATCTTGAAATTGATTTTCGATCTCTCATGTGAGAGGAACCGTCATAACTTTCCATAGATGTGCGCCTTCATTTTCTTGAAGGAACTAACATCGCTCCAGTTCTTCTAAGATGATGCACGATCACCTTGAAATAGTATGCAATTGCCGATTGGGATAGATGTTCCCACTTGCTTTCTTTGAAACTTTGGCTAAATGTAAACATAAAATTCCTGCTGTATCATCTTTGAAATTTTCATATCGAAGATCATTGGGACCTCTCACTGATGATAAGTGACACACTTCCTCCATGCTTATCCAAACAGAATGTGAAAGCTCAGGGCCCAATGGAGAATCTACCAAGTCTGCCATATGCCAGGTGCATCTTCAAACCATTTTATAGAATATTGGAATGACACAGTAAGACATCAAAACAAATTTAACACGGTCTACACCAAAAAGACGTGTTCATACAGGCAGACAACAAATAAAGAAGAATCCCCACATTCAGGTAAGCATGGACACATATAACAATGTGGATGGCGTAAATAAAGAAAAACCTGAAGGAAGAATCTGTACTTACAGCCCAAGGGTATGGTACAGTCATTTCTCCTGTGTCAAGCAAAATTGGTTTAGGGTGTTGGCAATCAACCTGCTTTTGGCTTGGTGCTTTAATTAAATTTCTCACCAGCCTCCAGAAAGGATTCCCCTAGAATATAAAATGAGATGCACTTCAATTATATTACAAAATCTACATTTACCTTCTCTGTACAACATTTTCCTTGAAGCTTTAAAGAAAAAGCATGATGCAGGACAAAATATGAGTTCAGGTCACCTTATCATCCCCCTGCTTGAAGTCGAAAGCTCCAGGACCATCTGTAGTTCCAGCAGCAAAAGAAAAGCCCATAGCAGCAGGGCATGTTCTAGCGGGCTCTTGTTTTGCACCAGGACTTTTAGAGGCATTGATGACCTCAAGATTTGCGAAGTCTAAATAGGCATGACGAAAATCAACCTTCCCCTTCACCTGCTCAGATGCTGAATTAAATAGATCTTTTGCTTTCTCGAATTGGCTTTCTCCAATAATGCGTGTACTTTTGAATTCATCCGGATAGCTTTAGTGGAGAACATAATACCGTCAAACATCATATCAAATAAAAGTAAAGTTTCCTTTTTCTATGAGAAAGGTACATACCCTGGCCCACGACCATAACACAATTCGTTCTTCCCATTGCAGGTACTGTGATTGAAATCACATTGCAGTCCGGAGTCTATACAAAATGCGCCTAGTACATTTGGGCTTACATCACCGCAATTTGATTGACAAAATGCAGCTACAAATCGTGGCCGGCCACTCTGTCTGAGAGAATTTCTCACTCTCTTGGTAGCACTGCCTTCTTCAGGCATTCCACCTGGACTTGGAAAATTGGCTACAAGCTTTATCAACTCATCTGAAAAAGAACATATCCCATGAGGAAATAGGAGAGTATTAAGTCTAAATTCACAAGGAACCAATACATTAAATACTCATTCAAGATGGAGACCAACAGAAACTTCTGTATCTTATAATAAGGTAATACAAACATATACAACAACTATAACCATGAGGATGAAATTGATGAAAAATAGACCTTCTTGGTGACTGATCATTATGCTAGAGACTCTCCGAGGAATGCTATTTAGTTGGTAACTGTACAGATCAGAATGCATTCTTTTAGACATTTCCAGCACACTGATCTGTTCAAACCAGTCTTCAAAAAATCGTGCTGCTGCTCCTTTGTTATCCCCACTTATCAATGAATTTGTACGCCCCATAGAGGTTCCATGCGTTGCAAACCAATTGAAACTTCCAACAGGACCCCATTCAGCATCCACAAACTTCAACAGTGTCATGTCCTTATCCACGTCATACTCGTACCTGCTCCTTTCTTCTGGTGGGTTGTTCAGATAAGCACTAGGGCTGCGGTTTATGCTAGCATTAAGGAGCTCACCTGAATGATATTTCAAAATCCATAAATCAAGTGAAAAATAATCTATCAAGCACTACCCAAAGTACACAGCAAGAACTTAAGCCATATAAAAGAGGGGAACACATCTATAGATTTCGAAGTATAGTTGCACTAGAGATACATATAATTTACCCTCTAGTTCCTGAACTTTCAGGGTAGCTGTGATTTCTATCATAAGCTTCCACTCTGTCAAGTAACAGCAAGCAATAAACAGTGGTTTGTGACTCATCAGCTTCATCAGAGAGAATTCAACTCTCAGAGCCTGTGATTGAACATCATAAGGGCAGGCTTCTGATCTGAATCATATTTCTCATAATTCATCAGACTTGTGATCAGAACAAACGCCAAGATTTGGGGTGATGAAGCTGTTAACTGAGAGCATGAATAGCTGATAACATTACGCATATAGTACCATCAGAAGGTTAATCCTTACCCTTGTTCACAAGAATGGATCCAGGACGAAGACTTTCATGAGCCTGTACAATGCTTTTCTCTATGCCATCGACAATTACATCAAATGATTGGCGAACAAACCCAAGAGATGTAACAATGTATACAACATATTGAAGATAGCCCCCTGGTCCTGAGTGAGTGTGAATGCCGCTGATAGCTACGTTTTGTTCATTATAAAGGTTGCCGTATCTGACAAGAAAGTGTGAAAGAAAATCAAATTTTTTATGACAGATTTGACACGAGTGCTAAACCATAAATTAAAACCATGAACACACACAAGAAGAAAGGTATGAAAAGAAATTCCATCATAAACTTTCTCACTTGCAACATCCTCTTATTTGTTTCTCGGCAAAACTACACATTAGTTTTACAAATTCGAGTGGTCAAGGGGCTTCTTAGTATTCAGGGATCCATCTGAACTAGGTTAGCAAATATAGAACCAAAGCGTATGTAATGGAAGAGAGGAGTTCTTTCAATGCAACAAGCCTGTGTGAACTGCAAGACTGTTATGGGAACCCCTTCAATTCAAGGGAAGACAAAAAAGTAGCGGAATCCCTAAAAAAGGCCATTAGAATCATAAATCATCAATCGCTTCATGAGATGCGGTTTGGAGGAAGCCCCTGTGATAACACCCCCTCAAGGAATTCAAAAACTTAGATACAAGATCAGAACCTTGCTTTGAGCCTTTCAAGCACTTTAAGAGTGACAAGTTGCGAAGCCATGCATGCATCAAGGTTCACGAATACCACACGTGAACCGCCAGGTTCTGCAACAATAAAGGCACGAGCCCGCAACCTAAAGTGAATTCCAGAGGCAATCTGATCAGCATTAGCGTAGCCCATCATATTGGCATCTGCTGCAGGTCCAGTTATGTCGTAGCTTCCAAGACCAATTAAATACGAGGATTCTGAAAGCGCTGTTCCATATCCTTGAAAGAGGAAAGCAAATAAAAGAGAAATGGAGATTCTCGCAGTTAATAGCTGCCTTGAAATATGAACAGGGGATGATAGAGACTCCATCTGAACTTCAGATAAATTTTGATAAGCTCACTCTCTCAACACTTCCCCACGTTCCTGCAGTCAGAGAACAATTGCAAAGCATTCAACCAACTGCTCGATATCAAGGAAGCTGCATATATACAAACAAAAATTCCAAAATGTCAAACTTCGCAACGAACAAAGTACATGTGGATTCCTTAATCCTGATATGTTACAGTCACTAACTTGGTTTTTCAATAGCTTATCTATTTTGTATATTCGTCGTTGACAAAGATAGCGAAGACTAACAACGCTCTTCGTATTAAATTCAAGTTCAACCATCCAAAAGATTTCCAAGTGAATAAATTTTCCACATGAAAAAATGTCATCGTCTACACTATTTTAACACGAGAAAAGCTTTAAGAGAGAGAGAGAGAGTGAGTGAGAGAGAGAGAGAGAAGCCGACCTATAACTAGAAAATCTCAATTCTAAAACAGGAGAAATAAATATCATTCAAGTTCCTAAACTTAGACGGAACCGGACATTTTGCTTTCATTCACTGCTTTCGCTGTCATCTCAACGGATAACCTCAAGATTGACTTGTCCAAAGGGAAAATAATCAGAAACCAACTCTTAGTTTTCTTCATGTATAGCCACCCATCCACCATCAGAACTCATCAACAACGAACCTCATACAACGCAACCAAATCCCAAACTAAAGCCAAAAACACAATCAAAGTGCACCACGTTGTGATAGGGATCAAAATGGTACCATACATATCAAAGAACCTTGAGCACGTTTCTCTTCAAGAACACTGTCCTCTAAGTAGAAGGATGGCCAGCAAAGCCTCAAATGTGAAAAGGGCCAAGAAAAAGAGAGAAAGTTGAGGGAGTTCAAGGTTCAAATTGTTAGACGGATGGTCAGCAAAGCCTCAAATGTGAAAAAGACCAAGAGAAAGAGACGAAGTAGAGACAGACAGACAGACAGACAGACAGACAGAGTACCAATCAATTCTTTGTCCACGAGCAATTCCTTCTGCGTGATGGTATGCAAGTGGTTCCTTTTTAAACGCCGGCGGTTGCGGCATCAACGTCGGTGCGTGACTCCGTCGTATTTGCTGATAGCCGCTACTCATCAACGTTCGGGATTTACGTATCTTGCTCAAGCTGGCAATCTTTTTAAAATCTTACAAAAGTGCGCTTTGACATTGGTTCTTTGAATTTTACACTTTAAAACTTCAATTATACTGACGATTTTGAAGACGATCGATGTGCAAATCTCCCTCCGTGTTTCTCGAGCTGACAGTCTGAAGTTTGATGATTCTTAGTATGCGAATCAGAGAAGTCGTCGGGCAAGCGAATCAGATTCCCAGACACTTTCCACGTGATGAGTGACGCAAACTTGTGAACACATCGTTCTCAAAAAAAATGATGTGTTGCCTTTTGGAATTGTAGTGCTTGATAGGGAGCGGAGACGGCTACGAGAGAAGCGAGATATTTATTGAAGGACATGGAATATTTATTTTAAACTAAGTAAGAAGATGGAAAAATGAAATAGGGAGGACGGTTCGCGGCGTGAGGATCTTGGAACCGTAGAACATTGTCCTCTAAGTTAAAATTGTTGCTTGACTCATGTTTGACACAAATCAACCGATTAAATTAAATCACCTTTCTTCGAACATATTCGTGGATAATGCATATTCTTTCACAAGTTAAATGAAATATTTTTCTTAGATACATGTCTAGATCAGTTGCTTGACTCATGTCTAGAACAACTCTGAATTTGCTTCAAGAATCCTTTAGCGAAAAGGTTAAAGAGAAGCACCCTGCATGTTGGCCCACCTGGTCGGGCTCTCGACGTGCATGATATGGGGTGTAAGTTCGACTCTCGAAGCATGCATCCCGGCCTTGGCCTCCCATTGTAACCAAAAGAAAAGAGACATGTCATGTTTATATCATTTCATGTGTTGACAACAATCTAACCAATTCTTTACATAGAAAACCACAACGAATCGTCATCTTCTCTCAACTGATCATAAGGTTTGACAAATTTAAAACTGAAGGATCTTGTGATGCACGTTGATACCAAAAAGACGCTCTTAGGACTTTCATTCTCATTGTCCCTCAACTTAATAAAGAATCAGTCTTCACGGAGAAGATCGGCTTGTGACCTGAACTTTCTGGATGATGGAACGTGCTGTGACACAACAATGGAAGCCAAAAGCAACGTTAACTGCAATAAGACAAAAGGAAAACGAAACCAATCAGCTTCGCAAGAGTGTTTCAGTTACAGAGAGAGAGAGAGCTACCAGAAGAGGTAAGGTCAAGAAACCCCAAATTGACCACAATGCAACAGAAAACCTGCAATGCCACACGTCAACCAACCTTGAAATGCTAGAACTGAAAAATTAAACGGTGATCGCAAGATGATTCTTACATTAAAAAAGAGAAGAGTCCAGTCATAACTACTATTTGTACGGCGGTGGAAGTTGATCCATCAAATGTTTCATCATCTTCAGCCCGCCACCATGTGGTGTACAAGATGATAGCACAGTTCAGAACTACACATATAAATCCAATGTAGAATGCTCCCCTGCATAAATAAAAGTTCACATAAATACCATTTGCAGGAACAGAGAGGTCAAACTACGAAAGTTGTCAACATGCTTATTATTCAGTTCTCGTCCAAATACTAAAGCTGCACGATCTATACTGCCAACATTATCATCACATCAGTCTAAACATTCGTTCAAAACTATAAACCATGCTGAACTACAATAAACACTATAAAAGCAGAGAAACGAGACACAATATACTCATTTTCATTTATAATGCTTGAATATTTTTCTTGTTCTCTGAAATTACCTCAAAATTCATCCCACTTCGCTCTCAGGCTAGAAGAACCACTAGAGCAGAACTTTATGGACAGCGCACTTGTGAGACTCTTGCACAAACTTAAAATTACGGACACCATAGATCCACATCATAAACCATGGAAGCATTGTAAGCAAACAAAATCTGACAGTGGTCACACTGTTGATGACTTCATTAGGTTCGCGTAGAACATATGCGACAGACACTATAATAATCTAGTAATTCTATGTCGTAGAAATACATAACAGTCTTATATTTAACTTGTAACACGAGAAAGCTGTTCCAGGTCTCAAAGACCTTTTGCAACAGCCTCGTAGAAGAAAGACCCATGGTTGCCTTCCTCATCCCCAAGCTGCAACTTCAGGTCTCGGATTAACAAAACCCCATGACTGCCGTCCACATCCATAAAGACTAAAACTTTGGCCTCTGCACCAAGGGATGCATGCAAAACGACAGATTTAAACCACAGATGCAGTTTATCCCTGACAACGAAATTATTGTGTGACCATAGACGACTACTGTTATACATATAGGGTGATGAAACATAACATTGTTCTTGAAATAGCTTGATTTCAAATTAGTCATGGCATTACCATGACTATCATTTCCTTAAAGTTAGAAGTGGTTTACTTAGTTGTCTCCCAGTACTTTTTATATGTATATTTCTTATATTGATAATTGTTTTCTTGTTAGAAATTAAGGATTATAACTTTTATGTATGCTTAAGGAATCAGCTATGCTGTGGTGAAGCATTTTTGGATGATAGATTTGATTTTCATTCAGGTTTGATGGTCGAGAATCATAATTGCCAGTGAATTATAGATAGTTCAAAGAGTGAGCCTCAAGCATGAACTGATATGCTTTTAGAGAAATGCTAGAAAACTTCTAATGCTTCCTCATTCTCACAAAATCACAACACTAGCCTGTGGATAAGGTTACAAGTCACCTGCACTTACTGAAGTGAACAAGGAGGAAGCACATGACAGATGTCCTTCTTACTTAGTGGTTGGTTTTAAATTTTTCATGATTTAAAGACATTTGAATTGGAAAATGGATTTACATTTCTTTTTAGTGTATTGTAAATGATCAAATGTAGGTTTTCTGTCTCAGTATCTTACTCTACAGAATGATCCAAGCTTCATTCTCATGTAATTCCCACTGATACGGATCCTAAGATACAACAACAACAATTACGCCTTTTCCCATACTAGATGGGGTCGGCTACATGGATTCTTTGTTTCCATAGAGCTTGATCATGTGCATGCGTGCTAACAGTTAACTCAACATAAGCTAGATCAACTCAACATAAGCTAGATCATACGGATCCTAAGATAACCAAAATCTCTAATGTCAACTGATAAGAGGAAGTATTTAGGTAACACCACATCACACTAATTTAGCTTCAAAATATCCTTGTTCTAAGCATGGCTTGTGTCCCACTCTTACAAAGAGAAAGCTCAAAATTTTCCACTGTTTGAGTTTGCATCCTGAATCAACGTTCAATGATGCCCAAACTTAAACCGAAGCCCACTATATCCCCTGCAAATGAAGGCCTTAACCTTCTATGTCACACTGCTCCAAGAACAAGCATCCCAAGGGAAAGTTTCGGCTTTTCACAATGTAGAAAGAACGGTAAATATTTCTATTCGTTGTGGTTGGTAAATAATATCACATTCAGATATTTGGAACCCTGTCATCAATAAAGAGTAGGGTGACTAGAAGGACTCATGTAAGAGAAACCAACTTTTGAAGATGTTTGGGGTCCAGATAAGAATTTTTGAGGCTCATTCAAACCATAATCAGAGATGCGTCAAGAGTTTACAGATCTATGAGCACTTATTCTGCAGTCTATTTAAAGTAGGTTTTAGGTGATTCTTTAGCTTTTATTTGGGTAGATTTTATTCAAGAATTGTGTCCTCTGACAGTTTTGAGCCACTAAGTGAAACTCGCTATTGCTGCTGGTGCGAATCTGCATAGGCTGTAACCGGTTGCAGGGCCTCGTATCAAGTTAAAACTGAATCTTGGAAATAAGATAAGAGATCTGATGGGTGTCAGTGCAGCCTGAACTATAGTACTGCTGCAGCATGCTAAGTGATATGGACGTTAATTTCTGGAGAAGAGAATAAATACATATAGCAGCTCCAGTGAGACTTGATTTCACCAACGTATTGGAAGTGACAAAAAAGTTCTTTCACTGAGCTATATATTTTGGGGGCAAAATGATAGTTTGATGGCTGGACCATAATAGAATACAAGATGGAAGAGAAGAAAGATAAACTCTCCTGGGGCATTTGTTTCACTCATGAGAAAATGAATGTTTCTCGTTGATAAGACAGACTTTCTAAAAGTTTAAATCAGATTGGCACTGCCATGAAAACGTTTCATACAGGGGCAGGTACGGAAGGATTCACACACAAACATGGGAGAACAGGAAACGATGGACACACGTGTCTCATGCCATTTCCTTTTCAGCATGCCTTGGTCCTTGTTAATTGTTAACTTACACCTAAGATGTGACCTAACCCAGCATGGAATTGCCCCATCACAACCACATGGGAAGTATGTTTGTCATTCAAGAAATGCAATAACTTAGATGTTTGGGGTACCACACTAGAGTATAGGCTATTAATACTTTAACAAGCAAGAGGAATGACATGGTGATAGCATGATAGCACAGATTTTTGAGGTATCATTTTCACCATCTCATCTCCAAAACTTGATTGGATTCACCCTAACAAAAGCCAAGGCTCCATCCGATATGAAGCATGAAGAGTGGAGTATATCACATCATGACGGCACTGGAGAAATATCTCTTCCTGAGGCCTGATCAAGAGAACAGAAGAACAGAACTACATACAGAATTATTCTTCTTGTTACATGTTCATCTTTTCTCTTTTCCATTTTTTCGTTGATGAGCAAAATGATTTTGCTCAAAGATTTCCCCATTATTCTTGATCTAGTTTATATTGAGTTAACTGCTAGCATGGCACATGATAGGGCTCTGTGGAAACAAAAATCCATGTAGCCTACCCCATCTAGTATGGGAAAAGGCTTAGTGGTTGTTGTTGTTGTTGTATTTCCCCATTATTCTTCAGGATCTCAAACTATCCAGTTATAGAATTGCCACAACCCACAACCTTCCCTTTCTCCAACCAAACCAAGATAAGGCACTCTTTTCTGGTGCATTTATCAGAAGTTTGTTCCTACAAACTAAAGCAACAGTGTATTTAGTTCTTTACTGCCTGGTGGCTCTTCCAAAGTCATCAAACAACCAATCGAGCTAAACATGGATGCGGTTAAGATGCTGAGCTCAACGTCACAAAGTACTTCTGTTCAAACTAAATTACAAATTGCAAAGGGTTAGGTTACATAAAAAGGCCATAAGAAAACCAATAGAGTATACAAACATCAGGCATAAAAACATCACACAAACCAGTTAAAAGATCTAACGAACTGTCGCCATTTGAAAACATATATGTCCATGTGAATCGAATAAGTGTCATCAGCACAAACAGCAATGCCAGCAGCATGTGAAAGGCAAAGTATTATCAACAGAAGAACATGGTTAACTTGCTAACACAAATGACATAATCAGATCATATACTCTCATTGTATCGAATTCCAGGTATTGAAGAAACTGTTCTCACTCTTTCCAGACAAAGGCATGCAAAAGTAGATATATCCTTGGCACCAAGGCCCAACTTCTAAAACGAAAATAAATGTGAAAACAAAAAATAATCAAACAAAATCGACGTCCAAAAAGGAACACGACTTCGCAAATTGGGTTGTAGAAACAGCATTGAGATCCAAGGATGCATATTCTCATTTAAACTAAAAAACGAGAGTATCTTCTGAGGAGAGGAAACACAAAAGAAAACCGAAGAATGTTTCCCCATTCAAAAGGAACATTCGTATAGTTAATAGGCCTCTAAGAAAGTAACTTCTTGTTCGATTCAAGAAGGCGAAGACCACAGTCCAATAACCCACTCAACGTTGAAGAAATTCATCAAACTGAACGACCATTGGAGAGAGAGAGAGAGACTATCACCTTTCTACAATTCGAATTCGACAAGAGAGAAGACATCCAACAAGAGAGGGGAAAACACCAACCTCTTAATTCGTGAGTCCCAAATCAGCAAGGAGACGAAGTTGGAACGGCCATCTCCATGGTACACGATGAACGCAGATGACAGTACCCAGAACGCCAACTCCAACACGCCCGAGAAGCCAACCCTTCCGCCGTCGGCCGAGCTCGTCCGCGATGCCTGCACGGGCAGAGACGAAGCGTCGTCCTCAAGATCCTCTCCGCTCGAAGCGTACCCGCTATTGCTGTGACGCTGCCGTACCGTGTTGTTAGCGCCACTCTTTTGTGTCCCTCCAGATAACCTCACCCCCATCTCTTCTTCACAGTTTCTACCATCAACCCCGAAACAAAACCAAAATCTTCCCTCACCACCTCCTCCTTCCCGAGGTTTCTCGTTGATAGTAATCGGAATTCTGGTGACAATCGAATACTAATGGCGAGCAAAACAAAGGAGGAAATCTCAGGGTCGAAAAGAAAGAAGCAGAAATCCCGATTGACGCAAATGACTGAAGAGATTCGTTCTATGGGGATTGTCTTCGCTCTCAATGCAAGAAAAGAATGAGAGAGAGAGAGAGAAACCGTTGCAAGTCACCTGGATTCTGCGAAACGGTTGAAAAAATTATCAGAGAGTATCTAAGCAGTCAGTTTTGCGTGGCGGGACAGTAATAAATTATGGGAGAAGTCGAAGAGACTGAAATAATCATGACGGCAACGAAGCTGTTTTTTTTACATAGAAGATCCGTAGCAGAGGTAGCTACACGACCTCAGGCAAATCAAGATATGGTAAAATATGAATCTTTTATTATATATACAGATAAGCTAGGTTAGACTCCCAGGGTATCACACTCACTGATTATGAAATGGTGTAAAGCACATTTATTACAGTACAAACCACTATTTTTACATCAGTATGAATAACAAACTCATGGGTATAACTTAGTTTTCACATATATATATATATAGAGAGAGAGAGAGAGAGAAAGAGCGCATGATATATATATATATATATATATATATATATTAACAACAATGACATGATATATCTAAATAAATTGTAACTATTTGAAATAAAAAAGCAAACATTTGTTTTTGAATTAAGTACATTTATAAGAAAGTTTATTTTTATTTTAAAATTTAAATATCAATTAAAGTATATAAACCACAATTTTTACTAATGTACTAAAAAGAATGAAGTCAAAGAGGTTCTTAAACATGAAGGGTGGTAAATTGATAGAACTAGACAATATTTCTATAGAAGTTTGTAAAATCTTAAGAGAGATAGGAATCATTTGGCTCACAAGATTATTTAATGAAATATGAAGAAACCAAAAGATGTCCGAGAAATGGAGAGCGAGTACACTTACACCATATACAAGAACAAGAAAAACATTCATAATTGTGTGAATTATCGGGGTATCAAGTTAATGAGTCATACTATGAAATTATGATAAAAAATTATTGAACGTAGGTTAAGACAAGTATCGAGTATAACAAAGAACCAATTTGGATTCATGTCAGGCAAATCTATTATTGAAGTGATTCACCTTTTGAGACGTTTTATGAAATATTTTAGAGCAAAAAAGAAATACTTCCAAATGATATTTATTGATCTAGAAAAAACTTACGATAAGGTAACGGAAGAGGTTCTTTGGAGAACCTTGGAAAAAGAGGTATCCCATTGACATACATAAATCTTATAAGATACATGTACGATGGTGCAAAAACACGTGTGAGAACTCATGAAGGAATAACAGACTTCTTTGAAGATAATATTGGGTTATATGAAGGATCAACTTTAAGTCCATACTTGTTTATAATGGTGATTGATGAGTTAACAAAACATATTCAAGATGAAGTACCTTGGTGTATGTTATTTGCATATGACATTGTATTAGTGGAGGATTTTAAGAAAAAAGTTAATAGAAAATTTGAATTATAGAGAAAAACATTAGAAAGTAAAGGCCTCTGACTTAGTAGAACAAAAACATAATATATGGAATTTAAGTTTGATCATTTGGTTATTTCAAAGGACATAGAAATTAAAATTGGCATACATTGCATCCCAAAAGAAAAGTTTTAAATATCTATAATCAAGTTTTGAGAGTGATGGAAGAATTGATGGAGATGTTATGCATAAAATTAATGCTGGTTGGTTAAAATGGAGAGGAGCATCAAATATTCTTTGTGATAAGAAAATACCATTAAAGTCAAAGGTAAATATTATAGAGTAACAATTAGACTTGTCGTGTTTTTATGATTTTGAGTGTTGAGCAATTAATCATCAACATGTGTAAAAGATGCCTATGTCAGAAATGAAGATGTTGAGATGATTGAGTTGTCATACAAGAAAAGATTGTATACATAATGAGGTTATTAGAAACAAATTAGGAGTGATGTCAATAGAGATAAAATAAGATAATATCATTTAAGATTGTTTGGATATATATATATATATATATATATATATTATAAAGAAGATTAAAAGAAAAACCTATAAGAAAGTATGAAAACTGGATTTTGAAAGTATTAAAAGAGGTAGAGGACGACCACAAAAGTATTGAAAAGAAACATAAAGAATGATCTAGCATATTGTGAGTTAACTGTTAATATGACTCGTGATAGGGCTATGTAGAAACAAAGAATCATGTAGCCGACCCATCTAGTATCGAAAAAGGCTTAATTGTTGTTGTTGTATCAATTAAGGTTGTTGGTATATGTATAAAGGGGAAATCTATATAGAAGGGTGAGAGGGGTCCTCTCTTGAAATGTTGGCATTTTAGTGTAAAAGCTATATTTTACAGTTGAATACTGGTTGAAATTCATGCTTGGCCCTCCCTCCCCTTCCCCAACATCATGAAATACATACTTCATCCCCAATACTATTTTCTAAATCTGCTACTGCCTCTTTCTATATAGGTTGTTTAAAATGCATTCTCTCTCCAATATGAAAATTCATGAGCGGTTCATTTTTATTTTGGGTTGTGGATTGAACAGGGTTAGTGTAGAAGGTGATTTAGGTTTATAGTTTGGGTTGGGTTATGGAGAATGATAGGTTTTCGTGTTATATGTTGTATTAGGAGTTGGATTGTGGGGGTAAGGGTGTTGAAGGTGTGGTAGGGTTCTCTTTCTCTCTCTAAGTTGCTATTGAAAATTTAAAAAATATAAAGTAAAATTAGTTTTTAAAAATTTAATAATACAAAATAACACTGTTGCATATGATAGTATAACGTCATTGTTGATGGTAGAGAGTTAGACTTCTGGAAGGTGTGGATGTGTTAGTTTTCAACTTTTCTCTCTCTCTCTCTCTCTCTCTATATATATATATATATATATATATATATATTTATACATGTTTCATGTTAGACTAAAATGGTTTGGATTTTAGGTTGGGTTGTGGAGGAATGTTAGGTTTTCCAGTTATATGTTGGATTAGGGAGTTGGGTTGTGGGGGTAAGGGTGTTGGAGGAGTGTTAGAGTTCTCAACTTGTATGAGGCTTTTTTTATTTTTATTATTCAATTATTTAGATCAAGAGTTGAAAACATAACTTTCAATATCTTTATTAGTTTATCTCTACTGTTGGATCTTTTAGACCAAGTCTTAGGGTTATCTCCCTCTCTCTCTCTCTCTCTCTCTCTCTCTCTCTCTATATATATATATATATATATATATATATATATATATATATATATATATATAGAGAGAGAGAGAGAGAGAGAGAGAGAGAGAGAGAGACTTTTCCCCCCTCTCTCTCTCTATAGAGAATATAAGTTGTTAGACTCATTAATGTTAGACATCTGAACAAGTGATGTTAAAAACAACTCCCATTTTCTTGCACCGAGAGCAATTAGCTCAACGTCAAGACGATCTAGCATCGTTGCTGCTGCTAGATGATCCTAAAAGGTGTGGATGCGTTAGTGTTCAATCACATTCTCTCTATATATTATATATGTTTCATGTTAGATTAAAATAGAATTGTTGAGACTAAAATAGGATTGTCATACATGCAAGGATAAGAGAAAAAAATAAGACAAAAAGATTCTATGTAAGCCTTCAAATATGATTTTAGAATGTTTAAGAAGAGGATGAAAACAAGTCTTGAAAGGACAAAGCCAAACCTGGTTATCAACCCATTGGGGCGGATCAACCAACCCTCTGAACTTGATTTGTTAAAAACTTATCTCAGCCACTTGTACCACCAGCTAAGCCATAGCTCATCTCACCGGGCTTGTGTGATGGAGTGCCTACAGAGCCGAGCCGATGTTAGAGATTGTTTGGCCAAACCATACTCTTCGAGCCATATATCTCATCTTGCGAGATTCTTGAGTAGAATAGTGGGTCCAGAGTTTGATACAATCGTGTCGGATTAGGGTAGTTCTCGATTACAACCCGACCCGTTCTCCACCAACTAAGTCCAGGTGATTTGGAAAGCATACCCAGAAGAGAGAAACCCTGGATTCATTTGCCCGGCTGCTTGGCCTTCTCTCTCTCCGTGTTCGTTGGGGGAGCAATGGAGGTGATTACGGAGGCGGTGAACAGCTTGAGCATCTCCGAGTCCCACAAGAAGAACAGGATTCAGGTGTCCAACACCAAGAAACCTCTCTTCTTCTACGTCAACCTCGCCAAGGTACTCTCTCTCTCTGGGAGAGACATATTTTACTAGATTGTGAGCTCGATTCGTGGGTTTGAGTGCTTTTCCTTCTATCTATGTTCTTAATTAGATTTTCTATGTTTTTCTCAATTTGGCGTTTTGATCTTTTTGGGTGGAACCTGTCAGGGCAAGATTCGAAAAGTTAGTTTATTCCTCGTTCTTTGTTTCTTGGTATCGGTTTTTGTTGTATGGCTGTTGGTTCCTGAAGGAACGACCTTTGATGAGAATTCATTATTTAGAGCTTTTCTGTATTTGGGTGTTCACTTTATAGTCCGTTTTACATTCATGGCGATGGTTTATTTTTATATTTATGTTCGTTAGGTTTCTAGTTCTTACGTTCTTAATGGTACTTACTCATCATTCTTCTTCTTAACGCAGAGATACATGCAGCAGCATAACGAGGTGGAACTTTCTGCTCTTGGCATGGGTATTGATACTCATTAAAAAGCTTATGACCTGTTTCTTTTTGTTATTATCATGTTCCCTTTTGTCTCGGAGGTGTCCATTGGATGTAATTCTTTTGAACGAGATTTGCGATTTTAGATTGCGTCCTCAACAATGATTTTGTGTGAAGCATCTCTTCCTCCATATATCCAATATTTCTCTTAGTAGGAATGTTTGGTTCATGCTTTTCCGCGGCTCATATAAAACTCGACAAAACCATCTCTAATAGATAAAATACGGATTCACATACAGATGTGAGGGAAGATAAAGAATCGAAGAAACCTGGACAAAAATATGAGAAATCGCAGAGAGTTTGGTGACCAGTGATTAATTATTTATTGTGTAACAGTTAGAGAATGAAATGTCATATAGTTTGATGATGGTCTAGTGATAGTTAAGCTGAATTGTCCTTTAATGATAACCTTTTTTCTCGGTAAATAAGATGGCTTTATTGAAATGTGCATCAAGAATAACTACTAAATATTCTATAAACTCTACAAACTCCACTACATTCTCAAAGTAAGTTGCCCTCTGTCAATTCCTTTAACGATAATGTTACCACGGTCGATATTGCTGTAAGTCTCAAAATCACAAATTCAGTTCCATGGTCGATATTGCTGTAAGTCTCAAAATCACAAATTCAGTTCCATGGTCGACATTGCTATAAGTCTCAAAGTCCCAAGTTTGAATCCGAATTACGAAGATGAATAGATGTGGGAATCAAGATAAAATTCTTTACGTTCTTCAACCTTTTGTGGACTTTGTTCAAAAACTATCCATAAAAGTATTTCAACATCAAAAGCACTTCCTGGTCACATATGAACTGCACATGGCAAATGATAACTGAATGGGTGTTATCTTTGTGACTTGTCAGATGATAATGTTGAACTGAAGGTTGCTTTTTCCCTTTGTCTCATACTTTGACGGAGTCTCTTTGATAGGTACTTATCCCTCCTATAGGTTATAATAGAGGCAGTAGAAGTATTCATCGTGTTATCTTTGTGACTTGCCATGATAATGTTGAACTGCAGGTTGCTTTTTTCCCTTTGTCTCATACTTTGACGGAGTCTCTTGGATAGGCACTTATCCTTCCTATAGGTTATAATAAAGACAGCAGAAGTATTCATCCTTCATTCGATAGATGAATAGTGTCACACTTTGAAAATTTGAGGAAGTTATGAAGTAATTGTTTAAGGAAGTTATGAAGTAATTGTTTCCAAGCAAGTTCAAGTGTATTCAGATCCTACACATCGTTGTGAATCAGCGGGGGCACTGCTCAACCCAACTGTTTCCCATATTTTCTCCTTTTTTTTCTCTATACAAAAAAGAGAAACTGTTAAGTTTGTAGCTGAACCTATTAGTGTGGGAAAAGGCTATGTTTCTCCTGTTATGCTTGGTTTTCTGATATTGATGATCAGCACATATGTATGTGTGTGTAAATAGATAGATAGATATAAGCTGCTGTTGTTAGTGGTTCTCAAGTTTTTGGTTGCCGTTACATATGATTCTCTATATTGCTGTTTTGGGCTAACATGGAATAAGGTTCTTGGCCGAGGGTTTTATATTAAAGTTTGGATTCATAGACATTGGCAGCGTGGGTTTTCAGATGTATGCTATAGTTGACCATATTTGTGCTGCCATTAGTTACGTTTTTGGTTTCTCATCTCCTTATAATTTGGCAGCTATTGCAACCATCGTCACCATAGCAGAGATACTGAAGAACAATGGGTTGGCTGTAGAGAAGAGTGAGTTTATTCTCCAACACTTCTTTCTAACCTTTTTTTGAAAAGGATTAAGTGTCTAGAATATCACTTGTCAATCATGTGTAGGGATTATGACATCTACAGTTGACATGAGAGATGAATCTAGAGGGAGACCAATCCAAAAGGCTAAGGTATGTAAAAAGCTCTTCAATTTTTATCTGTTGCTTTTGAAGTTTGAGGTTCTTAAGCTTAATCTTGGTGAACAGATCGAAATTTTGTTGGGAAAGACTGCAAATTTTGATTAATTGATGGTTGCTGCTGCAGAGGAAAGAGAAGAGCAAAATTAAATTCATGAGTCCAAGCTAACTTTTCTTATGTGTGGGTTCTTTACGTCTTTCTGCTCATGTTCCTAATATTTGTTATGACAGGTGCAGTTTGTTTGATAGTTTATCAATATGCTTCTGATTTTTAGGTACTATGTAATGCACATTTTTTTCAGTTTTGTAACAGAATGTTGGTGTTCTCTGATTTTCTCATTTTACCTTTTGCCAATATTGTTTGTAATTCATCCTTCACATTTTTATCATAATGGCTATGCTTTCCCATTGGGTGTATCTAGTTTGACAGCCTCCCAAACTGTGGCAATCTGGACTCACACTTTCAGTTTCTAGGTTTATTTTGTTCAGCAATTTTCTTTTGATATTGCATTTCATATGATGCATCTGACGGAAACTGCCTTGAGAGATGCATTGTCTAACATGACCGAGTTCTTTCATATATTGTAGAGGTTAACACTTAACAGTTTGTGAACGGGTCACTTTTTATATGAAGAGAGCATCACTATGATGCATCTGACGGAAACTGAATATAATTAATCGAAAGTTGTCAAAGTAAATGAATCTGAATATGGGTCTATCTAAGACGGATAAGAACAACCTAGAATTCATATGGCCGAGGATGCCTACTACAAAGGAAAGGCCCGGTTTTGTTTTTGGTTGTATTGTAGTTGGAAACATCGTTTTCTTGGGAGAGAAGCCGCTAGTTGGGTCCTCTGCTAACTGATCAGAAAAGAAGAATGGTTATATTCATGAAAGAAAGTTCACTTTTATTTTGAAGGGAACACTGATTAAAAAAGTGGGTTCTGTTCAGGTTTCTATATATGGTTGTGAACATTTGAGATATGTTAACACTTTAATTCTTTATGAGTGGGCATCTCCAATGGAGGGGTTCCTTTTTTTTTTACAATGGTTGGCTGAAGCCAGGTACGCAAGCCCAGGGAATTGAACTCACACATTGTGCCTTGTGGAGTAGAGAGCCCTGTCAGGTGGGCTAACGCCCTGAGGGCGGAGGGCTTCTTTACTTGGTTGAATCATCTTTTTGTTGCGAAGGATTTGCTCAACTCTGTTGCTATTGAAGTTATGACCTTCAACTTGTGAGTTGACCCCGTAGCCAGGTGAGCTATTGTTCTGTGTGCACGAGAAATTTTCCTTTTATAACCACTTCAAACTTTTTTTAAATGTGAAAAGGCGGAAATTCATATAAAGAAATGCACGGTCTGAATCTGTCATCAGAGTATAATGAGGTTTCTCATGTCCAATAGCACTCCGTGGGCCTATTTTGATATATTTTCTATGCATTATACATGAGCCTCTTGGTATCACTTGGGAGTAGACCTATGGATGCAATAACTGATCTACTCTGTTTGGAAGAGGACCTTCACTTTGATAAGGGTTCGGCCACAGAAGCATGGAAGCTGAAAGTAGCCATGCATTCAATAAGGACTCTGAAATACCAAATCAATGATCCCCTCTTCTTTCTTTTTATCAACCGCGAGGTAGAATCGTGATGGTTAAATCGAAGAGTATCGTGAAAATTTATAAACTTTAGATGGCACAAAATCAGAATAAGAGTAGGAGTGTCTGAATTCGAATATGTGCCGCTTTATCCCTATTTTCGTATTACTGGTGCAGGCTGAAGATGATCTAGAGATTTTTAATCTCCCATTTTGTCGTCGTTGAGATTCTTCAATGCAACCTCAACAACTACTGACAGATGAGTGCAAGGTCACAAAGTACTGCTAAACTAATTTCCCCTCTTTCCACCGACTTTTCACCCTTCACACCGCTTTCGCCGAAACCAGAACTGGAGATGGAAGATTTTGGTGGCTAGGGATCCGATATGAAACTTCATTCGAAGGATATGTGTTTCTCAAGTTTTATGGAGTAGCAGTGTCAAGCGTGAGTTTGATGGCTAAAACCTCAGTCCCCATGTCACAAATCCGATGTAGAAGTGATGCACATGGTAGAGGCAGACTGCTGAACAAGAACCACAATAACAAAGTACGACATTCATAAGTTTTAGTTGAAATACATGCAGAATAGTCAAAGATCACACACACACACAGACACACACACACACACAAACACAGAGAGAGAGAGAGACGATGTTCAGATGAATCGGAACAGTCGAAGGTTTGATGATATTTTCTCAACTCTTGTTAATACACCAAAGGAATGACCCTCTTCCTGGACATCGGATAGTCCTCGGAAAACTTCTGCAGGTACCAGTCGTGGTGAACGGCCGCCCGCGGCACAAGGTTCGCCGCCGTGTAGAGGAAGAACGCCACCCTCGCCGGCGACCACGTCAGTACCGCCCATCCTAACCACTCCACCATCTCCGTAAAATAGTTGGGGCAACTCACCCACTCGAACAGCCCTCCTTGCGGTATCTTGTACCCCCCGCCGGCTTCCCTCTTGAGAGCCACGAGCTTCCGATCAGCCCAAACGTTCGCAGCCATCCCCATTGCGAAAACCGCCACTCCCGCAACGAACTGCGGTGACCGGCGCCAACCCTCCGGGTAATCGCCATAATGCGACACCCACCGAGCCTGGAGGTATGTGTTGAGAAGGTTAAAGACGAAGCCTTGGGCTGGGTTGCGGATGAGGAGGGGGTAGATGAGGGTGCGATTGGTGTAGTGGAGGAGGAAGAAAGAGAAAACGGCAAGGGCGACGGGGTTGGAGCGGTTGCGGCCGAAAGGAAGGAGAAGGAGGGTGAGTCAGAGGGTGGGGCTCTCCATGAAGATCCAGCCGAGGGCGGGCGAGATGGAGGGACCCCAATCCCGACGGCATTGGCGGGCCGTAGGGGGCGACGAAACGGGAGAGATGAAGGAATGTGAGGGGGCAGAGGAGGAATAACGCTAACAGAGCGTAAGAAAAGAACGCTTCATCTTCTCCTCTTCGCAATGCTTCCCCCAGACAAGCTATCCCCCCCCCCTCTCCGGGTGCAGGAACCAGTCAATGACGACGATGCAGTGGCGGCGGAGGAAGACTGGGTGAAATGACGAAGACGCCCTTAAGGCATTACAGAGGTATTCGTCTGCCTAGGAAGATGCCTACGTCTCTCTTTTAGTGGACTGACCATTGGCCGACTCATCGTCAACGGAGGAACTTTTACGTTTAGCCGGTTAATTTATCACCTATTTACGTTTTAACTCCTTCCTTGGCCGAAAATGCTCAAATGCTCCCACTTGCCTGACTACCTTTTGGCTTGCATTTTCTAACCAAAAACGCTTTAGCCACAAAGATGTGTGGTTAAGAAGTTCATGAAAAAAGAAAGCTACATTTGTTTAAAATTATAAGTAAAGAGAATGGACAAACGTGAATTTTTAGAGGGTTGTTCGACAACAATTTTGGATTTTTAGGTTAGATGCAAATTAATGATACATTAGGTTAAGTAGTCAAACATAAGATTCCCTAAATTATATAATAAACGAATTTGCCGCAATCATTTATAGAGAATTGTCTGAGAAGCTCGTGCCCGGTAGAGTAAGGAACAATTTGTTATGTTATACCTGCCGCAAATAACCACCTCTTTAAAAGATACCTTGCGGTTGGCAGGTTGTCTTATGTTATATCGTTTTCCTTTTTAACGAGGGAAGTACACAATTTGGATTCAAGAGATATACCATTCTTTTTACGATACTTTTAATCTGACCAACTTTATATCACAATTATAAGATTCTACGTCTCCCACCCGGCTGTATGGAAAAGGCATAGTTTTAGATAAGAATCTAGGTCAAGCTAGGATATATATAGATTGAATAGACTCACAAAAATAAAAAAAACTACAAGGAATCCATCACTTCCATTATTGTTTGATTATGATTAATGATAGAGATTTGAGCGTTAATATATTGTCTTATCATCTTAATTGTGTCAAAGATCATATATTGTGATGAATTTCTTGTAGTTTCCTATTTTCGTGAGTTCCTTACGTTTAAACTATTATATATACTCTTATATATATAAATAAGAGAGAGAGAGAGAGAGAAATTCTATAGGAGTGCCTCACGTAAAGCATTACTATAGAATTTGTTTATTTATTTTTATTCATATTTATTAAAGAAGTGATTGTGTTTCTTGATATTTCTTAGAAATTAGAGAATCTATTATATATATATATAATTTTTAAATCATAAATAAAAATGTATCGCTAAATCTGCTATATCCCTGCTACCGCTATATCTGGATCAACCGCTAACAACATGCTAACTACTATTGATAACATAGGCCACCCATGTGATCATAATGGAACCTACAACAATCTTGAGACTAACTAACATTATAGAACAGGGTGAAACATTTCAGATTCTTCTTACCAAGAACAGGTATTTGTCAACAAACTAGTAACCATAACCACCCATTCACCAAAAGCAGGATTCACTATATCAAAATATTGAGAAGGTCAAAGGCTCTTAAACAGTGGTGATAATTCATGAATCAACTAGAAGGATTTATCCATATCCAAAAGCACAACAAATCAGCAGTTCGAGAGCAGTGGTGTCAATGATCAATGATCTAAGCAAATTTATCTTAATGTAAAAGAATTAAACTCTTGTAGCCTTCTGATGCATTCAAGAGCCCCTGTGCTAGCAACACATTTCAAACAAGTAAGATAATTTTAGCATGACAAACTCTGAGTTAAATTATAGCTACTTCTGCACATCAGAAACTCAATTTCTTTTCTTCCCTAGAGGTTTATAAGGAGATTATGCTAACAATATTTTCTATTGGAACTGATCCTTCTTCAACTCCCTTGGTCGATGCTACAACTATCCACAACTGATTGTCTTATGATCACCACAAATACCTTCAACTTTACATAGGAATAACTAGCATTGAAATTAATCCCTGTATGAGTAAAAAACAATAGATCAAATCAAACGCTTTATCTTCTTGCTTATCTATCCCAAAAGAAACACATCATGTTCTTCTGGACAACTAACCGAGATAGTTTGATGCTGATTTTGTTGTCTGCAAAACACCCGGCATAACTAATTATACATTGTGAGATGCATCTAAATTTTGGTTGCGATTGCATTCGGTTTGGTGCGAATCAATGATGAATCTTTGATATGTATCTGTGAAGGGATTTATGATTGCTTAGGGTGTGTGATCTAGATCAAAGGAGAATTACAGATATAAAGAATCACAAAGGAGTTGTTGCGTTTAATTAATTTTTAGATTTTTGTGATTTTTTAAGTGTTTTAATCTTTGTTCACGTCAGATTTCTGTGAGAAGTATGGTGACATACTATTGTATGTTGCACCTCACAGCACATCATTCAATGTATTGTTTTTGTGTGAATAAGTTTAACTATAAAGTCGAAGCTAGTTATGCACTTTGATGTCATGGGTTTATATGTTAATGCATGACTGCAAAACCATGGTTGTATGCAGATATGCGTAGATCAAGCCTTGAGAAATGCGCGTTGCTTTTTTGTGAATAAATTTAAGTATAAAGTCGAAGCTAGTTGTGGACTTTGATGTCTTCCGTTTATATGTGCATGCATGACTCCAAAACCATGGTTGTATGCAGATAGGCATAGAGCAAGCCTTGAGAAATGTGCATATCTTCATTTACTATTTGTAATCGTGTATTGGTGAGAGCGCTTATAATTCGAGAGATTGGTGGGCTTCGGGCAAGGGGATTTGCTGTCAGATTCCCGCCAACCTGTATCAAGAGTTGATTGAGTCTTGGTTGCCGAATTTTCGCCAGTTCATTGCGGTTGTTGTCTCGTGCAAAACCATATCAAGTGCAGCAGTTGAGTTCTATCTTGGTAATTGATCGCACAAGAGGAGAAGGTGTTGTGACAGTATGTTGATTGTTGATCATTGAGATGGCTAAGAGACGAGCATCATCAACGGATGGGGGCACTTGCGATGTTGTCGTAGCTGAGAGGCTTAACACCCATCAAAACCACCTTCGTGATGTAGCCATGTGTCACAGATACGACATTTGAAAACAAAATTTCCGTCTACTGTGATGGCTAGAATCACCCTGTGATTCTATCAGCCAACGTTCTAAACACTTACCTCTGCTGAACCACCTTTGCTCGGCTGCTGCTAGGAGACAGGATCGGCTCCCTTAGCTCTCCATGCCTTAACACTACACATAGTATTCACAACACACAAAACAGCTTGGAACCGAACGCACGTACTTTTCCTTAATTCACGTACAACCGGGGTTTCCCGATTAGTTAGGGTTCTCTCCTGAAACCGAGCAAAGATGACACTCACCTAATTAGGAATTCCAAAGTGGGGTTAACACACGCACACACCCTTCTCTGGTTGGCTGTACACGGCACTTATGGCTTGGCTATAGTTGACGGGATGCACACGGCTGCACCTGTCTCTCGGCTGTGGCGGAACGGGATGCACACGGCTGCACCTGACTCTCGGTTGTGGCGGAACGGGGTCGTCTTGGCGGCACCCTGTAAAACGGCGCCTGCGGCTGATCGGAGCTGGGAACAACAGCCGGCAAGGAGACGTGAAAGACCCACATAATTCTTCATTCTTATTATCGCCACAAGTATCCACGATATACACGTTATAACATATTCTTCATCCTTATTCTTTATAAGTTATTTGTTACAAACAAGTTGTATGGGCATCCCAATCGCTTAATTGGATCCGAGAAGGCCCTTGCAGCGGTTATTTGCCATTTCTTCTACAGGAGTGCCCTTTATCTTATTAATCCCTAAATCTCTATTTTCAAAACCTAAACCTGTACCTTGTAACCAGTACAACACTAAAATAGCAGAACCGGTAGTAGCATTGACGATTTTATCTTCGAAACTTAACGAGATAATGGTTCTTCTGCATTTTCTGTTATGGTCGAACAAGAAGAGGTATCTTTGAATTTGAACCCTTAAGTGCCATTCAGAACGCACAAGAAGTACTTCAGTGGAGGACTTTCATAACCTGCAAAAACAGGAACACTTCGACCAGAAGGTTCATTAAACTTGCCTCCGGTCATCAGCACCAAAACCTCCCCTCGGGCTACTTCGACGATAATCGTATCCATAGTCTCTACGGCTCCGCTTGAACGGCGAGTCGGTCCTTCTGGACGTACGGGAGAGGGCTCGGACTACTCCTCCGCTGGTGACCGGTTGCGCTCGTAGTTATCACCTCGCCGCCGAAACGGTCGTCCTCTTCGTCTCTCCTATCCCTAAAATCTCGGTGCCTTTCTCCGCGGTGTCTCTTCCGACTTCCTTTCTCTTCGCTCCAGGCTTTTTGGAGGCGCGTCCATGAACGCCGCCATCAACTTCACAATACAAAAGATCGGAAATCCAAGATTTGCAGAGAAAGCGGAAATCGGAGATGAAATGGAAGAAACCGTCGATAAATTTTAGACGGCACACTGTCAATCACGACGAAATGAGAGAACGCGAACGAGAGAAGATGAACGTACACAAAAGATCGGAAATCCAAGATTTACCAGAAAGCGAAAATCCGAGATCAAATGGAAGGAACCGTCGAGAAAAAACCAACCTTAGACGCCACACTGTCAATCACAAGAAGTGAGAGAACACGAACGAGAGAAGATTAAACGTACACAAAAGATCGGAATTACAAGATTTACAAGAAAGCGGAAATCCGAGATCAAATGGAAGAAACCGTCGAGAAAGAACCAACCTTAGACGCCACACTGTCAATCACGACGAAGTGAGGGAACACGAACGAGAGAAGATGAACGTACACAAAGATCAGAAATCGAGAAGCGGAAACCGGAAATCAAATGGAATAAACCGTTGAGGAAGAACCAAACCTACACGCCACACTTTCAATCACGACGAAGTGAGAGAACACGAATGAGATAACATGAACGTGACCGGGACCGCTCGATTGGCCACCCCCATGCATGACACGAATAGCCTTCCGGGCCCGAACATTCCCGAATCTGAACAATCCAAACCAAGTCGAGATTTGAATCCGAATACTCTGAACCAATTTTGCGTACCAATAACATCCAGATCCGAACCGAATCCGACCCATTTTTGTTCCCCTCAACGCCGGTGACTCTTTCGGCGTTACCGTCGCGGATCCCGGAGACTATAAAAGCCGGGCTCTTACGACGGTCCGAGGCGCGTAAAACTTTGCCACGCAGAAAAGCTCGCGAAGACTAAAAAATGGCGAGCAAACCCTGACACTATGAATCTCCCAAGAAGGCCAATCTCAGCGACCCTCACGCTGTCAAGCAGCTCCTTGATGGAACCGTCACTGAGATATTCGAATCACTTCCTTTTCTTTGGTTGGATCCTTTCGATTTTGTATGGTTCCATGCCTCATTATTTGATCGATCTTCCTTTGCGATCAATTGCGACAGCGGTTCTTGTAGAGAAATTTCTTGGGTATCTACCCTGTTTTTCTGTCTCCGGACGCTGTATCGTGAATGACCAGGAAAATTCGGTTCGACTCTTTGTAGATTGTGACGGGCCAAGGGTACACCGAGGATGCGAGATTGAGCAACATTAAGGTGTTCATCGCCGTGATCGTCATAGGCATTGCACTCTTTGCGCAGTTCTACTGCAAAAAGTTCCCTGCAAATCGGGATATTCTCATTCTCTGCGTTCTATTATATCCTTTTTTCATGTTGCTGTCTCCTGTTTGGATCCTTTGCTATGGCCTTGTAATATGAATTTGTTGAGAATCGAATGTTTTCACCTTAACTTTCGCAAGTATGTCATCTTCAACTGACTGTTGCAGTTGATCGTTTACACCAAGGAGAAGAACGCCTTTCTGTTTATCCATCGGCCCACTGTAAGTCTTCCATTATATTTGTGAGAATTGGTTTCTACTTGATGTCTGCAGTTTGTAGTAATTAAACTGTTGCAAACCATTGGGCATCTGATTATTTTCCATGCTCCCCACCAAGTCTCTTGTTGTAGCATCGATTAAATCATCTAGAATATCAAAACCCCCCCCCCCCCCCCCCCCCCCACCACCACCACCACTGCACTGTATGTATGCCTGGCTACAGTAACAAGTGAACAAGGGCATCCACACCTTCTCTTTACCCGGAGATACACCTTCTCTTTACCCGGAGATGGTGCACTAATTATAGAGAGAGTTCTCACATCATAGACGAATATGGGTAAAGAAATCAGTTCTTTTACATCTAGATGTAGTGAACCAAGTATAGAGAGAGTTCGTATTTTCAATATTGAAGAATGCATGGATGAAGAAGCGGGTCCTTGACAATAGGATCCATGTTGGTATATGGAACATTAGTACATTAATTAGGAAATTGATAGAAAAATTGATAGAGGTGGTGGATACTATGATTACGAGAAAGATTCTTATTTTATGTTTACAAAAGATAAAATGGGTTGGAGAAAAAATTAAAGAGATTGAAAATATAGGTTCTAAACTATGATATTTTGGTAAAGAAAAGTCTCCAAATGGGGTTGATATCCTTATTTATAAGGATTCAAAGGACTATATAGTAGAGGTAAAGTGACATGGCAATCAAAAGAGAAGAAGAAATAGGAAGAATAAAATAAGAATATATGCAAAGCTTTAACCTCCATAAAAAAAAATATTAACAAGTAGGCTTATAAACCTACCATGGTAAAAAAAAAATAATATTAACAAGTAGGCGATATAAAGCGGCCATTGTAATATATATATATAAATAAGTAGGCGGTATAAACCAACCATTAAATATTAATAAGGGTGTGGTATAAACTAACCACCAAATATATATTAACACGTAGTAAATAAATATTAACAAGGGTGTAGTATAAATTGACCACCAAATATATATTCACAAGGGTGTGGTATAAACTAACCACCAAGTAAGTTAATAAGCTTCGATAAATTAAAAAGTTAGTGTTGTAAAGTAAAAAGTTAGATAGATGATAAAGTAAAAAGTTAGATAGTTAGTAAGAGAGTTAGATAGTTAGTAAGTTAGAAAGCAAGAAAATTAAAAAGTTAGTAGGTTAATAAGTTAGAAAGTTAAAAATAAAATATGAGACAATAAAGTACAAAAAATAAAGTGCGAGAATGTAAAATAGAGAAAATAAAGTGCAGAAAGTAAATTTAAAATATAAAAACCAGAGAATCTGGCAAGTTGATTTTTGCTCGACAAGAGAGAAGAGAAGAAGAAAGATTATTTCATTAATGATTACACTAGCCCATCTCCATTATAGAGGGAGAAAGGAGAGTAGAAAGAGTTAGTAATTCGGTAAATACAAAAAAAAAAAATAAAAGAGTAAAGAAATCATATATATACAAGATCCACAGGGATAAATATATATATATACAAAATATTTACAAAATAAAATTTTACTTCAAATCGAGTCCTCAAGAACGGAGCCAAAAACTTGATGTGAATTATAAGCTACAAACCCAAGTGCAAAAGTTGTTTCAAGTAATAAATTCTCAAGAGTCCGAGGCTCATAGATCCACAGTGGGAATCAATGATTGAAGAAAAAATTCTTTGACATAAAGTAAATATTTTGTCATAACAATAAAAGTGATAAAACTTAGTCACAAATAAAAAAGACTTACTTGAGTTAGGAGATCCACTCTTAGTAAATAAAATAAGGACAAGATTAATTCTTTTATAACTCAATTAGAATCCACCCACATGGAGGTTCCAATTAGAAAATACAACGTTCAAAGTTCATTAAAAATTATATTCGTAATTATATTATGATTCCTTTGATCATCTATAACAACACCACATAAATGGGATCAAGCATTCTGTGTAAATGTCTACATCAAAAGATCTCCACGCTATAAGGAGGATTTCTAAATTGATTGAAAATAAAAAGTCAAAATACAACAAATCAATGATCTCCACTTTATAAGGAGGATTTCTAAAATTGATTTAAATAAAATTGCTACTACACACGATAAATCGCTTGAAATATATCATTTAAGCACAAGAAAGAAATGAATCTAACCTTATTACCAAGAGCTTCACCCTTACACCCAAGTAAAATAAAACTTAGTTACTCATAGACAAGAAGAAAGGAAGAGAGAAGAAGAAGAAGAAGAAGAGCATAACTTCAATTTAGAACAAAAGAAAACTACAACAAGATAAGCAAACAACATAATAGTGTAATCTAAGCCTCTAAGACCAAGACTCCTAAATGAGCAGCCAATGATGCCTTTTATAGATGATTAGGGATACAAAATAATAATGGGGTTGATTAATGAGTGAGTGGATGAGTGGGTGAATGAGTGGAAAATGCCAAATGACTTTTGATGAGTGGAAAATTAGTGGAGATTCTTTATGTCGAAATCATTCAGTTATGAAGTCATTGCATTTGTCATTTCTCACCAAGGTAAAGTGGTCTTCATGAAAGTTGTAGGTCATGCCGTTAGTTTATGTCCGAAATCATTCAGTTTTGAAGTCAAATGCTAGTCTTCACCAAGTGGTCTTTCATGAATTCCTATAATCTTAGCTTTCAAGATATTTGAGGTCAAAATCATTACTATAACTCAAGATATGGTCAGGTATTACAACATTGCTACAAGTTCTACAGCTTCCTTTATTATGAATTACAAGCCCAATATGACCTCCAAGAAATCCGATTTGAGTCTTATGTTCTTCATGAAAGTTGTAGATATGGGTCTTAACTTATAGATAACAAAATTGCAGCCCAATCCATATGTTACAGCCTGAGTTATGCTCTGATTGCTATACATTGTTCAGGTTCCAATCACAAAACCCGTATTCATCGACTTCTAAGCCCAATTAGTTCCACTAGATGTCCAATTTTTGCCTAGAGCTCTCATGAAAGTTGTAGAGCTCTCTTTTATATTTCCTACGAGGCAAAATAATCCTATTAAGACATCTAGGAAACTCAAGATATGGCCAAAATAGTGTAAGATGTAACTTTCGTATGCTAAAAAAAATCAATTAAGTCCAATTTGGTCAAACTTACAAAAATAACCAAGCTCGATCATTGACACAGAGTGTAAAAGAAGCTTATTAATGTATTAACAATTTGATTATCTCAACTCAAGTCCAAAGTAAGTCCACTGAAGTCCAAACCTACAAAACATAACCAAGCTCAATCAAGTAGCGTACATGGAGAGTGTAAATGACTACAAATGAGAGCTTATTAATGTATTAAATATTTGATTATCAAGCAAATCATTTGAGTTGGATACCATAGGCAAGTGGACACTCCTCCTATTCGAGAGGCCTTCCCTAGATGAGCGCCTTTTTCGGTAAGAGGTAAGGACCTTTGGTATGCTTATTTAGTGAATTACTTAGTCAAGCACATGAGTTACCCGCTTATTTTAAGAAGCATCAAATTGATAGGCTTAAGAGTAAGTCTAAATATTATGTATGAGATGATCCTTATCCGGGGGAGACTATGTAATGACCAAGTGATTAGACGTTGTGTTCCTAATTTGAATTTTTGTCATACTCTTGCATGTGGTGGTTACTTTGGGACCGTAACCCACCTTGCTAGGAAGATTTTAGACTCTAGATTGTATTGGCCCACCTTGTTTCATGATGCTTATAGTTATTGGAAGCCTTAACAACCATTATTGTTTTGTGAGAATTTGATTCAGGCATTAGATTTCTAAAATGCCAATGAATTGTAGTAACATTTCCCATTACTACAAAGAATAAGATCTATAACAACCATTATTGTTTTTGTGGAGATATTTGATGTATGGGGCATTGATTTCATGGGCCCCTTTCCTAATTCCTTTAGTTTTGTTTACATTCTGTTAGCTATTGATTATGTATCTAAGTGGGTGGAGGCAAAGGCCACTGGACTCGATGATTTTCATGTTGTTTTAGACTTTATCGTAGGTCTCTGATGCATTTTTGCGGGTTCGGAGCTCCAAAGCTATGATCAATTACCAAGGCTCCCATTTTTTGTAATAAAAACATGGGAGGCATTGTTGAAGAAAGATATGGTGTGATGCATAAGGCTTCGACTCCTACCATCCATGCAAACCAATGGGCAAGCAAGCCTTTGAATGGCAGTTTTGGAAAAATAGTCTTCAACCCAGAATAGAAAAGATTATGAGAGAGGCGATTGAGACTCATTGTGGGTGTATAGACTACCAAGTCACGGCTCTTTTAAGGCATACCTCCTACCTTAAGATAGTCTTTTGCAAGGCATATCACCTTTCCGGAGGAGATTGAGCACAAGGCCTATTAGGCAGAAAGAAGCTGACGCCTTGGCCTCAAGTAAGCCGTATCTCAAAGGATCTCCAACTCCAAGAACTTGAAGAGAGTCAGCTAGAAGTTTATGAGAACTCTCGTATCTATAAAGAGAAAATCAAAGCCTTTCATGATAAGATGATTCCAATAAAAGAATTTGTGATTGGTTAAAAAAAGTTCTCATTTAAAATTCTCATCTCAAGCTCATGCCCTAAGCTCCGCTCTAAGTGTCTAGGTCCTTTTATAGTCATAAAATTTTTTTCTTATGGTGCAGTGGAGATCACAAGTGAGACAACTAACAAAGCTTTCAAAGTCAGTGGACATCACCTCAAGCAATTCTATGAGGGAGCTCAAGAAGGCATAGTCGAGGAGGCACAGTGTGATTCACTTGAAAGCTGTTTCTTCCTTCTCATTATTTTACATCACTTGCAAGATCTTTCCATAGATATTGCATAATTTAATATTTTATAAGGTTTAACATCACTCGAAAAGGATGTTTCTTCCTTCTCTCCATTATTTTACTTGTCTTAAATTTGTTGATGATTTTTAATAGATATTGATAATTTAATATTTTATAAACTTTACATTATAGGGCAATGTAAGATTTAAGTGTGGGGGAGGAATTTACATTCTATTTTCTATTTTGTTTTTTAATTTTACTATTTATGCTTTGTTTTTCAATTTTAATTTTTTTATATTTTGGAAATATATATATATTAGAATTTGTGTTTTTAATTGCTTTCCAATGAAATTTTGAGATTTGTGAAAGTTGTGAGCATGCATCAATTGAAGTTAAATGTTTATAATATAAGTGAATAAATTGTCTTTCATCTTGAGATTAACTAGTTTGGTAATGGAAATTAAAGTGGTAGATTGAGTTCGATAAAAGCATACCTTGTGAGACTTTGAGCCTTTTAATGAATGGATTGAGCATTTGTGTCATTCTCTTTCTTGTGTGATTTTCACTCATGGAATTTGTTACTCTAGAGCTTACTTTGATTCTCTTTAGGCTACTTTTAGCATGCATACATGAACATGACACTAAGGAAATACTTTTTTTCGCATGCATTTTCTAAGGCATTTTTCTTTGAATTATCTACTTTAGCCAAATAGCTAACCTTGCATATTTTTTATTAATTAACCCCTTTGAGCTTATTTGACCATTCCTTATTTTTAGCTCATTACATGCCTTAAATTAAAAACTATGTTTTTTCCTAACCTTAGTGAATAAAAGAGCATTGACATTGTTATTGGAAGAGTTCTTGAACAAGTGTGGGGGTGTGCTAATTAATATGCAAAGTGTTTGGTGAAAAGGAAAAGAGTGAGCAATTGAAAAAAAAATTGAAGAAAATTGAAAAAAAAAAAAAAAAAATAATTATTTGACTTGGAGGACCTGAGATTGCTTACTTCTTGGGCATAGAAATACATTACTCAAATAATGGTGTATTTCTAACACAAAGAAAATACACAATAGACCTCATCAAGGACACAAAAATGATAGATCGAAAGGAAAGTGACACTCCATTGGATCCAAATATCAAATTATACCTTAAGATGCGGAAGATTATAATGATGTCAGTATATATCAAAGATTAGTTGATAAACTGATCTACATTACTATTACTCGTCCAGATATTGCTTAAACTATTACTCGTCCAGATATTGCTTATGCAGTGGGAATGATGAGTAGATTTATGGATGCCCCTACTAAACACTATATACAAGGAATATACTGCATTATGAGATATTTGAAAAGGTCACCAGGTCATGAAATACTATATGTTAATAGAAGGCATCTAGATATTAAAATATTAATATATGCAGATTGGGCTGGATCACGGGATGATAGGAAGTCTACTTCTTGCTACATCACTATGATTGGTGGGAATGTTGTTTCATGGAAGAGTAAAAAGCAAGCAGTAGTGACTCGTTGAGTGCAAAGACAGAATATTAAGCTATTGCACAAGGAATGCTTGAGGGAATATAGTTAAAATCCCTAATGGTTGAATTGGATATGAAACTAGACAATACTATTCCTCTTTATTGTGACAATAAGGCAACTGTACAGATTACTTTCAATCATGTTTTCTATTAAAGAACTAATCACATTTAGATAGATTGTCACTTCATACGTGAGAAGGTTGGGTCCAAAGAATTTTAGCTCATCTATATCTCTTCGTAAGAACAACACGTTGACTTTCTCACAAAGGCTATCGCAAGACCAAATCTTAGTGCACGCCCTTGTGGCGGGTCGCTTGCAGCACCTACGCGCGGTGGCACCGGCCTGTGGGCTCCCCATCCAGCCCATCTTGAAACACAGACCAAGGAGTCTGGCAAGTGTGCGAGCCGACGGGAGTGGAAACCCGGAAGGCGCCCCAATATTCATGTAAAAGTGTCTCACCCAAATATTGTCTTATGCCACAAATGGTCTTTTTCTTAATGGCACCGCTTCCGGATGCAGTGGAAGAACCTCTCCAAGAATAACTTTTCATATCATCCTTAACCGTGACGTAGAATCAGAAAAGGTAGAACAAACTTCAATCTTTTTTTTTTTTACAACCAGCAAATATAGAAAGGAATGCCCTCAACTTGATATGTTTTCGAGATTCCACGCGTCATGGTTGAAATCAGACCATTGATGGAACTCTTTGGCGTTTAGAGGGATCGTGGGCTCAATGCCGAAGGCCTATTCTCAAACTTCGTATAGCAAGTGTATCAATCCAGATTTACTAACATCAAAGTCAAGATCATGGAATCAAGATCTCCAAATGGGCCGATTTTCGGTAAGCAAGAATGTGGCGATGCGAGATGAATCGAAGTTCGGGTTACGTTACCCAGCTGGTATTAACCTAGACTCCACAAAGGGTGTTGGTCAGTATTAAGATCAAATAGGACCAAGTGCAATCGATGGAAGTCGAAATCTAATAAGAAGTGGATGAGTAGGAAGGCGTGGCGGTCGTTGCTGAAACCCGAGGTACGAGCCTGGGTGGAGGGGGGTCGTCGGTGCAGGATCTTGGTGGTAGTAGCAAATATTCAAATGAGAACTTTGAAAAGAGAGGGAAATGTTCCATGTGAACAACACTTGCACATGGGTTAGTCGATCCCTTCTTAGAACTTGTTTGAAGTAACACAATTGTACAAGAATATTGGATATAAAAACGACTTCTAAACTCGATCTAATACAGAATAATACTAGACGACGTTTAATGCACATATTAAACACATTAATGCGACTTATTTAACTTCTTTTTAACCAAGAATTACACTTATCATTCATAAAAGATTACAAATGTTAAACTTATCTGTCTAACACCATTCACCAATTAAATCCGATCTAAGGGCATCCATCATATCAATAAACCTAATGGACTGCATAAAATGAATCACACTTTATCAATTGATAGATTACCGCATTTAGATCAATCGGGCTATCAACCGTTTTATACACAACCTCGTCTTTTTTTAGTGGACTACTTAATCCGACTGCTCGAATTCGCGAAAGATCACCGTAAAACAGGTTCAGACAATTTTATTATAATATTATTTGGTGGCTGCCATCATTCTTTAGTTAACGTACCTAATTAGCATTTCAAATCCGATCGGCATAAGATACCAATCAAAAAGCATGTGTATTCAAGATCAAGCAGTTAAGAAAGTCGAAGAAGAGAAGTAGATTGTGCACAAAGTAGGACTGTGTGGGTGGTGAAGGGCTGACCGTTGGGAGTAACTTGATTTCTTGTAGTTTATAACAAGAGGCACTAGGATACCAAGGTATTAATGTAAATCATGGCTTGGAGAGTGAAATGATCAAGGAAAGAAAATTCTTAACTTTGTTATGATATATGATCTCTTTATATCAAACACATTTTCTAAAAAGCGAGAGGAGCATTTGATTACTTTGTAAGAATGGTTTGTTGAAGACACAAATTAATTATTTTGCTTGGAATAGAAGAGATAGATTGTGTTTTAAGGATTACTTAACATAGACTATTTGTTATGGATTTATATATAAGGAAATGGATAAAGAGGACACAACTACTCGGACTAAATATTGGAACCTAAAAAGTGAAGGTTCTTAGAAGGGATGCTTGGAATTTTATAGAGAGAGTTATTGAAATCTGGATATTAGAAAAATAGCAAAAAGATGTGTCTGGTGAATCTAAAAGAGGTGTGCCACAACATAAAGAGGCTTGGTAGTGAAATGAAGCGGTTCAAGATAAAATCAAGGCAAAAGGAGCATGCTGCAAATTGCATTAAAAAGAGAAGATTATGAAGGCTTGAGATTATTATAATAAGGCAAAGAAAATCTAAAAAGTAGTTAGTGAAGCAAAGACAATCTTAGAAAAATTTATTCATTAAGTTTGACTCAAAAGAACGTGAAAGAGATATTTTTGAGATAGTTGAAGCCAAAGAAAGGAAACTAAGGATCTTAGTCATGTATTAAAGATAAGATGAGAGAGTTTTGTGGCAAGCAAGGACATCAAGAACAAATGATAGAGTTATTTTTATAAGTTTTTTAATGAGAGTACAAATACTAGCTTGAGAGAGCTAACCAACTCAAGAACATAGTGATTTCTATTGACACATTCACAAGAAGGAAGTAAAAGAAGCTCTTAAACTTATAAAATATGTTGGACCAGAGGATATTCTCATCGAGATATGAAAATTTTAGGGAAGTAAGATTTGGCTTACCAGTTTATTTAATGTTATTTGAACGGAGGAAGAGAACAATATTGCTCATTTATAAGAACAAAAAAGACCTTCAAAATTGTGCAAATTATAGGGGCACAAAATTAATGAGTCATATAATGAAACTGAATCATAAAAAGAAGGCTGAGACAATTATCTAGTTCAATAGAAGACCAACTCCAATTCATGGCACGGAGAACTACTACTAGGGTAATTCACTTGTTGAGCCATTTATTGAAACACTTCAGGAACAAGAAGAAAAAACTTGCATGTGATACTTATTGATTTACTCGCATAGAGTATCAAGAGATATTCTTTGATGAGTTTTAGAGGGGATATATAATGTATGATGGTGCAAAATCATGTCTTAATACTTATAAAGGGATTATTTATTTTTTGAAGTTAATATTAGATTATATTAACTCCACGCATGTAAGGGATCATCCTTGCATGGTCGGTCTCAAGCTCGGATAAAGGAGGAGGGTTGTGTTAGGCTTCCAACAGTCAACGTAAAACGGTTGGATTTTTACACCTTAGATTACGCAAATTATGAGCATTGCGTTGGGGTGTCCCCTCCTAGCGACACGCTGAAGAGCCCGAATGTGTGAAAAGTAAGCAATCTCATTCAACTTTCACTAAAGGTAACCCATAGATGGTTTCTCCTCGTTGTCAGTCAATCTCAAAACTTTCACTAAAGGATAGGTAATTTTTAATAATCTAACACATGCATTCCAAAATGAACTTCTAAAAACTGTTTCTGCAATCTCATTCAACTTTCTATTCCTTCTGTTTTGAGGCAACTCTGCAAATTGTTGCCACTCATCTGAGGAGAACATTCTCTTTAAAGCTTGCTTCAGTCTCACAATACTCTGTATAGATAAGAAGTTTGTTGCGAACCGAGTTGCAACTGTGCGAAGAAGCTCTGCACCTTCTGTGTATCTCCTCATCATACACAAAACAAATGCATGGTTGTAAATGAATTTTGTAATATCTTGGCAACACTCAGTTGCTGCCTTTATTTCATCCATCTCACCAATGTCCTCGAGGATGAGATCTAAACAATGGGCTGCATATGGTGTCTAGTAAAAAGTCTCATAAATATCAGCTAACTCCTTCCCAGCTGCTTTATAGTTAGCTGCATTATCTGTAATCAATTGGACTACATTTTCTAGCCCAACCTCCTGTATAACCTTATCAAATTCCTGTCGTAGGATCTCTGCAGTGTGCATCTCCTCTGACATATCTAGAGATCTCAAAAACATGAGTCCTTTAGGATAATATACAAGAAAGTTTAGCAATGCCCTTCCTCGCCTATCGGTCCATCCATCTGCCATGATAGTGCATCTCGTTTCCTTCCACGACTGTCTCAAAGTTGAACAATATTGCTGTACTTCAATGACGGTCTGATCTAATATCTTCTCTCTCAACTTCTGATAAGAGGGCATCTTGTATCTTGGACCAATGTTAGCAATTGCATCTTCCATTGCTTGAAAATGAAAAATGTTTGCTTCATTAAATGGAATGCATGCATCATAAAACCATCTTCCCACTACAAGGTCTGCCTGATCATGCAGTTGTTCTGAAGCCATAGCAGCACGAATTCTAGGTTGCACCAGGTGTAGTGGAAGGAGTAAAGAACGAATGTATGGTAGAAGAAGTTCTTCCTCTACTCCTTCCTGAACTTCCTCTTCTGTCACCTCCAAAGTCTTCAGCTACAACCCTCTTTCCCTTGCTAGGTGCTCGCGAACTGCTACTACCAATCTCTATTCTAGCATCTGAAGGCAAACTATCAGTGAATCCAACTCCAGTGGCAGTAGCATCATCAGCTTCTTCACACATCTGAAAATCATTCTTTTGTTGTCTCTTTTCCTGTATGCTCTGAATCATCTGCAAGTATTGCCATTTAATACCTTCTGGCACACTTCTAACTCTGCCTGTGCATTGAGCAACTTCTTTCCTGGTTCATGCTAGGTGGTGTTTCAACCTTGAAATTCCACCACTAACCACCTTTTCACAAAATAAGCATCTAATTTTTAACGTGAAACCCTCAACTGGTATACTCCACTGTCATGCCGGATCATCATACCGATAATGGGAGTCTCTACCACCCCTTCCTGCCATCTCAATGGAGTACTTTAATTCAAACAAAAACCTGAAAATAAAAGCACTTCGTAAATCCCCAATCTTCAAATAACACTCAAATGGAGTGTCTCCCACTTCATGAATGCAATAAAAATCGTATACACACACTTAATAACTTCATATTTTGTCATTCAAAAAAAAATGAAATAACACAAAAAACAACAAATATAAAAGAAAAAAATGAAAAAAACATTAAAAATATACCTAAATCCGAGTTTGGAGGCTTGCACGGACACCGTAGGGCACAATTTTAGAGCTTTGAACACCAAGGAGGCGAAAACCGACTCTTAGGGAGCTTGAGGAACCCAAAAGGAGAGAGAAAACTCGCAAAAACTCGCGGGTTTCGGTCGGCCCAGGACCCTTTATAAGGGTCCCAGGGCGTATCGCCCGTATCGCACGATATGGTGCGATACATCCACATTTAAGATACAGGCCCCTGTATCGTATCGTGTTGGTGCGATATGGATAACACTGAATACAATATTCAAAAAACGAGATGAACATTTAATTACTTATAAGAGTGGCTTATCACAAACATAAATTGATTACTTTATTTGTAGAAAAAAAGATAGAGCATGTTGTAAAGATTGCAAGGTAATTCCAGGAGGAAGCTTAACCACCCAACATCGACTTTTAGTTATGGATTTACAAATAAAAAAATAGACAAAGGAAAAAAGAGTGCATCGAGCTATTCAAACTAAATGGTGGAACCTCAAAAGTGAGAAAGAATATATATTTAAACAGAAAATCCTTCAATGAGATGCTTAAAATTATGTTGGTACACCTTGTGATATGTGGAACAATATGACTATACATATTAGGAAAGTGGCGAAAGATGTGTTAAGTGAATCTAAGGGAGGTGTACTTGCACAAAAAGAAGCTTGGTGGTGGAGTGAAGTAGTGCAAAATAAAATCAAGGCAAAGAGGGCATGTTACAAATTACGTTATACTAAGAAAACTAGTGGAACTTTAGAGGCTTATAAGAAAGCAAAGAAGGAAGCGAAAAAAGCCGTCAGCGAAGCAAAAGCTAAAATTTGGGAGGATTTATATAAAAAACTCAACACAAAAGAGGGCGAAAGAGATATTTTTAGGATAACTAGGGCTAGAGATAAGAAAACTTAAGATCTTAATTCTGTTAGATGCATCAAATATGAGGATTAAAAAATTCTAGGGGCAAATGATGATATAAGAAATAGATGGAAAAACTATTTTTATAAGCTTTTTAATGAAAATAAAAATGTTAGTATTAACTTAGGAGAGCTAGCCAAATCAGAAAAGTATATAAACTACAATTTCTACCGACATATTCAAAAGAATGAAGTCAAAGAGGCTCTTAAATACATGAAGGGTGGTAAATCGGTAGGACCAGACAATATTCCTATAGAAGTTTGGAAAATCCTAGGAGAAATATGAATCACTTGGCTCCTAAGACTATTTAATGAAATATGAAGAAACCAGAATATGTCTGAGGAATGGAGAGCGAGTACACTTATACCCATATATAAGAACAAGGGAGACATCTAGAATCATGCGAATTATCAGGGTATCAAGTTAATGAGTCATACTATGAAATTATGGGAAAGAATTATCGAACGTAGGTTAAATCAAATATCGAGTACAACAGAGAACCAAATAATAGACATGTACGATGGTGCAAAAACATGTGCGAGGACTCATGAAGGAATAACAAACCTCTTTGAAGTTAATATTGGGTTACATCAAAGATCAACTTTAAGTCCATACTTATTTATAATGGTGATTGATGAGTTAACAAAACATATTCAAGATGAGGTACCTTGGTGTATGTTATTTGCAGATGACATTGTGTTAATGGAGAAGTCTAAGGAAAAAGTTAATAGAAATTGGAACTATGGAGAGAAACGTTAGAAAGTAAAAGCTTCTGACTTAGTAGAACAAAGACAAAATATATGGAATGTAAGTTTGATCATTTGTTTACTTTAGAGGACATAGAAATTAAAATTGGCACACTTTGCATCTCCTAAAAGGAAAGTTTTAAATATCTAAGGTCAATTTTTCAGAGTGATGAAAGAATTGATGGAGATATTACGCATATAATTAATGCTGGTTGGTTAAAATGGAGAGGAGCATCATATATTCTTTGTGATAAGAAGATACCATTAAAGTTAAAAGGTAAATATTATAGAGCAGCAATTATACCTGCTACGTTTTATGGTTTTGAGTGTTTGGACAATTAATCATCAACATGTACAAAAGATGTCTGTGACAGAAATGAAGATGTTGAGATGGTTGAGTGGTTATACAAGAAAAGACTATACATAATGAGGTTATTTTGAAACAAATTACAAGTGGCACCAATAGAGGATAAGATAAGAGAATATCGTTTAAGATGGTTTAGACATATAGAAAAAAGATGAAAAGAAGAACCTCTAAGAAGGTATGAAAAACTAGATTTTGAAAGTATTAAAAGAGGTAGAGGACGACCAAAAAAATGTTGAAAAGAAATAATAAAGAATGATCTAGATTATTGTGAGTTAACTGCTAACATGGTACATGATCTAGATTAGTTGTTGTTGTTGTTGTAATATTATATTATTATTAAGGATAAGCACTAAGTTTGTACCTATTCACTTTGATTATAAATGAGTTAATAAAATGCATTCAAGATGAAATACCATGGTGTATGATATATGTATATAATACTATTTTGATAGATGAGTTAAAAGGAGTTAACAAGAAACTTGAGTTATGGGGAGAAACATTAGAAACGAAGGATTTTAAAATTAGTAGAATGGATACAGAATATATAGTGTAAGTTTAGTAATCTTGTTAGAAAAATGATACAAAAGTTAAAATTGGTAGGCGTTGTATCACTCAGGGACAATTTTTAAGTAGTTGGATTTTAGTCTTCCAAAGTGATGGTAAAATTGATAAAGATATTATATATATAATCAACATGGTTTGGCATAAGCAGAGGAGTGCCTCTAGTGTTTTGTGTGATAAAAAGATATCACTAAAGTTGGAAGGCAAGTATTATAAAGTAGCAGTGCTGAGTGTTGGACAAGTGATCATTTATATATGCAAAAGATGCCTGTGGCTGGAATGAGAAGGTTGAGGTGGCTGTGTGGCCACACAAGGAAAGACCATAAAAAGTTTGGGTAGCACCGAAAAAATATATATAAGAGAGACACGTATTAGATGGTTTGGACACATAGACAGGTGAAAAAAGGAGCTCTAGTAACAAGGCATGAGAAACTAAATAATGAATATTTCAAAAGAAAGAGATGAGGACCATAGAAATGTCATAAAGAAACTTTTAACCATGATATGACTTATCTGGAGATAAATACAGATATAGCACAAGATTGCGTGCTATGTTGTTGTTGTTGATGATAATGTTGACTTCTAAATAAGCAGTACCATTAGTTTTGCATTTACCAACACCAGAATCTAAAGGAATACAAAAGCAACTATAAAGTTGTAATATGAAGTGGAGATTCTATGAGTCTCTTCAACATTTTAATCTCGAAAGTTCAAGTACTTATACGAGTATTTTGGAAACTGTTAATATTCTTGTAGCCATCTTTTACCATGCTTAGTCACATAAGAGCATTTGTTTTGACTGCTATGAAAGAGTATATTGAGGTTTATAATTAAGCAAGCATGGGATAGTATGTTATCTTTTTCTTTTTCACTGTTTATGATTTTGTTGAAACCTTCATATTTAACCATCAGAAACTTTGACAGAGTTTGTCTAAGTACCTGATTGAAAGTTTTCATCAAGATATTTCAATAGCTTTATGCATTATTAAAGATACTTGGAATATTGTTTCCCTTGTTTTCCTCTATAAGATGGTAGTTGCTTTGTTTCTAATGTATGATTTTCAGGGACCTTTAAAGAGCACTGGCTTAGTCATCTCCTCCAAGCTACCAAGATTTTCTGATATGTATATACTGACTGTTGCCAGTTCCGTCCCTAAGTCTCTTTCTGCTCATGCACCTGTCCAACTCACAAGAGTGTGACTAAATGGTATGATTTTGCAGGCATGTTTGTGTCTGCGTGCTTGCTTTCACTGAATCAGCTTACACACTGTCACAGGTTCACCAGAGATGGAGTCCTTGTGCAGGGCTACTTCTACAAAGATGTGTTGGGTCTGGTTGATACATATACCAACAATGGTCCAAAGGACAGTTGATTCAAGCCTCTTGAAAGGCTTTGTTGTCAGCTTCGTTTTCTTGGATGAGTTCACGTTTCAAGGCATTTTTGCTGGGTAGGGAAAGAGCAAGATAATGGAATGCACCTCCATTTTTGTTATACCAAATGTCTAACAAAGGTACGCTTGTTAGAGACCCCAGAAATAGCAAGTTTATTTGGCTTCAAGCTGTCTTCTGTGAAGCAAATTGTACACTCTCTTTCCGCTAAGAATTTCAGTTTGTTTATGCCTGTCATTCATGGAATGTTGCAGACTGAGTTTCTTATTATTCATCTGGATGATACACTAGCTTGCACTGTACGAAATGCTGCATTGCTATTTTTTAGCACAGTGCGTATCTATGCGTAGAATTCAATGAAGTTGCTTAGTAGCAAATCTTCACTCTAGAGTCACGCACATGCAACTTGTTAGTATCAAATGAGAAACCAAACCACCTTTTATGGGAGAGGGCTTCATTTTGATTGGCAGTGATAAGAAGCCCTTTGGATCTTCTTCATTCTAAGTTCACCCCCCACCGTTGCTCCCCTTCCTTCTACCGCCTGCAGCGAGAAGATCATTCGCCCACATATGTGGGACTTGGGATCCATGGTCTCCCCCCAAAACTCTAGCTTGCCAGGAAGTCATGATTCCATTTCCATATAACATTTACTTTCACATTTTTAAAATAAAATTATTCATGACGTTGTACTTCATATTAAATGATAGACTAGTGCCCAAGAGATTAAAGTGAATTCCACATAATATTCAGGAAGTGCTTTCCAAGGAATCAATATACTAAAAGGGTAAAGGACAAGACAGCAGATCTCTTGCATATTGAATCAACTTTGCATATTGAGAGTCTAACACATAACACCAGATCCCATCATTTCCCTTGGTTGTTGGACAAAGGATGATTCTTTATCGCAATGAAGGAAAAGGGTAAAAGTTGTATATCCTAAATGAATTGATGCTGCTAGTGCGAGTGAACCATATTGCTTTTCACCAGAAAAAAGAAAAAGAAATCAGGATGAAGGGATTTAGTGTTGTTGCAACTTGCCAAAAGGCTGACTGCTTTAAATATAAAGGACGGCGAGGTTTGTCATATTGTCTTGAAAAGCATACATCATCAATTTTTTTCCCTAGCGGTTTCCTTTTATTATTATTCGTCACTGCCTGTGGAAGTGGGGATACATGCAGTAGTATTCACATGCAAAAGTAGCAGCTTGGCCACTGAAGACAACAGAGCACCAACATACCAACCAAGGGCCAGCTCCACTCAAATTGGGTTTAGCAGTTTCAGATGAATTTGAGAGTTAATGTGATTTGATGGTCGGTCCAGGGGTCGCAAACATCAAATCACATGCTTTCTTGTTCAGATATAAATGCTAATATGGCATAGGATCAAGCAACTTAAAATCCATGTAGCCAACTTATAGATAAAATGAACCCTTGCAGTATCCGAACACACTCTTTTCAAAATCAACAACTAAGCCTTTTTCCGTACAGCTACATAGATTTTTTTGTTTTGATGGAGTTCGATCATGTAGCCGTTATAAGTTAAATAATTTTTTATTATTTCTTTTCAAAACTTTTGTGGTCTTCTTCTTTCTCTTTTAATATTTTTACAGTCTAATTGTTAATGAAAAAATATTGCAAAAATGACGCAACTTTTTGGAATCCATTTTAAATAACAAAAATTGAGATACGAGATCACGTTACTGTTGCATTTTCGGGTCCTAACTTCTACATTATTTGTTTTCCAAAGCAAAAATGCAGGAAGCAAAAAATTGCCACAAGAGGATAGACCGCATCACCAGAAGTGTGAAGGCCGACGGCCATCATTTAAGGGCTATTGACCGCACCACATTAAAGAGGACAAAATATTGTTGAAGGAATTATTGGTTCTCCTTGTCATGATTACGCAAGCAAAGACGATCGGCTTTGTTGCATTCCATAAAATAAATGGATGGAGCTTCGTGCATGTTGGACCATTGCTAAAGGAATTCTCTCTCTCCCTCTCTCTCTCTCTCTCTATATATATATATATATATATATATATATATATATATATATAGAAGAACGTGCAAGAAACCAGTTTCTTAAAGGAAAAGAAAGAAGTTGAGCAGGATATCCTCAAGAAGAAAAGAATAGTCTGATTCTTTAGTGTATGGGATTCTCTCCTTGAAGATACCAAAGAGAAAACCTTATTGAACAAATATGACAAGCCAATGTTAAAGGGAGAAAAACCACAGTACGGAATTCAAATTATTAGGTTCAAATATGGTATGACCAATACTTGTTCTAGCCTGGAATCTTTTCTTTTGGTGAAGTATTATAGCACAGGTATCTCGAAGCCTAAAGGACCCCTGACTAATCCCGCTTGAGCCCGGTCGGCCCACTAGGGGTAAAGCTCTCCCAGGGCTGGAATGCTCCATTCACAAGGCTCAAACTCGAGACCTTGCTTAAAGGGAACAAGTGCCGAAAAACTTGAACTAACCAATAGCCTGAAGTTTAATCTTGCTCTCAAACTGTTTGAAGTCTTACAGCAAAGCAACTCAACAAGATCACCACTAAGTTCCATAATTAAGCAGCTTAACGAATCAAACAATGATATATCCTCAGCAAGAGAACTATCAATCGTTGTATTTCATGATTTTGACGTCTTCCCTCATTCAAACCCATTAGGTAACAAACATTTGGGGATTTGATTTGCTTACTTTTTAACTACAGAACAATGTCATCGCAGTTTCTGGGCTTAACCATTTCAAATTTACAGCATAGTTCCCATCAACACTCTCATTGACAAGAAACAGAGTGTCCTAAGACATGCAAGGAATGTTGGTTTCACAAATAGTAATTCCATCACTGATGCGACCCGGGATAGCCACGAACTGACGGCATTCGGAACCCCGAATTTCCGGCTTTGGCATGAGATTCATGAGGGGTATTGCCATGAAACTGTTGCCTGCTGAAGTTTTCTGCATAAGAATGAATCGACAAGCCTTCCTCTGACCCCCTACTAGTTTGACATGGATCAATGAATGCAGAGAAGTCGTGGCGGATGCTCGACGTGCTACCTGATTGAGTCTGACCGCGAAGACTTGGAGATGCGGTTGTAATATCATGTATGCTGGATCTTCTTTTATCTTTGCTTCCTGAGCTTTGTCTGATGAAGTATTTCTGGGCATGGCTGGCCACCTGTGTAGGAGTTTTTGTCACAACTAAGTTCCTGGAAATGTTCCTCCAATCTCCTTTCCCATACTTCTCAAGGCCTAATAGAAACAACCTACGTTGAAAGTAAACAATCGTCCCTGTAAACATCGAAGATGAAGTTCTGCGCTAACAGGAGTCATTTTTATGAAAACATTTTGGTGATTCTGCTTGTGGGAGCTAAAAACTCACTGTCAATTGGGCAATGAAACTGTTAGTTATATCTCATAGAGATTGAATTTTTAATAATTTGCTATCATCTTCATAGAGAATAAATTACACTCAAACCCACCCTCAACCACAACATCCGTATATCAAAGAAACTGAGTTCAATTTATTCTCAGATAAATCAGTTACCATTATACATTCTTGAAGAAACCAAACTTCCCAAGATCTTTAAGAAATATATGTATCGCATTAACTATTGCTTGAAGTCCATAAGAGAGCGTACAAAAACTACTTATTAGCCTAAAATTATATGCCCGCCCCATATGACTATACACAGGGGTTTAAAGATGTGATTCAAGCATCATCTAAGATAAACAATAAGGTGTTTGCTGGAAGTACCTATGTTCTTCCTCAGTCCAGGGGACACCTTTCTTCCTCTCCTGAGCACAGCTCTTCCCGCTATCCCTCTTTGAACTGTTTTCAAATTGTTTGAAATCGGCAAGCTTGGTGTTTTCTCCTGATTCCAAGTCCAGGGATAAGGATGGTGTATTATAATCCGGAATGTCCATTAATCCAGCTTCGATGAAGTTAACATCTGCTTCAAGATCTTGGTAATGCCGATATGCATCGGCAGCTGTCTTGCTGGGGATCATAGCTACCACTTTGTGCCATCTATCTGGTGTTTTGCTGTGATACAAAGCCAGTGCCTTCTCAAAGAGTTTGTTCTCTGTGATGGTCCAGTTCGAATTACTGCGTCCATAAGTGGACGCAGACCAAAGCTCTCCCTCACGCCTCTTCATCTGATCATAGAGGACCAACTTTCTAACGCAGGTTGTTTGATCTTCCAAAGAAGATAAAACTCAAGCCGCTAGTCAGCGAGAACCCGTAGAATTATCTGTTTGCTGCCTGTTCTAGGAAGGACGATGTGATTTCAAAAACAGGAGAGTCTAGCAATCCAAAACCAGGTGGGAGTTCAAAATAATTCCTTTTCTGGATCAATCAATTGCGGAATCCGTCAATACCATGTTCACTGATTATCCAATACACAGTCCTCCTATATCTAAACGGAAATCCAAGATCAAATGGCCAAGCAAAATCCTGCTGTTTCAGGATACAGTGGGTTCAAGAAAGAGAAATCCAAGGAAGGAGAGCTTTGTAAACCAGAGGCAAGAGACGAGAAGGGACCAGAAATGGATGGAAAAGACGATCGTTTTGTTGCTTCGTTCTCCGTTTAGGAGTAGGCCAAAGGGAGGTGACATGGGTTTAGTGTTTCTGCGGCCAATCACAACAAAAGGCCAGCACAAAGCTACATAGAGAGAAGGTGCAAGAAAGAAAGTGGTGGGCTTTCTGTTGGAGGCATAGCAGGGTGACTTCATACTGTAGAGAGTCGGCCACCCACTTGTCCGTGTTGCACTTGCCATTAATACTAAATACATGCGTTCTGAAAACACTCGGTGGCTACTTTATACTTGTGTCAGTGACACAGCACACTCTCTCTACTCTTGTGTCAAGTCCGATTTGAATCGGATTAGGAATTAATTCAGTCCCATTAAAACCCTACCAATATTTAAAATGGCCTAGATAACGGGTCGATATCAAGAACAAAATTATCCTTTCTAAAGAAAAGTTGGATCAACCATTAGAATAGATAATGAAATTATATATAGGAAAATTTGTCTAACATATAATCATTTTGATTTTGAAATTTCAAAACAAGAACATGGTGCTTTTAAAAGGTTAATCTCTGTAAGATATAAGATTATTATGTGTGCAATAACAGTGTCTTAAAATATGGAGGATTCTTGTTATTTTCAACATGTTAGCGGTATCTGTGATATGCAAAAACCTAGACAATAACAGGGAAAGAAGAAATGAAATGGAGAATCAAAGTGGTTCAAGAAAGCAAAGGGGAGACGGAATTTGTTGGTGCCTCTTGGGGTTACGGAGAACCAAGGTTGAATCGCCCCGCAAACACTATGGGTAATGCGACAGCATAGCTTGTTCAAAATTTAAGCTTATATATATATATATATATATATATATATATATATATATATATATATATATATATATATAGAGAGAGAGAGAGAGAGAGAGAGAGAGAGAGAGAGAGAGAGAGAGAGTAGAATGCCTACATTCCATTCGTACTCAAACATGTTTAAAGATTTCAATCATTTGTTTAAAATTTAAGCTTACATATTCAAAAGTACTATTTGCATGTACATTAAATGTGTACTGTTTTGTTTTCTTTAAAGATTCCACCATTGATCTTAAAGTTTGAAGAGTTGAGATTTTTAAAGAGATTTGGGTTTAAATCTTTAACAAGATTCATGGACTATTCTCTCTCTTTCTCTCTCTCTCTCTATATATATATATGTGGGTAATGACAGCATAGCATGAGACCATTCTATTGTGGTTGTATTAATCAATCATCCTACGACAGCTATATATATACACACACACATATATGAACACACAATATATAATATACATGATATATATTATATATACCTCTCTCTCTCTCTATATATATATATATAACTTGTATTCTCCGTAAATGATAACACTTTCACCTTTATGAAAGTGGAGACCAAATGGTATACAGATCACAGGAATCTGACCACGATACAGAATCTAGATTTTCAAAGTGGGCATAAATTATGTAGCGATCGATACTTGAAAAAGGCCAACCTGGACATGAATGATGTTTCTTCAGCTTCAAAAAGATTACTTGTCGGTTGACTTTAATGAACCTAACTGTAGATCCATGTCTGCACCTTGCTACTTGCCAATGAAGCTCCCGACGACAAATAATAAATCAAATAAAAAAAGAGGAAAAAGAAAAGGAGAAATGGAAAAGAATACGTGGTTTTGATTGCAAGTCTATAATGTGAAAAAAATAATCACATTATTATTACCCAAACATGGAATATGAAATAACAAGAAAAAAATGCAAGAGATAAGAAGATTTTTACTCTAAACTGAGTCATATAGGTGAATCATTGTGGATGGCTCGCCTGGCTAGGGGTCTCGACTGACAAATTGGAGGTCATAAGTTCGATATCTAGGCACGTACCTGGCTTCGGCCTCCCCATCACAACCAAGAAAAAATGATCCAGCAAATGATGGAAACTAAGTCTCTCGAAGTAAGGAATTAAAATTTTCATGTAAGATATTGTTTGAAACTCATACAAAAGTCTTTGAAGTATTGTTTGACGAGAGTGAGTACAGATTCGATGATGGTACTCACAGGTTCGTGTAGACATGGCCGGTTCTGGAATTGTGTAAACATGATCGGTTCTGAAACCGAATTAAGACTAGATCAGCTTCGATTCGGGAACCGATCACGTCTACATATACCACAGGAGTATCATGATCAAATCACAATAGCTCAAAACTTTTTGCAATTGATGAAGAAGTGATGATTTAATCTTGTTTTGATTCATAAACCCTTCAAAATTGGAAAAAATATTAAATTAAAATTTTGGTCCTCGGTCCGGTTTAACCAATTCGTGTTTAGTTCTAGGTTCGGTTTGATAATTCATTGTTACTACCATGACTTCTTCATTAATTGCAAAAAGTTGAGTTTTTCTCATTTCATCATGGTACTCTCTCATGTCTAAAACCTCTGATTGTACCATGATAAAATCACAATAGCTCCGAAATTTTGGAAATCGATGAAGAAGCCTTGCCAGTTTTAGTCTCATCTTGAGTCATAAATCCTTCAAAATCGTTTTTTTTTTTTAATTTTTGGTTTTCGGTTTTGAGTCCGGTTTGACTGGTTTCTATCCGTTTTGAATCCGTTTCGGTTCCAAATAGGTCATGTGTTTGTGCAAAATTTCATAAATTGTTGAATACAGTTGTGTCATTCTTTCTTCTGGCTCCATGATGACAGAGATCTTTCACTTTCTAAGCCAATAATTTGCCAACTTGGACTTGGTGGCTTTGCATGTATATTGCCTTCCCTTTGCATGAGGAACGATTGGTTCCAAAGTTATATTTAGTGCAGATATGCTAATACCTTTGGCGACAGCAATACAACTTGTCCTTGAGGATTCTTCAAAGGAAATAATGCTTCCACTGCTTTCGCTACAGTGATTTCAAGTGGATCCAAATTCAAATACGTTTGGTTAGATTTAGTATCCGAAACTAATACCCCAGTTACTGTGTTGCGACTTTTTCTTTTCTTTTCTGGCACAAGACATATCGAGACCAAGAGGTGGCCTCTTGGCATGCAATGGTAGGGTTTTAGTTGCATAATCCACGAAAAGATGATGGTATTAAGAAATTTAAGTACGCAACACAACAGCAAAAGAAAAGTGACAAAAACAAGAAAATAATATATATATACATATGTAAATTTGATCCTACCATTGTTGACATGCTCATTCGTATCTATGCATTACTTTTGGATGGTACGAGTAAAAAACGTTTTAAGGGTTTTAAAAAAAAAGTATATAAGACAATGTTATTATACTTATACTTTTGGAAAACAATGGTTTAGTATGAATAAACAGTGTCGATGATAGATAACATACAATCATTCTATATACCAGTTTCTCTCTCTCTTTATATATATATATAATAGAGGCACTTGCTCCCTTTAAGTAAGCCCTCGAGTTTGAGTATTGAGAATGGAGCAGACCAGCTGGGAAGAGCTCTACCCCGTAGTAAGCCGGCTATGCGGCTTGAAGCGGACAAGTCTGGGTCGTTTGGAGTTCCGGATACCTGTGGTATACTCCCCCAGAAAACTTAATTAAACAGAATGGTTAACTTGAGGTTATGAGGAAAATCAACAACCAACATGAGAGACGTCCGGATTGTTCTTTCCGAGTGAATACAAGTGGTGTGATGAGTACCTGCTGTTTCTGCTTGTTGCTTCTTCCCTATCTGTGAATCTACTGCAATTAATCCAGTTCTCAAAGTGGGTTTGCCTTCTGTATCTACATTTGACGGCTTCATGCATGTGAAAACTCTTTGAGTTCAGGTTCCTTCACTGACAAATTAAAGCCTTTGCTGAATTTCCTAATGACAGACCACAGATAATTGCTCAAAGAATTTTGACTTGAAAACGATCGAGTCGATGATTTTGAAAAGTATACAAGCGAATCTTTCTCTTTGTTCATCATCAAGAGAAACTTGCTTATGGGCACGACCAAGATCTTTACTGTCATCGGGCAGCTAGAGGTTTACTTTGGCCAAGCAGCAGAAGTCATGAGAAGCATGCGCAGTTTGCTGTTGCTCACTGCAGCTTCATTGGGCTACTACTAAAGCACAATTCTTGTTGCTGTGTCTACCAAAGTGACCACAATTAGGCACGAAAAACTTGCACAGAACGATTTCAGCCATTATACTTCTTTCTGTTGCTTGCCACGTTTAGTGTCGCAAACTTCTGTCATGCCTGCAACGCGATCGGGTGGTACAAGAGATCGACTTCAACCTATAATTGTGACAGCAGAAGAAATGAGTTCTTGATAGTAAGTTGAAGTGAATACCATGCAATTGTGAATAGTTATAAGCTTCCATGTAAAATAATGTGCTTCAGGAGGCTCTTTGACACTGGTGTTATGCTGGTCTTCTCGGTTCGGGTCAAGGTTTCGTTTCTTTGAGCCGACTGTCGCGATGTCGGCTCATCTGTACCGGATCTTATATTGTTTTGTATTATGTAAAATGAGATGAGGAAGAAAATAAAAGAGGAGAGAGATAGGATCGAGGTTACCCGTAGACTGGTGTTATGCTGGTCTTCTCTGTTCGGGTCGCGATGTCGATTCTTGGAGCCAGTTACTCGTTCTTTTCTTTGTTGTGTGTGTACCTAAAGTTATATTATCTTGTATCATGTAAAATGAGATAAAGGAGAAGAGAAGAGAGGAGAGAGACAGGATCGAGGTTACCCGTTACCCCGCTAACGGGTAACCTGGATCGTATCACACACGTTTTCATTGCTTTTGTATTTATACATACTTTTTCTATCTTCAGAGTGTTTTTCTCTAGACTTTCTTTTTAACCGTTATTCTATTTCATTTGGGAGATGCTTAGGACATTTTTAAAACGAAAACATTTTTAATAACTCTTGTATTTTTTAAAATATAACTCATGAAATCCGAAGAGAGAGCTCTTCTTCCGGTTGTTAGTAATGGGGCCGATAGTGGCCACCCACTACTTACATTCTCTTTGTGCATATTTGTGTGATTGATATCTTGAAGTTAATCTCATATGCTCAACGGATATGCACGTGGGTAATTGGTTTTGTGAGCTCTACTCTGCTTCTAAATCATTTTAAATAATTTTTCTCCCTAATCTCACTATCAATTACTTTCTATAACTTTATTACATATATAATATTTTTATGTGACTATCTTCATTTTCCTCTTAGCGTTTAAATTATTTGTTGTCCAACACTCATAACCATATACCAGGACATGTAATACAGATCTAATTATATTCAATAATATTTACCTTTAAATGATATATTTTTCATTTTAATCATGAATTCAGGTAATTCTAAAGCCGGAAAGAAATTTACAGTCGGATTTGATTTAGTGGACCCGAACAGCAAATCGGGTCTATCATTACCTAGAGTCTAACTACTTTATATGGGATACCACCCGAGCATGACCCGAGATGTGTCTAGGTCTTCAAAGTGGACTCGAATAGCACATCGGGGCGCTTCCGGGTCAACCTGCTTTGACCCTTATCTTGACTGACCCAACCCGAACCTGACCAGTCGACCCGATTTGCCAACCCCTAACCCACCCTAATGAAGGGCCGGTAGATTCAAACGTCAGATTTCTTCCGGTAAGACCCGTGGAGCCAGAGACTCCCGCTACGGTGAAAGGCAATGGCTCATTTCGACGTCTCGTCTGGAAAACACGAGGTAGGGTTTCCGTCCAAGTTCCGGCTATGACAGAGACTAAGAGGGGGGCGGGTCTGTCCGCTGATGGCTTCCATTCCGAAGACCTTAACTCCGAAGGAGCTGATCCGGCTCCTCGAGGCTGAGCGCCGCCCATCGGCCGTCCTGGCCCTCTTCGACGAGGCCACCTCCCTACCCGGATTCCGCCATAACTCAACCGTCTTCCGCCTCGTAGTTCATAAGCTAGGAGACGCCCGGATGAGCCAACCTGCCCGGCGTCCTGGCAGTGATCCGCTCGCAGCCTTTTCGCTGCCACGAGTCTCTCGCTTCCTTCGTCATTGCTACGTACGCTCGAAACCGAATGCCCGATGACGCCCTTGACGCTTTCCGGCGATGTCGCGACATCTTCGGCTGTCTCCCGGGCGTCCACTCCCCTCCTGGACGCCTTCGTTCGCGCCTATGTTAGATGGATACGGGAAATATACCGGTATTTAAGAAAATCGAAAGGTAAAGGTACGTCATTATTTAAATATATAAAAATATGAATATAAATTATATATAATTATATATAATAATTTATAATTAACAATTATAAAAATTAAAAAGATAAATTTAAGTAATTACATCCTATCAAATCGAGAATACTAAACATCGGACAAATATATGAAACCTGATCTATCTAGAATAAAAAGCAATAGATTGCAATATATTATCAAAATAGAAAACCATACATACTAATTTTTAGAATAGACACGAAAATAGAAACCATTAGATATATATAAAATTCACATGCTAGTTTTTCTCATAATAAATGCTCAACCTTGGTAACCACCAAGAGACCACAAAATCGTGAACATGGATACCCTGATCAAATTTTGACCCAAAATAGCTATTGATGTTATGATGAAAGCAAATTGAGACGAAAATAAGTCTCAATGTCTCACTAAAACATTTTAGTTTGAATATTCACAACACCAATTCAAAAATAAGAATATTCTTCTCATTGAAGATGTGTCAAATGTCATCAAACATTTCATCAAATAATATCTCACTAAACGATTCAAAAAAATCATACATACCTAAATTAATACAATAATTAGCAAAAAGAGAGGTTTGCACGCTCATATGGTTATCGTCATCAGCACTCATCAAACTATCATAGACTCACTCGTAGTCATCGTCGATGATGGGCAAGAGCATATACCGGAGAGATTGGTACAAACAAAAGTAAGTTAGCCGATTCTTTTAAATTTGATATTTAGTTTGATGACAAAAATAGTTGTGATCTGATCGAATACATATCCAATACGAATACATGATATATTCACATTGAGTAGACGTACTATTACACACCTACGCATATTATTACATGTTTTGGCATATTGATACATGCACGACGTATTGATACGTGTACCATACTCGATACATATCGGATTCGGGTACGTCGCCCATTTGGGCGTACCCGTGCAACGTAGGTTCGGCCAATCTACAGACCTTTAACATCTTGATCTAGGGGCTCTGTGCGCGTAAGAAATTCGACAAAGCTAAGGCTTTTCTGGGGTTTATGAAGGACCAGGGTATTTTGCCCGACCAAGTCAGCTACTGCACGATCATTAACGCTGTGTAAGAGCGGCGGCACCGACGCGGCGGCCGAATTGTTCGCAGAGTTGGCTGAGAGTGGTTGCAACCCCGACGTCGTCTGCTACAACCTCATGATTGATGGGTTCTTCAGAAAAGGGGATGCCGAGAAGGCGATGGCGATTTGAGGGGAAATGATATCTGAGACTTCTTCTTGTGGCCCTAATGTCGTTCCCTACAACTCTATGTTGAATGGGTTGTTCAAGGTGGGGAGGTTCTGGGATGCCGTGAAGATTTGGCATCAGATGGTTCGGGATGGTTGCCAGGCGGGCTCGTTTAGTTATGCCACTCTAATTCATGGCCTCTGTGAGCAAGGGGATTTAGAGGGTGCATCTCGCGTTTACGTCGCCATGGTCGATAGGGGGATCAAGGTAGATTTGGTCACGTATATTTCATTGCTCGATGGGTTCAGCAAATTGGGGATGCTCGCCGAGCCTCGGAAAGTCTGGGATTTGATTGAGGATAGCGGACACAGGAAGAATGTTGTTAGTATTAATACATGGATTGGAGTCCTCTGTAGGGGAAACAAGGTGGGCGAAGCGATATCGTTGTGGAGAAGCACGAGGGATGATAGTTCCTGCGGTGTAGATTCCACTACTTGCGGTGTCTTGATTCATGGGTTGTGTGAAATTGAGTGTGTCAAGAGGGGCATTGAAAGTTCTAGAAACGATGGAAAGGAGAGGTGACTCGTTGGACGTGTTTGCTTATTCGTCCATGATCAGCGGATTGTGTGGAGAAGGAAGTGCAGGTTTGGATGAAGCAGTTCGAGTTTTTGGACATATGTCGAGATGCGGTTGTAAGCCAAACACTCACACGTACAATTCTCTGATCAATGGCTTCTGTCTAGCCTTTAGATTCAAAGAAGCAATGCAACTGTTCCGTGAAATGGTTGCTCACGGTTGTACTCCCTCTGTTGTGACGTACAATACATTAGTCAGTGTTTGTTGTAAGGCCCAAAGGTTCAGCGAGGCTTCTAATCTCCTCGAAGAAATGCTATGCAAGGGCTTCAAACCTGATCTGTATACTTATAGTGCACTAGTAGATGGCCTTTTTCGTGAGCAAAAGGTCGATGAGGCTATGAGGATGTGAGAAGGAGCTTGTAGCAGGGATTGTGAACCTGATGTGGTCATGTATAATGTTGTGATTCATGGTCTGTGCTCGGCCCAAAAGGTGGAAGAGACACATGTAGTCTATTCTGAGATGAAGAGTAAGAGCTGCAAATCAAAACTAGAAACTCTAAATATACTTCTCTATGGGTTCTATAAAGTTGGTAACTCTCAAAGGGCCTGTGAGATGTGGAATGAGATATTTAGACAAGATTTCAAGCCAGATATAGTCTCATATAATACAGCTATGAATGGACTTTGCAGTTGGGGAAGAATTTCTGAAGCCGTGGAGTTGCTAGAAGATGCACTGGAGTAGGGCATAACTCCAACTACTATCACGTGGAATATATTAGTTAGGGCAGTGTTTAAGCAGGAGGTAAAAGAGTCGTTGTTGTATAACGATTGTTGCTCGATGCCTTGAATGCGAAAGGGCTTCTCTGCATGAACTAGAAAAGTGTGCGACGCTGGAAGATCAATGCACATGCATGCAAAAAGATATGGCATAGAGTGGCATACGTTGGCCTTAGCCTGTGAGAGGTACGTTACGGAGATGTCAACTGAAACCTTCATAGGATGGCCTTCGATGTAAATTACAGCACCGCCGACCTCATCAACGAGGTTCGCAATGGCTCCTGCCGTGAGGTTTCCCTCCTCATCCTGAATGAGAATATATGCTTAAAACAAGTTTGAGAGAGAGGTCTTGACACTGAAAATTGTGTTCACTAAAGACTTTACAAGGAATGTTTCTTGGAAGACCTGCGAAAACAGAAAAATTGATGGTGGATGGCAAGAAATGTGAGATTGTGCCCACTATCAGCCCATTTAAGCAATCCTAAGTGCGTGATTGAAAAATTAAGCCAAGAATGTTTCTTGGAAAGAAAGCGACAAAAGCTGAAGGGACTCCTGTGAAACCGACTTAACCTCTTTTATAAGGAGACCTGAGAGGCATCGTTATATCATCATGGAATGACAGTTCATTCCCTTCTTAGTTGTAGTTTCCTTTCTTGTTTCTTGGTAGCGCAGATCAGCTTTCTTTGTAGCTCCTTGTAATAGACACTGTCTAGTAGATTGACTTCCAGTCCTTTGCGATCCTTGTTCGAAATTTGTATCTTGGATCTTGACCTGCACCCTCGGAGGAATCAACTAGGATACTTGACTAGGGATTCCTAGGGCTCACGATCGCCAGAACCCCTTTGAAAGCTCCTTTAATGATGGGTCTCTCCTAGATCCGTGATCTTGACATCAATAGAAGAATGGATCTCCTCTGGTTTTCTTTCTTGTAAGATATTTCTTAAACTTGACGGGTACCTCATTCCAAGTACGGGATGCAACAGCTAGTTGATTGGAGAGAGTTCGCTTGTTCGTAACAGAAAGAGATCGCGTTACTCTAAGTTGACGGAGAGAGCTGTGTCTTTAATATCCACGAACAGCTCAAACCCTCGACACAATACCAAGAAAGCGCTTTTGTAGAGGGACTTCTTCGTCAAGGTAGGGCTCAATCGTTATCAGCATATCCCATATCATCTCCACAATGGGATATTCCGGTGTTGGACCTGATGTTGATGGACAATCGACCGTTATCACCTGGTTGAACGGTCCTAAGGTCCTGTGCACGGGTGAAGCACTCACAAGAGTGTGTTTCCTGTTAGGAGGGACAAAATTTCAGGTTGAGAGCTTCAAATCAATGTTTCAAAAGAGCTATGCAAAGCATACACCCTGTCAAAGATCGAATAAACAACAAACAAATTATAGAAGACATCGAGATCTCCTTCCTCTACCGCTAGAGAAGAATTCCAAAACTATGAGAGGGAATTAATCTCAACTAAATTCTGAACACAACGAGAAGGGGAGCCTTTAACACAAGCCACAAACCCACGTTTTTGGGGGTTTATGCTCGACCAGGGACGGTCCCTCGTTGTATCGCCCGTATCATACGATACGGGCGATACTTGTTGTATAGTGATATTGTCTCCGGTACAAAAGAAGCTCAAAGATATGGAAGTTAACCGGCAAAAGATCACTGATCACCATAAATACATGTTAAGGGAACCTAGAGATAAGTCATGGACACTTCAAGGAGTACCCATGAATTGCTACTCTATGAAACTTATGAAGCTTTTTCTCTTTTAGTTTAATGAGATTCATTAATCATGCCAATGAGATACAACATTTATACACACACATATGTTTGTCATATTTCTACGTCATGATTTTTTAAATTATTGTATCCTCCACGAGTACCTGAGCCTGCATGGTGTCTTGTACCTGCACTTACGACCTTGTGACACAAAACATCAGTCAAGGACGGCTATGGGACTACGAGTTCGGGTTCTCTTTTCCGGCAGGTATGGGGCATATATATATATATATAGAGAGAGAGAGAGAATAGTAGTAGTTACATAAGTTTAAATTGTATCTTATTAAAACACTTTCACCATTCGATCTTTAAATGTGAATTACTCTAGATCTCCTCTACTGTGCTAGAACACAGGGGTCTTCTCAGGAACACGCGTAGAACTGAAAAACAGGTCCACAGGTAAGATGGTTGCGGAAGGTACGCACTCGCTGTTTGGTAAGATTAAGGCAAGATATAATCTTCCTCTTCCATATAGTTATGCTTTTCACTCGAGCTTCAGAGCAAGCTGTTCAAGAAACAATGATCTTCTTGTTGTTATGGTAATTGTTGTATTGTAAAACCGGATGTTAACTGCTGCTTTATTGAGTTGAAGGGTAGATGAGGATTTAGACACATAGTATCTTGTTACTTTGGACCTTTGGTAGATAATAAAAGATATTACTTGCCTATGTTATTGGATACTAATGCTTATGGTTGTGATGGTTAAGTCGTGAAGCCGGCTCTATTTTAAAAATATATTTCCCTTTCTCCCTTTCAAGTTCCATGAGGAACACTAACATACTTACCCAGATTTTGCATTTAATCAATGTTTCTTTTGTCAACTTTGTAAGGTTTAAAGCTGTTAAGAAATTGAAATTGTTTGTATGAGCTAGAATTTTGCTGTTTCTTGTGTTGGAGATATGAAAATAGTTGAGTATGAAGATTAAAGCATTTGATCCTACTTTTCTTAAATTTAGTGTGTGTGTGTGTGAGAGAGAGAGAGAGACAGAGAGATGCTACCCCAATTATGTAGACAAGGGTTTGAGATGTAAATAGAAAGAACTTGCACTGCCGAGCAGAACATCCTATATGGCTATTTTCTCAACTCTGCGAAGACTGAAAGTTGATGAGACAGCCAATAAAATTGGTTAACCTGGACCTACTATATCATCAATAAGTGGGAGTTAGCGGTCAGCCTCATAAAACTTTATCAGAGATAAGTGGAAATACAGGATTCTGTGGTAAACCATCTTCGAACAATAACTACAAATTAAAAAATGTTTATTATAGAAAATTACAAACAAAGATACATCCAACACATTTATAAATGTTAATCCATCTAAACAAATATTTGATTCTCAAATATATTTATAAATTTAGAGCAGCATTTAATGTTAATATAGAGTAACAATGTTAAAGAGATATATGCATTGTATGATCTCGAAATAAAATATATGCAGTACATAAAGATGAAAAAGCAAAATGAATGAACGTGAAAAGGAAATGTATAACAATAAAAGAGGATAGGAAGAGAAGGAGATGGATAAAGAAGAATACAAGGTAAAAAGAAGCGAGAATATGAAAGCAAGGTGGAGAGGAAGATGAAAGTGTAGGTGAAAGATGAAGAAGATTGATGACAACGAAGAAAGTGAATGAGGAAGATAAGAGCAGTTTATCTCACCAAGCAATAGTCAAAGCTCATCAACATTGTTGGGCACTGCAAAATGGTTACTGCTATGGTCGTGATGGCCCAGTACAGTGGATAGAGGGGATATATCCATCTAAAACATAGCATTCCTCTTCAAATGGTTGCAGCATTTACAATAGTTTGTTCTTGCTCCTCTAGCTGACTGCAGTGTAATGATTCAGATATGCTGCTCAATATCATCAGACTTGCTCTTCACACATTTGACTATTTTGGCGTAAATTGGCTGCATTAAGTAAATTATCATCAAGTCTTGAACGTAGTTTTAAATGAGCAACCTTCTGAGACATTTCGAATTGAAGAGAAGATGCGGTATGCACTTTTTAAGTGGGTAGCTTGTGTTGGAGAAGCGGCATGGGAGAAAATTTTCTAGCATGAGTTCTACAGGTAACGGGGCAGAAATTGGATGTGGACTAAACTGGCAGATTTGTACTCTCACAAGCTATTTGCACCGAAAACTCTCTCTCTCTATAATGTCCTGATTCACTGGGCGGATTGATGATCTTATTAGATGAATGAAATGTGCAAAGTGCATCAATTCTTAAGTTGAGAGAATTGTGTTGGAAAGCACAAGACTCAAAAAAAAACCATTGTTCTTTGTTTCTGAACTTTGACCACTAGTTCACGGATTTGCAAACTAAATGAAAAGGGCACTGACTAAACACCAGTTGCTGTTTAAGTTCCAGTTTTAAATGGTGATCTCAACTGTCATTTATTTACTAGCTCCCAAAAGGACGACTTTCCAGGTTTAACTGCTGTCTATTTTCCTCCCTTAATGGTCTCAGTTGGAGATCTGTTTGATGTCAAAATTTGACAGCGAACAAGAATATTTCAGTGTTCGTCTTTCACAATGTTCTCCTCGGCAAATTTTAGTAATCAAAATCTCCTTGATGTTTGGCGTAAAATGAGATTCATGAGATTGTCATTGTGATATGATTGATGTTAAGACTGTGAGCCTTTTAGTTACTCCAAGCAATATGGTGTTTAAGAATGTTTGAGCCTCTGCATCTGCTTCACCTTTTAAAGATCTCTTCCATGCCTAGGTGTTTGTTTTTCACCATCAAGGTCAGACTCTAGCCTGTTATTTGTTGATTACCATGATTTATGCACCCTGATAAATTCATATGCCGTCGCCATATGAAATTCTCAACTTGCATGCTGCTGTGTGAGTCAGATCAGTTTCGATTCTTAGGCCAATACGTGCTCTTTCATTAGCTTTGTCCTACAATCTCTTGAATTTCATTTCTAATTGTTTGTCGAGGAAGTCCAATCTTGTAGTCGTGCTTTGTACAGACATATTTATATGAAAATTTTGGTTGTCATGAAGTTCCTGCAATTTGCTTGTCTTATATTGTATTTCTATGATCTTTTTTTGTGGTATTTAGTGCATAACCGACTTGAAACCGATATTTGTTCAACCGAAAAAGTATTGGATGCAATTTAACGAGAAATTGATCTCTCTCCTTTCACCCAAAAAAGGATGTTGCTTCAACCGTGGGTACCCGACCTGATCTGATTTGAAGCAGTTTAAAGTCAGGTTTCGGGAGTATCTTTGATTAGACAAGGGGTAGGTATTGGATAAAAAATACCTATGTATATATATAAATAGATAGAGAGTGTGGTAAATGCATAATTGTTTTTACATATTCTTGCATAAACATTCTTATAGTTGGATTGACATGATCATTGGTAGAAATTTTTATTAAAGGTATTATTATATTTTATAATTTAAATTTTTATTGTTTATCTCAAAGATCGAGTGGTGAAAATGTTTATGTAAGGTTATACACTAAAAAATATTATCCGTTTTTAACACACACTCTCTCTCTGTAACGTAATCCTAAAGCTAATTGCAAGACCAACTCAAACCAAATGCCGATCTGATTAGTTGGATCCAGTAACGAACTCTGCATTGCATTTGGATTAGGTTCCCAGTTTTTGCATCAAATCCAAATCTGAATTCATATCAGACAATCTATCCAAACACAGTTAGGTTATTTAAATAAGATTCTATTCACCTGAATTCATATCAAATCCAAATCTAATAGATTGGGTTCAATTTTATGGTTCCACCATCCATACCCATCCGAATCTAACCTGTTAATATTCTACCCAGGTCCAGGTAGATGCTCCATTCACCTTTGGGTAACCCGAACCTTCAAGACCCAGACCACTCACATCACACCATCACTGATCTAGAGGTGGCCACTATGGACCCGTCCTTACATGCCGAACTGGATTGGAACCGAAAGTACAGAACTGGAGTCTCAAACCATATTCTGGTCGTGGTTCCAAACTCCTGCCTTTATTTCATGAGCTTTTCAATGGAATTAGAACCAAACAGGGAGGACCGGTTCACTTATGGTTTTAGATTCTGGTTCCACCGGAATCGACAGTTTGGAACCGATGACTCTGGTTTGTCCGAAACAGGCTAGGTCTAATTATGAGTTGGATCTAGTCCTACGAATCCGGACCCGCTAGGCTCAGTAGGCATGGTGGTTTGGTTATCATGGCCAGCGACCGGCCGCACCCACTTTTGCGCAAGTCCCCTGACGCAGTTGCCAAACCTCCCTCCCCACCTTATGGCAGAATGAGCTTCGGACTTGTGCTTGCCGACGCGATTCCCGGTTCATCCGGTTCGCGCCGTTCTTCAAATGCTAAACCACACGGCAGACGACCCTCGTCCTCCCTGTTGCTGCTGAGAAGAAGAGAGGAGCTCAGATTTCTCCGTGCCTCCTGTTATTTGTCACATGGACGTGTTCTTAATCGGGGTTTTCGGGATCGGTTGGCCCGCCGCGCCGTCTCGAAGGATGAGGGGTCGGTTTCCGACTCAGACACGTCGCCGGCGCCGGACGAGCCGGATGCGGTGGAGTTCATAACGTCGGAGAGGGTGAAGATCGTGGCGATGCTCGGGTGCGCGCTCGCTCTCTGCAATGCCGACCGAGTCGTCATGTCAGTCGCCGTCGTTCCCATGTCTTCCGCCTATGGCTGGACCCGCTCCTTCTCTGGCGTCGTTCAGGTGCGAACCACTCATCTCTCTTTCTCTCTCGTCAAATTTGAAATTTACTGAGCTCCTGTAGTGTTTTTTTTTGGCTGCGATGTTGCAGTTGGGCGCTAGTGAGGTGTATCGAATTCGGGGTTTTCATTTTCTTAGGCACTGTTTAGTGCGAAACTGGGATGAATTTATTGTTCTTTTAGTGAATTAGAGTTTCTACGTCCTGCACTCCGTCTGAAAGTACGGAAGATAAGACACCATGAAGAGATTTTTGGTATTTGACGATACTAAGTTCATTTTCTCTTCTTCTGCCCCGTGGTAATTTTAATTCTAGCGTGTAAAAAAGAACCATTTTTTAATTTAGATTCTGGGGGTTTCACTTCCTGTTCGAGATATCTATGGTACTGTTTCTCCCTTTCTTGCGCACTTCTTGGTTGTGTTGAACCACGCAAGGTCGGATGGACTAATATTAGCAGGAGAAATGTGTTTGACAAGAAAATGAATCTAATATTAGCAAGAGAAGGCATTGCTTAATGCTTTCTCTTCAGTCAATCGGCTGCAGGAAGTTCTGCTTTACCTCAAATGTATCTCATTTTCTGTCAATACGTTGTTTTTGTTGTGTTTTCTCAAACAGCAAGTGAGTTGACAAGAAAATGAATTCGGAAGCATGTATTAGGAGTACATCGCGACCTGTTTTGATCCCGAATCCCTGGCTCCTGACAAAGCCTAAGTAGGAAAGCTGTCTTGAGACTTTTTTTCTTCAAGCCCGGGAGGATCGCGAATTAAAGTGAGATTCTTTATTTGCACCATATTAGTTGAAGAAAACTCTGAATAAACCGAAGTGACTACACGAGATCATCATGAGCATTGGTCACAATAGATCAAATTGTACATTGGTGTTCTCATACCACCTGCGTGTTCTGGGGAAAATGTTCATTTGATGCTTCACTTCCCACAAAAGATATGTTTCTGTAGCTGCACATTTCAAAGAATAAGAAATAGCTGGACTTACGTCTTGAGTCTATTGTACAACTGAATTGGTCTTCTGGTGGCCTCTACACAAGAAGAGATTGAGGAGTCATATATAAGTCACTCAAGGCCATAGGTTAATTCATAAGACATATTTCCTCTTGTATTACTGCATAAACTGCCTTCTTGGCTAAATTTGTCATGAGCCACAGAGCCAGCAATGGAATAGTAAAAGTGCAACATGGATTGCCAAGTAACAGGGCAGCATACCTTGTAATGTGTGCTGAGTATAAAGTGGGTTTTACTGTGTACTTCATTTTCTTGGATTTGTTAACAGCAATAAAAGAGAATAGACCTTGTATTTCCACCTTTTCTGCATACTATCTTCAGCTTTTCTATTAACTTAATGACTTGTGAAATTCTAATTGCAGTCGTCTTTCCTCTGGGGTTATCTATTATCGCCTATAGCTGGAGGTGTATTGGTAGACCAGTATGGTAGTAAGATAGTACTAGCATGCGGTGTTTCTTTATGGTCAGTGGCTACTTTTCTTACTCCATGGGCTGCAGAATGTTCATTGTTTGCATTACTTGCAATGCGGGTATTGCTTGGTATGGCAGAAGGTGTGGCTCTTCCTAGCATGAACAAGATGATCTTAAGGTGTGGGGAACTTTCTATTCTTGATGTTCGTTAGGAATTTATACATCCTTGTCTATGATCTAGATTTTTGTTTTGACTGGATATGTTTCTGCATGCATGCCAACTCGATGAATTATGTGGTCCCTTCTTCAAAAGTTGCTCACATAAGTTACTAACTTACTGTTGTTTGGATTTCTTTAATAGATGGTTCCCACAAACGGAAAGGTCCAGAGCTGTTGCACTTGCAATGGGTGGATTTCATATGGGCAGTGCAATTGGACTTATAATTGCCCCTATTATCATGTCTCAGACTGGAGTTTTTGGACCTTTTGTAATATTTGGATTATTCGGCTTCCTTTGGGTTCTGGTGTGGTTATCTGCATCATCAGATAGTCCTCAGCATCATCCTCAAATATCACTGTATGAGTTGAAATACATAGAGAGTAAGGCTCAGGGGCGGTCAAAACCTATGGAAGGGAAAACACCCTTGAGGAGCAGAGAGCTTCCCCCTTTCCGGCTCATACTTTCAAAGTTGCCTGCATGGGCAATAATTGTTGCAAATTCTATGCACAACTGGGTAATTTCTTTAGATTTTATATACTCATTAACCACTTTTGTCTTGCTTGTAAGTGATTGGCTATATCTTGCTTAATGTCAATGTATTGTTTGCATGTATTGGCAGGGATATTTTGTGATTCTATCATGGATGCCAATTTATTTCAACACGGTGAACAATTAGTTGCACTGTCTGGTTCATTTCTATTTTAATCACACGTTTCAATGATAATTTAATTTATCGTTCTATGACTGATAGATTTATCAAGTTGACCTCAAACAAGCAGCATGGTTCAGTGCATTTCCATGGGCGATGATGGCAACTTTAGGATATGTTGCTGGCGCTATCTCAGACATGCTGATTCAGTGGGGTACAAGTGTTACAGTTACTCGTAAGATAATGCAGGTTTGTTAGAGGAAGCAATATAACTTCTATTATGTACTTTATCTTGCCTTCATCTAAAATGAAGAAAATAGTTTCATCAGTGGAAATTGTATTTTAATTTAAAAGTTTTATTGCATTCTAATGAAGTTTGTGATATGTGGATACTTGTGGTTTCCTTCCTATCTATGTTGCATGGATACGGGTATGGTACCGGTACCCGATACGGGTACGGGTACGGGGTACTTAATTTTTTAAAAAAACTAAGGTACAGATACGGCACTATTAAAAAATTATATATATATATATACACAATTATATAGAGCATTCTATATTTTAAAGAGCATTCTAGTGTTTGAGAATAATTTTATTCTAACTATGAGAATGTCATTTATACTCTTCTTCAAAGTAAGGACAATTAAACTACAAACACATACCAGTAGTCGTTGATTTTCTGCATAATATTTTGAGATCCAATATGTGTAGCATAAAAGGCGATCCCCATCATTGCAGTGCTTACCATAAGAGAATCAAGAGTCCATGAAGAAGCATCATTTCAAGAATAACATAAATCATAATAATGAAGTTACAGCAACATGTAAGCAACATGCAAAAAGAAGTAATCAAGAAATAATGAAATAGAGACCTTTTCTGGCCAAGGTGGCAGATTGCAACAGCCTTCACAATCCATATATTATAGGTAAGTAAAGAAAAACATTCACATCCAAGTGGCATTACCGCAATAAAGTCCTTGGTTTGAATAGGTAGCTTGGTTGCTATAACACGTAAGTGTGCACAAGATTTATTTACAATTACCTGAGAAACTTTCAAGTTAGCCCTTTTAAATGCTGAAATATGAAAACGAGATGGAGACAAAATCAGAAAAATAATCCACATACCAGACTAGAAAGTGGAAACTAGAGAATTCGGTACCAACACCAAAAACTTCTCAGAATTCAATAACGAAGTCATTGTCAAGCCTATGTCTAACACTTGACCTTCAATTGAACCAGCCTATACAGGATTAGTAATATTCACGTAACTAAAGAACAATGATATTGCACATTAGAGCCGAACCAGACCTCATGTGCAAAAAAGAGACTCCAGTTGGACAGCCAAACACAAGCTTCTTCAGTGAGCAAGCTATTTTGATGACGGTGATTTTGTTCTTTTCTGATAGACCTAAACTATGCACAAGAATCAAGTAAAAAATCAAGAATGCTTAAAAGATATGGGTGGAAAAGGCTTAGCTGTGATTAAGGAATCTACGAGGGATATCAACTTAAAGTTCGATCGTCCCAAGATTGCACATCATCGGGTTCTGCTAGTAACCCAGAAAACAAAGTAACAGCATAACCAAACAAACGTATAGGAAAACATCAAATCTCCATTAAACACATCAAACTGTTCCCAACAAGCTCTGCAAATACATACCCACAAAGCAAGAAATCCAAACGAAAGACTCTTCTTCAACAGAGGAACTAACCACCGAAACCATAGAGAGTCCCACCTTGCCTCATAGACCACATCCATGGCATGAGAGTACTTACGCTACGCGAGCCTTGGAGTGATGCACGAGATGGTCGGAAGCCCACTTACACTACGCTTGGAGTGATGCACGAGATGGCGGGAGCATGCCAGTCGCCGGTCGTCGGTGGCAGTCCCGACTATGCGCTGAGACGAAGACTGGAGAGAAAGATGCACGGAGATTGGAGAGAGAAATGCACGAGACACGCAGAGGATTGGGGATTAGGGCTTGGGTTGGGCCTTTTATATTTTTCGTTTTGAATCGGGTTGACCCAGATTTGAATGGATCAACCTGATCCATATCGTACCCGATACCGGTACGTGACGTACCCAACGTTGGGTACACGTATTGAAATATATAGATACTTACCAGTATGCCATTCATGGTATGGGTACGTATCATACGTACTCATACGTGTACCCATACCCGGTACGTACCGGATACAGGTATGACGCCAAGAATGGCGTACCCGTGCAACATTGCTTCCTATTGATGACAATTTTCATTTGAAGTTCTATATTGATTAAGCTGACATATGGAACTTGTCCATTGCACCTCCCAGGCTTTGGATTAGAGTTATAACCTTTGGTTATGGTAATTGGAGTTATAAGAAGAGATGAATGCTTTTAGTGCCACTTCTAATAAAGGACCTTGCTGAAATGTACAGTTCCGACACTTTCTTCATAACACGGATAACACCATTTCATGGTAATTGGATGGTCACTAGCATAGAAAGTTTGCTTACAGGCTTTTTTTTGTTTGTTACCCTCAGGGTGATGGTGGTTGTCCATCTTTCCGATGGTTTAACGACTTTTGAAATATTAACTTGATGTCGGCTAGATAGTTGTAATTTATTCTTGGTATAATAACATGAATTTTATTCATAAACACAAATTGATTATTTTGTTTTTAGGAAAAAAGATAGATCGTGTTGAAAAGATTGTAAAGTAATTTCAGGAGAAAACTTAACTACTCAACATCAACTTTTAATAATGGATTTGGACGTAAAAAGTGGACAAAGAAAAATATTCTGCATAGAGCTATTCGGACCTCAAATATGAGAAAAAAGATATATTTAAATAGAAAGTTCTTCAAGGAGATGCTTAGAATTATGTACGTATACCTTATGATATGTGGAATAATATGGCTACACATATTAGAGAAGTGACAAAAGATGTGTTGGGCGTCCTGGCGTAAAAAGAAGCTTTGTGATGGAATGAAGTGGTACAAGATAAAATCAAGGCAAAGAAGGCATGTTACAAATTGCATTATGCCAAGAAGACTAATGAAACTTTGGAGGCTTATAAGAAAGCAAAGAAATAAGCGAAAAAGGTTATTAGTGAAGCAACATCCAAAATTTGAGAGGATTTATATAAAAAGCTTAACTTAAAAAGAAAGTGAAAGAGATATTTAAGAAAATTAAGGATCTTACTTTTGTTAGATGTATCAAAGGTAGGATAAGAAGATTCTAGTGGCGAATGATGATGTAAAAAATATATGGAAAAATTATTTTTATAAGCTTTTTAATGAAAATAAATATGATAGTATTAACTTAGGAGAGTTAGCTAAATCAGAAAAGTATATAAACTGTAATTTCTATTGAAGTATTCAAAAGAACGAAATCAAAGAGGCACTTAAATATATAAAGGTTGGTAAATCTGTAGGACCATACAATATTTCTATAGAAGTATAGAAAATCTTGGGAGAGATTGACTCACTTGGTTCATAAGACTATTTAATGAAATATGAAGAACCCAAAAGTTGCTCGAGAAATGGAGAGCGAGTACACATATACCAATATATAAGAACAAGGGAGACATTCTGAATGGTGCGAATTATAAGGTATTAAATTAGTGAGCCATACTATGAAATTATGGGAAAGAATTATCAAACGTAGATTAAGACAAATATCGAGTACAACAAAGAACCAATTCGGATTCATACCCGTTAGATCTACTATTAAAGCGATTCACCTATTGAGATGTCTTATGGAACATTTTAGACCAAAAAGGAAGAACCTTCACATCATATTTATTGATCTAGAAAAAGCTTACGATAGGGTGCCAAGAGACGTTCTTTCAAGAATCTTAGAAAAGAGAGGAATCCCATTGACATACATAAATATTATAATCAACATATACGATGGTGTAAAAACATGTGTGAGGACTCATAAAGGAATGACAAACTCCTTTTAAGTATATTAGGTTACATGAGGGATGAACTTTAAGCCCATATTTATTTATATTGATCATTGGTGAGTTAACAAAACATATTCAAGATGAAGTACCTTCGTGAATGTTATTTGTAGATGACATTATATTAGTGGATGAGTTTAACGAAAAAGTTAATAGGAAATTAGAACTATGGAGAGAAACGTTAGAAAGTAAAGGCTTCAGACTTAGTAGAACAAAGACAGAATATATGAAATGTAAGTTTGATCATTTGGGTACTTCAGAGGATATAGAAATTAAGATTGACACACATTGCATCCCTCACAAGGAAAGTTTTAAATACCTAAGATCAATTTTTCAAAGTGATTGAAAAATTGATGGAGATGTTACGCATAGAATTAATGCTGGTTGGTTAAAATGGAGATGAGCATCTAGTATTTTGTGTGATAAAAAGATATCAATAAAGTTCAAAAGTAAGTATTATAGAGCAACAATTAGACCTACTATGTTTTATGGTTCTGAGTGTTGGCAGTTAATCATCAACATGTGCAAAAGATATTTGTAGCATAAATGAAGATGTTGAGATGGATGAGCGGTTACACAAGGAAAGACAATATACATAATGAGGTTACTAGAAACAAATTGGGAGTAGCACCAACAAAGGATAAAATAAGAGAAAATTGTTTAAGATGGTTTGTACACGTAGAAAGACGACCCAAGGACGCTCCTGTAAGAAGATATGAAAAACTAGATTGTGAAAACGTTAAAAGAGAAAGAGGACGACCACAAAGTGTTGGAAAGAAATAATAAAGAATGATCTAGTTTATATTGAGTTAACTGCTAGCATGACACATGATAGGGTCATGTGGAAACAAAGAATCCATGTAGCTGACCTATCTAGTATGGGAAAAGGCTTGGTTGTTGTTGTATAATAACATTGAATTTTAACGAGAAATAGTTTCTGCCATATGAAATATGGCCATATCCGAAACACCATTTCATGGTAATTGGATGGTCACTGGCATTGAAAGTTTGCTTACAGGCTTTTTTGTTTCTGGCCCGCAGGGTGATGTTGGCCCTCCATCTTTCCGATGGTTTAATGACTTTTGAAGTATTAACTTGAAGCCTGCCAGATAGTTGTAATTTATTCTTTGTATAATAACATGAAATTTAACCAGAAATAGTGCCATAGAAAATATGGCCAGATCCGTCTGTTGAATGGAATGAAAAAAGTGGCCAGACAGAGCGTGTAACTTTGTTCTTGGTATAATATAATAAATATTAATCTAAAACATCATTTTGCAGTCAATTGGTTTCATCGGCCCTGGAGTTTGCCTTCTTGGATTAAATGCAGCAACGAGTCCGTCTCTTGCATCTGCCTGGCTTACCGCAGCTGTGGGCTTAAGTTCTTTCAGTCATGCTGGTTTTCTTGTCAACATACAAGTCAGTACCCCCAAACTTTAAACTGCCATTTTTGCTTTAAACTGACAGAATTGCATCGTCTTTTTGCTTCCAGGAGATCGCTCCACAATATGCTGGAGTATTACATGGTACCATCTCCTTTCCATTGTCTTTTGCCTTGACCAGCATTTATCTATTCTGATATCTTAATCTCATGTCTTCAAAATATTCACACATGTGGTTGTGAATTTCAATAGGGATGTCCAACACTGGAGGAACGTTGGCAGCTATCTTAGGAACTGTTGGGGCAGGATATTTTGTGGAATTGATGGGCTCTTTCCGTGGTTTCCTAATGCTTACCTCGGTTCTTTATTTCATTTGTGCTCTTTTTTGGAATCTCTTTGCTACTGGAGAGCAGGTAATTTTCAGTGAAAGTTAACATCAACTTCTAGGAAGTTTGTCAGAAATGTAAAATTCAGGTATGAATCATTTTCCATATAGTGTTTCTTTCTAAAGCTTCTGAGTTCAAATGGTTAATCACCAGAGCGAATATGATCAGATGGTTAATCAAGGTAAGTATAGACCAGGAGGGAGTCATTGGATGAGTACTTTCAATATGTTTGCATAGTGAAAAAATAAAACATCTATAGAGGTCTTAATATGAATATACGACTTATTTCACTCTGTAAGAAAAAGGTTGGCGCATTGACCCTGTAACTGTTGCTTTTATGATTGTTTGGACCGTTTGGTCCCATGCAGCAGCAAAGACTGACTGAATTTCAGTAATCATCGAAGCTTGCTACAAATGTGCTGGTTTTCTTTGAATTGTGCTCGATTCGGCCCTGAACTGGATTTGGTTCACCTTTGGTGGATAAACCGCTCAGGTAAACGCCCATTAATTTGATGAATATTTTGGTCTGTAATAGAAAATTGGGTACAATTCAACCAGAACAACGCCATTTGTACAGGTAGAGGTTCATCTGAAACTAGTTATGGTTTTGCTAACTGATTTTGTGGCATCAGTGAGCCGTGAAAATTTTGCACAGCTTGTGAAAATTGTCCTGTGGAATCTATGTAGATAGTTGGGTTTTTTGGTTTGTGGCATCAAGAAAATAGTATAATTTACGCGGGATGGATTCCTTTTAATTTAGCAACTCAGACACCATCCTAATGTTGTATTTTTTTTTTGTTATAAGAGGAGGCCGAAACCTAATGCCCACATCCACGCATGCACCCTCTGGGAGTCAAACTCCCATCAGCAGCAAAGGCGCTAGAGCACCCTGCCGTTGAGCTAATGCTCTTGGTGCTCCTAATGTTGTATTTGCTTTACAGTTCTAGTAGTAGCTTCTTTTCATACTGAAAATGATAGCTTATGTTGAGTTAACTGTTACACGATCAAATTCTATGAAAACAAAGAATCCATGTAGCCGACAATAGGAAAAGGCTTGGTTGTTTTTGTACTTGTTGACTCAAAATGATCCTCATGTAGAGTGTTACTGGAACTCAAAAAGTTGCCCCAACCCATTTTATCCCTTGGCGATTGGGGTTTTACTGTACTTGGTCCTTTACCACATGGTGAACTCAACTCACTATATATCAGAACGCACCTTCTATGAAACTCAACCCGAGCCGATGTCCGCTGATTCATTTGGGGACATAAATAGTCGGTCGCATTATAGCTTGAGCAGGTACAACTAATCAGATAATAGGATAATTGGATTTAAGGGCTGGTTTTAGAACAGATATGAAACACCAATTCTGCTGAGTACTTTCATCAAATACTTTTCAAACTTTGCTTTGTATCACACACACCTGGAGAGTAGAGCTCCTAAACGAAGATATCTGCTCAGAGATCGGCTTCATTTGTTTGGTCCCAACCTCATTCATGTTTGCTTGATGATCTTACCTAAGCTGAGCATGAACAATGTTCATTGGGCTCGGGTCGATTCCTCGATATCTGGAAGAAAGAAAAAGATGTAGGTGATCTTTTTGAGAAAAATCGTGTAAATCTTCCTTCTTATATTCCTTGATTCATCTATGGTTGTGAAATTTGCATGCCCTTTTGGGTAATACCATGATACCTTTGGAGTGGGTTCTGCGAGAAAGCCATCGCCAATGCCGTTAGAGTCAAATGCACCTATGCTGTCTCAATATGACCTGTACAATCAAAACAAACAAAAGTTGATATGCAACGTCTTTAAGATGTGAAATGAAATGTCACTTTTGTTTAAGCTTAATTCGTTATCACCAGATTCTACTTTTCTGATGCAAGTGGTTGTCTATGAATTTCGTTCTGAATATAACGAAGATCACTTTGTTTGTTTGCACGACAACAATCAAAATTCTAAACAGCAATGGTGTTGGTGGACTGATAATTATTCTTTTTGTGCAAAAGAAAAAATAATACAGTGGACTTAGACTATCTTAAATGCATAGAACTTGAGCATATTAAACATCTCCTATGCATTATCTCATGTCGTGTCCATGCCATAGCATTCCACCTTGTCTCTAAATGTTGGTTGGGACCATCTATTATGAAGGTGAAAAAGCCGGTCAAATGGACACTCTTTGGGATGATTGTCATTACCTCTGGGTTGGTGTGTAGTACACTATCTTATCGTTGTCATTATCCGTATGCATAACTCTTCGACGTAGCTCTTTGAAGAGGCATAACTCTTATACCGATTTTTTTTATTATTTTAGAAATTATCCAACAATATGCAAGGTTAGATGTAACGTAAAACGATTTCAAACATCAATTAGAATTCAGCACAAATAAATTTTAAGTCTTTGCTCGCAATCAGATAACTGACAACTTGCCAGCAAGTTCGAGCATGAGTTGTTCAAAAGTAAAATAGATGAGCCAAATCCAAGCAGCCCTTGTTCGGTTCGTTAGTGTGGTTTACCAGCCCAACTACAAAAGTGAACGGACTTGTTACATAAGATTCCAATCGGATTGCAATTTTTGTACAGAATAGCACAGTAGTAAGAGGGATTATTTAAATTTACAAAATAGGGTATCACACGTAAGCACCCTCTTGGGAGTCCAACTCCCGGCCAGCTAGACATGGCCTGTTCGAAACCTTTCCGATGGTGTTCAAAACTGTCTGTAGCCGGAACTGATCGAACCGGTCCCAAAACCGTAACTGAAATCGATGGTTTTAAACTGCGTGTTAAAAGACATGCATAAATTTGTACAGGTATGGTTCAACGGTGAAGAGTGATCAACGGTTTAGTCAGGCAGGAGTTGGAATCCTCCAGGTTGCTAGACGCACTTTTATTGCCGGAGTAGTTTCGGTTTTGAGTTTTAGGTAACCCGGAACCTGACATGTCTACAGCCTGAGAGCGCGCTGCCAGTTGACCTTCACCCGATCAACTAACTATTAATTATGTAATTATATAATGGAGGAACTTGGAGTTGTCCTCTGGTTTTCTCGTTGTGAGGGGTGTGTTGACGATGTAGAAGAAGAAATAGAAGCAACTCCTTCAGCTACCCCTCTTGCATGCCCTCAACAATCTCTTCCAGGTACCTCTCTCCCTCTCTCTCCACATGTTAGATCTGTATTCTCGGATCAATCTTGTTTGCACATCCGAAAGCTGGTTTGATTTTGCAAGATGTATTTGATCAATTACTTCATAGAAGTTATACGCTTCGCGCCTCTTCCAATTTTTGGCTACGTGTCAACGAAATTGGAGCTACGCTTAGCTTCACAAATATCAAAAAAGCAAATATTGACATACTAGATTTTACCAACTCGGGTATCATCTTTATGTGGCACCTTCCCTCTAAAGCTGCCCTGAGCGGACTGATCAAATTGCTTCTTGAGGTTTCCATGATTATACTGTTGGCAGGTTTATCTGCTATTTCTTTTTTCCATCTATCTTCCATCTCATTACTATGATTTCTTGTTCTGCAGTTATACATCTGAGACTAGATAATGTTTGTGGGTTCTAGGACCCAAACTTGTCCTGCCCTTTCTTTCATTCTTCCTTTTTCTGGTTTTGGCTCTGTGATGGCATAGACTATTGGTAGCATATTCGATTAATATACAAGACTTGGTTGGTAAAACTTTGACTTCTGTGTGATTTAAAGTGTCATCTACCTTGGCCTCACTAACTTTGTGCACTGAACATGTTGCGATTTGTTATCTCATTCACAAAAATCATGTGCATTATCTTCGGTTCCTACTTTAGGAACGGAATCCTTCACGAAAGTTGATTTGGATGCTATTGCTGGAAAACTGACGCTTGGTGATGTGAATGAAGGCACTTGCAGTTTTCTTTCTCTAATCCCGAAAACTTACTACAGCTTGAAATATGATGCAAACGTCCTGATTGCAACGCTTGAGGGAAAAGGAAAGAAGGTCTATGGCATGATCACCTGAATGGGAGCATGTACTGTCAACCTTGACCAATATCCAGATACTTTAATTGGCTTCATGGTCCACATTCCTGTTAGAAGATTTCCTGTTGTTTAGAGTGGTCAGCACTGGATCGCATTACATAAGATTGCTATTATATATGTATATTGGACACTGATCTTCGTGAGCCTCTGGCTTTCAAAGATGATGATGAAACGGAATAGTTTTCTGATGCAATTTCAAGTCTTGGCAGTGAGATCGAGGTCATTTTGAAGGACAATAAATTAACAGTTTCTTTTATACTTGCCATGGCGTCCTTCAGAAAATCTAAGTTTACCGCCAGAAGAACCTATGGATGTAGATTGTCAATTCTGCTACTTGGAGCTTTCCTCTTGATTTCAGCTCTTATGACTTTACTGTTTTTCATTATTGGGCTTCCTAAAGTAACACCCAAGGAAGGTAGCTCAGCTTCCTTCAAGCGATCGAAACTAACACAATGGTCAGAAGACGGTTCTCTTGGAATTTTTGGTGAAAAGATGGTTGGGATGCTTGGCGTTGATCTTCCTTTCACAATTTTTGTACCATCAGACGAAGTGTTTGAGGAGGTATTGAAGATTCAAGTTAACAAGAGTGGGGATACAACTGAAAGAGATGTTCTTCTGTCACGCATAGTAGGTTTCAGTGCCGTTCCTCAGCATTTGTTGTCGATTGAGGTGACATATGCTAAAGAGGTTTCTGTATACTCAATTTCAGGATTTAGGTTAGACGTTGCAAAAGATGCCAGTGGAGCTCTTGTGGTTAACAGTGTGCACTCTAAGGTGGTTGATCTAAGAAGAAGAGAGGTAATTGTGCACATCATGAACGGGGTGATCATGGATGCTGAGTTTGAGCAGTCAATTAGGCCAGATGATGAAGATTAGATTGTGGGCAAATGGTTTTGATGTCTTGATTAGGGAGAAACAAATTTTTTGGTGCATTTGTTATTCTATAAATATTACACAAATGATGTGTCAATAAAGATGTCTGGCATATTTCCTGTGCAGCTAAAAACCAATTCCCTTGTTGCCAAACTCTAGCAATGTGATAAAAATGAAGAAGAATGTAAGTAAAGTCACTTGAGAAAGAAAACAACAAAGGTGATAAGTAACCAAGCTCTAAGTTTATACACTTCTAGGGACGTTGAATAATACAAAGAAATAGAAGAAAGGAGCACTTAAATGACACATAGGTACATCATGGCCGGTTTAGAATCGATTCCAATCAAACCAGGCTAGGAACCGGCTGCAACCAGAACATGGAACCGGGAGCAACCTTGTTTGGTGCCGGTTTCATCTCTCATGGAACCAGAACTGGTGGTTTCAAAACCTTTCTCGGGTGGTTTAAGATTCAAACTAGAACCACTTCAGAACCAACGGCTTCAAAATCGGCCACAACCTTGTTCGATTCTGGTTCCAAGTTCGGAGATAATCGAAATTGATGGTATGAACCGAGAGGTTTCCATATCTAGAACCGGTCATGTATAGGTTTTACCTGTTTCAATAAGACAAGTAGCGTGCCAGGTAGCTATTTCAGTGTGCCTCCTGCTCTATAAATGAGAGAATATCCATTTTTCTGCATGGTTTGGTGCGTAGACCATCTTACTTAACAATCTCTCTCTCTCTCTCTCTCTCTCTCTCTCTCTCTCTCTATATATATATATATATATATATATATATATATATATATATCCAAAATTGGTGACTCAGATCATGTCGATGTTAGGCTCCACGTTAAATAATATCAAGTTGCTCGTTGTAGAGGACGGGAGAAACAAATTCACGGCGTCACTGTATGACTTGTTCTACTAGAATGATCAAGAAATGCTTTTTCAGGTGCCAGAATGATGAGAATATGATTCCTCAATTAAAAATCTTCCTCGATAATTCTTAGATGCTTTGAGATAAGAAATTAGATAATTCTTAGATGCTTTGAGATAAGAAATTCGATAATAAGAGAGGATAAAACTTATTCACATCCATATCTAACATAATCACATGGATCAACAAAGGCAACTAGGTGAATTGCACCTTGTGACACCATTCTTCTACCAAAATTACACATCAAATCAATTAATATACTGTTTAATTTTTTCCTTCGGAAGACAAGTGGGTTGGGCAGACCCTTAATAACTCTTAAAAAGTCATGTAGAATTTATATGGTTTCAGTCAGGAGGGTGATCCTTTCATCATTCTTATGTCTTTCAGACAACAAAATTGGATCGATCTGTATGTAGCTATCACAATAAGTAAATAAAAATAATATTTATTTTTATGACTTCTTTCCTCTGGAACAGCTTTTATATAGTTGGTATAAACATATGTAGACGAACTTTAAATGTTTATAACTTAAAGCTGTTATTCTTTCCTTTTTCAGAGAGAGAACAATCATATCTCCTAGTAACGAAGCCTCTGTGCTGCAGAAGCAAATGGCAGAGGAGTCTAAAACAAAAGCTTGAACATCTCGGTAATATCTGGATCACATCATTCAAGAGTGAATTTACTGCCCAATTTTTCTGCTATTGACTGGGTCAGAGTTATTTTTGTTCATGCCGACCAACGAGCCCCGTCAACCAAGTCAAGTTTAGGTGGGGTCCGCATGCTTATGCAAGCATGGATTCTGCTTCTTTGGCAACCCTTTTCGTGATCAACGCTCTCTATAATTAACCACACAGCGAAGTGCTTGAGCTCCATGCAGCAGAGCAGCATTTCCTTTCGCTTGTCTCTGCACCTAGCACAGTTTCGAAAATCATAGTCTATACCTCTCTCTGTGTGTGTGTGAGTCGGTGTGTAACAGAGAATTGTATCAGCAAAAGGGTACGAGCAAGACGGAGTTATATCAATAAATAAGCACAAGCAAGATCTGCCCGGTCAATCTCCAACTAACAACAAACAAGAGAGAAGAGAAGAAGAATTGTGCCGAAAAAGGAGCTATATTTTTCTTCCTGAATCATTTCAAAAGCAGTTCTATTAACTCTTTCATTCTCTTCCTTAGAATGTTGCGGAACACAAGCAAACGTGTTAGTTTTAGTCCAGATATCACTGATCAGAAATGGGCAGTCACGGAACCATATCATATGGAGACTAGGCAGAAGGCATGGACGAAGAGAAGAGGGTTAAGTGCCAACAACTTTTGCTCTGAGCAGCGATCCAAGCAGAATTCCATCTTTACGCCGTTGAAATTTCTTGGACGAGTGGGAGCCACTGCCTCTAGAGCCATTAGTTCCATCGTACTCAGGGCATCAACCTTGAAGCCGGTGGTCACCGAGCCGAGAGTCTCGATTTCTTTACGTGATTCTCACCATAAGGAAGCCATTGAGGATTGCATTGAGTTCATCAACTCTTCTGTGTCAAGATGCAACTCTGTCTCGGAGAGGCCTGGCGATTTATGTGTTTGTTTACCAGCACAAACCCCCAACTCCGAAATCGATCAGAGAATGTTCGAGACAAAATAATAATATTCAAGTTCTAGCCTATGTTCAATAATGGGATATTCTTACTGCCAATTCCAAGGAAATCCAGCAATAATTTCTTGTTGTATCTACTTCTTGAGTGCATTTAATACATGTGCGTGTGTGTTCGTATACTCGTAGCAAGCGAGTTGCACTTATCGTTGGTATTAAAACCAACAGCTGGATGGCTAATTCGATGCTGGAGTCAGCTCTATCCTCCTCACTTTAGAGGGGTGCCAACGTCAACCCCAATATCTTCTTCTCTAGTGATACCTCGATGAGCTTTTTCGGTGAAAGAAAGAATAGGCTGGAGAAGAAAGAGAAGTGCCGCAAAAGCTTGTATAGGTTGCCGGGAAAGAAACCCATATATATATATTGAGAGAGAAAGAGAGTTTATGCTCGTATTGAGATGCTGAATTTTCAAAGCAAAAGCCTGTTCGCACATCATAATCAATGGGTCTCGTACAAAATTTGTTCCATGATAAAACAAAGGCCGTAAAAGCATATAGGGTCAAATCTACAAAAATAAGTCTAGCAAAATATAAAAAAGATGAAATTTCCTACTAAAATTTGAGCTCATATATATTAATTATCTGTATACAAACAAATCACTGAGAAAAACGAGGAAGAACTTGTTAATTTGCTTGAACCAATTCGCCAGCGGCGACTATGTTGGTACTGCTTGTGAAAATCGAAAAAGATGTGATCTGATAGAAGGAGATACAATCTACTGAATGCTTCTTCTCCCCTTTTCCTCTATTATTTGTCTGCTGGATCATTTAATGGAGAACGAAATCGCAACCAAATTGTTCATTTGAGAAGTTCAGCTTCAATTGCAGAAGGATTTTCTCGGGCATGGTCCTACTGGAGATTTAGTTACTTCCATTAATAAGATAAAAAAAAGGGTTGGATTCCGCCTTGTTCTAACCCTCAATTTCATTACTCCATACAATAAAAGTAGACGGGGTGCGACGGAAAACCAATCAAGCGGATTTCTGTTGTTCTATAGCGGGAAGGAGAATTCATATGATTGTTCATAGCGAGAAGGAGAATTCATATGATTGTTTCATTATTGAACTCTTCTGAAATAATTGGTACCCACTCTTCGGATTTGAGCCCGACAACTTCTTGAAATAATGTCGGCAATGAAAACTTCAGCAGACACTTATTACCGACGCACTAAAATAAAGCATGCATGTGAAACACCTAAAGATACAACGGTAGGCTTCACGGGAAACTTCTTGTTTGTCCTTAGTGAAGTTGATTCATATATTGACACTTAAACGGATCAATCTTCTCATGACCTTCATCAAGATCCATAGCAAACATCAGCAAGAGACTGTGAAGCAGTAGAACTCAGTGGAGAGTTGATGTGACACATCGGACTTTCGAAGAGAACTGGAGCCAAACATCCAGATCCACTAAGAGATCTACACGAGTAGCTTTATGAGCAGACCCAAATTCAAATCCATGAATTCACATTTCGAAGCCTGGACATCCAAATGCATTGGCATTTAGATCGTCATTTCATATGCATTGGTGTTATTTGGTTCTAGTGTATTTAAGATTAGAGCCATGCCTTGTCATTTAGAGAAAAGAACAGAAGTGAGAACTACCTCCATTAAACCTAGATGTGGTAGGCTCGGAACCGAAACCAAAACCGACAGTTTCAAACTGTCACTAATTTTCTTATTTATATTTTTTTAGAAGACCCGTTATCACAAACTAGTCGGTAGTTTAAGGGCATTCCCTACTGTTGCAGTTGGTGAAGAGTTCGACTCTTAGAGCACACATTTGCTCTTGCTTTCAAAAAAGAAATTGAACAATTTTGAAACCAAGCAAAAGTTGAGTCGATCTGGGTGTAATCAAACCCAACCAATCTCGACCCAGAGACACGCACAGAATGCCTAGCTCAGTTATGCTATCAAATTCCTTTTCTTTTCTTCGATTAATTTTATATTTTCTCTAAGGTTTATTAAACTTTCTTCTTCTCATGATTTTTAACGTGATTTTTTTTTCAATCAGGTATCGTTAAATGGATCAGGTCGGAATAGCATCTGCAAAACAACCCTCAAGAAGAAACGACTATTTAAGGTCAATCTGTTTTCTACCCGAACCTGAATTGCAGCCCAACCCAAACTTGCTCCGGTGACTCGATTGATTTGCCACTACTACTGTAGGTCATGTAGGAAAATTGAATGAAAAACCTCTTCTTTCGCTTACCTTTTTCTCCTGAGGCTCTTTTATCTTCTTATTGTCATCTTCCCTTTTCTTCCTTCTTCCTCTCAAATCTCCCCTTCTACCTCACGTCTTCCGGAACGTCTCTTGATTTGCCACCATTAAATTTATCGTTTTAATTTTGTTTTGTTTTTCACTATCCATTCGCTACTCTTGACCCCTCTGCGCGTTGCATCTGATCCTCAAAAGACTGATGACCCTTCCACCTTGTACATCGTACCCTTTATCATTCGTAAAAGTATGAGCTACATTTGGCCGTTCAGTGTTATTTGTTGTATTCTGCGTGCTTGGTGATTAAGCATGTTGTCTGCTTCTTGAAGCAATTCATTGCTTTTACTCATCAAACACTTGATCATATCATTGACTGTTATCAAAGCTTGATATATTGCTGTCTTCGTTAATGAAGGAGACGAGTGTCTTTCGGTTTGTTATGCATAAATCACCGAGTATAAGAGTAACTAACATAATCGAACAGCCAAGCTCTTCAAGCCTGAAACGAATGGCTGGCCGAGACTCCTGAAATGATGTCCAAAATGAAAGCATCAATAAGACAACGGTGATTCAAGATAAACAACGGAAGAAGAATTTTGTCTTATGGCTGAACAGACGTGTCTCTTCAATGAGAACGGTGGCATGCTCCACATTATATATTGGGCCTTTGTGAGTAGAAGTGTATGGCTGATTCTGATGACTCTTCTTCCTCTACAGTTAGCACTTACTGTTGCCTTCAGAGGAGGTTTTTAAACTATCTTTTGCGCTCTTTTGGAAAAGAGTTGCAAAACTTATGCCTTGCACTGTCAAAGTCTTGAGCTTGTACAAGAACATCCTTGCATGGCTGGTCTCAAACCCCTCGATAAAGGAGGAGGATTGTTCACGCTTACATAAAACTTTGTCAAACTTATCTAAAAATTTTGATAGGGCTTTGTGGTAACAAAGAATCCATCTAACCGACTTCATCTAGTATGGGAAAAGACTTAGTTGTTGTATATGATAGATTGCATTAGGTTCACACAGACCAAGATCGCTTTACAACAAACTGTCACTACTCATTTAGTGTTAAAATTGAGGTGTTTTGGAGGTTATAAATGTGAAATTTGACTTTTTTATTTTCTGATAACGAGAGGCTGAAGCCTAAAACACACCCCAGGAATCAAATTCATCAGCCTGTCATTTGGGAGTCAGAGAACCCTAACAGACAAGCTAATATTCCGCACGCATAAATTTTGGCTTCCAAGCTTAGATCTTATCACTTTTGAAGGGTGGATGTTGTTTTCTCTCCATAGGAATATGCTAGGATTTTTCATTTTTTGTGAATTTGAATCAGCATCTTGATTGTCATGGTTTGTAATTGACTCATGATTGTGATAAAGTAATCAAAATGGAAGGAATAATATGTTGAACCATTGATAATAGAAGAATTAGATGTACACTGAAATTTATATTCATGATATAGTTTGCTATTGAGTATGCATGATGTTCATTCCTCCTTTATAAGTAGTTGAAATGATGTTATGATATTAATGTAATCTTACTAGCAAAAGGGAGATGATATCCATGTCGAACAAGCCTATGGCCGAGATGCTTGAAAAATTATGTATTTATCAATGGATTATGATGCTAGGATAACAAGATTAAAAGCAGTATTTGAATGAAAAAGTATAGATCAGTGCAGTTGCGACGAATGTACCACATGGGCTTGTGGCATATGTCGGTTGGGACCAATGTTCATGACGAGGGTCGGCAGTGTCCTACGACTTAGCTGAATGTAGTATTGGGTCATGATATTTCTATTAAATAGTGGCTTATATAAATGTATGATGTAAATGCATATACATGGTCATCTAATTGTATTTATCCAGATTAAGTCATATATAATATATTGGGGGTTTTGGTATCTTGAGTGGCAACCAGATTCTATAGCAAGGTGGTATCATCATGGAAATGGCATAAATTGTTGGATCTGATGTTGGTTTGGTGTTTGATTCGTGAGTGGTATTCATCTTGAGTTTCATGCAGAGCCGAATAGCAACAAATTGAGTCTTGTGCTTGGGCTCTCTCTCTCTCTCTCTCTCTCTCTCTCTCTCTCTCTCTCTCTCTCTCTCTCTCTCTCTCTCTCTCTCTCTCTCTCTCTCATGCTAAAGTTTTTTATTCGATTTGAGTCCATAGAAGCATAATTTTATATTAATGGGGGTTTCACATTTGATACATAACAGAACTTGAAACTACGAGTATCAAAAATCAAGGTCCAGTTCTCTTGAAACCTTTAATCAAACACACTAACAGTATAAAATTTGGCTCCGATAATAATGTTTCATGAAATTGTGTATAAGTGCACAATTACATGTTCTACGAGTTATCATGTTCTGGTGTTAACGAAAACTTATATAATGGTTAGCTTATGGACTTCTATTGGCAACACGGAAGTTGGCACTCAGTAGGGATGTTCAAGGAACCAATCAAGACCGAACCAGACTGGTTCCAAATATTAACGATTTGGTTTAGTTCAGCTCTAAAAGGGAAACACGGTTTGGTTAATGGTTCCAAGGTTAGAACCGAACCATGTGAACCAATCAGATGAATTGTTGGATATGAGCACCACCTGTATGTATTCGTTAAATTTGAATTGTTGAATATGCATGAAATTCTATACTATATGGAGTGATGTATGATTTATTTAGATTTTGATGAGATTGTCATTTGATTGTATCCTTTTCTTTGTACTTGGAATCGGATCAACTTGAGATCCATAGGTCTTTCACAAACAAAACTTGAGAACCGCAGTTGGTACATTAGTTAGAATTCTTTGTTGTATTTAGAGATTATATTTATCAATTTATATGCTTATAAGTCTTATTTGGGGCCGGATTCGAAGTACAGCTTGCACAAATACACACAGAGGGAATTACATTAGTTAGGCCCGACTCCTGGGCCTGATTCTCTCTCTCTCTCTCTCTCTCTCTCTCTCTCTCTCTCCTGCCAAGCCACTTGAAAGTAGGCATGATGGTTTGGAACATCCAAAACTGGGTGAAATCGGGTCCAGAACTGTGAACCTCTTTGTTGGGTTTCAGTTTCATTATGGAACATTGAATAATTTTTTTTATTTTTCTTTAAAATTTATTTTTTTAATTTTTACTGGTTTCGAATGGTTTAAGACTCAAATTTGAACCGCTCTTCAATCAGCCCCGAGCTGTTTCGATGACTGTTCCAAGTTCTGAATTAACTGAAACCGATCATGTCTACTTAAAAATAAGACCATACAATGAGAGTATTGGCCCACCTGCAGGTCTCTCTATTCCATAATATGCAAGCATGAGTTCGATTCCCAAGGAGTGCATATCTGGCTCGGCGAAAAAGAGAGAAAATAAGCTCATGCATAACACCAACCAAAAGCCTCGTCAAGAATGCACATAGAAGGGGTCAAACTTGCGCGAAGAACAATTAATTGCACATAGGAAAACCTTTCTGTAGGAGCAGCGCTACCTAAACCTTTCCTTCAGAAGCAACAGTTTGAGAAAATGAAACTCTGCAGAAATTTCTTATGGCGAACATGGTTGCTGGTGGCTTGATATGCATTGGGCTATCCTTTTCTCAAAGCTGCTTAGTGGCGGACCGACTTTAGGGCGAGGTGAGACATATCTGTCACTTTAAATCTTAAAATTCTTGGGTGCAGACGCTACTACACCAGACCGAACCAAGAGAAAGAAAAAGATGATAAAGCCACGAAAAGAAACTAAGGAGAAAAAGGAGCAACTAAAATATTCACTGGATCCATCTTTGTCATTTCGTCCTTGGCACAAATTATTGCAGTAGTAGGTAAAACACACATGCATACACACAACACACATGGATATACAAATGCAATCACAAAGCGCACTAGCAAACACATGGATATTGCAGTAGTATGTACATCGTGATGCACAGGGACGAGCAACGATACGAGAGAAAGAAAAGTACAGATGAAAGGCAGGAGCAGAGAAAAGTGAGGTGGATCGGTAGAAATCATCACGGTCTGGATTTGAACGGAATAGCCCTGATCACAATTTGGTGGTAAACTGCAGCTAGCGCAGCTCCAATGAAGGGTCCAACCCAAAATATCCACTGCAGAAGTTGCACGCACAAACCAATATTAGAGTTATGTTACATACTAAAGAAGGATTATCTTAGATGCTTAATGATTTTTCTCGGTTAATGACAAGAAGTCAAGAGATGAAGAGAAAAGTACATGATCATCCCAAGCTCTGCCATTGTTGTAGATGATGGCAGCTCCGAGACTTCTGGCCGGGTTTATGCCAGTTCCTGTGATGGGTATGGTGGCCAAGTGAACAAGGAAGACTGCGAATCCAATGGGCAGCGGAGCCAATATCTGTTCATCACCATGAAATCATGAACAATCTTTAAAACAATCCTTAACAACGCAAGAATAAAAACCAGACTGTCATGATTTTAGAACTCACAAACACGATCAAGCACTACCACCTTAAGTTGGAAGATGGAGCGTAAAAGGGAAAAAATCATTTATAACCGAAAGCAAATTATAATTTATTGTGTAGATAGACTTACGGGAACGTGAGAATCCCTAGCGTTTCTCTTGGCATCGGTGGCGGAGAAGACAGTATAGACAAGCACGAAGGTGCCGACGATCTCAGCGCCGAGGCCGTCTCCCTTGGTGTAACCCTTGTTGACGACGTTGGCACCACCGCCATTGGTGTCATAGAATGATGCCCCCTTGTAGCCCTTGACGACGCCGGCGCCGCAGATGGCACCCAAGCACTGCATGACGATGTAGAACAGGGCCCTTACGAGGGAGAGTTTCCGGGCAAGGAGGAGGCCGAAGGTGACAGCCGGGTTGATGTGGCCGCCGGAGATGCCGGCCGTGCAGTAGACTAGTGCGAAGATCATGCCACCGAAGGCCCAGGCAATGCCCTGGATGCCAACGGTGTTGCAGAGGCCGGTGCGAGAGCTCTTGACGCCCATCACGGTGAGGATCGTGATGTAGAGGAAGAGGAATGTGGCCATGAACTCGGCGATCCCTGCCCTCCAGAAGGACCATGACTTGAGCTCCTCCGGCTCGAAGAGGAGAGCCGCCGGTGGTTCCTTGTAGTCCTTGCCCTGGCTCTGCGCCGCCGTGCCGATCGGTTGCCTCTCTGAGAACTTGTTCGCACCCAACCTCACATCTTCTTCCTTCCCCTCCATTACTGTTACTGTGAAGTAAAATTTCTACATACTCTTCTCGTTCTTTTTCTCTGTTGCTGCTTGGTTCAGCTGCTCTACCGATCATGCAGAGAGGGAGAGGATTTATAGGTGCATTAAGGCATGCAAGATGACTTTCTCTTGGCCTGTGATCAATCTGTGTTCCCGTGTTGCTTACGTCCCCAGTTCCATATGCTTACTGGTAATTAATCAAGTTACATCTTGGAGTTAGTAAAAATGTTAGCTATAAAAATAAAATTCCCTTCTTTTTGTTGGTTCCTGGTTTTATGGATTATCTTGATCTTCTTCCTTCATCTTTTGGTGGAAAAATGGAGCGGAATGAGGATAAGTTTCTCCTGTGAAAAATATAATTTTGCTTTTACCATGGCTTTTGTTTATTGTTATGAATGCTCTGGAAACTGTTTGTGACGTAATGAGACACTTTTGGTTTCATTGCATCAAGAAATCTTTGCCATGCGAATATTGAAGACGTGAGTGGTGACCACTCGACACTATTTCTGCGGCCAGAAGAAAGGAGATGGTCTGAGGGTCCCCAAAAGAATGCATCCCAGCCATTGAGACGACCGACTTTCGCCGTCCATTACCTAATCCTCCACTCATGGGCGACTAACCCTTAGTTCGTTAATCATTAATAATTGTTAAGCTGAACAAGATAATCATAAACAAATGCAAAGAATAAGAAAATATGCACGAACCTTCAAGTTCAGCCACGTATTGGGAAATTAGTCTCTCTGGAGCGTTCGAAATCTGATAAGACTTCCATGCTACGTCACTCTCTTTCTGCTACCTGTGTACTATATTCATCACAGATAACATCACTCTCTCTCTCTCTCTTTGAGAGTCAAATTTTCAACAGGCCGATGACAACGAAATAAAGGAAGCAGACGAGGAGACAAGCCGTCCTTATCTATTGAAATGAGCTAACGTGGTGTCCAACAGAACGTCTGTTACCATCTTCCTTTCCGATAGATATTGATAGGATGAAAGACGGATTCTCTTGCCATGAAAATATTCATGCGCAAGATCTTGATCGTGGAGGACTCAGAGTATTGGCTCATTTGGCAGAGCTCTTTGAGTCCCACACTGTGGTGGCCAGTTCGATTTCTGAGGGGTGCATGTCTACGAATGTGTTAGGCTTCCGCCTCTCTTTGTGCCATAAATTGACTATTTTTATACCTTCGCCACCATTACTGATTGTTATCACCATAACCATCCACTACTGCCTCATCCAAAGATCTTTTTTTCTCTTGCACATAATAGTTTTATTCGATAAACGAATATAAAAACATCAAACAGGTCTGGGCCATGAAGTTCACATTTTTGCGTGTTGAAGGTCTAGATGAATCCAAGTGTAACACATTTCGGATAGGTAATGCTTCGGAATTGTGGAGTTCAGCAAAATATTGATTCGTTTTTCATAAATAATTAGGTAGGGTAGGATCCATTTGATCATTGATTACCATTATCCGTAGATTTAAGCTAATTAGAAAACTTATAAATGTAATATACGATTTTGGAGTAAGTGGGAGCGTCCTGATTCATGCCATAAACTTTCAGAGCTTATACAAGCCGAACTGAATCAAGAACGCATTGTTCGTGTTCGACTCGATTAGCTTAAACAGTTATCTTTACATAATTACCTTGTGATTTGTAGAGCTACCAAATACTCGATGTTTGCATTAAGCATCACGTAGAAACGGCTAGGCAATAAAACAAGGAAATGGCCCATAACGCATCAAAAACTCAGAATGACAAAACTTAGACTTGCAGCAGAATTGCATCAGCTGTTGTATACATGTTTAAACGGTTAATACATGGATAGTCGCAAATAAGGGGGCGAAATTGGACAAGAATACAGACGTAGTTGACACTAATTTGATGTTGCCTAAAGAATTCGAAGACGGAAAATCTCAGTTTCCTAAATATAACCAAGGGAAAGGCAACACCTTGCAGGCAAAAATGTATTTTTCCCAAGCCTTCAAACATTCTCTTCCCCACCAAGCCTGGAGGTTTCTTCGGTAGTCCCTGTGGCACCAGTCTTCTCTGCTAACCTTTCTTCTAGAGCCCGCGCACCACGTTGTCTGAAAATATATTTTTGAGATTGAGAGTTCCAGTCGATCTTTGAAAGGTCAATGAAGATGGTGAACAAGCGCCAAAGAGAATGAGGGAAAAAGCAATCATTAACTCAAGCTAGTAGGCAGACAACTCCACTCACGTTCTGCAATCAAATGTCGATGAAATATTAACAGAATTTTGAAGAGATTCGTGATTGAATCATTGAGGTGTGGTTAAGACCATTTTACAACCAGATAACTCAAAATCACCAAACCTCACAGCAGTGGTGCACATTGATCTTTCTATTGCAAATCTGCCTTACATCTTGCTATTTGAATCTGCCTTATGAATCTCAAACAAGTGCCTTCAATAGGATACTTTGTAAATATAGCATGCTACATAGCAACAGTGCATCAAACACCTGTAAGATCAACTTCGTGCTGATAAAGTAGATAAATTAGAAATCACCTCCTCCTAGATGCCTCTATAGGGTCAGAACCAGGCAATGGCGTATCCCCCAATGTATGACCTTTGGGTTGATTGGATGCATCAGATCTTCCACAAAACAGACGATCACAAATAATGGCAACGGGATCCACAAGGGGCCTGCAGAGGATAACAACAAAGAGCAACACAGTGAAAACTGAGACAAATTATTCTGGTTGAGATGCATGACAAGGAAAAGATGGAACGCAAGTCACACTGTCACAGTACCTCAAGAATTCAGGGAAAAATGTGGCAAAGGCAAACTCATCACTCGGGTCACCCTTGAGAGCTGTCTCTGGCTTTTTCTGAAGATACCTCAAGTAAATCCAACTCATGTATGTGCCAAATATTACAACAGGAAGGTAAGTTGAAGATTCCACCACAAAGAAGCTCATGATGATCGATGCCAATACAAGAAGTGATGGCAACCACTGAAAGTGATTGTTAAAGGAAAAAAAATATTAGAAAATATCACCCAGTTAACTTGAAACCAATGAAGAATACCCATCAACAGTAGGGAAGATTTAAACCTTTGCCGTAAACTTCAGAACAAAAAGTACTGAAAGCTCTTGATCAGGTATGATTTGCTTGATACCCACAAGAAACCCTGAGATAATAGCCTGAAACCCAGATATCGGAGTGTAGCTGCCAAAACAAATTTGTGCAGTCATTTCTCAAGGGAAGAAACATCTTGTATTCCCATATAAAAAAGCATACAATAAGATCATGCAGCAAGCTATTAAAGGCCACTAGAACTATTGAAAGGAGGGAAAAGAAACAGTAACCGACCCAATCTTATATTACAAACCAAACATTAGTTTGTTTACGTTGAAACAGAAAAATTGGTCCATGTGTGAGTGTACATGTCTGTGTGCATGTACATGCACATTATATGAAGTAAGCATTTAATTTGATGCTACAAAGGCAGATATAAACTAAAATTGCAAATGATGTAAAACAAGGATGAACCAACCAAACAGTAAATAGTACAAGTACTCCACACATATTTGGGAACATAAGACCAAAAACATTGGTTCTTGAAGAACATGATGATACTTACAGAAAAGTTTCCTGCCTTGTTATGTAGTATAAAGCGATCTCAGTGATGAAGACACAAATTGATGTTAATATATTGACTATGATAATGAACTTCAAGAACTCCCTCGAACCCCATATAGGTTCTAGCAGTTTGCCAATGAAAAGAAGAGCAATGATGCTGATGACCAACTGCCAAACCACAGTATACACAAATGAACCACTTCTACAGCAAGTTGCATATGAGAACCATAGAACGCAAAAAAGTAATATATGGAATGATTAGTTCCATTAAGCAGGAAATATTAAATGATGAATGCCCCTATATGTTGCAATAATGACCGACTCTCTCTCTCATGAAAAAATAAATACAAAAAGGATAGAAGATGCATTAGTAAATGCAGATAACAAAGTACATTTGATGCTAGAATGGTTTGGAAAGCAACATACTCATACCCCAACAACTGATTGCTCGACATAACCTGCTGTCAAAAGATTCCAAGCAAAAGGTATGGTCCTGTAAAATCAATTGTTATAAGCAAATGCCTCAGTTCATGTATTTAAGGAAACGTAAGACGGTAAGAGAGAAGTTCTCCCACTGCAGCTCCATAAACGGATGCATTGCAGTCCTCACTTGACAGAAACCCAGGGAAAACAAAAACAAAGAAAAGAAAAAAGAAATAAACTCTCTTACTACCACAACATCTGCACTTAGTTTTTGGATATCGTAAACAAACAGGTTGCAGTTCTTGCATTGAAAAAGGAAAGGAAAAAGGATGGATATTTGTTATAGCAGAACGAGCAATATGGCAAAGCAAGATGAGAAACACAAGTCAGAGGAAGATGTTAATTGCATATTCGAACTGATACACTAGAGCAACCAGAGGAAACATTCTTTGAACAGAACGTGTTAGACAAAATCAAACTCAATTCTGAATCCTTGTCAAGCCATGAAATCAATAGAGGCACACATATAGATAGACAGAGATACATAGTACCTATTAACTTTGCATATTCAAAACCTAAAGAATTCTATAGTGGCTGCAATGTCTTGGCCTCTAATTATTGAGGTTCACAGATAGAAAACTCTTGAGTTGTTCCAGTGTCTATATTCATCTAAGATGAGACCTTTTCTGTCACCTTGCGTATAAACAAATACACTATATATATATATATATATATATATAGAGAGAGAGAGAGAGATGTTACGTAGAACTCTTTTGTTTTTTGAGGCAAAAGGAGAGACCGTCCTATTCCATTCTAGATTGCATGCCTTAAAAGCATCTTAAAAAAGCCAAAAGGAAGAGGAAATTGACATGATGAAATAAAGCAAGCTTGTGTATACAGAACATGACAATCATACCTTGCAGGAATAAGTGCAAGATAAGAAACTGCTGGAGGGAAAATCTGAAGCACAGTATATCCAACAACAAGTAACACAGCTAATCCTTTACAGAGATTGGTGAATCCAGAGAAGTTGCTACTCTGCCATGAAGAAGGAAAGTGATCTTTCAGTCAAATGATACCAACATTAGCTGCTTAAGGACAACAGCACATCATTCTCCAATTAAGAGTACAGAGTCTACAGACTACCAGGCTATGCATGTACAGAGCAAATTATGACTAGTAGCATTACTATAATTGACAGTTAAACTACATTATCTTTAACATTCATCAGGAATGTTATCCAATAACCTTCTCTTGTTTATTATCATATCCTTATTTAACTGATTTCCACGAATAGAATGCATATAGAAAAGAGGTTGTAGTTGTACATCAAAAGTTGGTCAAGGCAACCAGCTGTCTTAGAAGTGAAAGGATCCAGCTGCATCAAGTAACTTAATGTGGGTTTCAGTAAGATTGGTGCAGTTATCATTTCCTTCCAACTTTGTGATGCTTGCTCGACACCTTCTCGAGCATAACTGAAATCAGCAACTAAGATTGAGCTGAAACCAGTCAAATGTTGCTTTACTATCTCTATATTACATTTGAGGAGAAGGAAATTTTCATCAGAAATCCACTATTCCCTCATTCAAACTTTTATTTGAACATCTTCAATGAGTCATGGCCTAACATTGCCTAAGCAAAAGCAATTAAAACTGCCTTTAGCTTAAGGTGAAAGTGACCTCTATTCGAGAAAAAATTGAGGTGTCACCACTAAAAGATGAAACGAGCAACACGTGATTAAGATGGCTTGCACATTAGCAGAGATAACCAAGTACAACTCCAGTGAAAATGTGTGAGAAGTTACATAAGGAACCCTAGAAAAGAGGCAGGGGAAGAACTCAGAAATGTTTGAAGATAAAAATGATCTTGCTTGTTTGGAGTTACATGTGAACATGACGCAACATCAAGCATAATGCCAAGAAAGGATCCATCTAACTGACCGCACCTAGTCTTGGAGAAGACTTGGTTTTGGTTTTTGCTGTGTTGGACATGGAAGTAGAGCTAGAATTTTTCCTATGAAGCTAGACACTCCCACTATTTCTTACATATAGGTATTACACAATGTCATCTATGGTTTGACAAATACATGCTGCTTATGCAGAATGAATCAGAAAATTCCTGAAATCTACTTACTCAATGCCAAATTGTCAAAGCAATTATGGAAGGTGACGACAATGACGATACAACCCGCGCAACACCCTCCATGACCCAACAAATCCTTTAAATGCACTCAGCCACTCAGCGCACAAGAGAATTGAGTACCAGTGCAACACGATCCATGAGGTGCCTAACACACGAGTTAGCTTCAAGAAGATGGGTGCAAAGAACATATGCTCGGTTATGCTAGGACCTGCATGAAAGGTGTCATGGGCCCCAATCATGGTGTCATCAACATGCCTAACTCACTGAGACGAATCTGAATCCACAACCCATACATGTTTGTCATCCAAGACCCATTGAAACAAGGAGCTGGATGTCATATGACCAACCAGCATTTTAATACCACTCTTGAGTTTAAGTAAAGCCAGATTTGAATTTGTATTTCAAACTGCTGCTCCTCCAACCAATTGAATTGTGTTGGGTGTTGGGTGGTTGGTTAATAAGTTAGATGTTGGACTTAAATCAGGTGTAATTTGAATCCAAAGAGTGTTGATTTGAGGTGTATGAAGAGGGAGTTTCCCTCTTATTTCATGTTCTTTTGTTGAATTAATCTCTGTCCTCTTATTTACATTTGTTATTCCAAGTTGCTAAACTGGCCAAGCTGTTGTGTCGAGCTTAGTCCTTAAGGTGTCAACTTCATCCAAGGACTTGCTACCTCAAGGCACGATGATCATCTATGTCACACGGGTGCGGGTGCAGGTACGGGTGCAGGATACGGAAAATTTCAAATTTTTTGGGTGTGGTGATACGGCTAGGGTATATAATATTATATATTATATATAATATTCAAGCTACAACAAGTGAGACATCAATTAACATATGTATATGACAATAGCAAGTACACAACTTTATATTAAAGCAAAACACATAAATGGTAAACAACTACTAATTTCATCATAATACACAAATCAATCTTCACTATCCAGACTCATTTATCCAAAAAGACCCCGAACTTCAAAATCAATACGAGATTTTGAAGCGTGGAATATCCACACAAAAGGAAGTGAAGAAAGTCCCTGTTGAGATATTTTTCTCTATTCATTGGTGGAGTTTCACGGGAGATGATAGAAGACAAGCTAAAGGAGCATTTTGGAAACTATAGTGAGGTAACTCAAGTGGTCATCATGGGAGATAAGGTCACGAGTCGACTAAGAGTCTTCGGTTTCATCGTCTTCACGGATTACTCCCTTTTTGATCGGGTTGTACAGGATAAATACACTATAGACGGTAGAACCGTGAGTTACAAATCTTTTTTTTTTTGTATTTTTTTTTCATACCGCACCGACACGGTGTCGGTGTCGCACCCATGTCGAGGTCGACATCCCACCCCTTAGAAGTGTCCGTGTGACTTAGATGATCATATTCCGCTGCTAAATTAAGTATTGCTCAACATCATAGAACAGCATCTATACACAAAGCCAGTATCATCTCATCTTCCTACAGTTATTTGGTTCACAGCTAAACACTCAAATTCACCACAACTAAGTTTCTATCATATTTCCTGACCCATCTATCTTGCCTACTGATTTGTGGCCCAAAGTCGTCAATTGTGGAACCCATTTCCTATCCATCTACGTTTTAGCTGTCTTAGCAAGTTTGCCCAGGATTCTGACCGCAACTTTTTGTATCGGTAGGAACTCAGAAGCACCCTGCAATTAAACCAAGGGTTCTGTATCCACTTGCTATACAAAGATTTCGATGACCATGGATTTGAAAATTCAGAAAAATCCAGCACTGATGAGACTCCACAACTTTCTTTTGTTTTGTGAAAACCTGTTTGGTTGTGAGCAATCCAAGATACCATATTGTTTTTCCAAGGATCACGACCACAATAAATGACGTTTAAAAGTTCCACAAAACGCAAACTGTAGGCATTATAATGTGTCACTCGTTATGGTATCCTATGGGGGCAAAGACCAATTTGAACAATTAATAAGTGACTTTCACTGCTCTCTCTCTCTCCACGACAAACTGTTCTCTATCGGATATATCCGGTGTCTATTGAAACTTGAAAAGTAGTGAGACCTTTGGGAACCTACCGGCCTACTAATGACCAAGGTGGACTAGGATAGCGAAAGCGAGAGCAGAGAAAATAATATCAGCAATGCATCCAATTTCCAGATCTCCAATGCTTAAAGCAAGATAATAGTGCCGTCTGGGGATGGATATAAGCCTACCAGGCGTAAGCACCATGGTCTAATGGACAGAAAACCTATACCGCATTACCAAGAAAACTGAAATTGGAAGTCATAAGAAAAATGCACATATCGACGATGCTTTGGCCAGATCAGCGTAAAATTCAAGTCATAAATGTCTAAGACATCGCCTACATCTCGGGATCTAATGAAAAACTCAAGGAACAAATCACGGCAAAAACAGGCAAAGATCATAATTACTCCCGTTGGCTTACAAGTATTCTCGATGAAGACATCAATTTTGGGGATTCCTTACATGAGTTCGTGATAACCGTTATCAAAATAGATACAGTTCAATCTTGAGCAATGATAGCAATTCGCGGGACATAGAGGAGAGAACGCCGGGAAATCGAGAGAGGGGCGTACCGTCAGAGAGGAGGGTGGACTGTTCTCCATGGACGTCCCGCCGGAATGATGCAGCGACAGCAACCTCTTTTGAGACGGAAGCGCTCTCTCTGAAGATGAACAACGAGAAAGAAGAAGACCGACCTTCGTTCCGTCGCCGTTCCTCCCAAAACGAGGCGTTTACCCGTACAGTAAATCTTTACGAAAAAGCCCTTGTATATTTGTATAAATTGCTAAAAGGCCTTCTGACGATTAGGAGGTCGACTCAACAGTTAATAGTTATGAGTTCGATACCCGGGGGTGCATCTAGCGTAGCAAAACGGGAACCTCATACTCTCTCTCTTTTGGCTGTGCATTGGTTGGTTTGGATCAACCAAATACTGAAAACTGAATCAAAGAAGTACTAAAGAACCCGGGATAATGCAGGTGGTTCAATTCGGTTTTCGGTTATAATTGGTTTCCTCTAAACCCTTGTCAAAGCCCAATATCAATTGAATTTTAAGCCTCTCAAACCAAGCAAAGCCGAAATAAGAAATCACTGAATTTGTTTAAATGTTAGAACCGAAATTTTTTAAAAAATGAACTGAACTTGGGGAAAAAAAGGTCAGTTCAGTTTGGCTTTTGAGTTGTAACCAAGGTTTGGATCACTAACTTAACTTGGTCACTTCATATGAGATTAAGATCGGTCTCAAATTGTAAAAGATATGCATTGATGTGTGCGTCCAATGGTAGGACGCTTTGACGCCCTTGCTCTTGCTCCTGGTGGGGAGTTCGATTCCGGGGGTTGGGCTTTTGGCCTTTCTTTGTAACCAGAAAAAAGTATGCTCGTGTGTGTACATTAAGGTAAAAAGTACTCAATCGGTAGCTCAACAGCGGGCTGCACTGACGCCCTTTTCGCGGGCGAGGGTGCGATTGCTCAAGGGTACATGGCTTAGGCTTAGCGCTCGGCCTGATTAGAGGATTGACTTACAAATAGGGATGTTCTTATGGAGGGGATCTACTTCTTCTCGCCTGTTTCAAATGGAGTGGATTTAGAGAGTGTGAAAACAAGGCACAGAGACGACGAGAACGAGTAGAATGTTGAAACTCCCGACCGAGATTGGGACGAGAACAGCAGGTTCCAGCCCCTATTCCTCCTCCATCGATTCTAAAAAGTTTAGGCTTCTGTGAGTCATGGATATGTCAATATGGACTGGGCCGCCTTGCAGGGCTGCAGGCCGGGCCGGCTCATATATTATATATATATATATTTTTCAATTACATATATATACTATATTATATGTATAATGTATAATTTTTTATTACATGTGTGTATATATATAGTATATACAGCGGCTCATATATATATATGTATATATATATATAAATGTGTATACATATATGTATATATCTATACTATATATATGTATAGTTTTTTTCAATTACATATATATACTATATTATATGTATAATGTATAACTTTTTATTACATGTGTGTATATGTAGTATATACAGCGGCTCTTATATATATATATATATATATATATATATATATATATATATATATATATATATATATATGTGTGTGTGTGTGTATACATATAAATATATATATATATATATATATATATATATATATACTATATATGTATAGCTTTTTCAATTACATATATACTATATTATATGTATAATGTATATTTTTTTATTATATGTGTGTGTATATATAGTATATACGGCTCATATATATATAAATGTGTGTACATATAAATATATATACATACATATATGTATATATCTATACTCTATATATGTATAGTTTTTTCAATTACATGTATATATAATATAGTTTTCATTATATATAAATGTGTATGTGTATATGTATATGGCTTATTGAAGCTTAAAAAGTTGTGGTTGAATTTGAATTTTAAGTAGATTTGGATCGGGTCTTAAGACCCGATCTAATATCCAACATACCTTCTGCCCGAACCACATCAGCCCTAGGACATTGTGGGCATATTCTCTGATTTAACCCTGTATGAGAAAATGTCAAAAGTGGGTAGGATCCAATTTTCTCGAGATGGGTTCCCACGAGAATCTATAACGATACGGAGACGAGACGACGGCCTTCTTAGTCCTCATCGTCTCGGGGATAAGAGTGGAGACTTTGATTTGTGATCCCGCTCCGTCTCATGAACATCCTTACTCACAAATTTGAAAGTGGGGAGTTTCATACCTGAATCATGGGCACTATAGTCCCATATATAAGGCTGAATATATATATATATATATATATATATATGGGATTTAGTGCCCATGATTTCCATGTTTTCCATGTATTTCTTGTTGGGAGATCATCTTTTTGATTGCATTAAGGAGCTTGCATCTTCTCCTTGAATAAAGTTTATAATTTTTATAATTAAAAAACAACTAGAAACTATTTCTTTTTTGTTTTGTGGGTTGCAAGGAACTCCCCTAGGAGTCGAACTCCAAACACGAGCAAGGGCATCAAAGCGCCCCACACCACCTTCCTTTGAGCTGACGCATTGAATGCAACTAACAACTATTTTAATCTAGACTGTTTTGATTAGAGAATTAAATAGTTTAAAAAATAAAATAGTTGTTTAAAAAATATAAAATATATCATATAGTTTTTCATTTTTTCATATAGATCATCCATCTATATAATTCCCCGATCGTCCGAATTAACATATAGATAATCTAACGTTGATGGGAGTCTTCAACTCACATACTCTCCTTTTCTCTCTCTCTCTCTCTCTCCTATATATATATATTATATATATATATATATATATATATATTATATTTATATTTTGTGGGTTTGGATGCCTGAGGTTGGTTCTTTTGAGCCGAACCGACCCAGTCAAATCCAAATATCGGTTAACCTGATTTTGACCCGGACCCGAAACGCGAAGCGACACGATTTGCCACCCCTAGCTGCCAGCCTTTCGGAGGAGACGGATGGCGGGAAGAGGGGCATGATTATTGCCATGTGGGGAGGGTGATTTCCCGCCAAAACAATGCTTCATCAGTCCTCACCCGAGCCACAGAGAGACGTAAACCCACCTGTCCATCTCCGTCGCGGCAACACCCTAAACCCACCTCCCTCAATCGTGTAAATCGATGGCGAATGCCGCCAGTTCCCCCGTCTCCACCCCTAGAAGGAGCGCTCGGAAGGCTGCGATTGCCGGTGACCATCCCCCATCCACGTCAATTACTCGGAAAAGAGGCCTATCCCAGGATCCCGCAACTCCTCCTTCTAGTCACAAACGATTGGATTCCCGATCGAGCAACACCGACTCACCTTTTCGGACTCCGGACTCCTCCGGCAAACACACCAAAGGAGGACTTGGCACTCCGACAAAAGTAGGTTAATTCACCTATTTTTTGCTTCTTGCTCCTAGAAATTTTTTGTTCATGGAGAGGTGATTTCAGGTCTGCTGCAAAATCAACTCTCCGAGGAAGAGATTGCTCGATGTGCTCGATCAAAAGCCCGAATGGAATCCCAGAGGCAAGAACTCCCATCCGAATCTTTTTCTCCCCGTTTAGCACGATCGTGAACCTCTTGGGTTTTTCTGCTTCCATCTTGTTCTGAATACGTGAAGATTTTTCAGACTCCTCGCATCTGAACGCTGTCAAGGCGGCCCTGCATGTCTCTACGGTGCCTGCCGACGCGACATGCCGCGAAGAACAGCAGGAGAAAGTGTTCCGGTTTTGTAAGGACTGCATACAACAAGAGAAGTCAGGGAGCCTATATGTTTCAGGATCCCCCGGGACGGGGAAGTCTCTGGTGATGGAGAAAGTCAAGTTTCTTGCTGCAGATTGGGCGAAGGAGGTGATTGTCTTTTCTCTTTATCTGATTTTGCTCAATTGGTCGACGATGGGTCTTAGGAAATTACCCCAGGGATTTAGCATCCCTGCCGTGGACTGAGGGGAGAAAGTCAGGAAGTTGTGAAAGCTTCAAATTCCTCTCCTCATAAAGTTTTTCCCATCAAGCTTCCTTTATAAAACCGTCTACCGTCTACGCCGCGCATGCGCGTTAGCTCCATTTTTGCACTATTCTTTCTGTTATTTAACACAGTGTGTTGCACTTCGTTTCTTTTTTGATCAGGTAGGGTTGCAGTTGGAATTGTTGTCTGTGAATTGCACATCAATGTCCGATAGCTCCGAAATTTTCAGTCAGGTAATGAAACTCTTGATTTTGTGATCGTACGTCGATTAACAGTTCAGATGGTTCCAATTAAATGCAGTATTGCTCTTGCTAGATACTTGGAAAATATGCTGGGAAAAGGAAATATGATACCAGTGGATCTCCTCTTAAGCGTCTTCAGAGTCTCCTATCCAAACCTAAGCAATCACCTATTAGAAAGATGATGTAAGAAAATGCTTTAGTCTCCTTAGCTCACACGTACAGATGCATAGGGCACGCACTCTGGCATGCTCATACACGCACATCTCCTTGTACTTCTGATTGTATTTACTTTAATAAGATTCTCTTTCTCCAACTGCTTACTGTTCATTTTCCTGTTGCCAACTCATTGAAAGGCTGATGATTGTTGACGAGATCGATTTTCTTGTGACCAAGGACCGGTCTCTACTTCATGAACTTTTCACGATCACCACACTACCGCTCTCCAGGTGTATACTGATAGGTAGATGTCAGTTTTTACTCGTCTTCATTTTATATGATTTCTTAAGATGATACCTCATGTAAATAGCTAATCATCTTTGGCTTTTTACTATTACAGGAGTAGCAAATGCAATAGATCTGGCCGATCGTCTCCTTCCAAAGCTCAACTCTTTAAATTGTATGTTTCCTTATCATTCATGATAGGAACTGAATATGAACATTGATTGGTATACTAGTTCACCACTGTGACCCCTGTAACGGAATTAGGTCACCTATATAACAAAGCTAATGAACGTAACCCTTTCCTTCATGCCAAAAAAGTGTGGCTTGATCTTTATAGTTTATACACTGGCAAGGCTAATAATATTGAACTCATCTATTACGTATAACCAGGCATATCTGATTACAGCTACAAGACTGTGATGAAATGGCTTGTCTGTACTAGAATTTTGCTGTACTTCCATATTATCAACTTGGTACTAGCTTGCTTTCTGACGTTTTTGTTATTTGATCCAGGCAAGCCTCTTGTCATTACATTTCGTGCTTACTCTAAGGATCAGATACTCAAGATTCTTCAAAAGAGGATTTCGGTACTCCTTGTTGCTTTCTTTCCTTTTCAGATTTCCTAGTCATGTTTCTTTATAGGGTAATCTTCATCTTCTTGTTATTGTTGTTTCTCCACGTGATATGAGAAATATTTTCCTCATTGTATGATCTCTACTTCTTTCCACAACATTAAGTTATGCATTTCCTGGCATTGGCCAGTTTGTGTTTTTTTAATCCTCTGTGGAACAAGGGGAATGATTCTTTTACTTCTGGTCTTTCTCCTTTCCTTCTTTTGTTGCAGCCTTCACACTATGTTGAATGTTGTAGTTGTACTATGGTTTTGTAGTAGATGATACAGTACTAGATTTATTATAACGTATCACTTGGTCCCTAACTTGCCTTTCTTTAACTTGCAGGTGTTACCCTATGATGTTTTTCAGCCTTATGCGTTAGAGATCTGCGCAAGAGTAAGTTTGCCTTCATTTTCACTTTCTGAGTCTAGAATGGTCCTCTTTCTGTGGCTGACATTTTATTTCCAGTGAAGCGTAGTGTGGAATATGTGCATGTGCATCTCCGTCCTTGCGACCTCTATCTTTGGGGTAACCACCTCTTGATGTTGCACGGATGAGGAGTATATAAATGAACAAGCTTTTACTGCACTCAGATATATATAATTGCACGCTACATTTTTTAATTCTTAGGACATGCATATTAAATCCCATTTGAAGTGGAAATCTATCTGTCTGTTTGTACAACTATGTGGGGAAGAGCTCTTATTCTATCTCATCAATCAAAACAGAAAGTTGCTGCTGCTTCTGGGGACATGAGAAAAGCTCTAGATTCTTGCAGGCAAGTCCTTGCTATCTTAGGAGATTTGTACCCTCTATTTCTCGCAATTGCATAATGTTACTGCATAAGTAAGACTAGATAGATATAGTAAAGATAAGATGATAACTATTTCACAGTTGTGGCATGAGTATTTATCATTTTGATACTAACACTTCTATTCCTTGTTAATGGAAGGCTTGCGATTGAGACCCTAGAGGCAGAAAACACAGATTCAAATGCCAGCATGACCTCATTCAGTAGCGAGAAGCCTTTTGCAGCTCACCTCGGGCCTCTTGCTAGTGACATGCAGCCTAGCCAGAAAACTAACCTAGTGAGTTCATTTCTGTGCTTCACCAAGACATTGTTTGGAACTTTTTGCATCATAAGTGTAGCAATGGACACACTTACCATCAATGACTTGAAAAACCGATTTTATGATTTGCATTATTATTGTTGTTGATTATTATGGTCATCATCATTATTATTACTCACTAATAATAATAATAATGGTAGTAGTAGTAGTAGAAGTAATAGTAGTAGTAATGTTACTAGTTCTTAGTTGTGCTCATCTCGTGGTCTCAAAATCTTCCTCGCAGGTAAGGATTGACCATATGGTGAATGCATTATCAAAGACACTTAAGTCCCCAGTAGTAAACACAATTCAGTCGCTTCCATTGCATCAACAGGTTACTTTTCTCTGTCAATCTTTGCATATAGCGGTTCCTATTTTTGTTTGGTTTGATTACGTGCATCTTGAAAGAGTTGTTGAAGGTAAAATATCCTGCCAAGATTTTGGCGGTTGATCCCAATATAATGTGATGGCACTTGATCATGCTATTTTAGAACTTTTCTCCTTTTGAACTTGATTTTGAAGCATCTCATCAATTAATTAATATTTCATATTTTTAAAGTGCCCTGATAAAGTAGGAGGGTTGCGTTAGGCTTCCGACAACCAGCGTGAAACTTTGTCGGACTTATCGACCATGAATTCTACAAATTATGATAGGGCTTTCTGGAAATAAAGAATCCTTGGAGCCGACCCCATCTAGTATGGGAAAAGGCTTAGTTGTAGTTGTAGTAGTTCATATTTTTAAAGTAGCAATTGAGTATACTTTCAAAACTTGTTTAGAAGTGCATTGGTAGCTTGTCCAGTTAACATTTAGTTTTGTTTTGCTGTTTCAGATGATTCTTTGCTCTGCAGTTATGAGCTTCCGCACTAAAAGGAATATATCAGAGAACGAGGTGAGGACTTTTTGTAGTAATAATCTCAATGATTGGTGATATGGGATAAAAGGTCGACATAAAACCTTTGAATCACGTCGCTGAATCCCCCAAGTCTGTTTTCTGAAAGCAGCTGTACAAATCCTATTCAGAATTGGCCAGATCAAGGAAAGTCTCTCCAGCTAGCGTACTCGAATTTGCAGCTGTTTCAGGATTGCTTTCCGAACAGGTTCTTCAACTATAAACCTTTGATTCATTCTCTCATTTACAAGTATCAAAGCTCTCATTCCAGCTTTATCTGTTTCTGCATTTAGGGACTGGTGAAGTTTGCAAAATGTCGGAAAGAAAAGTCAAAAGTTTTGACCTTGCAAGTTGATGCCACGGACGTCATTTTCGCATTACAGGTCGGATCCTTGAATCCTTTTGTATTCCGCTGGTTTGCCGAATAAGTAATTAAATTTCTCAACTGCTCTACTCTTATCCCACTTACACAGCTAAAAACTGGTACAGGGAAATCCATTACTCAGCAACTGTATTGAGTCTGAACACTAGCAATGAGTACCAGAATGTGTCGCCTGCATCACCAGACTGCTCTACCACCAGAATGTGTAAAAGGTATGTGCCATGTTCCCTTCACAGAGCCTGAGGATGCTTTAATGTTATATGCTCGATAGTAATTCCTGTTATGTAGACCATGTGTTTCAGTTGTTGGTAGTATCTACCGCATGATAGGATGGCGAGACTGTTCCTCTGTTGGGCAATGAAAGGTGATGGGAAAGGCGACCTTTTATGACAACAGAATTGTAGAATTCATACACAATAAATGCCAAAGATCCGCAGGTCACTACGTGGCCATCTACTTGCCAATCAAACAGCAGCAGCAGATGGTATCCTCAACCGATTCATGATATTATTTTCTAGCCCATTCAAACAGGGTTATTCACAAAAATTTTGTTCTTTTATCTTTCTGAAGGAGTTTACTGTTGTTCGATTGATTTAAATATGTTACAATCCATAAACATTTAGAAGCACAAAATCACATTTTGAATAAAGGCTGCTGATGAATTTGCAGTTGAAAGTATGGTGGAATTGTCAGTTGATTTTTGGCTTTATCCCTGTTATTCCTTCCTTCGCAGGTAATCTGGATTCTATGGATGCTAATCAGTCTCCAAAACTAATTAAAATGACAAAATTAGCTTATAACAATGCAACGGTTACTGCAACAACCACATTATCAAAATGCAAACTGAAAATGACCGAAAAGTGCAGCTGCTTATAACAGTCCAACTTATGACTGGTATTCTGTAGTAATGCAAGATAATTTTCATTTTCTCGACTTGGCTGTCGTATCAAGTTCTTTACTTTCTGTATGTGGTTTTCAGGCATGGTTGGCAGAAATGATAAAAGCCAACCAGATAAAAAGTAAAATTATGATCGCCATGCCCACTGCTAAGGAAATCTGTTTGTTATATCCCATTGCAGAACCAAAACCAAGCCTTTTTCCACACTAAGTGTGGTGGGCTACATAGATTCCTAGTTGCCATTGAGCTCGAATTGCATGCAACTGCAGAAAAGCAAGATAATATTTCAGTCATATTTGCTATATCCTATTGAGCTGTTCGATTAGGTACCAACAACTATATGCAACCACTTGGACCACCGAGTAGAGTTCTTTGAGATAGTGGCTAGGTAGCCTAGGGGCGTTCATGGAATTGTCAGAACCGAACCAAACCACCAGAATCGAACTGGCGGTCCTTTCGGTTCCAGATGTCAGTTTGGTTCGGTTAACCAACCATGATTTACAAGATTCAAAATGGTTAAAAAGTTAAAGTGAAAGTTTAAAATCACATGGAATGTCCACAACCAGTGCAGCCCAAGAAATCAACAGGGCTCTACCATCAACTCTGGAGATTGGGATAATGAACCCAAGAAAAAAAAACCTTTCATCTTTCGTCAACTCAATTTTGCAAGTAAGCCTTTTCCAAAATCTTCACCTTTCCAGAAAATAGTGTCCTCGAAATTTGCAAGAAATTTTCACCAAAGCAGTAATCTGAATTGGAACGACTATAATTCACACACGAGTAGCTAATTAAGATAAAAACCCAGGGAAAAAAATCCATAAAAGCTCGCTCAAAATCTAACCAGGCAAAAGAAAAGAAAATAGTGTTAACATAATGAAAGGAGTCGAGCTCCTACATCTTTATTAATAGAAGAAACAGTTAAGGTGCATTTATCTTTCCACGTTGGTGTTGCCTGATTTGCCTCTCATACTGCTTGAAACCAAAGCAGAATCCACTTGAAACCTTCCCACATATTCAATCTTCCTTACTGCTTTCCTCAGGACGAGGTCGAGAGAGGCCTTGTTGTCGGCCTTTTCAGAGTGGTGGCAGGCCTGAAAAGGTTCTTTTGGGGCGAGGCAAAGTTCATGAAAATGACATGAAAATCTGTATAATCTTTTGAAAAATTCAGGCTGCTTGTATTGATTTCCTGAATATTTTCAGATTTGGGGATGGGCGGCCCACAACCTCACCCATGAAAAGGTCAGCCACCAATCAGAAGAGAAGAGTCACAAAGATAATGCGGCAAAACACCAGTCTGAAGAGGTAATTCCATGTCGAAAGAATCCAGATGAAGGCAAATGAAACCCAATTTAGCAAAATACAATAAAGGATAAGTGAACAGCTTTCGTGGCCTTGTAGCCTGCTCAGTTCTGATTAGTGTTTGATTTCAAATCGCTCATCCCCCTAATCATATACATAATATGACGGTACCTGATTCCGGTACAGAGGATCGCATCCTGTAATTACAACACCTAAATAAAGAATAATACATGACAAGGTCCCTCACAGCCTTGGCAAAGGGATTTATTTGCTCAGCATTATGAATCATCGTCAAGCTCTTGTATGCTGCAACCCTCACTTAGAAAGTGAAGCGACCCTTTCCATCAACTTCAGGATTAGGAAGAACGTCATTCATATATAAAAGTTGGCTACAGGAGGAGGCCTACTTATTCTGCATAAGCAGCTTCAGCCTTTTCATGCTCAAATAAAGGAGCTGAATCATCATGGAAGACCTTCACATGGCAGAGCAACCCACCAGCTTCATCTGCAAAGGTTATCCTTTTCTGCTCCCTCTGCATACAGCCAGCTTTAACAGGCTTCTTTTCTTTTATCTTCTGCAAGGAACAGACGCAGGCAAAGGGTAAGCCATTAGTTCGCAAATCAGAAAAGAGGCAAAAGAATCGCTCATTCTACCGAAGTCACGAGTTGTGGACATGGGCGCAGGTGCAGGTCACAGTAGGTAAAATTATGGGTGTAGAGAGATGGCTGTACAAAAGTCCGATTCATATAATATGATATAACCAACAGTATCTCGCAACACAATTGGCAACGAAAATATTTCATACTACCGTTTTCATAAGTAGTTTCACTAATAAAGTAATAACTGGTCAATATTTGTAATTATACAGCAACATTGACTAAAAAACATTTATAATAGATAGTATTAAGTTGGATAATGGAGTATCAATATCAGAGTGCCTAACATGGGTGCCAGGTGCGGCACAATCGAAGTGTCATGGCTGCTGAGAGTAGGAAATGAAGATCAGGTTACGGACCATTATCTTACAGAACCGGTTGCAGTCTCTTGACATCATATAAAGCCATCTTCGGGTGGTTTCTTCAACCTCACTTGCACTGCTGGTAGCATTTTTCACCTGCAAATAATTGAAATCAGGGAACATGAAATCTACAAGCTAAGCAAATTAACTTCAGAGGAGCTAAAGAGATGAACTAGATCTGGGTGTGAAGGCTACCCTGATTATACCTCATCAACTCTGTTGTTCACCGTCAATAAGCATGTTTCAGAAATCAAATTGTCTTCAACGATGCTTTTCAAGGATTTCAATTGCCTCAAGAGCTTTGATGTAAGGCATTCAATATCATGCATTTGTCGCTGGGAAAAGTCAATGGCCTTCTGAGCATACAAGCGGATCGAAATACACTCGCTGCAATTACATGAGACTATACAAGGACCACATGAAGATTTTAGAATTCCTTTTGTAACTGATGGAGGAGAGAGACTTTTGTGTGTCGACGGAAGATGACTATCACCATTGAAGGAAGCTGCAACATCATTGGTGGGGTAAAAACTGATAGCAGCAGTCTTCGTAGCTGCCTCTGGTGCAGTCTCAACATCATCAGAGCCTACTACTGGTGATGCAATTCTAGTTCTGTCAAAGAGCATTCTCTGTCTCCGTTCTGAGACACAAACATTACATGTCAATTACCGAAAAGAAAACCAAACAATCAACACTGACATCGATGATAATTAGTTATTGCAAAAGTGATAATAAACCATTTTTGCAAGGCAAGCTTATAAAAAAAATTATCCGCACATAAATAGCATAAAAATCCTTACTTTCAGCTGGTGACACATTGTACAACTCCTCAGCATCCATTGCTTGGCAAAGTTTTTCCTGAGATGTTGGAGATATGACCTAATAAATCTAACAAGTTAGAACTCCACTAGAGAGTACAACTAAAGTTGTCAAAAACCAATGGGCAGCAGGCCTATGTTCGAAAACAAAATATCTTACCTTCCTCTTTGCGAAAAGCTTTCTTGGGGCACTCTTTGTGTTCCTGTCAAAGAAAAGTTCAGATGCATCTCTTTTGGCCTCAGATTTTGCAGCATGCATTAAGGAATAGCCACAATTATCATCTTTCACGCTAGCTAAACCCTCAAATGATTTATCAGCAGCCTCACAAATGGTAAACTTAGATTTTTGAAGATCACTGCAATGAAAGCCGCTATCAGGAAGGCCATGAGGTGGACTTGGCCGATTGTCCACATCAGTTGAAGCTTGCACCCCAAGGAATTCAGAGCTAAGGCCCTGATCGGTGGTGCACTCCAACAAATCCTCAACACCATTTAATTTTGCAGAAAAATCACCAGTATCAGGGACATCAATATCACAATACTGCTCTGTACAAATTGCATCCAACTCTTGAGTAGCTTTTTCTCCAAGAGAAACTGTTGTTAGTTCACAATATACATGATTGATCTCTGAAACTTCAGGAGATTTTGTAAGATTACAATCAATACTGTTGACAGTGGACAAAAACGCATCATTTGCAGAGACTATCTCCTCCAAACATCCATAGCCGACGTCTGATGGTGCATCATGCATTTCTATAGCATCGTTTTTTATCGTCAATGGTGAGATCTCCTCCTGCAGCAAGAAACAGACTTGAGGGCCTTCATATAAAACATACATTAAGATTGAACGAATCCTAGCTGGAAAAACTAGACTACCATTTACCTGCTCCAAAATTATATCAGATGTAGAAGTAGGAGAAGATGCATGAACGGTAGACTCAGGATAAGTTTCAGGTAAAGCATCTGAAGAACTTTCAATTGGATTGCCAGACTTATGATGTTTGAGGCACTCTTCATAAAAACCGCTAACATCTATCTCTGGTGCTTTTTCTGTGCTGATATGTGGTCCTGGGTTCTGAATTGCACCTTCTGTGGCCACATCAAGCAAGTTCAGTGGTTGACCACAAAAATAATTCTGGTTCTGGTTGTCCACAATAACATTCATTGGTTCACTACGATAAGTTTCTGAAACTTCAGCTTTGACTTCTACCACAGATAGATGTTCAACGCTAACTGAAGCCACAGGCTCACAGCCTGAAATTGAGGATACAACATCTTGATCAAGTTTAACAGTAGCAACTTCAATGTCTCCATCAGAGCTTAAGTTTGTGGGATTCTCCTCTTTGATTTGGACCGGAACTGCATGCATTGAAAAAGAAATCTGTTTTGGAGACGGACATCTTTTTCTTGTCTTTGACCTCCTATTAGACACCTTCTCTCTCCAGCTACTAAGGGTTTCATGAAGGTCAGAATCATCTTCAGATTTTTGCAAGCGAGCACGCTTTCTTCCATTACCACAGCTATAAACAAATGAGTCCAGACTGCTGCTTGAACCAGATGATTCTAGGGAGTAGTTGGGAACTGAAACCCCTCTTACCCTCGCCTTGCAGATACTTTGAATTTCTTTCAAAGTCAGGCCACTGAAGACAAGATCATCGCTGTCAACGCTGTCCACATTGCTACTGCAGTCATTGTTTACATCCTTACCAATTTTATGAGCTTCATTTGGATAAGTCTCATCAGCTTTTGATGGCAAAGTGTGTGATACAGAAGAAGACAAATATGTAGCCTTGGAAGATCGCAGCTGATATCCTTGTTGAAGAGGACATGAAAGTTCACACTTCTTGTCTTTATATTCACATTCAAGTATTATGTCCATTTGCTTGAATCTTAATGCAGGCCTTTTGTGCAGATCTACATTGGGGACTTTCACCATGGTACCCTTGTAAATTGCCCAAATAAAAAAAGCAGTACTATCTGGGATGAGATCACTCAAATTGTCAACAAATTTGATAGGGCTATTTCCACAATCATCCATACGTATCATTCAGCCAAATATAAGGATATTGTAGCCAGAACAAGATGGTTTCTGTAGAAGGATATGCTTGATATATCAGATCATGGCGAAGTGAACAGCTTCTCTCTTTTATTTGTAATGAATTCTTTTGCAATATTTAATTTGAACAAAAAAATTAAAAAATCTTAATCAGTATACCCAGATTTTAGATGACACAACAGCTGAACTATTTCAAGATCAAGTATAATAGCAGGAGCTTGCAAGAAGGCATCTTTGAGCTTTTTCTTCCCTTTTAGAAGAGAAGAAGGATGTTTACGAAAAAGAATGAACCAATTATTGCATAGCAAATCTTCTCTATGAAAAAAAACCTCATCTAGTGGCAATTCAAGCCAAAGAGTCTCATGGAGAAAGAATCAAGATACTACTCATAAAAGAACTTACGGATATGAAATAAGGTGAATTCAGGACGAAATTGTCTGTAGGCCTTGCATCTTAGAAGCCACCAACTTAAGGTAATATATCTTGCTGCAAGTTTAACTAATTGTTGAAACTTCTCAAATCAGTTTCTTTTCAAGGAAATGCCACGATTTCCAAATGTTGATGCATGTAGTGATCCCCTTCTCATGCATGTAAGACAGACAAGTATACTATATCTTCCAACAAGTTATGTTACATATGCCAACTACAAAAAATGATGTTAATCTCCATGCGTTATGTAGCTAGCAAGTGCCTCACTGTGCAGGGAAGAGGTGCATCATGTTTGGATGCTTGGTAGTTATGATTAGCATCCTAATATGGAAAGGAGAAAGATACTCCAATAAAAGGTAACCTACGGGATTAGGAAGTTTCTTATATCCAAGGGGAAAAAATGAAATCAAACAACAAGAAATGCGTGGATCATGTTTAATACCACAAGTCCTCATAATCATGTACATCAATTAACATGTAAAAAACGAAATCCATTCACCAACAGGTAAAAAACACTACAACAGAACAACCAGCAGAGTTTATCGACACTAAGTTGTCATCAGCCCCATTTTCAGTTTTGTTGGCCCATGATTTGCTGTTCAAATTTCAGAAGGTGAAGGCACGACTGACCATATCCTTCTGCATCCAATTGAACCATAATACAATCGTGAAACGCTTGATCGAGCAACGTATGCTCCATGAAAGCAGAGAAACTGTTTCGTGTGATGTGCATTAAAGGGACATACACAGCCATGTGACTTGGATTAAAGTGAAAAGTGCAAACCCCCAAAAAGGCTGTATCTCTAATGAAGGCAGCAAATGCTTCACGATTACCCTGTTAAATTACAACTATATGCCAATCCCCAATGACATAACTTCGTCGTATGAGCAGGGTTCAACAAAGGCTTTTCCAGCAATAGGCTAGCAGCCACGCTGCATTATGTATCGGATAACCCAGAAAAACCAAGCTTGAGACAAGTGTGTGAAGCAAATCATCGTCAATATACTTCCGGAACATGTGACAGAAGAAAGAAGTACAGAACCCAAAACCCTTCGTTGATCCAGATCTGGATCTCTTCCTAGGAAAAGTAGCATTATCGAACCTATTTATCAATATGAGCACCGAAGACCAAAATCAGCATCAAGAAACACAAACGCGTACACAAACGAAGGATCGGCGTTGAAACAACAACGATAACAAAACCTAACTAGGAAATCATGAATTTCCAAGTTATGCACAAGGCGCACTCTCCCTAAATAGCCGAGTGCGAATGAGAAAAATAACTAGAAGGAACAGAAAAGTCCTATGATCGTCCTGAACTAACATCCAAATGAAACAAGCACACCGAATCCAACAATGCATCAAGATGCAGAGATGAAGCGAACAGATGTTCCGTAAATTTGCTCAAAAGAACCTACGAGAGGGGAAGATAGGTGAAAAATGGTACCTAAGTGGAGAACGAGCCGTCGATCTGCCTGTGGCAGACGCCGAAATCGAAACAGAAAAATAAGTGGAGTGGAAGAAGAAGACAGACACAAGGATCAGAGAGAGGGGGAGGGAGGGAGGCGCCCGCGCCAAATATTCTTTCATTTGGCGGGAAACGAAACCTAATCGCTTACAATATAAACCGGCGGACATGACCTTACTTGTTAAATCCAATTCGTGTGCACCCTCGCGTCCGAATTTCCCCGCCTCGCGGTCAATTTCCGCGGGGCACAGTCGACCCGCCTCAACCTTAATCAAACCCTTTTGGAGTTTGGAATCGGCTTGCGGTCTCAATCAAAATCATAGACTAAAAACCGACTAAATTCAAAATCAATAACAAAAACATTTCCATTGTCTATGTACATATTTATGAATATATAAAAAATATATATATTCATATATATATGCACACACACACATATATATATAGAGAGAGAGAGAGAAAGAGAGATTCATATATATATATATATATATATATATATATATATATATGGGTTTCGGTTCAAGGACAAGAATTGGGTTGGGTACCGATTGAGAACCTTATCCCTGTACACAAACCCGAATCTGTTGGGTATTCCCCCACCCTATTCAGATTGCTCGGGTCAGGGCCCTCTGGGTTCGGGTCAATATTACCTAGAAACCCAACTGGAAAGGATCAAGCAAGCGCAAGAACGCAACCTTGCATAGCATTAGCACAGGTCAAACGATTCTGAAGGAAATTTTGGTCATGGATACAACGTACCTGGGCTCCTTGCTTAAAGCTTGAGAGGCTTGCTAAAAAGTAAAACAGCTTGAGCATACCTAACTTTATTCTGGTTTCGGGTATTGTTTTAGTTTTTCTACAACCAAGAACAAGAATCAAATCGAGACCAAGCCTATTCCGGTTTTAGTTCGAGTCTTAAACCTCTCAAAACCAAAAAAATCATTAAAAATTTTGAAAATTGAAAAATATGAGATTAATGATTTAGAACTACTGGTTCTAGTTCTATGGAAGGTGAAATCAAAACTGAACCAGGTGGCCTCTGGTTTTGGGTCTTGGTTCCTGTTCCCATTGATTCTTGGCTCGGTTTGATTATGGTTGAACGGCCAAGCTGGTTCTAAGCTGGTCATGTCTACTTGAAAGCATGGGACTACAATCTAAGTTAAAAAGGAAGGTGACTTGGCTTTCCTTTCCGAGAAGTCGTGACATGCATAGGCTGGGAGATTCAGGTTTTCCTTTCGGCTCCGGCGGATCTAGAGCTTTGTTTTCCCGAAGCGGAGCAACTCACAATTTTTTTTTAGGATAAGGCAAACCATGTATTATAGTTCATGGATTGAGATGTAAGCTACAGTTTTTATGTTGATTTTTCAAATCTCAAATAGAGTGGTTGCTCCACCTCACCTTAATGTAGATCCGCCGCTGCTATGGTCAGTTGCGGCAAAGAGGTTGGATGTGGTGCAAAAAACTAGACAAATCCACCAATCGACAACAGTAAACACTTGCCAAAAGTCCAAAGACACCATACAACAGCCGGTGAAGCACCCAGAGCATTAGCTCAACTGGCAGGACTCTCTACTCCTCCAGTGAAAAACAGAAGTCAAGCTTGCAGGATAAATGTAGGACTAGATGAAGATGAAACTTGTCACATAGTTAAGACATGAAAAGGGAGGTTGATTTCTACGTAAATGGAAAATGAAGAAAACCCACTACAACTTGATAGGCTTTTCCACATCCAATGCCATCCAGAAGGGCAACTGCTCATTGGCACCAAGATTTGCCATCAATCACCATTTAAGAAACTTCTTATATATATATATATATATAGAGAGAGAGAGAGAGAGAGAGAGAGAAAGAGAAAGAGAAAGAGAAGGAGAGTTTGTGCTAGACTCTTCTCACGATATGAACCGTGCATCTTTTTTATCAAACTATTCATATTAAGTAAAAAGTAATTAAAAAACAAAATGTATTTTGTATTTTGTAATTTTTTAATACGAACCGAATTGTTAAAAAAATCTAGTCATGAATGAGAGTCTGCAAATTCTTATATGTATATAACTTCATTATATGTGATTTATCTATTAAGTTAGAAAAGTCAATCAAGCTTACTACAACAACAACAACTAAGCCTTTTCTCATACTAGACGGGGTCGGCTACATGGATTCTTTGTTTCCACATAGCCCTATCATATGTCATATCAGTCGTAGTTAACTCACAATAAGCTAGATCATTCTTTATTGTTTCTTTCCAATACTTTTGTGGTCGTCCTCTACCTCTTTTAATACTTTCAAAATCTAGTTTTTCATACATAAGTTTTTCTTTTGATCTTCTTTCTATATGTCCAAACCACCTTAAACAATATTCTCTTATTTTATCCTCTATTTGTGCCACACATAATTTATATATGGTTCGAAGGCATATATACGGTTTGAAGGCATGATTGATGGGGCTTCATATGTAAGACGTGGGATTCAAACAGAGTTGGAGCCAGGATAAAAATTGTGATGGAGCTATGACACTTTCATGACCAGGGCTAAGCAGCATTTTCTTTAAGACAGGAAATTTTTCGAATCTTGGGGAAGGGCATGGCCTCAGAGCGCAGCCTTGCCTCCACCACTGGTTTAAAAAACAAATGGTTATGAGAATTAATTCAAGATATTTCAAATAGGAATATATTTGTCACAAGATTGTCTGAAACATAGTTAGACGAGTTCATCTATTGATGAGGAACAAGAACAAATTTGAAGCAAGAAACTGCCCTATGATGCCTCCCAGTTTAAGGAGATATATTTGTCTTTGCAACTACTTCAATCATTCTCCTAATCTCGCTCAAACAGCTTGATCGTTCGAAGGACTCTGAAACATATAATATTTTTTAAAAATAATGATTTAATTTTTGTTGAATTAACTATTAGTATGGAGATGATCAAGATACATGAAAATAAAAAATCCGTGTAGCTGACCCCTCTACTACAGGAAAAAGCTTAGTTATAGCTGTTTCCATTGCTGTTTTTATCATTGTATTAGTTGGGTCTTGCCAAAGCGTAGCTCATCTACAAGACAAAGATTAATTATAGCCAAGACAGTGGCATATTGCTGGATCATACATAGTTTCTTTATTACATTAAAAAGTTATTTTTGAGACATTTAAAATTGAGATGTGTTTATGCGATTTACTATTATGCAAGTCTTCTTGTCATTTTTTTCATAAATTTTGCTATAGATGAAAAACAGAGAGAGAGAGAGAGAGAGAGAGAGAGAGAGAGAGAGAGAGAGAGAGAGAGAGAGAGAGAGATGCATATTACAATGGCCAACCTGATCATGCTGGCGGAGGGCACTTGCAGGAACCAACTCTAACGTATGAGGCCTAGTTTTATGCTCTTAATCATTAAGCAGCAGTGAGCTTGCAGTTAAAATATTCGGTTTTGTGGGGGCCAAATCAAACCCAGATTTCGGCATCAGTTCAATCAAACACAATGGCACCTCCAACGGCATGCCCCACAAATTGACTCATGTCCATTATGACTGCAATACTGTGGCCAAAATACTTATCGACCACAAAAGGCAAGCCGGCCCGCGACTCTCTCTCTCTCTCTCTCTCTCTCTCTCTCTATATATATATATATATATATATATATATATATATATATATATATATATAAACAGTCTGCTTCACCTATCACCAAAGCAAAATTTCTAAGCTACTTTTGTATATCCATGGCGGACAGCAGCAGCAGCAGCAAAGGAAGCAATTTCAACTCCAATAGCAGAAGGACGAAGCAGGGACGGCGAACGATCGAACTAAAGCCGATAACGAGGGAGGAAGCCCGCCAAGTATGTTTCTCAAAGCGGAGAGGTGGGATCATCAAGAAAGCCGGGGAACTATGCATCTTATGCAGAGCCCACGTCCTCATCATCGTGTTCTCCCCCGCGGGGAAGGCCTTCTCGTTCGGCGATCCCTTCATCGACGGCATCATTCAAAGGTTCGTGGATCCTGCGTCCTACGTGCCGTCCTTGCCGGACGCTCGCCGGATGGATGCCCTAAAAGAGATGCACCAGCAGCACGAGGACTTGACGGAGCGGCTCGACGCGGAGAAGAAGAGGCATGCCCAGCTGAAGAGAGAAATGCAGAGCGCCAGTGTGGGCGAGCTGGCCCATTTGTGGGATGCCGACGTCAACGACCTGACGCCGGAGCAGGTGCTGCAGCTGATACAGGCGTTGCATGGGATGCAGGCGGTGCTGGGGAAGCGAGAAACCGATCTCATGAATGGCACCGCCGTCGCCATGCAACACGAGCCCACCACCCTTGACCACCATCTCCCCGCTGCTGCATTTGATCAAGGGTGGCTTGTGGGTAAGATCCCCAAGGCAACTACTTTAGGCCCCGAATTTTTAACCAATATCAATTGCTTATGCCCTAAATTTTCATTCTCTTATAATATATTTTAGGTCCTAAAATTTCGCTTTAGGCCTCACTTTCTGTTGAGCAACTCCTGCAAATCATAATTACCTCGAGCATCCGCCTCATCTTCTTCTTGCAGGCTCGGCCTCCGGTGCTGCCAACAACTTGATTCCCGGCCATTTTGCTGGACCTTCGCCTAGCAACAACTGCAACGACAACCTTCAGAGCGGTGGCTCCGCCGGACCATCCAATCAGCATGGGACTGAAGGTGCTGATTATTATCTCAATCCCCACAACCCTAGTACTACTACTCATATTGCTCCCAGCTTTTATCATGGGGGTCCATCGGGGTCTTCTCCGGGCACCAGCTTCTCACTGTTCGATGATGATCAGGATTCATGAGAGAGAGATGGCGTCTAAAGTCGATTAATCTACGGTTCAATCAGCCTTTCCATATTCTTGAAGTATGTTTATATGTGTTTGAAGGACCTAAAGAGACATCATATAAAGGACTAGCTAAATACTTTTCTTGATCTTTAACTGCTACATCATATGAATAAGATCCATATCCTACGACCAACTTCTTGTCTGTTTTGTGTATGCTACGCTATAACAACAACAATTAAGCTTTTTTTCAATATTAAATGGAGTCAATTACATGAATTTTTATTTCCTCGTCATATGTCATGCTAACAACTAACTCAACATAAAACGATCATGTGCCATATTACATCTAAAACTTAGTAATTGTTGTTGTTGTTGTTTATGCAAAAAGCTACAGACAGGTGTGTGATTAATGAAGACGATGCATGAAATCGCTTTGCCTTCTTCTCTGATCACGAAAAGAAAACTTGAGATGATATGCATATAATATGCTCATACTATAGTCAAGTTCTCAAAGAACGCAATGAATAATGGCACTGAAGTTCCTTTTTTTCTTAATAAAGAAGGCCAAAAGATTGTATTTTCCTATGAATTGACTTTAAGTCAAGACCAAATAGTTAACGAACTGAGAGTGCAAAAACGGGTGCATTTGTTGATCCTCTCTCAAACCCACCTTCCAACTAATAGCAAAGTCCAATTTTGCCACAATTTGAATAATACCTTTGTTCACAGCTACATGCTTAAATCGTTTGAATCATTTTCACAATAATAATAATAACAACAACAATAATGAAAACTTATGATACATTTAACTATTCATACATTTTGTTTTTCATTGGCAAGCTAATGGTAGACCTCTATGCAACGTGAATGCTCGGGTGGAACTCTTAGACCTTTAACTTAATCGTTCTTTTAAGTAAATCTCCTGGCCATAGAGCCGTCTGAAGCTTAAAACCAGTGGCAGATCTACATTGAGGCGAGGTGGGACAGAATTAAAAAAAAGAAAAGAAAAAGTTATAGGAAAATGATTGAATCCATAACCACTATACATAGTTTGTCTCACCTCAAATGATTGAGTAAGCTATTCGCCCCATCCCACTGAAAATTTTAGAACTGCCACTACCTAAAACACACACAGGCACACATTCATGCCTTGAAAATCGAACTTACCATATGCATGGTGAGCGTCAAAGAGCCTTTGTTAGATGAGCTAATGCTTTGGGTACCTAGGGTCGTGGCTTGTCATGTTCTACGAATCACACTTGCTTTGGAAAATCTTATATTTGGCAACAATTCGTAAAAGCTATCTGTAGGAAAACTGGTATATACTAGGACAATTAGGTGTTAGTAAATTTAAACAAATTTAAATCATAATTTTTGATGATTTATGATTAAAAATTGAAATTTAAAAAACAAAAGTACCCAAAGTACACATACTTTTTTCTTTTTTAAGTTTAAATTTTAATCATCCATCATAAAAAATAGACAATTAAGATTTGTTTGAATTTGTTAACGCGCTACGACACACCAATTCTTCTCTCTCTCTTCATATATATATATATATATAATATGTATGTATGTGTGTGTTACGTTGATTAGGGCGGGGACAAGCCTGACGTGGTGCCAAGTCTATCCGGGTAACCAAAGTAAAAAAGCTGGCCTCTTTCAAGCGTAAACAGTGGATTTTATTGAGGATTACATCCTAAGACATAGTTACAATCTAAAGTATGATCATGTTAAGAAGCATTTTGAAATTAATGTTTTGAGTGTACAATTCAAAATATTCAGTATATGCTCTATCATATCATATGTAATTTATCATTTTAATCTTCAGCATATGTCACGTTGATGTGCTAGAGATGATATTGAAAATGATGCTTAGTCTTGATTTCATCTAATATGGAAATATGATATCTTTGTAATTTCAGCATATGTAATGATTGAGAGTTAATCTTCAGCATATGCTCTTCCAGTCAGTATATGCTTAGTCTTGATATTCCAAGATGATATCTTTGTTTCATATGTATATATGCTCAGTTATATATATGTAATTTATCATTTTAATCTTTGTCTTAAGAACGCACATGATAGGATTATGAAAATAAAAAAAACATGTAACTTATCCCATCTAATATGGAAAAAGCTTTGGTTGTTGTTATATAAAGAACAATTATATTATACTCATAGTTTATAAAACAAAGATAACATGTAATATGTAAGGACTTACATATGCATTTCAAGTTTTCTTTTATATATATATTTTCTTGGTAAAAGGTGGACTATCTCTAAATCATTATGTCTGAACCAATCTCAACCATTTAAAGGTCATGAATAATTTAAAAAATAAAAAGTAAATTAAAAATTTGATATAAACCCTTTAAACGGACATTGATTTAAGAAGAGTTTACATATGTGTAGTTTGTATTTCGACTTTCTCAATCTCTTTATTATATATATATATATATATATATATATATATATATATATATAAATTAAGAAAGAAGCATGGCTCACCTTCACAATCAAATTATATATATATATATATAACATAAAAAGAAGAATGAATCGGACAAACGGACGAAACCCGAAGATGGAGTGTGGGGCACGGTTCACCCTCACTTTGGTTGTGACTGGAAGTGGGAAGCAGCCCCAAAGCAACGTCCCTATTTGGAAGATCCCGCTTCCCTCGATCTTGATCTCCGTAAGATCTCAACTGTAGAAACAAACACTGTGGACGTGTGCCCCCACCAGTACAGGAAACAAAACGAAGGAACCAGTCACGCTCTCTTGCTTGTCTTCTTCCTTTCTCTTTCAACAGAGTTTAGAGAGAGAGAGCTTAACCCCCAATAATTGTCTATCTGTGAATATCTTGCATATTCGTTTGTCGCTGGCTACTGCTGCTTCCGCTGGAAGGAGGAGGTTTTTGAGGGTCTTTTTTACATCCATGGAAGCTGCCGCTGGCTACTGCTGCTCGCCCAAGATCCTTGTGCGAGGCGCCACAAGAAGGAATCCACCCTCGCTCGTTCCAGGACTGACTTTTCGTGCCTTCGTCTCTCTCAAGATTCTTAGTGTTCCTTTATCAGCGCCGAGGCGCTTCTGCATAGCGCCTCTCTGCTCGTCCTCTTCACCGCTCGTTTCCCCTCTTTCTCCTGAGACCTCTCACGATGGCAAAGAGGTAATCGTTTCTTTCGTGATTGGCCATTAAAAGCAGGAAAAGCGATGTTACGTTCTCTTTTGAGGGTACCATTATCATTATGGTTCTTTTGCTTTTTTGTTTCTTTTTCTTTTCCAAAACCATTTTTTTGGATCAGTGGGTTTGAATGTTTATCCACGCAAACGGTGGTTTGGGCAAATAGTTTGGAGCTTAAAGTTAAAAATAATCCTATCTTGTCAAAAAATCATAATCATCATCATCACTCTCTCCACAGACATAATAATCTTATGAGAACCGCAAATTTTTAATCAGAAGTATTAGCGAACTAGTCTGATTCATGCTTCGACTTTTGGTTGTATAGGTTGTAAAAGGGTATCGTCGTTAGCAGCCTGGCCTCAACATAAACTAGAATTTCACCAGTCATCGATATCTAACGTATGGTTTGCGTCATAACTTGCTATAATAACGTAAGATTATGAAGACTCAAGGTGCTGCCTCTGATTCAAGCGCAGATTTATCGAACGATTAGAGTGATCCATACCGAAAAAACTTATTATCCAGCTAACAGATACGGTTTAAGCTTCGGTTAGTGCCTGTGTAAAATCTTTGGACTTGCTCAAAACTCCCATCGCAGCTTCCAACCGTTCCAATAATGGGAATCATCAACTACGTAGTTCTCGTGCCTTTGTAACAGATTTAATTGGCAGCTTCTGCTTTCTCCTCTTTTGCGCTTTTTTGACCTTCCGTATTCTTATGGCTATCTCTCACGTCTTTCTTTTTCTTTCTGGTTCACTCTTTTTTGCCCCACAGTTTGTTCCCGTCTCTTCTGACATTCCTGAAATAAGTAAGGATCTCTTTTCAACTTAGAGAGTTTGTTTTTCCCTGACGTTTATTCCTTAAGCATTAACTGATTTCTCTCTGTTCACGAGTCAACAGGTGAACCCACTATCTGTGTAAGATTTATTTTAAAAAGGGAGTGCTCAGTCGGTGAGAAATTCTTTCTAGTTGGTGAAGATCCGGCACTTGGTTCATGGGAACCGTCGATGGCCATACCCATGAAGTGGTCCGAGGGTCATACGTGGTCCATAGAACAGGTGATGAAAAAGTACACCCTGTATAATGTGCACCGAGTTGTTTCTTTCTCTAAGGAAACTTACGGGTATATGATGAAACAGGATATGCCAATTGGAAGCAAAGTTCAGTTCAAGTTCATAATGAAGAATGCCTCTGGAGAAGTTAAATGGCAGCCTGGACCGGACAGGGTTTTGAATTTGTGGGAAACTGACAAGACAATACTAGTAGAGGAAGATTGGGAGGCTGCTGAGGTTCAAAAGGTAACGGAGGAGCTACCTGAGGAACCATTCATGCAGAGTCCTGTGGCAGTAGCGGAAGAGGTTAAGCCGGACGAATTGGCTGAGATCTACGACGCCGTGATTGAGGAACCATTCATGCAGAGTCCTGTGGCAGTAGCGGAAGAGGTTAAGCCGGACGAATTGGCTGAGATCTACGACTCCATGATTGAGGAACCATTCATGCAGAGTCCTGTGGCAGTAGCGGAAGAGGTTAAGCCGGACGAATTGGCTGAGATCTACGACTCCATGATTGAGGAACCATTCATGCAGAGTCCTGTGGCAGTAGCGGAAGAGGATAAGCCGGACGAATTGGCTGAGATCTACGACCCCGTGATCGAGGAACCATTCATGCAGAGTCCTGTGGCAGTAGCGGAAGAGGTTAAGCCGGACGAATTGGCTGAGATCTACGACGCCGTGATTGAGGAACCATTCATGCAGAGTCCTGTGGCAGTAGCGGTAGAGGTTAAGCCGGACGAATTGGCTGATATCTACGACGCCGTGATGGGTCACTTCATTGAGAATTCTGAAGATCCTGTTTCAGTTCCAGGCCTCTCTTCCATGTCCATAATTGGTGCTGCGGGGCAAATTTCTGAAGAAAAGCAGGATGAAACAGCAAGTGAAGTTAAAACGGGATCAACCGTTGGGGAGCATTTGACGCCCATTTTCCCTGCTGATGATGAGAATGTTGATATTGACATCCCTCAGGTAATTCCTCATCTTTTCATTGCCTTGGCAGGATATTAGCTTTATGTGGTTTATTCACTCGTAGTTCTTTTTCGTTTGTGAGCATGTTTTTCTAATGTTTTGAATAAATCAGTCATCTTTTGAACACAATGATGGCAATACAAATATCTAGTTTTCTGCTTCCTGCAAACGTGACTTCATTTTCTTGACCCAGTGGATGCTGTGATTCCTCTGCTTGTCTTTACAAGCCTTCCCATGTAAAGCACGAAGCAGTCATCTACAGAAAAACAGAGTGAAGGGCAAACACTGATGAATCCAGGAGAGCCAAACAGCGTCCCTTAGCAGAGAGTCTCTCTATGTTACTTTTCATGGCGTTTAAAGACAAATTACTCGGTATAACGTAGTGTTCAACTCTTTTAAAGTGATATTGCGCAAGCGAAAGGTATGTAATATGAGGAAGCAATATTATCTCATTCTGATTGTGCTTTGTCAATTCTTGTGAGGTGGAGAGATCCTTGTGTGTGGAAGCCGCGGGCTCTATCCTCGGCATGGGCATAAAACTACCATGAACTCAACGTAATACATTTTTAAGTACAATCGACCACATTCTGATCCTTAAAATTCACCTAAATGGATGACATCAAAGCATGTTAAAGAACATTAACAAACCTCCAACATAAGGGAAACATGTCAAAAGTGTTGATGTGGCTTGAATTTGTGTTAACATGAAAGTGACTTGACTTGAAAAACTTACCGTGTGACACACAACCACACAAGATGTGCCTCTTCATGTAGTTGAGAATCTAGTATCGCAGGGAACGTTCCTCTCGTATTATCTCTTACCTTATTTTGATGGGAGAGTTCATACAAGGTTTGGTGCATGGGAGTTAGGGTGAAGAGGCACATCTTGTCGAATTACATAAATTATTGTGGTTTTTCTTTTTTTCCTTGCTTTATGTTTTATTGAATTGATTGTGTGGTTTTGTGTGCCTTTCCGCATGAATCAAGTATTTTGCGCAACAATAAGCTTTGTAGAGGTTAAGCAGAACTTCTATGGACACTCAGTTGTGTTAAATATTCTGTTTCGACAATGTGCTAAGATAATTGCATTTTTAACCCATTCTTCACTCGGACCCATGATTTTTTTTGGGTGAGGTACACTTATTTCGGGTGAAGCCCACTTGTATTTCAAGCGACATTCCTCCCTGGATTTCAGGTGTCTCCCAGCCCTAAAGTGGGTCCCCCATTGCTTTTGCTTATGCGTTACTCAATGTTTTGCTGTTAATTGTGCCAGGATTCACTGAGCCCAAACTGTTGAATTCAGTTATGATGCCAAGCAATAATTTGATCATGTAAGGGTGCAAAGGGATGCTAGAGATGAAAACTGGAATTGGCAAAAAACAACAATATCGAATGTTATCATTTCCCTTAAAACATTGAGGTATTTATCACCCATCACATTCCCAACGTTGGCATATGGGACATCTGAATCACTACCAAACAGCGGTATCGCCATCAGATTATCAGATTATATGTAAATACGAAATTGATTGTATAGTGAATTTGGTAGACATACCGAACCGAATATCCAAATCTTGAAGAAAAAACTAAATTTTCATTCTTTGACCACAAAGCCAACGACAACCGGGCGCCAATTTTCATCCCCCTTTTGCCAAACATAATCACGACCATTCGGATGATGGACATCTGATACCGAAATTTTAAGACTTGGCCGAACCTTGACATTTGCTGACTAGCAAAATTTAGCAGCTACAGAGGCATCAATGAGGGAATATGCAGTGGCAATCTAAGGAAATCGTTGTTCTTTAGCTGATGCTACCAAGTAGATCGAAGGAAGCTAACATTAAATGAAAATCAGAAGGGGGCAAAACAAGGTCATCATTATATATATGTATGTATATATCCAACATATGGTATGGTGCCAGAAGCTACACATGAACCAGAAGCAGGTTATCGAGTTTTGAAAGGGAAGAAATGGCCTCCAGTGCAACTATGATCAATGAATAAGACAGCTTTCAAGTGGCGAACTGTAAATGTAGACAATATCGACTCAAGAATGAGTTATGAGGGCACTGAAAAGTTTCAAGCTGAGCGCGCTAAAATTTCGCCACTAAGATACCCCATTTGCACTTTGCATTTGTTGAGATGAAAGTGGATATTCCATGATAACCATTCTGATAGCAACGATGATTAATAGACGGGTGCAGCCAGCGTCTCTCATACAGAAACAAGTTCAACAATGCTCACCAACGATGCAGGTAACCCGCTTCCAACGAAAACAAACTTCCTTTCTGCCAAACACCACATAAGCAGCGATAGCATTAGACATGGTTTTCTCTGATTTCTGGGTTGTGAAGCCAAGTATCACTGCCATTGTTGCTACTTCTATGCACACTACTGGGCTGACCTGCTGGGGATGACCAATCCCCTCTTTCACTGCCCATGTCATCCTTCTCACCCAAATCCAAGAAAAAGTTGTTGCTAACTGAACTGGCATTGCTGCTCGTGGCGAGGGGTGAGTCTGAAATACTGACTGGCCGGCTTCTCATAGGTAGGGATTTGATGCTCTGCAGTGAGGAAGCAGGCACGCTGGTCATAATAGGCTTCAAGATCTTGGGGATGCTTCGGCTTATGTCCTGTGAAACAAGAATCATTCAAATTGAGGAACAAAGTTGAAAGAAAATGAGAATAAATAAACAAGTTCACAGCCTGCACAGCTTAACTGCTTTAGTGAAACCTGTGGACTAGACAAGTACGCAGTTCTTGCTCTTCCACATTACCCATGGTATGAAATGCCAAAAGCATTACGGAGTCCATAGTAAGAGGATATCTCATCTTTCACAATTCATGTGCCATCTGAAGCACCAACGGCATATCAACCATACCGCGAACCAGTACAAGAGCAGACCAGAACAAAGTATCTACTACTACAACTACAACTAAGCCTTTTCCCATAATAGATGGGATTGGCTATTTTTTGTTGTTGTAGAATTCATGGTAAGTCCGACAAAGTTTTATGCTGGCTGTCGGAAGCCTAACACAACCGACAATTTTATGTTGGTCGTCCAAAGCCTAACGCAACTCTCCTCCTTTATCCGGGCTTGGGACCAACCATGCAAGGGTGGTATCTACCTCCCTTATTGCTTATCAAGCAAAGTTGCACAACTCGTGCATATAAGATGTGGAAGCGATTGACCAATTGCATAAGAATACAAAAATAGGAAAAGCTTCCACCCGCACACTAAAAGAAACCAGCGCTTTGTACAACTTAAATGGGACAAATCACAAATTGCAGGACTAGGAAACAAATTGTGGATTTATTCCAACTAGAAAACTGGGCATGCTCAACAAATTATCCTACTCTACAATTAATAGACTGAAAATTTGTACCATTAACCAACACGGTTATAAAAACACCTGCACTTGGAGAGAGAGAATTAAGAAAAATGAGGAACTTACCATGTGCCTTAAGGCCATGTCCAATGACTTTTTTGAAAATGTCCTGCCAAAGCCTGTGTTGTCTGGAGAAGGCTTTCTCAAGGGATTATTGTGGGAAGATAGTAGATCATCTTGCCTTGGAGGTGCCAACCTCCGCATGTTTATCACCCTCTCAACCATCTTGTTTCCCATTACCACTGGACTAACAGTGTCACCAGACTCACTACCAATGGAGTGCAATTTACTTGATGAAGGCTCTAAGCTACCATGATTTCCACTGATAGGAGCCCTCCCTCTTAAACCCATAGGGGAACATGACTGCCTTCTTGGCCTACCGTTTGAGTTTGCCTCAGACACGTCAGATCTGAGAGAACTCGGTGCTGCAGGTCTTTCTCTGGAAGCTGAAACTGGCCTTTCAGGCACCGATGTCCTTAAATTTGGAGGAGCATCTAGTGAAAAACCAGGCATTTTTGAAGGCTCCCAAGGTCTCGATCTTACTGTAGGAGAAGTACGTGAAGGCACCGGATTTTTCGATGTTTCAGGTGCAGGATTTTTGGATGTTGCAGGCACGGAAATTTTCGATGTTGAAGATCTTGACTTCGTAACTGAGCTTGATCGAGCAGGTATACCTGGATTATTCAACGCAGTTGATGGCATGGATGATCTTCTTGGGGTGGACAGCCTTGAGGAAGTCTTAGAGGGAAGCATAGGCCTGGCCGTTGGCGTTGATGATCTAGCAGATGTTGTGTAAGGTTTTGCAGAAGCGGCCATTGGTTTTGTAGAAGGCAAGGTTGGCCTTGATGTGGGAGTGGAAGCCCTGGTAGGCTTAGTGGCTGCTGGTAAAATAGACCTACCAGTTGGCGTTGATGACCTCGATGCTGTTGAACTTGTGCTTGCGGATGATGAGGGCCTGCATAGACCACCACTTGATGTGTTCAAGGACGGGGATGAGATTGATTGCCTTGATATTGGGTTGCTTCGCGGAGCTGAGTTAGTCAGAGGGATGGATAACTGAACCACAAGAAAAACATCAGCTGGCTGTGTTGACAAAAGCACAAAATGTTCACAATGTAGACTAACGTATGTGAGATTATAACAGGCAAATGTAAGGAATATTTTTCAACAAGACACCTATTTAGCTAAAAACTTGTAGGTTTTCACACTAGTAGAAACAAAAATAGCTCGGGTCCAAGCATTGTCGCTCCAAAGAGCAAGTTTGCTCATATCACATGTATTGTCAAGTTACTTGTAGGAAAAGACCGATAAACTAAGAGAAGAGAATCTTTGAGAGGAATTAAGTGCCAAATTAACTGTTAGCCAACTTCGCCATTATTAGAGCTTGTAGGGATAAGGGCAGCTCGCGATGAGTTCTACCCTCATAAGAACATATATTTCCCATCCAACTATGGAACAACTGCTTCAACTCCTGCAAAATGTAACTAATTCATTAACAGGCTAAACTTAATCTGCATTTTTTATTTGCTATTATCATAAGGGCAAGTTTGACAGGTAGGTACTATAAATAAGTAAATATTAGATGGGCAATAGTGTCTTTGGTAGAACTGTTCAAAGTAAGTTTAATGCTTCAACAAGATGAGAAGGATTCATGGAGACATCACCCAAAATTAATACAAGTTGGCTAAGATGGAGAGGTTCACCATGCGCCATGACAAAAAAGAATATCCCTCAAGTTGAAATAGTATTATTATAAATTAGCGAGAATACCAGCAACACCTTGTTTCATGGTGCCTAATGCTAAGCGGTCAATCATCCAAAGGTAGCAGAAATGAAAAGGTAGAAGTTGATGTGTGATTAGAAAGGAAAGACCAAATTTGGAAAAGACAATTGGAGGAAAATTCATGTGGTGCAAATAGAAGATAGAATCAGATATGTCCTTAAGGCGGTTTGGACATTTCAAGAGGCAGCCAAATGGATCTCCCTTGACATGTTTGACGAATGTTACTTGTTTGAAATCGAAAACAGCAAGGGAAAATACATATCCACTTACTGGGTTGAAAGCTTGGTTTGGTTGAATGTGATTTCTAAAACGGGCCATCAAAAGACAAAGCAGCAGGAACCTGACCATAATTCACCCTCCAGCACATCCAGCACTAACCACCTAAACCACCATTATCTCTGCACCTGCTGCTACCACCACATCTGCCATCTTTCACCCTCCAGCACAGCCACCATGGACTACCATAAATTGATAAAATAATTCATCATTCACACACTTGATCTCTAATTCTGTTTTCAAAATTTTCTACTTAAAACCTGATTCCCATTTGTTGTTTATATAGAATAAACAAAAGTGCATTCAAACAAACCCTGAATGAAATTGCTCAAAGGCAATGCCCTTTTAACTAGAGGTAATCACAAGTTATGCCTTAACATGCACCAACGTTAGGAATGCGTATCTTTCCCTTCTCCACAAACTCAAGGTATACAAAAATCAAAAGCTTCTTTCTAAAATGGTAACAAAGAAGTTGACATCTAGTAAGAATTTCAATAACTTAGTTATTGTGCTTACTGGTGTGCATCAAAAATGAGACTGCGTATATAAAGTTATAAACCACAACTCATATCTATGGAAACCCGGTTGCCTACATAAACATCTAAGCATGGAAGCACCAACAACGGACGCTATCAACAACTTTATCACTCTGTTAATAGTATGTCATGCAATCATGAACAAGTAGTAAATTAGGCTTAATTGACACGTTGTCTTTGTGTGCGCATACAGTGGGTACACCTACTTCTGTAGCGACAAAAATTTATTTAACTTGTCTCCCTAATGGTTGGCAAAGATGACGGCCTAAAGAAAATTTCTTAAGTTAATATAGCAAAACAAGGTGAAGAAATGGAGTTAGTTTGGAAAATAATTACTAGTGAAAAGCAGAATGAATGTGTCCATGGAAAGAAATCAAGATAGAGCTTCATAATTACCCACATAAGAGTTATGTTGATAGAGATAATCAATATCTTCAATTGAATGAATAGGAGTTTACTGGAAATGAGTTCCAGGTAATGACCTAGGAGCCCATAGAATAGAGAACGGTCAGAAGTTTTAGATCGCATAGAGCAAAATTGTGCAAAAAGGAAATACCATAAATATTATGAAGTACTAGTAAGATCAGCAATATCCTATGGTGCACACTTGAGGTGGAAGCTTGAATGCATACGAAAGATCAGATTCCTAATGAGGTTATTGTAGAAAACAGTTAAGCCCCATTAGACGACAAAACATGCTTAAGGTGGTTTGGTCAGGAGGTACAAGAAATTAGATATTGAACACTTTAAAAGAGGCCAAAAGAATCAATAGAACTGTTAACGTAATAGGGTGGCACGGGCCATTAGGGCCCGTGCAACATTTGGATATGGCACAGGGCCACTAGGGCCCTGGCCATAGCCGTTGGAATCCCAACGGCTAGTGCTGGCCGGCTAGCACAAGTTGCTTGTGTTCTTCATTTGGCCTCCAATGTACATCTTGTAAACTCTATAAATGCTCTAACACACTATGAATAAAATATGTTGCCATCATACAACTTTTGCTTTGTGTTGACTTGCTTCCGCTCTCTTGATTTATATATTTGAGTTTGACACCTATACTCATGAACACCAACCTTCGATCATCAACATCAATTTACATAGCATCAAAGCCTCAGATTGAAAGAATCGAGTGCATTAAGAAGCGTGCCACGAGTACAAATTTCGAGAAAACATATCAAACTTGAGGTTAGTCCAAATCTTTTGATTTTGCATGAAATGGAAAGCAAAAATGAGATGTTTAGATGTATCATTGACCCAAAATGTTATCAAAGTTGGGCTGGGACCATGAAAAAGTATTTTTTGTCAAAAGATTTTTGGGATTACATTGATGGAACCATACAAGAACTAATTTTGAATATTGATGGTTTGAATGATGATGAGATTATTAAAGCTCATCAAAAATATAAGCAAGACTTAAAAGTATGGGGGAAAATGAATGCAAAAATTACGTAGATTATTTGTCAAAATGTAGATGACAAACTTAGAAATAGAATTAGTGCTTTTGAAAATGCATTTGAAACTTGAGAATATTTAAAGAAACTCCATTCTCAAGATGATTTTGTTTTTCAAATTGATTTGATAGAAAGAATGATAATGCTTAAACAAGGAAATTTAAGCATTAGAGACTATCACAATGAGTTTTTGGAATTATAGACCCAACTAAAGAGTTTTGATAAATTTGGGAATCTTCATAAATTAGATGAATTTCAAGAGTTTTTGCACAATCAATATTTTTTTTTGTTTATGCGTGGGTTAAGAGAAAATTTGAAAATATTAGATCAAATGTAATACATAGAAAACCTAGACCTAAAGGAGACTCATTTTTGGCCGACCTTGTTACGGAGGAAACAAGGTTGAAAAATATGAATTTTGCCAAAGAAGTCGTTCTTGCCGCATCAAAACCGGGAGCTAACTTGAAGACTTACAAGCCTCCACATGCGAAAAATGCCAAAGGAACATCAAAGAAGCCTATGGGTCCGTGACCTAACAAGGACACCATTTGCCACTATTGCAAGGAAAGTGGACACATCAAAACCACTTGTCCTCTTAATTTGGAAATGTGGGAGCCATGGAAGAAAAAAAAAGAGTATTGCCCAACAACATTAAGGCATACATAGAAGAAATGTTCAAGGAAAAAACAAGCATCTCCGGGAATGCTCTATCCACCTCTGAAGGTATATCTTAGTTTTTAGATTCACGTGCTTCTTTTCATATGATACATTGTGAAAATTCCTTGATTGAATCTCGTGAAACCGTTGGAAAACATGTATTTACGGTCGACGAAACAAAACTTCAAATTAAGAAAATAAAGAATTTTGAGAAAGAAACTTTTAAAATCCAAAATGTAAGTTTTATAACTAAACTTAACTTGAACTTACTTTCGGTTGCTCGAATATATGATAATGATTGTATACTCACTTTCTCATCCAAACATTGTGTGGCGCAGTATCACCTATCGAGGAATGTGATTGGTCAAGGCCATAAAGAAAGTGGACTATACAAAATGGATTATCTTGTTATGCCAAATTTTGAGTCTTGTAATGTAGCTCAAGATGCTACTCTTTGGCATAAAAGACTTGGCATTTGGATTTATAAAAACTATGTAACATTCCCTTGAAGAAAAAGATTAGAGAACAAAAGCTTGAATGTAACGAGTGTATTCTTGGGAAAATGCATCATCTCCCTCTTGGATAAAGAAACTATATACCGAACAAAGCTTTTGATTTAATACATTCAGATGTTTGGGGCCCCGCGCCCATTGTTTCTAAGGGAGGAGTTCAATACTATGTGATATTTGTAGACGACTTTACTCGCTTTACCTGGATATATCTCTTGAAATATAAATAAGAAGTGTCTGAGAAATTTGTAATCTTTTGCAACATGATCAAAAATAAATTTGGAGCCACCATTAAGATTTTTAGAGCGGATTCAAGAGGAGAATACATGTCAAATACAACAACAACAACAACTAAGCCTTTTCCCATACTAGACAGGGTCGGCTACATGGATTCTTTGTTTCCACAGATCCCTATCGTGTGCCATGTTAGCAGTTAACTCACAATAAGCTAGATCATTCTTTATTGTTTCTTTCCAACACTTTTGTGGTCATCCTCTAGCTCTTTTAATACTTTCCAAATTCAGTTTTTCATACCTTCTTATAGGTTCTTCTATTAATCTTCTTTCTATATGTCCAAACCATCTTAAACGATATTCTCGCATTTTATCCTCTATTGGTGCCACTCCTAATTTGTTTCTAATAACCTCATTATGTATATGGTTTTTTCTTGTATGACCACTCATCCATCTCAACATCTTCATTTCTGTCATAGACATCTTTTGTACATGTTGATGATTAAATGCCCAACACTCAGAACCATAAAACATACAACAACAACAACTAAGCCTTTTCCCATACTAGACGGGGTCGGCTACATGGATTCTTTGTTTCCACAAATTCCTATCATGTGCCATGTTAGCAGTTAACTCACAATAAGCTAGATCATTCTTTATTGCTTCTTTCCAACACTTTTGTGGTCGTCCTCTACCTCTTTTAATACTTTCCAAATTTAGTTTTTCTAACCTTCTTACAGGTTCTTCTTTTGATCTTCTTTCTATACATCCAAACCATCTTAAACGATGTTCTCTCATTTTATCCTCTATTGGTGCCACTCCTAATTTCTTTCTAATAACCTCATTATGTATACGGTCTTTTCTTGTCCGACCACTCATCCATCTCAACATCTTCATTTCTGTCACAGACATCTTTTGTACATGTTGATGATTAACTGCCCAACACTCACAACCATAAAACATGGCAGGCCTAATTGCTGTTCTATAATATTTACCTTTTAACTTTAATGGTATCTTCTTATCACAAAGAATACCTGATGCTCCTCTCCATTTTAACCAACCAACATTAATTCTATGTGTAACATCTCCATCAATTCTTCCATCACTCTAAAAAATTGACCCTAGATATTTAAAACTTTCCTTTTGGGGAATGCAACGTGTGCCAATTTTAATTTTCATGTCCTCTCAAGTAACCAAATGATCAAACTTACATTCCATATATTCTGTCTTTGTTCTACTAAGTCGGAGGCCTTTGCTTTCTAATGTTTCTCTCCATAGTTCCAATTTTCTATTAACTTTTTCCTTAGACTCCTCCACTAATACAATGTCATCTGCAAATAACATACACCAAGGTACTTCATCTTGAATATGTTTTGTTAACTCATCCATCACCATTATAAATAAGTATGGACTTAAAGTTGATCCTTGATGTAACCCAATATTAACTTCAAAGAAGTCTGTCGTTCCTTCATGAGTCCTCACACATGTTTTTGCACTATCATACATGTCTCTTATAAGGTTAATATATGTCAATGGGATACCTCTTTTTTCCAAAGTTCTCCAAAGAACCTCCCTCGGTACCCTATCATAAGCTTTTTCTAGATCAATAAATATCATGTGAAGGTCTTTCGTTTTTGCTCTAAAATGTTCCATAAGACGTCTCAAAAGGTGAATCGCTTCAATAGTAGATCAGCCTGGCATGAATCCAAATTGGTTCTCTGTTGTACTCGATACTTGTCTTAACCTACATTCGATAATTCTTTCCCATAATTTCATAGTATGACTCATTAACTTGATACCTCGATAATTCGCACAATTTTGAATGTCTCCCTTGTTCTTATATATGGGTATAAGTGTACTTGCTCTCCATTCCTCGGGCATCTTTTGGTTTTTCCATATTTCATTAAATAGTCTTGTAAGCCAAGTGATTCCTATTTCTCCTAGTATTTTCCAAACTTCTATAGGAATATTATCAAGTCCTACCAATTTACCACCCTTCATATGGTTAAGAGCCTCTTTGACTTCATTCTTTTGAATCCGTCGGTAGAAATTGTGGTTTATATACTTTCCTGACTTGGCTAAATCTCCTAAATTAATACTAACATCTTTATTTTCATTAAAAAGATTATAAAAATAGTTTTTCCATCTATTTCTTATATCATCATTTGCCACTAGAATTTTTTCATCGTCGTCTTTTATGCATCTAACAAAATTAAGATCTTTAGTTTTCTTATCTCTAGCCCTAGCTATCCTAAAAATATCTCTTTCACCATCTTTTGAGTTGAGTTTTTTATATAAGTCCTCCCAAATCTTAGCTTTTGCTTCACTAACGGCCTTTTTCGCTTCCTTCTTTGTTTTCTTATAAGCTTCTAAAGTTTCATTAGTTTTCTTGACATAATGTAATTTGTAACATGCCCTTTTTGCCTTGATTTTATTTTGTACTACTTCACTCCACCACCAAGCTTCTTTTTGTGCTGGTACACCTCCCTTAGATACCCCTAACACATCTTTCGCCACTTTCCTAATATGTATAGCCATATTGTTCCACATATCACAGGGTGCGCCAACATAATTCCAAACATCTCCTTGAAGGACTTTCTATTTAAATATATCTTCTTTCTCGCTTTTGAGGTTCCACCATTTAGTCCGAATAGCTCGATACACTCTTTTCTTCTTTGTCCATTTTTTTATTTGTAAATCCATAACTAAAAGTCGATGTTGGGTGGTTAAGCTTTCTCCTGGAATTACCTTACAATTTTTAAACACGCTGTATCTTTTTTTCTACAAATAAAGTAATCAATTTGTGTTTGTGATAAGCCACTCTTACTTATAAGTAATTAAATGTTCATCTCGTTTTTTGAAGATTGTATTGACTATAAAGAGATCAAATGCCATAGCAAAATTTAAAATCTCCCTACCTTCCTCGTTTATATCCCCAAAACCAAAGTTTTCATGAATCCCTTGATATCCTAATGCCTTTTTACCGACATGTCCATTTAAATCTCCTCCTAAACAAATCATCTCCCTTTGTAGAATCTTTTGAAACACCTTATCTAACTCTTCCCAAAAAACTGTCTTTATACTATCTTCTAGTCCTACTTAGGGTGCGTAAGCACAAACTATATTCAAAACCTCTGCTCCTAACACTAATTTCAACGTCATGATTCGGTCACCATATCGTTGTATGTCTACTACACTCTCCTTTAAATCTTTATTTATGATAATACCAACTCCGTTTCGAGCATTTTCTTTACCTGAGTACCATAATTTAAAACCTGTATCCTCTATCTCCTTTGCTTTTTCTCCAACCCATTTTGTCTCTTGTAAACATAGAATATTAATCTTACTCCGAATCATAGTATCTACCAAACTACCACCTCCATTAGCTTACCCGATAATGTTCCGATATTCCAAAAACCAATACGAATCTTATTATCTAGGACTAGCTTCCTTACCCCCCGCATCCGTACATAACCAAAATGCGGAGACCCTCTGAAAATTTTTCACTACATTCGAGCTGCAATATACTAAAACGCCTCAATAAAATAGCTTGGCTGAAAGGAAACATAGACATATTATAGAAACATGTCGAACTATGTTAATTGCCAGTAATGTTCCTAAATTTTTATGGGTTGAAGCTACTCTTACTGCCGTTTATCTTATAAATAGAATGCCTTCATCTAATCTTGAAAATGTTTCTCCTTTTAAAAAATTATATAATATTTCTCCCTATTAAGAGTTTTTGGATGTAGATGTTTCATGTATACAGATAAAAATGATAAATTGTCTCCTAGGGCTATTGAATGCGTATTTCTTGGTTATGGCATAGACATGAAGGGTTATAGGTGTTTTGATCCAATTGATGACAAATTATACGTTTCTAAGGATGTAAATTTTTTTGAGAATGATGCCTACTATAATTCTAAATCCTTACAAAATTCTAAATCTTCCATATCTCAAGATTTTTTTTATCTAGAAGAAGATGATGATTGTAATTTTGTAGATCATCGGGATAATTCTCTTGAGAGTAGTGATGTTCCCAATACAACTGTTGATTCCCAACCCATTGTTGAACCCTTTCCATTACACTATCCACGACGACATAGAGAACCTGATGACACATGTCTAGAACCTATGGTCTCAAAACCTCCCCAACGTTTTGTTTCCTATAAATCTTTTGAACCCCAACGCAAAACTTGATTGCAACTCTTCATCAAGTTAAAGAACTCAAGTTTTATCATCAAGGTAAATGTATTCTAGAATGGGAAGATGCTATGAGGGATGAACTCAACACGCTGCGAAAAACGGAGTACTGGGACTTGGTTCCTCTGCATACAGTAAGGTATTGTTGTTGGTTGTGGATTAGGTGTATAAAATCAAGACTAATTCTAATGGATCTATTGAGTGATACAAAGCTAGGTTGGTTACAAAGGGTATTCTCTTGATATGGTATGGATTATGAGAAGACATTTGCTCTTTGTGCAAAAATGACTACTATTCGTACTCTTGTGCGGTAGCTTCGGTTCGTCGGTGGCATATCTTTCAACTTGATGTTAAAAATGCCTTCTTGAATGGAGATCTTGAAGAAGTTTATATAAGTGCCGCACATACGGTGTTTACATGATTTTGGGTATGTCTGCCGAGCTCGAAAGCATTATATGGTCTCGAACAAGCATCCCGGTCTTGGTTTGAGAAATTTTCTGTTGTGATCTCTTCCCTTGGATTTGCTTCAAGTAGTCATGATTCTGCTCTTTTTTGTTAAGTGCCTTGATGCGAGGTCGTATCATTTTGTCTTTATATGTTGATGGCATGATTATCAACGCATTGGTGACGATATTCATAGTATTTCGGTTTGAAGGCGAACGAGTTAGCTAGGCTTGATTTGAAATGAAGGATTTGGGTTCTTTACGATATTTCTTGGGTATTGAGGTAGCTACTCACCCGGAAGGTTATCTTCTTTCTCAATCGAAATATGTTGCGAGATATTCTTGAGCGAGAGCTAGACTGCGATAATAAGGAAATTCCTGTAGACACTCCCATTGAGAGTTAATGCAAGTTTTCTTCTTCGATGGTTTACCTTTGTCGGATCCTACTTTATATCGTACTATTGTTGGGAGCTTGAGTATACTACTTATTACTACGTTCGAGATATTAACATTATGTTGTTCATGTTGTTAGTCGGTTTGTTAGCTTCTACTACTACGATTCATTGGGCAGTTGTTATTTCGTATTTTGCAATATCTTAGAGGTACTGGTCTTTCATAGTCTTTTATTTCCTATCAACCTCTTCCGCTTAGAAGTGCGTGCGTACTCGATCGTCTGATCATGAGCCGGTGATCCATGATCGTAGTCCACATATCATCTGAAATACATTCTTGGTTTTCTGTATATTTTTGGGTGATTCTCTTATTTCTTTGGAAGAAGCGAGAAACAATATATCTATTTCTCGATCTTAATCTTGAAGACGGAGAATATCGTGCTATGGCATCTCTTACTAAAAGATTGTTTGGTTACGTTGGTTACTTGAGGATATGAGAGTTTCTCTTTCTCATCCCGCTACTATGTATTGTGACAACAAAAGCGCCATGTACATTGCCACCAAAACACCTTCCATGAAAGGACGAAGCACATTGAGATGGACTGCCATTTTGTTCGTGAAGAATGTTTGAACAAGAAAATAACACTGTGTTATGTTACATCAGAGATGCAGCTAGCTGATTTCTTCACCAAATCTCTCGGCCGCTCGTTTTCAGTTCTTGTTGGACAAACTATTGGTATATACACCGTCAGTTTGAGGCGGGGTGTTAATGTAATAGGGTGGCACAGGACATTAGGGCCCGTGCACCATTTGGATATGGCCCAGGGCCACTAGGGCCCTGGCCATAGCCGTTCGACTCCAACAGCTAGTGTTGGCCGGCCAACACTAGTTGCTTTTGTTCTTCATTTGGCCTCCAATGTACATCTTGTAAACTCTATAAATACTCTAACACACTATAAATAAAATATGTTGTCATCGTACAGCTTTTGCTTTGTGTTTGGCTTGCTTCCGCTCTCTTGATTGATATATTTGAGTTTGACACCTATACTCGGGTGACTTGGAATCTTGGCGATTTGTCGAAGTTGCATCGTGAGCACCAACCTTCGATCATCAACATCAATTTACAAGAACATCTTGCTTTTTGCAATTAATTGATAAATAAGACAAAAGGAGCAGAATGGTCACTAAGGATCATGTGGACAACCCCAATTCCTGCGGGATGAGTTTGGTTGTGGGTTTGCTGTTGGTGTGAGGGACTATATAATTTGATGATAGTGTCAAGTATGTTTTTCTCCCAGATTTAGTTACATGACAAAATCAAGTGAGACAGTTGTAGTTGCAAGTCTTAACACTACTATATTAAAATGCTATCATGGCAATAAGTTCATAACATTGAAATAAATAGTCTCACTAAAAAATTTGCAACAGAAAACCACACACCGCTACTCTAAACAATAGAACCAATAGCATTGTAAAACGTGTGTTGATCTATACATACTCTAGATTTAAGTACTGTGACTTTGACTTTGACTTTAGGTGTTCCAATCTGATCAGCCACAGGTCCATGCAGTTCCTTTTCCATTGAAGAAAACATAGGTGTTCCAGGTGGTGTAAGAAGCCTGCCAAACAGAATACCCTTGATAGTTCAATAGCAAATTAACATCGAAAACCATTACAAAGTATGATAACATGAAGTTCAATGCGCCAAACAATTGAACATCCAAAGTCCAGTGTAAAATATCACGTGAAGGATGAGAAAAGAATCGGCACAATGGGCTCCATGATTTGACATATCAAATAAGCAAACATAGTTTGGTATACCGCACTGCACCATGTTGAGATTCTAAATAGGCACATCTAAGAGAACAAATACTTAGAACACAAAGATGAAGAGGAAGCAAATACAGGATTTTCTGGGTTCTTTCATAACAACTAAGCCTTTTCCCATACTAGACGGGGTCGGCTACATGGATTCTTTGTTTCCACAGATCCATATCGTGTTTTCTGGGTTCTTTCATACGGAAAAAAATAAGTATGTAAGCAAAGTGAGGTCTCTCTCTAAACAGTTCTTATGCTTTTCTAAGAATATCATCCTGCTCTACATACTTGACCGATCTCGTAAATTTAAGAACATCTTTAATATTCTTTTAATGTACCAGTAGATAACAAGATTTGGGTGTGCTTCTTAGTTGGTTAGACCTCCTAAGCTAATTTGAATAATTGTATCCAATTGAAGAACTTAAAGTAACATTTTCATCTCGCTTTGATATCCTCGCCTGTCATAAGAACATCAACTTCTTTGGAACTCTTACTCGAATAACCTTGTTTTCCACTCCGTAGTCTTAGTTATCTTAAAATATTCTTGACAGTGTTCTCTATCAAGCTTTTCGTAACAAATTATCCTCAACTTTAGTCTTTGCTTTACTAACTGCTTTTGCTTTTTACTAGCGTTTCCTTTTAGAACGTAACACACTCTTTATCCAAATTTTCGCTCGAACTGCTTCACTCCACCACCAATGCACCTGCTCTGTTTTCAGCTAGCACCTCTTTGCCACTTTTCTAATATTTAATTTTAAAGTTTCATTTTTACCAAGCAATTCCTTCAAGGTAACAAGCATATCCTTTGTACATTTCTCTTAAACAGACCTTAGAAATATTTTAGATTTCACCATTTAGTTCAAGTGTCTCTATGTAATTTTTTCTACCCTTCCATTTCTTTTCTATGAGTTGGTGTGTATTGGGTAGTTAAACCTTCTCCAAGGTGACCTTGTAATCCTTATCAATGTTATAAAAATCATATCGTACGATACGATATTATCACATATCATATGCAATTTATCGTGTCGTATCGTACAATACAATATTATCACGTATCGTATGCAATTTATCGTGTCGTATCGTATGGTACACCCCGTTCGTACGAGTGAATACTGATTTTTTTGGGTATAAATTCTAAAAATTTGAAGTTACGAAAATCATTTTTGCTTCTTGTCAAACCCTTTTTCATGTCATTCCCTTGCTCCCAGATCCGTTTTTATCCTTATTCTTGTTCATTTTGTGGTTTATTTACAAGATTTTCAAGTGTTTCACCCAATCTAACTCTCTGTCTCGAGGACTTTTGTCAAATCCGTGACATACTTCTTTCTTCTAGCATTCTAACCGATTTCACTTGAAAAATTTGAGAGGACGTACATCTTTTCTTTTACATTATACCCGATTTTCACTTGAGAAATTTGGGGTTTTATAGATTCCGTAATTGTTGATTGTTCACTCTTGTATTAATGGCTTCCGATCGAGTTGATCCGGCATGAAATTATTACACTTCGGTGTACGAAGGCGATAGGCTTGTGAACAAGTGCATGATTTGCAATGCAGTAAAGCATGATAGTATTTCTCATATGAAATACCACCTTGTGGGAACCAAGAAGGTTGCTAGTACTTGTCCTCAAGTTCCCAACGCAATGAAGTATGAGATTCAGTAGGTATTCGAGGCTTCGAAAGAGAAAAAGAGATTAAGGGTGAGAGATAGGGCAAAAATATGTGGTTGGGATATGTCTCAACCATTTAAACATGCTTCTTAAGGGATGTATGATAGATGAATTTCATGGTATAATTGAGATATAAGAAAATATGGCTGAAGAGAGAAGGAGAAGGCGTGAAAAGGGAAAAAGCATACATTCTAGTGGTAGTAGTAGTGGAGTTGACTATTGTTCCACTGCAAGAGCTCCTATTCGCCCGATGCCTACGAGGGGTACTAGAGGAGGAGCTAAAGCCAGAGGTAGTGGGATGCTTTCATTTTTCCCCACGTACGACTCATGGAGCTCACAAAGGCATTAGATCAATTGTGGCTTAAAAGGAGGTAATTGAGAAAGTAGATTTGAGGTATGCTGAATTTTTTCATAAAAATTAACTCCCTTTCAATGTTGCAAACTCATTTTCTTTTCAAAGTATGGCAGATGCTATTGCCAGTGTTACATCAGGTTATAGAGCTCCCACTTATCATGCTTTGAGTGGCACACTATTGCAAAAATGGGTTGATATTGTTAATGCATGAAGTTCTGAATTTAAGGAATCGTGGAAGAATATAGGATGTTCTATTATGGCTGATGATTGGACAAATGGTTAGCGTAGGTCTTTGGTGAACTTTATAGTCTACTATCCCAAAGGGACACTCTTTTGAAATCATATGACATGTCCCATATTTATAAAACTGTAGATAATTTATCCCCTATTTTCGAGGAAGTTGTTGAAAAAGTAGGTATTTAAAATGTTATTGAATTCATTACTGATAATGCTGTAAATTTTAGAGCAACTAGTAAGATGCTTGAGGCAAATCATCCATCCTTAATATAGACTTAATGCTTGAAGATTTGAGTGCAATGAATGAAATAAGAGGGACTATAGATGCATGTAGAAATGTTAAAAAAGTTTATTTATAATCATTCTTATGTATTGCATTTGATATGAATCCATACAGGTGAAAGTGAATTGATTAAGCCTTCGTTTACAAGATTTACTATGAATATCATTACTGTGTAAAGTCTTGTCATAAAGAAAAATGCATTGAAAAATTGTTTGCATCTCATGAATGGGGCTCTATTAGTTGGTCTAGAAAGCGAGAGGAGATTGTCATGGTATATTTTGTTTTAAGTACTGATTTTTCGAAAAATTGTAGCAAATTTTTTAGGATGATTGTACCTTTAATTAAGGTAATGAGGATGATGGACAATGAAGATATGCCTACAATGCCTTATATATATAACGCTATGGATAAGGCCAAATTGAAAATACAAGCAAACCTTGACCGCAAAAAAACAAGGTTTGGAAGATAGTTGATGCATGTTGGAACCGCCAAATGCATCATGATTTGCATGATGCTCCATATTTCTTTAACACTTCTATTCAATTTTCTCTCAACTTTATGGAAGACGAAAAAGTAAAAAAAGGTATATTGAATGCAATTTACCTTTTAAAAATTCATCTACTCGTTGCAATATACATTTAGAGTTAAACAAGTATATTCATAGTGTTGGAGATTTTTGAAAGCCAATTACAATCCAACTCTGCTCCCAAATGCGACCATGTATTATGTGTTTTTATTGATATTCATTTAACTTATCATTAATTGACTTTCTTATAAATTTATTGATATTCACTTAACTTATCAATTGCAATCCAAATCTGCTCCCAAACACGGCTTTTTTTGCTTTCTTCTTTGCTATCTTATATGCATCTAAAATTTCACTAGTTTTCTCAGCATAATGTAATTTATAACATCCCTCTTTGCCTTGATTTTATTTTGCACTACTTCATTCCACCACCAAGCTTCTTTTTGTGCCGATACACCTCCCTTATATACACCTAACATATCTTTCGCCACTTTCCTAATATGTATAGCCATATTGTTCCACATATCACAAGGTGTACCAACATAATTCCAAACATCTCCTTGAAGGACTTTCTATTTAAATAAATCTTCTTTCTCGCTTTTGAGGTTCCACCGTTTAGTCTGAATAGCTCAATGCACTCTTTTCTTCTTTGTCCATTTTTTTATTTGTAAATCCATAACTAAAAGTCGATGTTGGGTGGTTAAGCTTTCTCCTGGAATTACCTTACAATTTTTAAACACGCTGTATCTTTTTTTCTACAAATAAAGTAATCAATTTGTGTTTGTGATAAGCCACTCTTACTTATAAGTAATTAAATGTTCATCTCGTTTTTTGAAGATTGTATTGACTATAAAGAGATCAAATGCCATAGCAAAATTTAAAATCTCCCTACCTTCCTCGTTTATATCCCCAAAACCAAAGTTTTCATGAATCCCTTGATATCCTAATGCCTTTTTACCGACATGTCCATTTAAATCTCCTCCTAAACAAATCATCTCCCTTTGTAGAATCTTTTGAAACACCTTATCTAACTCTTCTCAAAAAACTGTCTTTATACTATCTTCTATTCCTACTTGGGGTGCGTAAGCACAAACTATATTCAAAACCTCTGCTCCTAACACTAATTTCAAATGATTCGGTCACCATATCGTTGTATGTCTACTACACTCTCCTTTAAATCTTTATTTATGATAATACCAACTCCGTTTCGAGCATTTTCTTTACCTGAGTACCATAATTTAAAACCTGTATCCTCTATCTCCTTTGCTTTTTCTCCAACCCATTTTGTCTCTTGTAAACATAGAATATTAATCTTACTCCGAATCATAGTATCTACCAAACTACCACCTCCATTAGCTTACCCGATAATGTTCCGATATTCCAAAAACCAATACGAATCTTATTATCTAGGACTAGCTTCCTTACCCCCCGCATCCGTACATAACCAAAATGCGGAGACCCTCTGAAAATTTTTCACTACATTCGAGCGGCAATATACTAAAACGCCTCAATAAAATAGCTTGGCTGAAAGGAAACATAGACATATTATAGAAACATGTCGAACTATGTTAATTGCCAGTAATGTTCCTAAATTTTTATGGGTTGAAGCTACTCTTACTGCCAGTAATGTTCCTAAATAACTAAAAGTCAATGTTGGGTAGTTAAGCTTTCTCCTGGAATTACCTTGAAATCTTTACAACACGCTCTATCTTTTTTTCTACAAATAAAGTAGTCAATTTATGTTTGTAATAAGCCACTCTTATAAGTAATTAGATGTTCATCTTGTTTTTTTAAGATTGTATTGACTATAAAGAGATCAAATGTCATAGCAAAATTTAAAATCTCCCTACCTTCTTCATTTACATCTCCAAAACTAAAGTTTCCATGAATACCTTGATATCCTAATGCCTCTTTACCAACATGTCCATTTAAGTCTCCTCCTAAACAAATCATCTCCCTTTTTGAAATCCTTTGAATCACCTTATCTAACTTTTCCCAAAAAGTTATCTTTATACTATCTTCCAGTCCTACTTAGGGTGCGTAAGCACAAACTATATTCAAAACCTCTGCTCCTAACACTAATTTCAATATCATGATTCGGTCACCATATCGTTGTATGTCTACTACACTATCTTTTAAATATTTATTTATGATAATACCAACTCAGTTTCGAGCCTTTTCCTTACCTAAGTAACATAATTTAAAACTTGTATCATCTATCTCCTTTGCTTTTTCTCTAACCCACTTTGTCTCTTCTAAACATAGAATATGAATCTTTCTCCGAATCATAGTATCTACCACCTCCATTAGCTTACCGGATAATGTTTCGATATTCCAAGAACCAATACGAATCTTATTATCTAGGACTAGCTTCCTTACCCCCCACATCCGGCCATATTGATAATGCGGAGACCCTCTCTATAAATTATTCACTATATTCGGGCGACAATGTAGCGGGACTAACTTCTTTACCCACACCCGTCCATGATGTGGGAACCCTCTCTACAATTGATTCACTACATTCGGACGAAAATGTAGTGGCCCTTGCTTACTTATCACTGTATTCGGGCTCTACAGCACGTCGCTAGGCGGGGATGCCCCAAAGCAATGCTCATAATTTGTGTAATCCATGGTATAAAAATCCAACAGAATTTTATGCTGGTTGTCGAAAGCCTAATACAACCCTCCTCCTTTATCTGGGCTTGGGACCGACAATGCAAGGGTGATCCCTTACATTCCAAGTCAAAGTTTTTCTTTCTCCATGTTTTATTAAATAGTCTTATAAAAGTGATTCCTGTTTCTCCTAGGATTTTCCAAACTTCTATAAAAATATTGTTTGGTCATACTGATTTACCACCCTTCATATGTTTAAGAGCCTCTTTAACTTCATTCTTTTCAATATGTTGGTAGAAATTGTGGTTTATATACTTTTCTAATTTGGCTAACTCTCCTAAGTTAATACTAACATCTCTATTTTCATTAAAAAGCTTATAAAAATAGTTTTTCCATGTACTTTTCTTATTAATCATTATCGTGTTTTATTTCAGATGAATGGAGGGCTTGCTTTGGTGTAGATGCACCAAACTTGACAATGTTTGCTCAACGTATATTGAGTGAAACATGCAATTCGAGTGGGTGCGAGAGAAATTGGAGCTATTTTAAATGCATTCACATGAAAAAGCGAAACAAGCTGGAGCATGCTCGATTGCGTAATTTGTTATGCGTTGCCTACAACACGAAATTAAGGCAAAGGTAATAATCTTAAAATATGTATTGTTTGTTGTTGCCTAGTTCTTTCTTAATCTTATTAATAATGAATGATTGATGTAACTATATTGCATTTGATATTCTTTATAATTTGAATATTCTTTCTTTACCGACAAATGCAAAAGGATGCAACAAGGGCAAGGAAGGTACCATATGACCCGTTGAGGTACAAAAATGTTGATATTCTTGATGGTTGTGTCGAAGAGGAGGGAACCCCTATCAATTTAGAGGATGAAAACTGGAGAACACTCGAAAGCGAAGCAGAACTTGGAGTCGGAGATGATGAAAATGAAGGTGTTGGATGGGCGAATCCAATTATGGAGGAGGAAGAGTAAGGAGATGATGATAATTATTGGTGATGGTGGTGATCCAGACTATGTTGATTATAATCAGTGTTATTCGTATTGTGGGAAGCCACGATACGATATGATACGGTACTGTATCATACGACACGGGTGATACGCCCAAAAAAAAACATTTTTTTTTTCAATTTTTTTTGGGTAGGTTTCTGGCCTCTTTTCGCCTCTCTTCACTTCCCTCCAAGGCATCCTCCGATATGCTTGTAATTTGGGTTTATAATTTTATTTATAGAATAAGAATAATTTATGAACAAATAAAAATTGTTACAAAATCATTTCCCTTTCTGTTGCCAACTTTTAGGTATATTTTTGCTAGCAATTTCTAATTTCATGAGATCGCAAACAATTAAAAACATTTGGTTGTCTCGGTTCATTGAGGGGGCATTTCACAACTTCACTATTTTAGGGTTCACCTTACGTGACTTCCATTGAGTTGAACATGATCAACGTGTGTGAGGCTTAACTCAGTATTTAAAGTGAGAAATGAAGCTAAAGCATTAGTTAAAAAGCTAGTCTCTAGTAAGAGAAAAAAGGGATATCATCAAGTAATAATATCAATCACTAAGGTGTCATAGAGTCAATAATCAAAGAAATTGAGCTCATTGTTTTGCTCACATATGAAACATGTACAAAGATAGCAGTTTGTTAATTTTGATATATTAGATGAGTGGATTATGGAAGATAACGAAGAAAATGCACTCCTAACCAAAGAAGACATTGCATGAATTAATTTGAAGTGCAACATCATAAAGGAGATGAAGATTTTCATTTTAAAGTAGAAGGTGATGAGAAACTTTGAATCTTTATCAAGGAGAAGATGAAGATTATTTAGTTAATGATACTGATACAAATTTACAATATGTAAAATGTAAATGTATTTCATTTTTTGCTTTAAAATATGTAATTTTGGATGCAATTGTTCAATGTTGAATGTTCAATCTGTGCTAAACTTTGCATTGTATGAATTTAAAGCAATTACCAGATTTTTTTCGGATTTTTACTAATTTTTCTTGATTTTTTAAATAATTTTTGTATTATTTTAATATTAAAGTACGATACGCCCGTATCGTGGAGCCCAACGATATGCGATACGATACGCGTCAGAAAACACTTATTATAATGTTTTATTGATTATGATCCACGTTGTGATTATTGTAATTTGTTTTAACTTTTAATTATAACTTTGTAACGTTTTGGTCTTGAATCTCTTGATGATTGTAAGTTGTAACTTTGTTGTTTATTAATTAAACACCAAAGGTACTTTTCAGTATTCACATTATGGAATGGACGCTTCTTCATTATGAGATGTTTTGTTATAGTATGGATGCTTCTTCATTGTGTTATATATGTTTTGTTCGTTAATTTTAACTTCGGCATTTTTTTGAATTTTATAAATTTTTTTACACAAAAAATGGAAATTTACACTTTGTCGTACGGTATGATACAAGCGTATCGGTGCCCTGTGCGATACGGGCACCGATATGGTTTTTACAACATTGATCCTTAGAACACATTTGATCATTCTTCCTCCAAGCAAAATAGTTAATCAAGTGCCTTAGATAACCATTTTTATATGATATTAACTGCTCATCCCACCTTTTAAAAACCATGTTGACTATAAAAAGGTTATCTTGTAAAGCAAAATTAGGAATTTATGGTCATCATAATCCGTACTTCTCATGAATAGTTATTAACTCTAAAGCCTCTCACCCACATGTTTATTGAAATCTCTAACCATACAAAACATTTGGTCACCTTTTCTAGCTCCTCGTTCTTTGAATCACACTTCAGGGATGTGTGTAAAAGCAAATAATGTCAAGAACCTTTTTCTCTTAACACAAACTTGACCATCATAGTTCGATTTTTATAGTGTTTCACCTGTATTATAATCTCCCTAAACATACTCTCAACTCTATTTCAAGCTTTCTGTTTATCGCAACTTAGAGCTCATTTCTCAATTTTCCTTGCTTTGCTTTTAATGTCTCCTACACTTTTCTCTTTGAATCTTTTGCTTGGTCATAATATTTATCACCTCCATGACCTTTCTATTCATGTCCAGATGTTCTAACTTCTAAGTACCAATCTGAACTTTATTTTCTCTAACCAGCGTCCCTACAAGCACATTCTTTCATGCAATATATGGAGACCCTTGTACTATTTGGGTTGCGAGGGTGCTACTGCAGTGGTCTGGATTCCTCACATACATCAATCCCTGATTTCGGGACCCTTTGTAAAATCATCCGAGTACAACTTATAAAATAAGGCACTTAAGCTGGACGCCACAAGTGTTTATGGATCAGAGACACTATCTCGGCTATATAAAAGAACCATGAATGATATCCCTGGCATACATATCACAGTGGAACACCATACACAGCATCCGAGATACCACGCTCAAGAAAATGGTTGACAAAACAAATCAATATACCAATCACAATCGTTCTTTTCTCCGTCCATGTTCAGGAAATCATCTCCAACTCTGCGTGCTGCTGTTGATGTTGCAATTGCAGAACCAAGCGAGCTTCCAGGGTTTGAACCTGCAAAAGTGAACAGTTTTACCGTTTCCGATAATCACGCAATGAGAAGAGTCAGGTAGCAGGAACCAAGAATTTCAACTGCAGTAGCAGCACTCACCTAATCCACTAGTCTCTCCAGAAAAAAAAGAAAAGGAAACTTCGCAAAAGAAAAGCCCAAGCATCTTGAAGGTAGAGATGGTAGAATCTAAGTGCCTCTTCAAATTTAAAAGAGAAGCATGCAATGGAAAAACTCTCCACTAGGACATATTCTCCAAATTTCAATTCGTGTAGCAAATAAAGAAAAAATAAATCGACGACAACAGGTCGTGATCATAATGTAGCCGCACAAAAACAGAACTTTATTCTAACACATTTCACGGACCAGATCTAGAGCGTGAAAACACCGAAGGATCGTCCAAATCGCAATACATACAAAACCCTAAAATCCTTAGCATATTCAGTCACAGCAAAAGAAGAAACAAAAGGAGCTACAGGACGCAAGATCTATCTTGCCTGAGGAACGACCGAACTCGCCCCCATTTTGAAGAAGCAAGTTGCTTCTATCCTTCTCCCTTTTTCGCATGTCGAGGAACAGAGCCAGCTCCTCTTCCTTCTCCTTCATTATGTTTCCGAGCTCCGACCCAGGCCTTTGACGCAATGACGCCTGTATGCTCGAGTCCGGAGCCCTAAAGCTTCGATTCATGGTCGGAAATCATTAGAAAACTCTAGACTCCACGCCCATTGGTGAAAACGCTGCACTTGTAGAGAACTATTTCTCAAAATGCTACGAGGAATCGACATCCATCAGAGCAGAAGAGCAATGATGAGTCAGGGAACGAGATGTAAAGCGAAAAACCGAACGAAGCGAAGGAGGTTACTCGCCGGACGAAATGCCTCGACAAGAGGAGAGAGGCTGCTAACGGAAGCGACCGACGGGGGGCGTTCTCGACTTCCGATCAGCAGGTATCTCCGTCGTTTCCTTGTTTCGCTTGGGTTCGTGCAGCGCCCGCTCCAGATTACTACGTTTCGGAATTTAAAAGCAAACCATTTACTATACCTTGACTGTGGAGTAGGTGGGGCATCTGGTACCAAAGAATACCGGACCCTCAGTCGCGGCCGGGACCGGGTGGGAGGTGTTCTCTTGCTTTGGTTTTGAGTAATGGGGCTGCCCATTAAACCAACTATTGTAAACACTCAGCATCAACATGGAGGGATATTTTTGGTTGATGCATCATTGTGGTTCTTCACAGATGCACCAGCACTGCCTTGGAGGGGTACGCATCTGTTTAGTTGATACCATATTGTGTGTTTGATACAAGGTTCCAACGGACTTTGAATTTTGGTTCCGCTCGTCTATCAAACATGAAACCCATTGTTGGCGAGAAACTACCGTTCAATAGACCCAGTTTTTATTAAAATCTTCAACACCGAGGAGAAAGTGGGTCACAAAATTTGGATGCAAGGGCTTCTCATGAAAGCTCACAAAGCACAAACTCTTATCCTGTTGAGGCAAAACATGAGTCCAGATAACTAAAAACAGTCCCGGAGCTTGAGCTCAAGCTCGATTTGGATCATTTGATCATCGTCCCAAAAATCATATCCGAGTTCAATCGAAAATAGTTATTTTGGGTTGGAAATGCATCAAGATGAGAAGATCCTTCGCGTCGAGGAAGTGATTAGACGCGGGTTATTCGACGAAGTGCTGAATTAGTGAGACTTGGCAAACGATTTTAATTCACAACAATTGGATCGGACCTGATCTTAGGCTGTTGTAGCAAGAAAATGGCACGAGTTTCAGGATTGAGATACATTTACATGAAAGGATCGATGAAATGAACAGTACTAGATATAGAGCTATATGTATATAGCCCTTAACCAATCATCAAAACGGCACAAATCTTCAATAATACAATCTAAGAAGAGGTGAAGGTGTCGATGATGGTGGTGTGGAGGGGATCACTCAAATGTGTAGCCCAGTTGTTGAGGGGGCCCTTGCCGGTGGCGGCGGCCTGGACAGCAAAGCCCAGGAATGCAACCATGGCCAGCCGGGCATGCTTGATCTCTGCTAGCTGAAGGGTCGCCTTCTTCTCTGGGTCCGATGCCAGGCCCAGTGGATCAAATGGTCCGCCGGGGTAGATTCGCTTCTCCGGGTCTAGCTCTGCATTTCTCTGGAACTCGATGAACCCGATCACTATCACCTCGATCCATATCAAGGTGCTAATGGAGAAGGGAAGTGGGAGACCCAGGTATGATGACCCCTCCACCAGCTCCACCTGAAACCAATATTCCAATCACCACCAAGCAAGAAACAAATTAGATTCAAGCCCGACAGAATTTCTATGCAACTGTAAACGGTAGGCCAGTTTTTGACGTATAATTAATTGGATCTTAAATGTCATAATCATCGGGGTCGTAAAATCTTACTTTTTTTTAATTATTTTTTAATTATGAGCTCAGTCCGAGTTCTTGTCCTCGACCTCGTAATAAAACACTTGATTGATGAGCTTGTTTTCTATATCTTACTTTTTTTTAATTATGAGTTAGTTCTTGGTCCTCGACCTCCTAATAAAACACTTCGTTCTAGAACCTAGTAATCGAGGGAACAGGGTTCATTGCTGGGCTTGTTTTCTATACCAGCAAGCCGAGCTAATTGTTAGCCAAACAGGTCATTGTTTGAATTTCCTAATGGTTCATTATCTTTTAATTGGCTAATCAAACCAAACCGAGTTGAAAGAGAGCTTTTGTTGAAAACCCTAATAGAATGCCCTTTATTTACTTAAATTTTTCATTTGTAATAAAGTCCAAACAAAAATAACACTTCAAATTACCTTAATACTACTACCTTAAGAGCATGGTTTTAAGTGAAAATTAGATCATGCTGAGCTCATATGGTTCAATGAACCAAACGTGAACGCGCAAGGAACAAACTGAACCAAACCTTGTATGAGAGGCTTGGTTCATTTATCAGGTCTAGGTGGGCTAACTCTGTTATAGCTTACAGATCCAACCGTGAGCTTTGAAATTTTCATGGTTTGGATGGAAATGAATACATATGAAATGGGTGCTAAAATAACGGCGGTTACCTTTCCGGCGTCCTGCCAGGTGACGCCGGTGAGGGCCTCGACGGCAAGGGCGCCGAGGGTCGCGAGCATGGCCCAGCGGCCATGGATGAGCTCGCACTCCCGGAACCGCTGCAACCCAAAGACCTCACTGTAGGGCTGGAAGGGCGTGGACTTCACGTCCGAGCTCTCAAACCTCGTGCCTATGATCTCGCCGGCGGCGTTCCGAGCCAAGTTCTGGTCCAGCGAGTCCAGGTCGAATTGCAGGTACTCGGCTGGCTTGCCCAGACCGAAGGGGTCGAACCCATAGTCACCAATGAGCGTGCCGTCAAGCCACTCCGGCGCTTTCGCACCGGGGTACCACAGCGGTCGGTCTGACTGCACCGTCGCTGGCTTCTTCACTGTCTTCTTCTTCCCGCCACCGAATCCGAACCTCGCTTGGAACCTCCCACCGTTGCTGTACAGGGCATTGTTCTGCTGCAGGCAGCTGCCAAAGAAGGTAGACGTTGCTCCCGCTGTGGTAGCAGCCATGGTCGGCTCGGCCTGGTTCGAAGCTAGGACGACTCGAGAAAAGAAGAAGAGATTGGTGACTCAGGGTCGAACTGATCTCACTGTACGTGTTGTAATTTTATTGGCCTTCTATCCTTGGTTGGTGGACATGAGCCGTTGATGAAGGGTGCCATATCCATCGGACGGTAACCCTTCTCCTACTCCTTATCTTTGCCTTATCACTTCATCATATCCTGTGTGGCCCTCACAAGTTCTCCCAGTTTTCATCCTAAGACAAATCTTTTAAGAGATCGACTCATGCGCAGTTTTAAGGTTTTCTTTTTTTAACAACTCGTACGCAATCCCTCAGAATCGAACTCGTCACCTGCGTTGTGTTACTTGATCCGGAGCATCCTTTCACATCCTCCCCACACATCACACATGCCCACACTACTTAGTGTGTAAGTGCGCACTTCACACTTAGGTTCATCCTTGTGTTAGGGCTGAACACGGATACCTATTATAGACCCACTTAGATGTTGTAAATGGAGCTCACGTTCCTTTGTAATGTTTGTTGTGCATTTGCGAACAATAGAGACCCGTCTTTCTTCCTTCTCTCATTCTCTTCTCTTTCTTCCTCTTATCGTGAGTGTGTATGTGGAAGTGAGACAAACATCGAGTGCTGCTTGTATGTGTTGGTTGAGCAATGACCATGAGTCGAAGAACAAAGCTCTTGCGAGTAAGAAAGAACGGCATTGCTGTTTGGCGTTGTGGTGTTTGTATAATCAGGTTGAACAAGAGTGAATCTCGTTGTTGTCGTGCTTCAGATCAAAACCATTGAACTGCAAAGTTTTTCGCGGTTCAAAGCCGGTGATACATCGTGAGAGTCAGAGAGCCCTGCCAGGTGAACTAGGCTCTGGGTATTGGTAGCTATAAGTTGATCAGGGGGACCTTTTGTCTCCTCAATTGTTGATACATAATTGGTCAAGGTAAGATTAAACCCTTTTGGCATGCACCCTTGTGCTCATCTATTTAATCCAAGTTGGCATTTGAAAATGAAGAGATTTTCTTTCATTGAGTTTCAATTCGGAAATGGCGGTTTGACATGCATTTATATGAAATAAATTCGCAAAACAAGAACATTTTTAGTGAATAATGGTAAAAATACAAATTTAATTAGAAGGTAAGTTATATCATATTCTCATATTGGACTCCAAAGCAGTATATATATATATATATATATATATATATATATATATATATATAGAGAGAGAGAGAGAGAGAGAGAGAGATAGTCTAGCATTTAGCGTGTCTTCACAAATGTGTTCCCATGAAATCAAGAAAAAGGGTTCTCTTTCTTCATTTCATGGAATGCGTTTTTTCTTAATCATAAACTATTTTACAAGGAAAACATTATTGTACTGGAGGAAATTAAGGAACCGTTTCTCCCAGGTTACGAAAACTAAGGAACAAATACATGAGAGAAATCTCCCGTATCTTTACTTAGAAGAAAAATACCCGATTGTATAAATCCTTGTGGAAGCAAATTTCGATGTGCGCTTCTTTTCGTTGACATAATCATACTTCACTCGGAAGGTCGAAAACACAAACCGAAAGTTGGTGAGATCTTGCATGTAATGTTCTTGCGTTCTTGATATATGACAGGTTAAACTAAATCCGATTCCATTTATGTATCATTTATATTTGGTGAAAACAGCTAGGTTTGGGGTGGAAAATATCTTGGGATTTATCATCCCTCAACTGGTTATTGATATTGTATGATCTACACATAATCTACAATATGCATAGAGGTAAACCCACATTGTTTTCATCTTGAAATAATACAGCACGACAATTGTGAGAGACCTTTTAAGGTGTGAATTATTTGCCAAGCTATGGTGTGATCCATATATAACCCATAAACACAATTAAAACTCCATGGGGAGCATTAAACCCCATCTTGAACCTCCTTGTCAATATAATGAAAAGTCATGCCTAAAATAAAGTTTACTTTTTTTTGTTACAAGAGGAGTCCGAAGCCTAACACCCATCCACGTATGCACCCTCTGAGAGTAGAACTCCTCACCAGCAGTAACGGCGCTAGAGCACCCGGCAGTTGAGCTAACGCTCTCGGTGCAAGTTGAGGACTTTTTGGTGCAGGAGCTTTTCGAATCTCTATGTGCTCGTGTTGTTCCAAGCCGACGACAGTTCCAACTAATACAATTAATGGTTGTTAGTGTAGTTGATCATAACCTACGTCAATATGGTGCAATGAAGCACTACTCTCTTCTTTGCTACCACAACTGTGCTGCCATCTTCCACAGGAAACTCCGCAGAAAACGCTTAGCAGCAGCATGCTTTAATAGATGTGAACCTGATAGATCAGAGAAATGATCTTGATGAGATCTTTACCAATGTTTTTAATTTGGTAGAGAACCCCTCCTTTGAACACAGCCAAGCTGTTCTTTCACTACCGGCGAAGATGATTCAGCTTCATAATTCTTTCTCTGATATTTAGCAGATTCATCTCATCAGAAGTAGCGCAGAAACAAGAGTGGGATCATTCATGGTCAAAACCAAAAGTTTTGTTTATTCGAGTCAGCATATGGAAAGCTACTTGTATTGAGTGAGTGATGATAATTTCCCTAAGAATTGAGGCCCACCTTACACAGCGGGTCTTTAGTTGAATCTAATGCAAGAATGGTATGACATTGTTATAATTTTTCGGAAATGACGCAAACGCCCCCCAGGTGAGTCCTCCAGGAATATGTACATGCGGTTTGACTTTACAGGACCCCATCAACTTATGGCGGCAGCTCTATCGCCAAGACCGCTGCGGCTACCGTTTGGTCCGGCATCCTATTGATAGTGAAAATATCCGGTTGCTATCCTATGGTAAGCATCTATCTTTTTTGTCGAGTAGAATAAAAAAAAAAATCGATCCTTCGGATTGAATTGTGTCCTGAGGCGGAGGGGAGTGGAAAGGGTTGGAGAGGACGCTGCTATCTGCATCCTAACCTCCAAAAAGGTACTTATTGTTCATCTTCAATTTTCTTAAATGGCAACCATAATTCCTTCGCTAAACTTTCTCTTTTGAGAGGTCTTGTAATAGAATGCAATTTTCCTTTTTCTGTGATATCTTCCATTGGTATTCTGTCTCGCTATCTTTGCGGTAAAATGGTCTTTCTTTGCGTGTTTTGGGTTCCGAACTTGATCCTTACTGGTGATTGGGTCGCGGTTGATATTAGATGCAGCAATCTTCAATTCTGGTTTCGTAATTTTTTTCCTCCTTTCTCACAGTGAGGTTTTATTCCTTTTCTGCTATAATATCATTGTTCTTGTTCTGGGGAGATCACTTGAGAAATGGTTCTCCCTGTTTGTTTTGTGGAGGCTAACTGCAAGTGATTCACAGGACAATTCCAGCTTATGGTTCTGTTTCCTCTCTCTCTCTCTCTCTCTCTCTCTCTCTCTCTCTCTCTCTCTCTCTCTCTCTCTCTCTCTCTCTCTCTCTCTCTCTCTCTCCTCCAGCACAGTTCTGTGGTGCTCTTTCGGGAAAGTCGCATGTTTCTTATTTATTGGACAAATCCGAAGTTTTTCTATTGAATCTCTGTGCTTTTCAGTACTACAGGCTGCAGTCCTGACTGCCCCTTTTAGCACGGTGGGGAGCTCTAGTGTGGTTCGGCCTTAATTTTTTTGTTGTACAACTCTTTACATCCCTTAGATGTCTCCTTTCAGAATGGCGTTAGCTCATCTAAACATTTGCATGAATGAGCTTGAAAAATGGCTTTAGGCACGTGGATTTGGACTTTTAGTTTATTTGCTAACTGTCAGCTGTTCTTGAATTCTTCGGTTGTTGGAGCCGACCAGATCAATCCATGAATCAACCGGGGCAGAGTAAAGCACAGGACTTTTGTGTTTTTCTCTCATTCCAGGTGGACCTTGTTCAGACTAGTTACTCTACTTGGTTCATGTTATCCTAAAATATTACAGAGTGGAGAGCATGTTTATCAGTTCAGTTAAAAATGACCTGTGTTGAGCCCAAAGGGGCAATAATGCACGGGCTAGTCTCTCTAACAGTGAAGCAGGAGATTGATACCAGGGTATGCATCTGGTACCGTCTGCATCGTCTACCTAACCTGAACTTGCCTATCCAAAGAAAAAGGGGACAACGATGACCTGGACTTGGTTCAAAATTTTAAATATGGCTAATCATCGACTCAGCAAAACTGCCTTAAGTAAACATTAGAGTATTTTCACCCGCTAATACTTTTTACTTTGCACACCCAATCATATAGCCTTTTGTGTATCAAACGATTTGGGATCCAAAATCAAAACCAAGCATTCTCTTGCACGCAGTGCAGATAGTCATATGAATTCTTAGTTGCTATTGTACTTGATCTTCTAGCATATTAGATTTTAACTCCAACAATCAGTAACAATCTGTCTCTGTGGATGTCCTTAAGGTGTTTCTTTTTCTCATTTATCCAGGGATTTCTTTTCCTTAAGATGAAAGGGGGAAAACCAAAGGGAGCTACAAAGAAGGAAACATCACTGAAGCCTGTTGATGACAGGTTAGAAACAACAAAACACTATCAAACCATAGTTGGTCAACGTGATAGTCCATCTATTCTTATTTTCATTACATATTTCCACCTTAATCTGTTTCAACTGTTTCTTATGAGAGTATCTTCCAATCTTTGCCTTGTTTCGATTCCACCAGAAAGCTAGGAAAGCGGAAGGCTGTTACAAAAGCAAAGCCAAGTAAAAAGCAGACAAAGAAAGAAACGCCTGCTAAGAAAGATCCTAACAAGCCAAAAAGGCCCCCTAGTGCTTTCTTTGTATTTCTGTAAATCTCATCTTCCTTATTTCTCCTTGATGTTCTGAGTCCATAGCACAACTTAAGTCACTTTTTAGCTATTCGTTGTATTGTCATATCAAATACCTCATCATCACACTGTCTTCTGCCCTTGTTTCATTCTGTTGCTGTCCATTTTCTCTCTTCAGTGAAGAATTTAGGAAGACATACAAACAACAGCATCCTAATGTGAAGTCAGTATCAGTTGTAAGTGCTATTTTGATGATTAATTCAGTTTCTGATCCATTTGAATATGGCAACTAAGAACTAATATAGCCGACCCCAGTTAGTGAGGAAGAGGCTTGGTTTTGGTTATGGTATCCATTGAATTCTCTGTTCTGACTAAGTTGTGGCTAAACAAAAGGTTGGCAAAGCTGGAGGTGAAAAGTGGAAGTCAATGTCTGAAGCCGTAAGTTTTTCCTCTTGTATCTTCTTTCGAAAGACATGCAATTTGCTATGTGATTGGGCTCTTCATCGGACTGCATTGGAAGCCGCCTTGCTTGTCTATGCTTGAAGATAAGAGCTTCTTCTCTATTTTGATGTTTGGTGCTTTGTTCATAAGGGCAATATCTATAGTTCTTGTTGATGGGTTTCTTTGGGTTCTTGGGTTAAGGTGCATCACTCTGTTCACGGTGACTTTAATCAATATATATCTGTTACCATTTGTTTGTTAAGGCTTTCTAATATCTCTTCTTTTGTTTCTCTTGCTATATTCTTGCTGTCTGTGAAACTCAAAATATGAAGAAGACTTGAGTCCAGTATAATGAGCTCAAAAGACATAGGTTTTGTCTCTTCTCCTGAATTAGTTGTGGATAACAAGATCGAAAATTTTTGGAAGTCCAAATTGGATATATGAGCTAATAATCATGTTGTTGCAAATTTCTGTTTTTCTAAAACTTTGGAGATATAGAAATATCAGTGTGGATAAACTTGGACTTTTCATTCCTGCTGGACGCCTCTCTCTCTCTCTCTCTCTCTCTCTCTCTCTCTCTCTCTCTCACACACACACACACACACACACACACACACACACACACACACAGGGATTTGATGTCATTGTTTGTATTTGGAAGGAGAAAGCTCTTTTCGAAGCCAAAGCTGCAAAGAGGAAAAGTGAATATGAGAAGCTTCTGGCAGCCTATAACAAGAAACAGGCACTTTCTTTATCCAGTCCTCTCAGTTTCTTTCATTTTTTCCATACTCCAGCTGAACGGATCGCATCACTTATTTGATTCCCTCACTCCTTCAGGGATCAAATTCTTCCTCTTGGGTTTATTTATATTTCCCCCGCAATTAATATGTTTTGTTCAACTTCACAGGAAAGCGTGGCTGGTGATGGGGATGAAGAATCTGAAAGGCCAAAGTATGAGGTTAATGATGATGAAGATGAGGTAGATGAAGAGGTAATATTCAAATGCTGTGCATACACAGACACTCATGTGTGTGTCTGTGGGTTTAAGCTAGACTTTGATTTTTTTGATTTGCATAGGAATTCTTGCTTCACTTCTTATAGTATCAATATTATGATTCTTATTCACATACTAGTGTAGTAGTTTTGATCTTAGAGAAGAGTGTTGTTCTAGGAAAATGCATGTAACATGAGGCTTATGACAAGAAACATGCAACAGGCAGGGCATGTGGATAAAGCATAATAAGTATGCTAAAAGAGAAGTACATGTAGCAACAATGACTTTCTTGAAGTGTTGTTTTAGGTCCATGCGTAATATGCATGGAAAATTTGTGTCTTTAGCTTTTCTAGGTTTATGTCTAGCTTCCTCGAGGGTGATTCTTTATAGATGCCTAACTTCTTAGCGAGTTCTCTTGCTAGTTCAGTGAGTCTCCCTGAATTCGCTGATTAAATAGAAGAGAGATGCAAGAGAATATGATAGAGGTTGCATGCTATATCTTCTCTTTGGGCGTCCTTAAGTGAATTCAAGATGTATAGATAGAAGTCAAGTCCATCACACACTCACCGCTTGGAGCCTCTTTCCCTCCTTTTTTTAAAGCCACAATGAGGCAAAGTTCATTAGAAAACCAACATGAACAAATCGCCCTTCTCAAACTCAAGGCAGCTATTCTCTCTCCCTCTCTCTCTCTACCAGCTCCCTCAGTGCTTTCTTTTGAAAAATTGAAATTTATGGTAACCCTTATATGGTTTTGTAGTTTTGCAATGGTTCTGGCTATTGAAAAATGGAGGCCATACCTACTAGGAACTAGGAAGGAGGTTTCTCATTCGAACTGATCACCAACCCCTAACATCATACTCTTTTTCACAAAAAAGGGGCCAAGAAACTCCCCCTATATGGTTTTGTAGTTTCAGCACTTGTCCCTTCTCATATGGGTTTCTCAAGAAAGGAGACAAAGTGGTACAAGGGATCCCATGTACACCTACTTTCAGCCTACCATTCAAATCTCAATATAAAGCATGAGCAAGATGAATGTAATGGCTGTTAGTTTAGTGTTTTCATTAAAGGGGTTAATGTAGAACTTTGCTGTTTGCATGCTGAATATGTTTGACCTAACACTAGGATTTATGCAGAAGCACCTCAACTTAACTAGGAAGAAATCATGGTCAAAAGAGACTTTGGGTTACCAAACCTTGTACATTTAGCAGTGTCATATCCGAAAGGATACCTTGACTATTCAATAGAGGATCTTGCTTCAGCCTCTCGTGAAAGGACATATTTAAGTGTTGGAATTGAAACTCATGGCGTCCTTGAAGAACTCATGTATTTTCCAAGTTGTACTAACTCAAGAGAGTTGTTGTGGGCTCAACCGTTAATATACTTGACCAGCATGATACTTGGTGAACACTTTTGATATGGAAGCTTATTGGCAATTATAGATTCATAACCAGACAGACTTGATTAATGCTCGGTTTCCTTTCTATTAATACTTGTCAATATACGATTGAGTCTTGGTTCATGCAGGATGGTGATGATGATGATGATGAAGATGATGACTGATGATGACATGACACTAGATGATATTGCTTGAGTAGGTTCGGATGATTGTCATTTCGTCATACATATAAGCTTGCCTTGTATTTCTCTATGTTTTTTTCTAAAATAAAAAAGAAGCAGCTCCTGCTCTTATGCTCCTAGTTTCTGGAACCTGTAATATATAAGAAGCATTTTCAAAATTTAAATGGTCCTGCCATTCTTACAGATATTTTTCTTTCGTTCCTCTTCCTGCATTCTGTATGTTACTTGAGATCTTGAATCTAGACGGTCCACAGGTTTGGAGACTGCATATTAACGGATGATGCATTTGTTGAAGTTGTCATCTTTTTCTGCTTAAAGAGTTTTCCGTGTTGTCGAATTCAATAGGCGTTGAAAGTAGTGCAACAGGTGGGAGGATAGATTGCCTACATGAATGATTCTCTCTTTCCATCATTGAATTTGATGCACGGATGGAAATACTTCAGCAACTTTAGAAGCCCTATAACTTGCATTGCGCATATAATTTGATCTGGATCAACTATGAAGGACGTGAGAATGCAGTATTGATGGTATAAAATATACAATATCTTGTCCCATCAGGATGATCATGTACCCAGCTATTTTACTTGCTGTGCCTGTTTATAGTACCCAAATACTTTCCTATTGTTCTAGCTAGAATCATAATCCTGAGATAAAATTGGTAGTTTTCGATTTCAAGGAACCATCACGGTTCATAAGGTGTGCTTGTGCTTTTTTTTTTTTTGCTTTGCTTCTTGTGCATATCACTTGAAAGAGACCTTTTCCCCTAGTGATCAGTTTATGTAAAATCTTGGCCAGGGATACACCAGACTATATGACATTCAATGAGGGCATAATTTTATCAAATACCATGCTTTTGCTTGATTTGGAGAACAGGCTTCACGAATTTGGGCTTTTCTTATGCTATGATCGTAGAAATACTCCGGAATCGTAAAGAATGCGATGTTGATAGTAGATGCATGCACTTGCATAAGTTAGCCTATTGTCTTTTGTACCTTTACATGTCTTGTTTATTCATTTATTTTTGCATGTCCCTTCTCATTGTGATGCAACTCGAAGTTTCATGTGCTTTCTCCATCTTTATGAATTTAGGGAACTGATTTTCCCTTCTAGTTTCCTATTCCTGTGCTTTTGTTTTATTATATCTGCATCATCATTCGTTAGTTGGCGGCAATTCAGGATCCTTTTCTTTTTCCTTGATTTGTAATGGCAAAATCTTCTGGAAGAAAAACAAAAGAGGTGATTTCGCTTTTTTCAACCATGTTGATCCTCCCTTCCATTCCCATGGAGCTGATCTACCACATTTGTGGCTTTTTTAAACCGTGAAATAGAAATTCTAGCTTCTTAGGATATTTGAACCCACCTTATGTGTGCACGCATGAATGTTTATGTGCGTGACAAGCAATTCAGCGATTCCTTTGGTGGGTCTGCATGGTTAAATCCTGTTGGGCGGTGCTTGATTACTTGGCCAGGCTTACAGAACTGTCATTGTAGGCCCAGTTTCTACGACCCGCCACCACTGGTCGGGTTCTTAATTGAGCAAAAAGTAGGGTTATAGGATCCACTTTTTAATGGATATTGAGACCCGTATTTGATTACGAACACATTGAGCACTTGGTTTCAGTTCTTTAGGTCAAGGCCTCAATCAAACACCACCTAGTACACCTTAGCACCTTGGCCAGTCGGCTAACCTTGATACCCTCCTTGTAGTTTGACTCTGGGATTCCTGATTTCAGGGCTTGCAAGGTACCGCCCATGAAATGGCTAACCTTCTGGGTTTGGGTCACAGTTCCTGGGTCCAAGGAACTTGTTAGTGCTACTGCTAACAGAGACTCCTTTTGAGAGGGAAGCCATCTTGGTCCACGGACTGGTCGAACGACCAGTCTTCTCCAAGTTTCCATCTATCCAGATGGTTCAGTTGAAATCCAAATTTGGGTTCAAACAGGTTGGGGTTCTCGGGTAGGTAGGAAATGATTAGGACTCAAATTCTCAGATCCAGCTACTACATTAGAACTTGCAGTGAGTGCGGGTTCTTATACGACACGGACCTGCAGGTCGGGTGGAATTGGAAGCTTGGATCTTAACATCCTCCACATTGACCAGTTGGATTCTAGAAGCCAGTGATGGTGGTTAAATGTCTAAATCCTCTTTCTTCCCTCAAGGTGCAACATCGATGGTATCATTAATGGGTTAGAGCCGTTGGAAACACTCCAACCTTTTGTTGAAGGGATCTAAGTATAACACGTTGTAGCTTCTTAATCCTCATGCTTCACCATGTTGGCCATGCTTGCCGAAGGACAAGTATGGAAAATAGAACCCAAAATTAAAAGGATGAAGGCTCTCTCTCTCTCTCTCTCTCTCTCACACACACACACACACACACACAAATGGAAATTCCCAACATGAAATATAAAAATAATATATTATAACAGATAAACAAGTACATTGACAACCGTCATCCTGGCAAGGCACCCCCCCCCCACAATGAAAAACTCTCCATTAATGATCAGCATGCAAACAACTTCCCGGAAACCAAATCAAGCTTAATAGAACCCGCCAAGACACGAGAAGCCCTCAAGCCAAAATTACTCCATCCATCAGGCACCTCGCCCTCTCTTCGTCTTATAAAGAGAAGATGAAGAGGACGAGCGGAGTCGAATGGCATGAAGGCGAACGACCACTCTAAGGTACAAAAAAGTCATTCCTCTCGTTATTCCCGCCCTCTCTGTATCACCCTAGGTGGAGATAGAGGGGGAGAGGAAGAGAGGGGATAGAGAGGAAGAGGTTACAGGGGCTGAACGGCCCCTCGTCTCTCATGATTCTTGGTTTCCCTTAGAACATTCTATGGGTTACACAGACCTTCCACTTAATACAAGTTTGATAACCTCCTTTCAAGGGGTCAGAATGGAATAATTCAGCTTTAAACTCCAAGGCTAGGACCCTTTTAAGATGGACAGCAATGTGAAATATCCCTATATGAGAGAAGCATCTTAATTTTGCCGTCATGATTCAGCAAATTTTGTCTTCAAACACAAATAATCACAAAAGGTGGAGTTGATCTTTGGAAGAAAATCACACACCACTAAATTTTGATGCACCAACATCCCATCTCTGGGAAAAAGCGCAACCATATTTCGTTATGACAGAATAAGCTGAGTGAAGTGATAAATACCGGAAGGGATCATGATGATGGCGTAGTGCCTCTTAGTGTCTGGAAAACATTGGCTCCCTCATGCTGCCACAATTTCTCACACACTTGGCCAGGTACTAGCATCAAAGGGATCTTTCAGGTCGAGAGTTCACTTGGTGATGCACTAGTTCGCCTCGCCTAGCAGGCCGCGACCTTGTTTTCCCTCCTGACCTCAAGCTGAGTCGAACCTCCCCATGACACAACAAAATGGAAAGAGAAAAGACCTAGTTGTCAAAATCGAGACTCACGCACATCATGTATAAGTAATCTCATGTATAACCAATGTGGCTAACACTCCAACAATACACTATAGAACAAGAAATGCTTTCACCATTGACACAAGCTAGTAATATAAAAATTTACAAGTGTTTCAAGTCCTTTGGAAATGCATTCAGAAAACCAAATAGTTAAAGTCAGAAGAAACTAATCAAAACGTGAGGAGTCAAAAGAGGGATTCTAACAAAGGAAGATTCTTAATTGCTCGCCATTGCACTAAGAGGGATTTAGCATGAATGCATTATCTCAAGCAGATGTACATCTTTGAGCTTTTCTTTCGAGTGGTATGAGCTTTCATGGAAGGTGAGATCTATGACAATTTGGTATGATCTTCGACGAGCGTGCAGCAGATCATATCTCAAAGGACAGTGAACAGGAAACCTGGATATATAATCCGTCATCAGAAGGAATTTCACCTGAAACTACCACCTAAAAGGATCCAATGGAATTTGCTTGTGCGCTTCTGCATGAACACACCAGTAGCTACAAGGCTGAAAACTAATCCAATACAGGAATGATCAGTCACAACCAACTGTGAAATGGTTTGCCTATGAAACAAATTTCCTCTTTAGGAAAAAGTGGACTTCATTTGATGAGTATGCGATGATAATCCACTGTAACTGAAGCAGAACATGGTGTTCAAACCGCCATCTTCCCAAGCAACGGCATCAAAATGCTTCTGGCATTAGTCTGCCCAAGTTTCCCTGAATCTAATCTGCTTATTATTCAGTAGTGACATCCAGAGTGACAGTGACGTCACCAGCTAATCTATCTATTGATTTCTCATCTAGCAGGTCCTAAGAAGATTAAATTTCTCACCGAAACCCCAAGATTCATAAGCTTTACCTAGGTCTGCAATCATTATCCTGATATACAAATCTACAACAAAAAGCCAAAAAAGACTTGAAAAGCAAATGCATGGGAATCACCAAATCAATTTCTTCATAAACAAGTGGACCAGAGGAAGAGAATTTACATGTTTAAACATGGAAATACTACCTATACATTAAATACAGCTCCTTGCACATACTACTTAGAAGTTACAAGAAGGCTACACCAAGGAATCCATGGATCACCCAGTAACTATTCCAGGACCAACGGCAAGGGCATCAGCCAAATCAAATTGTGGTCAAATACTAGAGAGTACATGGTACTGCTCCAGAACTACTACCACAATCATCTGATATGAGAATCGTATGAAAGAAAAACTGAATCTGGAACCATAAGTGGCAGCTTATCTATGTATATAAATAGCCTTCTCAGGTTCTCCCTGGAAATTGATGTCATGTCAACAATTTCACGGCCATCAGTGTATATCCAAAGGTCAGTGGAGTTTACTCTCTTCAAACTACTGCGGCAGAAGGGGCACGACTGCGACCGTGCTCGCCTGCAGCATTCAAGAGAACAACATTAGATTCTACCCAAGACTTTGTAAGGTCATGCTGCATACATGACTTACAGGACACATATGAATGTGAACACAAACACACACATGAATATCAACCAGCACAGAAAGGAAAAGACAACCAATTTCTTTTCATCCAATCCAGAAAGCAGCGTTCCATGTACAAAAGCAACAAAATCTTATAGCGGGTCTGATCAATTATCTGGTGATGATTGATCAGGAATTTAGGAAGCAATAAAGAGTAATCATCCCAGATGTAACAGGAGTTAGGCATACCAATCTCGATAGCACTTCATGCACAGAGCGTGGTTGCAATTTGGTAAAACAACCTTGGTGTTGATCTCCATGCAAATTCCACATTCCTCCTCCCTCTCAATATCAAATTCAGAAAGTTTCCCCCTCTCTTCCTCATCTTTTCTTTTATACTTCTGTTTGCAAGTTTCCCTCTGCTTCCGATCTTCTACATCACTGATCCCTCTTTCGAGTTGCAACAAAGAAGGAAATATCACACCTGCCAATATCAAAACCTTAATGTAAAATACCAACCCACCAAGTACAATCAACGAAGAGAGGGTTCTCTTCTTTGAGATGCCTTACCATAGAACTCTCTGAGGCTGGCTTTTCTTTCATGTACAGACAGTGTCGTTTTCCCATCGACATAAACCTGAAAGACACAATCCAGAATAAAGGATCCGACGGGCTATGATTTGCATGACATAAAAAGACTTGGAAGGAACCATTCACGAACTGAGGGAATCGAATGAACAACTTAATTAATATAAGTAAAAACCAAAATGCAAAAAGAAACCAAAGAAAATTGGTCGACCTTGTAAATCAGAATTCTGATCAATCCTAGAGCACCAGCAAGGTTGCAGTCTGTCCATTGCACTAGAAAAAGGAAAAAGTGAGCGGCAGGACTGTATGATAGTCTCATCTGAAGGCATGCCCCATCGTATTCCCTTGGATAATCGGATGCCCTGCGTTGTCCCATTGGATGGTCCAGTTACAACTAGAACCAACTCGTCAAATTTTAAGCAAGAGCACATTAAAGCAGCATTTTCAATGTAAAAACAACGTGCCAACAAAAAGCTGATCATATTAATCATAGAGATTACTGATGAAATCAAGGGATAACAAGCAAACCACCCTAATTTTCAGAAAAGCTAATGTTGGCATAGAGAACAAATTGAGCCCATGAAGTAAATGGAAGCTCGAAGTAGGACGCAAAGAACGTGGAATATCAAAGTTAAGTTCTATGAAAGGGATAGTTGGTGTAACCAACTGCCTTTTATCTCATCGCACCAAATATATCGGGTGTGTGTTAAGAAGAATCCCTAACACTGAAAGGCTGACATTTAAGAAAAAAGACAAACAAGCGTCTTGAAGAAAACTAATGAAAGCGAAAATTTAGAAAACATGGGTCCGCCGCCATCATTTAGCATATTCTGTTATATATGAAAAAACTCAGAAGAAGAAAAAGAAGAAGAATCAAGGTAAATAAATGAAAAATAACGAGAAAAGGCGGGGATTAAGGGTTGTATTGGAGCCTTACAAGGTATTGGCGTGCTGAATATCGACTTCCAGAGCTTTGAGTGAATCCTTGAAGGATTTGCGCATCGCCTCTGCCTCTCTCTCTCCGTTTCTCTGCGCTTCTCTTTCTACCTCTCTCTCAAAAAAACAACACCCAGATTTTAATGTGTTCTCAAACCCATATCTCCGATCATCGGAACCAAAACACCTTAGGAAAGGAAACTGACTCTCTCTCTCTCTCTCTCTCTCTCTGAAGGAAGAAAGAAAAACCGGCACGAGGAGGTAGGGACAACGCAGAGCAGAAGCCCTAACCCGCGCTACAGTCCTCCCTGGCAATCAAACGAGACACAGGGAGTGATGACGATGACCTTACCCCCCCTCCCTCTCTCTCCCACACACACACACACACACAAACAAACAAACAAACAGACGTAGATGACACCAAAGAAGGAAGAAAACCTTCGGTTCGGGGGGTTTGCCTTAGGAAAACCGGATAAGCATCTGCCCATTGGTTTTGCCTTCAAGTCATCGCCTCCATCATCCACCTTTTGTTTTGTTTTAGTTACGGTAAGACCACCGGCCCCACAACTGCTCCTCCAGCCGTCCATCTCATTCCATCTCCCAGATATTTTTCTCCCCGCACCCACTCCCTGACGTCACTCCCTCCCAATTTACCACCCCTTCGGGTCGCTGTTTCAGAACCGATGCGGGTCGAAAACCGGTTGGAATCAGAATTTATCAAACTGGATCCGAAATCGAGATCACCTAGTTCGGTTTTGATTCCACCTTTGATCGAACCTTAATCCAACCAGAACTGAAACTAATAGTCCAATCTACAGTTTTGGTTCCTTTTCTTTAATTTCAAAACTTTGGCATTTATTCGATTTTGAACAGTATAGGACAACTGAAACCCGGAATTAGTCGTTTCGAACTGAAACTGCAACCCAAACACAAACCGAGTTAATCTTAGTTCAGTTCTGATTCCTGACTTCCAAAAGTTAGCCGGATATGTTTAGGCAAACGTTACATAATTAAATAAAATAATATATTATAATTGGAATCCATACCTAACTAAAGGATGACAATCCCAGTACATATGGGGTCAGAAAGTGTCCGGTTTATAAAAAAGTATCACGAATATATATATATATATATATATAGCTTTTTTATAGATAATTTAATAAATTTTCATGTTTGATATTACATTAGTTTGTGGGGTTTGGAAGTGCATGGCAGATGGGACACAAATAAAATATATATGTTTCCCTTTGAACGACACTGGTGGCCCTGCTATAGTATAGCGTCGTCAGGTTGTGCTAAAGCCCTTTGAAATGATTTATACCCTCTTATTTCTTCAGTCCGTCCGATGTGATCCTTCTTTAGGGATAGTAATATTGACCTGACTCGGTAAAATGATCCTCACTGGTACACTTGTCTTAACTGGCATCTAACTTCTCTCTCACTCGTGCATATTATTTATTTATTTATATATACAGAGAGAGAGAGATAATTTGGGGTTACATCAAGGATCAACTTTAAGTTCATACTTATTTATAATGGTGATTGATGAGTTAACAAAACATATTCAAGACGAGATGAAGCACCTTGGTGTATGTTATTTGGATGACATTGTGTTAGTGGAGGAGTCTCTAAGGAAAAAGTTAATAGAAAATTAGAACTATAGAGAGAAACATTAGAAAGCAAAAGCCTCCAACTTAGTAGAACAAAGACAAAATATATGGAATATAAGTTTGATTATTTGGTTACTTCACAGCACATAGAAATTAAAATTGCCACACAATACATCCCCCAAAAGGAAAATTTTAAATACCTAGGGTCAATTTTTCACAGTGATGGAATAATTGATGGTAATTGATGGAGATGTTATACATAGAATTAATGCCAGATGGTTAAAATAGAGAGGAGCATCAAGTATTCTTTGTGATAAAAAGATATCATTAAAGTTAAAAGGTAAATATTATAGAGCAACAATTAGGCCTGCCATGTTTTATGGTTCTGAGTGTTGGGCAGTTAATCATCAACATGTACAAAAGATGTATGTGACATAAATGAAGATGTTGAGATGAATGAGTGGTCATACAAAAATAATACGTATACATAATGAGGTTATTAGAAACAAATTAAGAGTGACACAAATAGAGGATAAAATGAGAGAATATCGTTTAAGATGGTTTGGACATATAGAAAGAAGATCAAAAGAAAAACCTTTAAGAAGGAATGAAAAACTAAATTTGAAAAGTATTAAAAGAGGTAGAGGACGATCACAAAAGTGTTGGAAAGAAACAATAAAGAATGATCTAGCTTATCATGAGTTAACTGCTAAAATGACACACGATAGGGATTTGTGGAAACAAAGAATACATGTAGCCGACCCAGTCTAGTATGGGAAAAGTCTTAGTTGTTGTTGTTGTATAGTGTGTATGTGAGAGAGAGTTAACTGTTACAGTATAAGAGTAATATATAACTGATCTTATCTAATATAAAAAGACTTATATATATATATATATATATATATATATATATATATATATATATATATATATATGAACTGGTATATGTTAGCACTTTTAGGTGCTACTAAATTCAAACAAATCTCAATTGTTTATTTTTCATAATAATTAAATTTTAAAAATAAAAAATACATTTATATTTGTACTTTTGCATGTGCATTTTTTTGCATGTACACTTTATTCATATGAATATTTTTATTTTATAAATTTAGATTTATTTAAATATATATATATATACATATATGATTTATATGTGTTAGCACTTTATTCATATTATATATATATGTTAGCACTTTTAGATTTCAACCATTCATTGTTAATGATTGAGATTTATTTAAATTTATTAATAAATAAATGTGTTAGTATATATACTTGAGGCTTTGGACAGGACAGGATATAAATATATTCGTCCCCAACGACCCCGTTGTCATTCATGCTTTTCCTAATTATTCTCAAGGATGGCCGTCAATTGAATGGCTGCTAAACAAAAGCATTGGATTAATTTCTTGACATTATTTGGGTGGACAAAGCTGTTTGGCTTACAATCAAGGCTTTCCTTTGCAAAAAAGGGATGTTTTGAAAAATTTATGAAGAAAAGAGATCCTCCTTTCAAAAGCACTCCTATACGAAAATCAAACAGAAGTAGCAAAAATCCCATTCTCTCCACCTTTTTTGGTGGTCCGTGGACACGTTAAGGATAAAAAAAATATAAGTAATTGCGTTATATAGAAAATATAATATTTTGCCAATTTATATGCTTGTTTATCTTCACAAATCTCAACTATCTAATGTTTATTCCTGGTCTTTGCCTCCTCCTGTCAATCAATTACATAATATATTATTATATAAGTTTTAGGACACGACTAATATATTTTAGGAGTAATTGCGGTTGGTAGATGAAAAAGTTTTAGGTCTTGTTTATCCCATTCTCTCCTCCTCCTTTTTTGGTCTCAATCTCAATTATATAATATAAGTAATTGCGGTTGGTAGATGAAACAAGTTTTAGGACACGACTAACCTAAACTAGAAGGCCTCAGAATGACTAAGTAATTATAGAGATGGTGATGAAAACCCAATCGTCGGTCGTGAGACAATATATTATTATAAATACAGCTGATTAATGAAAAATAAAATCTATGCACGAATAGATCGAACCATATAGATTGATTTTGACCATGAACTATTTTGGTTATGCAGATCGAGCTAAACAAGGCCGGTTTCAAACTGGAACCAAACTGGCTTGAACCGAAACCACGGGGAACTAGGGAGGACCCAGTGTGGTTCTAGCTTCTGTGAAACATGAACCGGTGGTTTCATATTTTTAACAAATTTTCAAAATTTTAAGTATTTTTCAGTTTCAGACTTAAATCGAAACGACGGTTCCAAACCGGCACCTGAACCAGTTGGATCTCAGTTCCAGTTCCTGGTTCTAAGCAAACTAGAACCGGCAATTTAAAACCACCCATTCCAGTTTACTCAAAACTGGCCATGTCTAGATGAAGCTACGTATACTATCATAAACATATGCACAGTAATTTAAGACAAAGTGTCTAACATTACCCCCAAAGCGTATCCACAGGATAAAATCCGGTGAAAGGTGTACGTTTTCCCGACTTCCCAGTGTACTGGTCCGCAACCGTTGTAATATCATTACATCGAGGACCCCATTATATATCTTTAGCCCGCTTATATGCACCTGATTCCTCTACAGAGTCTCAGGGAAGAAGGATTGCGGGCGGGTGTTGTGTGCGTGTGTGTGTGAGAGAGAGAGAGATAGAGATAGAGAGAGAATCCAAATAGAACAAAAAAACATGTACATAGGGGTTTGAAAGTTTGCTTTCGATTATATGATACCCAAGTAATCATGAGGTCTTATGTTAATAATTAATATATACAAAATAACTCCCGAAGCACAAGTGCTTCCGGCTATAATTCATAAAATTTATGCACCAAAAGGTCCACACTGCAAAGTACCAGGCAATTGCTGACTAAAGATTTGATACCAGAGAGTTTCTTCTTTTCTAGAACAAAAAACTACAATCATATAGCAGAAAAATTGCAGATTCATTTGGATTTGCATAAAATCATATAAAATCAATTACAAAGGCCATTGGAAAACATGAATAAACTAGACAACTGAATAGCAGCATTCCAAAAGAATGATAACATACAACAATGCATCACCGACCATTGATCCCTTGTAAGTTTTCTTGGTTTTCTTCCATCAATTTCTGTAGTTCCTTCTGACTTGCTGCAATGAGACCCTTCACTGCATCAAACGTAGTTAGGCGGATGCTGCAAGAAAAGTAGGGCGCATATAAGGCCTTCTTAACCTAGCAAAAGTTTAAATCACAAACGATCATGATACACCAAAATAACCTGCTGTTGGGTAGATTTTTCAAAGCATTTGGCACAAAACCCCTGTACAACCCCATAATTCCATCATGTGCTACAATTCCTGCACGTCGATCATGATCTTGTGATTTCATTAGTCTCATGATTTTCAAATAAGAAAATCATATCACGTTTCCTTATAACCAATCAATTACGAACAATTGCAAATAGGTCAACGTATCAAAAGGAATATATAATTCACCCAATACACATGAATGGGAAAAGAACACTGGAAAATAGAAAAAAGAAAACCTTGTATCAAGGTTTTGTTTTTTGATAGACAACTGAAATCTGGCACTCCCCTTCCGGATAAACGATAAACAGAACGCAGTATTGAAGTCATGATCTCCTTCAATTCAAAGGATTTCAACTCAACGGCTTCCTGTCAGAGCCCCGGCCAGGTGAGCCATCTTTTCTTAGGGTTCTGACTAAATAAGTGATGAAACAGGTCACATGCCACAAGAATTCACATGCAGAAAGATCAAATCTATTTTCAACTCCGACAACTTATAATTTTCATATATAGAGCACATGGAACTATGCTAAATGATAGGTTTTTATCATGTGAACTGTCTGGTAGAGAACTAAAACTCAAATTACATTACCTGGAAATGCATCAAGCACACTGTTGTATGGTGAGCTTTTCATTTGCATTTGCCTTCTCACGGTGTCTAATGGGTAACACATGAAAGTAGCAAGAGTTGCTGACAGCAATGCAGTTGCAAACGATGACTCGGTTCGTTTCTTGTACTTTTCAGGAAGAGACTTCTTCAACCTATTAACAGTAGTATGGTTCAATAGCAAGCTACTTAAATTGCATCGGTACATAGTTACACACTAATATATGATTCACAAAATGTAATCTCACAAGTCAAAAATACAGAAGTTGACGGCAATATAGGGAGCTATGCTCAGAAGAGACGGTCCGAGACCACCATATAGTGAATAAATGCCTTCTTCTCTTAACATATTCAGAGCAACCTGAAATGAATTTTACATTTCTCTAAGTAAAAGAAGTACCTGGAAAGAGAGAAGCAAGACTACAATTAAAATTATCAACCAGGAAAACAGTTGCAGATATCTACTCCACAATAGAAACCTGGGTCATTGTTTTGCAGCCTGGCTCAACCGCCAACCTTAATCTTAGAACATCCAAGGGATATGTTACCTGTTAAGGGAACACGGAAAATTATGAAATATACATTGGAGGGAAAAAGACTGACTTCTGAAGAGCGTCTGTGCAACATACAAGAGTGGCTGTCATGCCAGCACATGCTCCTGCAACTAATCTGCCAACAACAGACAGCTCTTCCTCCTTCCCTTTTATAAATTTCTACACAAAGAAATCAACCATAAATCCATACTGCTGTTCACTGAGAAGTAAAACCTTACTTATGGACAAGACTAAAACAAAGTTATTCACACAGTATCATAGTGTTGGTCTCTATTGAAAGATTTATTTTTTACCGTTTCTACAGAAAATGACAGCAACAAAATATTAACTAGCTTTGTCGTTGATAATATGCACATCATGCAAGAATTGTGAGGACCAATCAACGGAAAAGAATAAGACAATCATTGTATAATGCTATAAACTAGAAGAAAAATGAAGTCACAAGAAATGGATGCACAGGATAATCATAATCTGAACAGTCATCCAGAACTATGCATGCTGAAAAGTTTCTTAAATGTACTCAATTAGTGTCATAATTAAGAAACTTCACGAAAAGGTTATCCACGTTGGTTGATTGAATCAATGAAACCGACAATTTCCTTGTTTTTCATTGGCTCGGAACTTCTAAATATAGGTTTATTACAAATTTTCCATCCTGGAGTTTCTTGGTTGTAAACATAATATTTAAGGCTAAGATACATTGCAAAATTTTAACTACCATAACCATGAGAACCAATAAGAAGTATAGTAAGCGTGATGCAGAACATCATCAACATCAACATCAACAACAATTAAGTCTTTTCCCATACTAGATGGGGTCAGCTACATGGATTCTTTATTTCCATATGACCCTACCATAATTTGTAGAACATATGATAGATAAGTTCGATAAAGTTTTACGATGGTTATCGGAAGCCTAACACAACCCTCCTCTTTTATCCGGGCTTGGGACCGGCCATGCAAGGGTGATCCCTTAAGTGATGCAGAACATCATTTTGAGATATTTTAATTTCTTAATGTTTCAAGGCTGCTAATTGTTCTAAAAAGAAGGACAAAGTTTTAGTTTTCAAGTTCTAAGGTTGTTAGAGTTAAACAATTTCTTTAATCAGCATACACTCTAAGTCACACAGACACTTCTAAGGGGTGGAGTGTCGACCCCGACACTGGTGCGACCCCGACACTGAACTGTGTCGGTGCGACATGTCCAAAAAAAAGAATTAAAAAAAAAAGAATTTTTTTTTGTAATTCACGGATAAATGGGTCCGGATAATTAAGATTGATTTATGTATTATGATGAAATTAGTAGTTGTTTACCATTTATATGTTTTGCTTTAATATAAAGTTGTGTACTTACTATTGTAGCTTTATTCAATATAAAGCTGCTAGAATGATTTTGGGTCCGAACAATTGGTTTCTTATTACTCAATCTTATTGGATTCTTGGCTCCATACTGTATGCCTTTGCACAGAATAATCTCTGTCACCAAACACATTTAAAGACCAAGAACATTGCCAGATCAATAGAATAGAAGAATATGACATCACTAGTGGATCCTAGCACAAATACATAGTATATGTTATATCCTACAAAAGATCTTGAAACTCTTTTGAATCCATAATTTGGATATTTTGCAGCTTGTAAAATCATTGTAAGTTTCAGATCATTATGAGGGAACTTGCTAATTGATACCTACGTGCACCCAAAATTAGCAAATACTAGTTGTATTATGATTGATTTATGTAGCTTGAATATTATATATAATATATAATATTATATACCCTAGCCGTGTCACCGCACTCAAAATTTTTGAAATTTGCCGTATCCCGCACCCGCACCCGCACCCATGTGACATAGCATACACTTTATACAGCTAGAGAAACTAGTCAAGTGATCAAAACAACATTATAGGAGGTATACAGAAGGTGGTATTTTAAGGAAAAAACAAAACGTTGAACAAGAAGTAGAACATACAAAGTAGAGAACCGATGAAACTTTTACTGCTAACTAAACATCGGCCATGTTCAAATGAAAACCTTTGCAAGAGCTCTCACAAAGTTGCCATTAACTAATAGGAACGATGATCTAAAGAAAGGAAAGAAACATGTCCACAGCTTTCTTTCACAAGATAGGTCTGCTCCTCCAATATGAGTGTAGTACCTTGTATGCTTCATACGAGAACAGCTGTATGGCACTATATGGAACAATGCGTATGACCTGAAAATCAAAGCAGATAAAAAATCATGGTTTGACGCTGAAATTGCATTTCTGTTCAATGAAGCGCTAATTCATATTTCACATATACCTGAGGAAGATTACCCTTCCAGTAACCTTTTATACCTTCTTCCTTTGCTACCATTGCCAAGGCCTGATAATGCAAAGGCCATATCATCATCAGTAGATGACCTCTAATTAGGAAACTTAACCTAAGAAGTTGCAAGTTGCAACTACATTCCAATTCCTTTCCACTAAAAGTTCATATATTAAAATTCATGCATTAAATACGTGCTTTTTCATTCATTATTTGATTTGAGTTCTCAGAGCAAATACTAAAAATGCCTATGATAAAGTTAAAGTACACTTGACATGGTACTAAAATGGAAGAGGAAACGTTTATTTCCATTTCCATTTTTTTCTTTATACAAGTCACCCAACACCATGTGGATTTACCCCAACCCAAGGAAGAAGCTAAGCTTTAATTATGTTTCAGTATCTGCTCTAGAGTCCATAATTGGGCTCGTCTCCCCACGATGTATACACTCACTACTCATGTTACAAATTCAAAAGGAAAACGTAAAACAGGGTGAAGAACTTGATAGACAAATGGCCTTGGAAATTTAGCCAACTTCCGCGATAGACTGGTTTTTGTTGTCTATGTGCTGCAACTAAGCCTCATCTTGTTCTATTTCCTATACCAAGTTCACCATATACAGTGCAAACTATTTCACATAAAGCGTTTTGGAGAATATTGAGAAGCATATGATAATCTATCACACTATCAACTTGAAAGAGACAACAGCACAAGCCCACCTCAAGGAACTCGATGCCTTTCCTTCCGCCGCCTTCTACAATCCGCAAACCATGAGTCTGGAGTAACAGGATACCATAAAGCAATTTGAAAAAAGGAAAAGGAACAAAACTAAACAAGCAACAGGGGGAAACAACAGGGTTAAAACAGAATTGGGGATTTACACAAGAGGGCAGCAGAAGAGGACCTGCATGAGTAGCTTGATTCTATCGAGAGGCGCGGTAAGGGTCTTGGCAGCGACTCCGGCCAAGGCGCCGGCGGAGAAGAGAGCGACGTCCTTTGGAACGAAAGTCAGCAAAGCCAATGGGTGTTTTAGCAACCGCTCCGTACTGGGGAAATCACTCCCATTCCTCTTCTTCATCGCCTCTTTATCGAGGAGAAGAGAAGCGAAGCCCCCAACTCCGCCGTTGTTCCTCTGGACGTCTGACGCTCCCGACGCCGACGCCGACGCCGATGACGATAAGTGGGGTTCGGAGTCTCCTGAATTACGACATCGTAACGGTTGAAACGCCGGGATTTGCCGCCATTGCAGCACGCCTTCTCCCATTGAGCCGGAGAGAGAGAGAGAGTGTGTGCTCCCGGATGTCTTCTTAATGTGCGCGCCATTGCTCGTTTTATTGCAGCGCACCGTATCCCAAAAATCTAGCCAACTATCCTCGCACAAGCTGGTAAATGAACCGAGCCGATCGTGGTTGAGCTTGGTTCGGCTCCAGACTGGCTCGATGTGGAGCTCTTCTTTCTTTAGGCAGACCTAGACATGGTCAGTTCCTAACCCAACTCCAGCCTTAGGAGCTGAATCCGAAATCAGTGAAACCGGAAGCTGACCGTCAGTTCTATTTTTTTAAAAAATATTTTTCACGGTTTCGGTGATCTAAACCTAAACTATCTTTTCAAGGTTGATAATTGGATGAAGGCTAAATTAAGGGCCATTTGCAGGGTTGAGGATCTCTTTTTAGTTTTAGTTTAATTTAGCTCATAAAAAATTTGTTTATTCATGTTCGATCATTTTTTTTATGTGTATGAATATAATTTTGAAGGTTCTTAGAGTATTTAAAAAATCATAAAGAACAATCTTATTATACTTATACTACCGAAAAACAATGATGGAGAAGGAGTAGATAATATCGGTGAACAAGATCCAATCACTATGAAAAATACTACACTTTTTTTTAGCGAAAAGTAAGTTGAGTTAGGTAAAACCCTATCAATAATATTCTATATATGATTTAACAACGACAACAACATTATTCTTTCATGATTTCCTAGTTTCCAATTTAACTAATACGTTCAAGAGCAATAATGCTGGTTGGTTAAAATGGAGAGGAACATTAGGCATTCTTTGTGATAAGAAGATACCATTAAAGTTAAAAGGTAAATATTATAGAGCAGCAGGCCTGCCATGTTTTATGGTTCTGAGTGTTGGGCAATTAATCATCAACATGTACAAAAGATGTCTGTGACAGAAATGAAGATGTTGAGATGGATGAGTAGTCATACAAGAAAAGACCGTATACATAATGAGGTTATTAGAAACAAATTAGGAGTGACACCAATAGAGGATAAAATGAGAGAACATCGTTTAAAGAAGCTATGGACATATAGAAAGAAGATCAAAAGAAGAACCTGTAAGAAGGTTAGAAAAACTAAATTTGGAAAGTATTAAAAGAGGTAGAGGATGACCACAAAAGTGTTGGAAAGAAACAATAAAGAATAATCTAGTTTATTGCGAGTTAACCGCTAACATGACACATAATAGGGATCTGTGGAAACAAAGAATCCATGTAGCCGACCCCGTCTAGTATGGGAAAAGGCTTAGTTGTTGTTGTTGTTCAAGAGCAATAAAATTATTAGATCCATATCTAACTTTCTCATTTCAAAAACTTATTTGTCTGCCCTACCCATACAGGACAGTACCCAATGCCCAATGGATTCAGTGGGTGCTTGCGCAATCCTGGCTCCACCAAGAGTGCTTCTGCTTTGCCTATTAACGAATTCGGAAGAGTGGTGGCGTTGGGGGAAAGCCAGTTTCAAAAAAGATTAGTTTATTGTTAAAGAATAACAAGCACTGCGAATCAGGAAGTCTTTTCCCTCTTTAAGCACTATCAATCCTAATGCTTAAACATCAAGACCGCACATTGATTTTTTTTTTATTGGCTTTAACCAATTTCCATGCTTTTGTATTTGAAGCGTAAAGATTGCCCTGGTAATCAGGGTTGCTCATGTGCGTGGTGCTCACGGGACGCTCCCTTAGAATAAAAAAAGAGAAATACAGACCACGTTCTAAAAGAATGTATATGTTACTGCTTTTTGTCACTACCATCTAAATATATATTGGCACCCAGAGCAAGCGTTAGCTCAACGGCAGGGTGCTCTAACGCTGTTGCAGCTAGTGGAGAGTTCCACTCCCAGAGACATGTTTGGGTATGTCTTAATTTATATGATTTAGGACTCGTAAAACAATCTTTTTACAATTCAATAAAGTTCTTTATACGACAAATCAAAATCACTTCAAACCATAGCTCATTATTTAACACATTTGTTTCCAAAGCATCTAATTTTCGTCATTCCCATAACTGGTCATTTTTCATGTTTCTAGAACATGCAGGAAATCCATCTTCACAAATAACAACAGAAATAAAGAGTCAAGTTATACAGCATTAGTAGAGGTATGATTGACAAGTATATCGACTTCAAACACAAAGAAAGAATCAAACTGTATGGGATTGTGCTATATCCATGTTTACTTAATGAAAACTGGGAATATTTCCACCAAAAGTTTGCTTCATTTCTTCAACGAGGACTCTAGAAGTCCAGTTTTCATCAAATGGAAAGTCTTAAATTCAAGGGAAATTTAAAATATTGCCACTGGAAAGTCCTAAATCCAGTTTAAAATTGTGTTTGGTCGATCGTTCCGCATGAAACTTTTAGGATACAATCTTGAACAACAAATGGAACTTCCAATCCAAAAACAAATACAAGAACAACCCGCAGACTTTAAGAAAACAGTTCGTACTGGGTTTGATTATATATTTACATAGGTACATGGTACGTACAAGATAGTAAATTAAAGAAAAAGAAGAAACAGATAATCCGTGCATCGTCTTATCCACAATGTAGGCGTTTGAAACGCTTCTTCAGACGGTGAATTGAAATACGTTGCAACAACTTATTTCAGCTGCACTGATGAAACTCTCGAGTTAAGCCACTCTTAATTTAGTTCGACGAAGAAATAAGCTTCTCTTACATCGTGACGTCCTCGTAGAGTGATTGTTGAGCATGCGTTGTGGGCAATTTCCCCTCTTCAGCATGAAATTTATCATGAAATAGTTAATCAACCAAAAAAATATAGGCAACAATATACGAAAACCGTGTTCTGAAACAGTCTGTCGAGTGACAACTGCTAGTTCCGAGTTCACTAGCGACGTAATGCGTACTTACTAAGTAATGGGGTGTGAAGTAAGAAGAAAGTGGCTGCGATCATGAAATAGCAAAGCAGCAGAATCAATCCCTTCAAATAGTGTGATGCACCATCCTGAAGAATGAGCGTTACGATGATAATCGTCAACAAGAAGGAAGCTGTCTCTAGGAGCTTGAAATCAAGGTCCATCCCGATGCCCATTATCCAAGCCACGATCACATTTAAGGGAATCAAGTAATTAACAGATGAACCAGTAAGCACACACCAAAACCGATGATAGGGCTACATAGTCCGTGCAGTTTAAGAGTTAATGGCTACAAGAAGGTACCAGAAGAGCGGCTCACGGCCGCTGATTCTTATTGTATTGAAGGCCTTAATAAACGTCATGTCCAACGTTTTCAATTAAGGTTCCGTTTCAGAAACACAGCAACGGGAAACAGTTTCAATAAAATGTTGTGATCCATTAATTTCAGATGAACATCTGTTTCCAGAGAGACCTTTTCATTCCTCTTCTATTTAGCCTTTGAAGATGTATAAATCAGAATACGTGATGTCAATACATTTGTATGTAGGCATGGTTGTTTAAATCAGAACTTGGATGCACCACTAATGTATTTGGCAGGAGAGTCCCTCAAAACTAAGATGAGACCGAATATGCATGCTTGCGTTCTAAGTTTCTGCTCGCTCGTAGTTTACAGTAATGCATGTTTGGATACTCCGTACTCTCGTACCTATACACATTTATTTAACTTTTTGCTTACCACGAACAAAGTAATCTGAGCTGCGGAACCCATGGCAATTCCCAGAGAGATATCCTGCAAACGGAACGGATACAGGCAGTAATCTGAGAGAGAGAGAGAGAGAGAGCACGTGATGACATAAATCTAGTTCTTCAATGCGAATATAATGGATCCTGCGTGTTCTGCAGCATTTCCAACAACTGGTAACAGGACTACGCTGATAAAGCTCACAGATAAGCCCCATAATTCTGATGCATCCTGGTTCCAATATATCAAAATGTAAGACATTGCTTGTCTAAGAACATGCTCACACGGGCATATATATATATATATATATATATATATATATATATATATATATATAGAGAGAGAGAGAGAGAGAGAGAGAGAGAGAGAGAGAGAGAGAGGAAAACCTCAATGGTGCCAACCACGAACTCTGAGAGAATAGAGATGATGGCTGTCATTCCCACTAACCAAGCTATGGCACTCCACAATCCAATGGATGGTTCTTCACCAGTAACTTCATCATCATCGTCTTCAATCTCCTATAATCATGCAATCAAGATGCTGAGTTCATAATCATATTGAGCTACAAGAGACCAGACTGGTTATTCACTGAATTACTAAGTCGAAAGGATCAATTAACTAAATAAATGGTGTTGGCCTTAAAAGAAAAATTTAATTGAACTAGCGCGTGGCAGTCACCTGATTATCTTTGGGTTCGAACAACTGAGTCTGTGTTTTCAGCTGGAAGACTAGATACGCCATGTACGCGATCAGCATAAGGATGCTTCCTACTCTGGACACATGCAAGGGAGATCTCTCTGGAACGTATTCACTTCTCGCACAATAGCTGAAGATTAATGGTAAAAGTTGGCAGAGCGAAGCCATCAACAGAAGACTGCAACTCGCCCCCGATTGCGTCTGTAAATTTGGGGATTCAAACCAGGGAACTATATATACATATACACACACACATATATACACACACACATATATATACACACGAGAGAGAGAGAGGGAGTCATATCGTATCAATCAGAAACAGTTGTTGCCCGCACCTTATCGAATTTCTGTTCCTTGCCCACATTCTTTAGCCCTCCAAGAAACAAAGAGGTGCCTAGGACGAGCAGCAGATTGAAGAGCACGGAGCCAAGCAAGGAGGACTTCACCACTTTCATCTTCCCTTTCAACAGAGCCAGCATTGATATTATGAGTTCGGTGGCATTGCCGCACGTCGCATTCAGGAAGCCCCCTACTGCGATATTCGATCTCAACAAGTCAACAAAATCGCTACCTCGGGGAGTTAGCACTCTTCACAGAATGAATGAAGAAATCAAGCGGGTTCGTGGCTTCAATAATTTATATGTGCATATGGTAATTAACCTTCCTGTCAATTTCCATTTAGTGCTTTTGGTTCTAAATGGGGAAAGTAAGAAAAACCTTCATGATCATTCCACTGCATGATGTCATACCTGTTGGGCCTGTGTAGAAAGCGATTTGCCTGTAGAAACAGAGAAAGGATTCAACATATGAGAGAGAGACAGAAACGGAAACATATACATATATATATATATATATATATATGTATATATATATGTATATATATATATATATATATATATATATATATATATGTATATATATGTATATATGTATATATATGTATATATGTATATATATGTATATATGTATATATATGTATATATGTATATATATATATGTATATATGTATATATGTATATATATATAGGGAGAGAGAGAGAGTTGCTTACTCCGTGAGGAAGCTCACGCGTTCTGCGAGTGGCATGAGACCAATAAGGCTGAATGCAAAAATCCATACCTTCAGTGATTTCAAAATAATAAAAAAGAGTTTTCATCTGAATCCAACTTCAAGTCAACCGATCGAAGTGGTTAATTATCGATAATGGTTATTATTGACTGACTAATGGCCGCTCAGATGCATCAAGTACTTCTGTGCTACTTACATTTCTGAAGTGGTAGAAATAAGAAATAAATGCTGCAGGAATGACAGCAAAGAGAATGGCGAGCTTGGTTCCCAGGATGACTTCTTGTAAGTTAGCGAGGAGCGGCGTGACCAAACCGAAACGAGTCGTGGACAAGAGGTTCAGCTCCGACTTCTTCCTCAGAGAGGAGGAGGACATGCTGTGGGTGGTTCTCCTACAACTCTTAACGTTCCCACTGATCCCACTGATCTCCACTCTCCACTCATCGTTTCCTTTCAACTTGGTCGCCATCGAAGCAAAGTCCAAAGGCTTCTTACTCCAAAATCTCTTTCTCTCTCTCTCTCTCTCTCTCTCTCTCTCCCTGAGTGTAAGGAGCCATGGCGATTGGAGCCATTAATAAATAGTTTCACAAGCTTCCTGTTTGTTAGCGGAGAACTTTCCTGGAAACTTCATCCTCTTTGGATTATGCATGACATGCATATCGCGCTCACGATATGGCATGAGTTCAGCGGCCTCGAGACATGTGTAAGGCATTGCCATGGCACCAACAGAATTGCTTCCCCTTCTCTTTATTTCTTATCCCAAAATGGCACACATTTATCGAACTTTCAAAGCAATGAATGGTGCTTCATTGCTCTGTTTTGAGGGTAACTAGTTTCGTTTCATATTGGAGAGAGGTCTTTCACTAACAAGTGACTCCTCACAGGCATGAGTGAGTCTATGGTCTACGGAGGATAAATTAATATAAACCACCACCCTTTTTAAATTTAATTGGGGTTTAAAACTTTCCTGTAGAATCTAACGCCCGTTAATCTGTAAAATTGAAGACCTTGTTTCCTGCAATTTCACTAAACGCTTTGGAAATTAATTAGATTTTACTTTCATCTTTCAAAAGTGGCTTTCAGTTGTATAACTTTTTCTTTCTCGAAGGAGACTTGTGGAGAATGAGAATCGCGTTACAACAAGCATAAAGGGTGCGCACTTCACGTGCATGCAGCAAACATGCAAGCAGCCAAAGTACATTACACGTAAACACAATCGGTACTTTGGTAGTTTATAGGCAAGTCTGTGCTGCGAAGAGCCTTCCTCATTCCTCATCAATCAATCGATAAGACAATGGGAATTGGAGTTTGAGTGAGATAATAGTACATACTTCAAGGTGAGGAAGATGCCAGGAAACTCCGTAAAAGAAGATATCGTTTATACTTAGGATGCCATTCGTGCAGTCTGAGAGAACCTCTCTCTCTCTCTCTCTCGGGTTTTGGAAAGCTGAGCTCTCCTCCATAAAAAGCCAACGGTTTTGAGCACATGAGGCTATATGAGAATTTGTCTCACTCAAAAAGCCTATAATCCGCTGCCCTTGATAATAGAAAATAGAGTTTTAATGGAGACCATCCGCCACTCAATTGTGTGAATGCGTAAAGAGATCTAAGAAACCCACGCAACTATAAGAAAGCACAATCTTATTCTTGAACTCTCATTATCAAATTAAATATTTATAAAGATTACATTAATGTTCTTTAAGTTTAAACATAGATTCTTCCTTACTAACCAAGTGAGAAGTAGGGAGAAGATCGGTCCTTGTAGCTTTTCTAAGAAATTTGATCAAGTTTCACATTTAAGCTATTCAAAGACACTGATGTAAAACTTCTCTATATTTCTATCGATTAAGTTCACATTTAAGCTACGGAATGACAATATATAATGTGAAACGTCTCCACTTTTCCATTTCCAAAATCTTGTTTGCACAAGTGTTTCTATAAATTTTGATTCAAAGCTTATAGTTTATGATTGGTATTGAATGGTCTCAATGTTATCAACTACGAAGTTCTACACTTAAAAAACGGAAATTAGGTTAGTAGAAAGGAATCTTCTTAACCTTCCAATGCTTCATCAGATGTACAATTTGAACAAATATAGCTTTAACTACGATGAAAATAATGGACCTAAATCAAAATATAATGAAGCTGTTCAAGTGCCCATGTCTTATTAGACTCCATTCAGTTTAACTTTCAGTCTTCGTCGTATTTTGTAGCTTTGCTATCTAAGGGGTTTACGACAGGGATGCCGAAGCCAAGTACGGATCCAGCGCATCTCATAACGTTTTATGTGCCACCTCCTCTCTCCACCAGGCTTGTTGGTTGATATAGAGGAATATTTTTAATAATTTAATTAACACTTTACCACTATCATTCTAATTCAGCTTCCGTGCCCCTTGGGGGAGTTCTTTTGGTCTTCATAAACGCCTAAGGCACACACACACACACACACACACATATATATATATATATATATACACACACTTGTTACATTCCTAAAAATCTCACCATTCGTCTAAAGAGATACATATCAGAGTTCAAAAAGAAAAAAAAAGAAAAAGTAAACAAACTTCATGGAATATATTAAACTCAGATGAGCAGCAAGCATATACGCATTTGAAGAAATACATATACTTAGCATTGGGAGAATCCGAACTCCCCAACATAAAAATCATGGCTTCGCCTCGGGCAATGCTCCCCAGCATCTGTCACCCGAAGAGAGCCTCTTATGTGCAAGTCAATGAATCAGCAGGTCTGCTGGTCGAGAGAAGTCTCTCTCTCTCTCTCTCTCTCTCTATATATATATATATTTCTTATAATCTTCAACAAACGTAGGCAAAATCTGGTTTTCATACGTGTATATATATATATATATATATATATATATATATATATATATATATATATATATATATATATATATATATATATATATATATATATAGAGAGAGAGAGAGAGAGAGAGAGAGAGAGAGAGAGAGAGAGAAACTTAGAGATGCTAAACACATTTTCATACCACGCTCTACTAAACACTATCTGCACATATCAACTTTCCCGTCAAAATATGTACGAGGTTTGACACCGTTTAATTCACGTGAATGCATTAAATGTATTTCTGGATAAGTGTTTTGATCCGTTGAATTGATTGTATGGACGGTAATGATGATCAAGTAAGCCTAACATAGAAGGCTATCTAACAGCTCCTACTCTCTCTCTTTATATATCACGCAAGCTTCATACTGCAAAGGTAGTGATCCTTCAATTTAAGCCTTCCCGCAACTTTAGGCTGGCATATAACTTGTGAAGCAATACCATGAGACTTTTGCTTTAGCTCCATGTCGAATATAATTTGATCTTTTCAATACAACTTGCATTGGGTACCTTGTCCGTGTACGTAGTTTTTTTTTATTAGAAGCTTTGTTGTACATGGTGATTCTTTTTGTATTTCTTTTGACCTCTTTGGCTGATGTTTGCCCTACTCTTTTCTTTGTCTTCATTGTTCCCCTACACATTAATCTTCTCAGTCAAGCATCTTCCGTTCCTTAAATGTCGCTCAAGTGAGGTACGGGCTTCTTCTAGCATGGTATGCCTTTCTCGCATATCCCTAAACCTTTCTCGCATATCCCCAAGTATGGCAGCGCAACTTCAATTAGCCTCTCCTTGGGGGTGGTCATCTGATTAACTCAAATTGGCACTTGCCCGTAGTGGAATTTTTGTGTGAGTTGTGCAGTGCGGTTTCAAGCAATTCAACCCAATTCTTTTGACTGGCCATTACATAATGTCTCAAATATTGCTCTAAAAGTGCATTAAAACGCTTTGACTGTCAATTTGAGGATAATTCGCTGTAGAGAAGTGTAGCTTAGTCTTGGCTCTATAAGAGTTCCTTCCATAAGTTGCTTGTGAACCTGAGATCACGATCCGATATAATCTCTTTGGGCATCCCGAAATGCTTAGCCACATGCTTCATGAAGAGCTCGGTGGTCTTCTTTGTAGTGCACTCTTTTGATGCTGGCATAACACTGCATACTTAGAAAACTTGTCAATCACAATAAAAATAGACTCAAATCTATCAACCATGTAAAATCCACCAATGAAATCCATAGTGACATACGACCAAGGTTTGTTGGGTACTGGCAAGAGCTGCAAAAGTCCTATAGGGTGGGTCCTCTCCGTTTTGTCATGTTGACACACTGGGCATGTAGGACATACTCCTCTCCGTCATGAGTCATGCATGACCAATAATAACCTCTCTTCAGAAGGGCAAGGGTGCAATGTTTTCCTCGGTGTCTAGCATATGGTGAGTCATGCAACTCTTCAAGTAACAAACGTACGAGTGTGCCGGTACTAAGCACCACCAACTAGTGCTCCACGGTCCAAAGGAGCTCATCTTTCTTCATGATCCTTTTGGCTTTCCCCTCATATACTTGTTTTCTCATTTGGGTTTGTTGGGGCATGCAAGCGTACCTGTTGTTGCAAATAAGCTTCAAGACGCGAAACCGTGGCCACAATATCGACCAGCTTCTTGCGGCTCAGGGCATTGACCACTGTGTTGTGCCTCCTTGGTCTATACTGCCAATCGAACTCATACTTTTCTATAAGTTCCAACCATCGAGTTTACCTATCTGTAAGTTTTTCTATGTCTTAAGAAAGGTGTTAGCCATATTATTCGTGACTACTTTGAAGGGTGCTCCAATCAAATAAACTCTCCAAATCTGTAAAGAATGAACAACAACCGAAAGTTCTTTTTCATGAGTGGGATATCGGGTTTACGCTCCTTTAAGCTTTCTGCTCTCAAATGCTCTCAAATGCTATGGATGTCCCTCCTAGACAAGTACACCAGTAATTGCCACATCACTAGCATCTATGTGAAGTTCAAAGGGTAAAGAAAACTCCTTTGTGGTGGAGTACATCCCATTCCCATGTTGCCACCTTAAGCATCTCTGTAAGTGGAGCGGCTAGCTTTAAAAACCCTTTTATGAACCTGCTATGAAAGGTAGCTAGACCCAAAAAACTTCTGAGTTTTGTGATCCCCTTAGGAACTTCTCACTCAAGATGGCATGCATTTTTCTTGGGTCCATCTTTACAAAACCGTGTCCTATCAAATGACCTAAAAAAGAAATCTTATCTCTAGCGAACTCACATTTTTCTCTCTTTACATATAGCTTGTGCTCTAATTTTCACATATAGAGCACATGAAACTGTTACAGATAAGTACAAAATTGGTCATTCTCGGCTCAGGTAACGATTCGACTGACCATCCAGTCCGTTACTTGAACGGATAGAGCCAAAGTGTAACGGATGAACGTTACTGAGATTTTCGGTAACGTCTCCGAGATATGCTCCAGACGAGGGAAGCCACAGGTGGAGCATCCGGGATGAGGGGGAGCAGGCTGCCTATGAAAGATAGTCATTACATGTCGAAATGATATAGATCTCAAACAAGATACAGAGAGACTCACAGAGCTGAAAACTCATCCCTGGAAAACCCTTGTGTGGGAACCTTGCACCCAACCGCACTCAATCTCTCTCAAATCCGCTGCATACAGAAAGTGGCCAGCAAACACTAAAGAATCAGTCTCCACGTCGCAAAGCAGGAGACGCAGACCGAAGCTGTTCTCCATTGGGAACGTCGGAATCCACCTGCCACTAAGAGAGGTCGTTCCTTCACTAGTATCAGAGCCTAAACACCCTGCATAAAACAGAAAAAGAGCAGGTAAGCGAAACAAAAAAAAAGGAGAAAGAAAGAAAAAACAGAAAAAGAAAAAATGAGAAAAAATCATAGAGAGCAGAAGCGGTCGGCAGGGGCAAAGCAGATAGGCGGCCATAACAGGCAGCTGGCAGACCGGAGGCCGGAACAGGCGGCCATGAAAGGCAGCCGACAGACCGAAGGCCTCAACAGGTAGCAGAAAGGCGAGAGGCCGAAAGGCTAGAGGCCGGAAAAGAAAAGCCAAACGTCATAGAAGAAAGGCACAACCCCGATAAGGCAGTCGGGAACTAGAGGGACGCTGTCGCTAGCCGGACATCGCTGAAGAAAGGCGCGACCCCGATAAGGTAGCGGGACCGCCTCCCTCGATTGGCTGCTAGACCTTCTCCCTCTCCCCTTTGCTCTTTCTTCCTCTCTCCCTCTCTCCTCTCGCATTCTTTTTTTTTCTTTGAAACTTGTAGACCCGAGTTTTGTATTAGTGAAAGAAAAAAAAAATTTGAAAACCGCGGTTTTGGAAAACCGTGGGCCAGAAAACCCACGGTTTCTCGAAACCGCCCTCGGATTGTAGAAAACCGCCTCGGGGAACGGACTAAAAAGTTCGTTTTGCCTCAGTCGATTTTCAGATATTACACAGTTGCCATTTGGCAAAATTACCGTTCTGTCTAGATATTTTTCGGTAAAAAGTCTATTTTGCTTTTATTGAGCAAAAAGTTTGTTTTACCCTCTGGCTGTTTGTGAAAATTAGCAAATATTGGGCTGGTACTTTACAGTTTTACCCTTTCCAATTTAGATAATTTCATTTCTGCCATCTAGTCAAAAGACATATTTATCCCTATACTTTTTGAAAAAATTCTGATTCGCCCTAAGGGTTAAAATTATAATTTTAACCCCGACCAGTTGCAAATTTTATAGAAATACCAAAGAGTAATTTTATGAGTTTATCCTCAGGTTTTATAAAATTACAAAAAGGGGACAAATAGATAAAATTACTGTTTTGACCTTGGTATTATTTTAGGGGTACAAGGCAGAACCTCCTTAGAAAAAATTTCAAATTTCTCCCACAAAGGTCATGAAATTATTATTAGCTGATTTGCTTGATATCATGCATCATACTAATATGATCCCTGCTATGTATGCTTTTGTTTTTTATGTTGGTTTCCTTTTTAGACCGCTTAATTGTTACTTTTGTCAAAAACATAAAAATGAGTTGTAGGATATGTTTATCAGAATTGACAAAGACTAAAAAACTGAACGGTCTCAACTTCTAGACATGGAAGAAAAGAATCCCTTTAGCTCTAACACTAGAAGGTGTTGAGTATATACTAAAGGAAACCATGCGTCCGCCACTCCTAGACGCAAATGAGCAACAATTAGAAATGTATAAAATATTTTTAAAAGATGATACCATAGGAAGGATGATCATGTTGACTTATATGGAGGATGACTTGATCATAGTTTTTGAAGAATATGAGACTACAAAAGAGTTGTTTGACTCATTAACAGCTAAGTATGATACAACTATAAAATTGCATGTGCAGTTGTTACTACAAAAGTATAACTCATTCAAAATGAATGAAGGAGACAATGTAGTTGAGCATGTAAATCATATATTGGTGATGGCTAGAGGCTTAGCCGTAGTAAAATCAGTCATCCCCGAACCGATGCAGATATTGACAATATTGAAGAGTCTACCCCCGTCATGGAATATGGTCACCACTGTCCTGAGGTTAGGGCCTTAGATTAACCTTTCTGAGTTGCCCCTTAAACTAGTAATAGAGGAAGAACACATGCTCAAAAACAAGAAAGAAAAATTACTATTAGTTCAAGATGAGTTAGCGTCAAACTCCAAAACCAACCAGAAGAAAAAACCAAATAAAAGGTTTGGCAAGAATAACAAGAAAGGCGGTTAAAATTTTAAAAAATAGTAGGAAGGCACTTCTCGGATCAAGTATTTCAACTGTGGAAAGATTTGATATTACAAAAGGGACTGCAGCAATAAGAAAGGTGGAGGAAACAACTCACAACGCGAACAATCGGAGAAGCAGGACATAATCTGCGTAATTTTAGAATGCTTATATTTGGACCGTCCAATGACAGGTTGATAGATAGATTCAGGAGGTAAAAGATATATCTCGAAGACAAAGCTAGGGGCAATGGATTTGAAGGAATATCTACCTCGAAAACATCGAGTTTATATGGAAAATAGTTTTTTCTCAGATATTCTGGGTATTGGGTCCTTTATGATACATGTACAAGGTAAACCAATTGTTTTGATCCGACGTGTTAATTGTGTCATCAATAAAGCGCAATCTGGTCTCGATCCCTGCCTTAGTAAAGAAAGGTTTTGAGGTTAGGTTTATGCCTAACAAGGTGACTGTGGGTAAGCATGAGAGAATTTTGTTCTCTAGGGAATTTGATATAGAACAAGGATTGTTCAAATTATGTGATAATGAAAATAGTGCATCTTCTACTTATATTGAGAGTGTCTTAACTATTGATGTGAATATATGGCATAAACGCCATATAAGTCTAGAAAAGTTGAGGAAATTATCCAACTTTGACTTATTGCCTGGATTTGAGTGAAATACTTTCAACAGGTGTGAAGCTTGTATACAAGAAAAAATGACAAGAAAATTTTTTCTAAGAAAACAACAAGAGCAACAACACTGTTGGAAGTTATTCACATAGATTTATGTGGACCTTTTAGAGTAAAGACACATTGGGAAAATGGTTATTTTATAACCTTTATCGATGATTACTCTAGATATATGTATTTATATCTTTTGGCACATAAATCTGAGGTACTTGATGTTTTTAAAGAATATAAGCAACAAGTAGAAAATTAATTAGAGCATTCAATCAAAGTCTTAAGATTAGACAGAAGAGGTGAATATACCTCGACAGAATTCTTAGAATTTTACAAAGACTTTGGTATTACTAAATAGAATACAATGCCTAGGACACCTCAACAAAATGGTGTAGCTGAAAGATACAATAGAACCTTGCTGAATATGACAAGGTCAATGTTAATTGATACCTCTCTTCCAAGGGTATTTTGAGGAGAAACAGTAAATACAATAATTTACATACTCAATAGAGTACCTTGTATATGAGTTGTGGTTTGGAAGAAAACTCAACCTACGTCATCTCAGGAGGTGGGGATATTGCACATGTCAAGATCTTTTATCATTTTAGAGATAAGCTAAACAGTAAGTCATTGAGATGTATATTTATTAGATATCCAAAAGGTTCAAAAGGATATCGGTTTTATCATAAGGACCATGGACTCATTTAAAGCAGAGATGTTGAATTTTTAGAAGATACTAAGAATGACATCTTGGAGAACGATGAGGAATATGTTGATGATTTGGTAGATTTAGACCAATAATCTTTTAAGCCCATATAAAATCTTCCTGAAACTACCGATACCTTAAGTGGACATAAGAGGCAAAGAGTCACTCTGTCCTACTTAAAGGATTATCACACTTATCTTGTAGAAGAAGTGTATAATTCGGTAGATTTAGATGAGTTGACTGATCACTTGACTTATCAGCAAGCAATGAACTAATCAAAAGCGACAGACTGGGAGAAAGCCATGAATGTGAAAATTGAGTCCATTGAGAAAAACCAAGTCTGGGAATTGGCTAATTTGCCAAAAGGAAGAAAAGCTATAAACTGTAAATGAGTTCTGAAAAAGAAATACAAGGTCGATGGTACAATCAATAAGTTTAAAGCGAGGTTGGTTGTAAATGATTTTTCGTAAAAAGAGAGGATAGATTATGTTGAGACATATTCCACAGTTGTGAAATTTGCATCCATACAAATAATCCTGGCAATATCTGCATACTATGATTTAGATTTACATCAGTTAGATGTAAAGACAACTTTTCTAAATGGGGATTTAGAAGAAATCATATACATGCAGCAATCTGAAGGATTTGTGGTTGAAGGCCAGGAAGATAAAGTATATAGGTTGAAAAAATCCCTATATGGCCTGAAATAGTCACATCGCCAATGGTATTTGATTTTCCAAAATGCCATTATAGAACTTGGGTTTGTGGCTAACAAACTTGATCACTGTGTATATGTTTGGAACAATGGGAGCCACTTTGTCATCTGGTCATTGTATGTAGATGACATATTATTGATTGGAAACGACAATGAGATGATTGTCAAAACCAAGTCATGGTTGAATTCGAAGTTTAGAATGAAGGATATGGGGAAGCATCCTATATCTTAGGAATAAAGATCTCTCGAGATAGAGAATCTAGACTCTTATGCCTGAGTCAGGAGAGATATATTGACTATATCCTCAAGAAGTTTAAAATGGGTGAATGCAAGTCTGCAGATACACTTATTGCAAAAGGGGTCAAATTGAATAAGGCGGATTATCCCGGTGAAGGAGACGATAAGCCTAATGTTTCTTACGCACAAGTTGTTGACAGCTTGATGTATGCTATGTTGTGTATAAACCTGATATCAGCTTTGTTGTTGATCTTGTAAGTATATATCAAAGTAATCCTGGTTGGTAGCACTGGGTAGCTGTGAAAACGATTCTAAGATATCTGAAAGGAACAAATGACTTGAAACTGTGTTTTCAAGCAGATGAACTGAAAGTGGTAGGATACTCATATGCTGACTTTGCTGGGAGCAAAGATGACAGCAAATCAACCTCGGGATAAATATTCTTATTTGGAGGTGATGTTGTTTCTTGGGCATGTAAGAAACAGGGCGATGTAGCATTACATATACAAGAAGCTGAGTATGTAGCTTGTTGTATGGCTGCAACAAGTATTGTCTGGATAAGCCGCTTCATACGAGATTTGTAGTTAGAAATAACAGACAAGCTAGTAGTTATCTATTGTGATAACAATGCAGCAATTACTCTTATTAAGAGTGGAGCGGATTACTTGAAAAGTAAGCATATAATGGTAAAATACCACTATGTTCATGATATGGTTATGAGAAAGGAAATATCCATCTCATACATGCCAACATAAGATATGTTGGCAGACCCCTTAACAAAAGGTATAACAGAGAATATCTTCTCAAAACATGTTACTAACATGGGTTTGAGGTATGTTTGATTGTTGTATAGGTAAATAACCATACAACGGACAAATTGTTGTGTAAGGAAATAACCACACAACATATTGTAATTGCAATAGTAATTAGGTAACGACATAACTAGAGAAAACCAGTATGTTGATACACTTGGCATAATGGCCAAGTGGGAGATGTTACAGATAAGTACAAAGGTGGCCATTCTCAGCTCAGGTAACGGCTGGACTGGCCATCTAGTTCGTTACCTGAACGGATAGAGCCAAGGTGTAACGGATAAATGTTAACGGGATTTTCGGTAACGTCTCCGAGATATGCTCCGGACGAGGGAAGCCACAGGTGGAGCATCCAGGATGAGGGAGAGCAGGCTGCATATAAAAGGCAGCCATTACAGGTCGAAATGATATAGATCTCAAACAAGATACAGAGAAACTCAGAGACCTGAAAACTCATCCCTGGAAAACCCCTGTATGGGAACCTTGCACCCAACCACACTCAATCTCTCTCAAATCCGCTGCGTACATAAAGTGGTCGGCAAGTCTCTATGTCGCAAAGAAGGAGACGCAGATCGAAGCTGTTCTCTGCCGGGAACACCGGAATCCGCCCGCCACCAAGAGAGGTCGTTCCTTGAGAAACTATGATCATTCATACGTTTTTATCATGTAAACTCTCTGGTAGAGAACTAAAACTCAAATAAAATATAGAGCACATGAAACTGTGCTAAATGATAGGTTTTTATCATGTGAACGGTATGGTAGAGAACTAAAACTCAAATTACATTACCTGGAAATGCATCAAGCACACTGTTGTACGGTGAGCTTTTCATTTGCATTTGCCTTCTCACAGTGTCTAATGGGTAAGACATGAAAGTAGCAAGAGTTGCTGACAGCAAAGCAGTTGCAAACTATGACTCGGTTTGTTTCTTGTACTTTTCAAGAAGAAACTTCTTCAACCTATTAACAGTAGTACCGGTTCAATAGCAAGCTACCTAAAATTGCATCGGTGCACAGCTACGCACTAATATATGATTCACAAAATGTAATCTCACAAGTCAAAAATACAGAAGTTGACGGCAATATAGGGAGCTATGCTCAGAAGAGACGGTCCGAGACCACCATATAGTGAATATATGCCTTCTTCTCTTAAATATTCAGAGAAACCTGGAATGAATTTTACATTTCTCTAAGTAAAAGAAGTACCTGGAAAGAGAGAAGCAAGATTACAATTAAAATTATCAACCAGGAAAACAGTTGCAGATATCTACTCCACAATAGAAACCTGGGTCATTGTTTTGCAGCCTGACTCAACCGCCAACCTTAATCTTAGAACATCCAAGGGATATGTTACCTGTTAAGGGAACACGGAAAATTATGAAATAGACTTTGGAGGGAAAAAGACTGACTTCTGAAGAGCGTCTGTGCAACATACAAGAGTGGCTGTCATGCCAGCACATGCTCCTGCAACTAATCTGCCAACAGCAGACAGCTCTTCCTCCTTCCCTTTTATAAATTTCTACACAAAGAAATCAACCATAAATCCGTACTGCTGTTCACCGAGAAGTAAAACCTTACTTATGGACAAGACTAAAACAAAGTTATTCACACAGTATCATAGTGTTGGTCTCTATTGAAAGATCTACTTTTTTACTGTTTCTACAGAAAAAGGACAGCAACAAAATATTAATTAGCTTTGTCGTTGATAATATGCACATCATGCAAGACTTGTGAGGACCAATCAACGGAAAAGAATAAGACAATCATTGCATAATGCTATAAACTAGAAGAAAAATGAAGTCACAAGAAATGGATGCACAGGATAATCATAATCTGAACAGTCATCCAGAATTATGCATGCCGAAAAGTTTCTTAAATGTACTCAATTAGTGTCATAATTAAGAAACTTCATGAAAAGGTTATCCATGCTGGTTGAGTAGGAACTTGAATCAATAAACTGACAATTTCCTTGTTTTTCATTCACTTGGAAGTTGGAACTTCTAACTTAAAAAACAAATGCACTCCAAACTTAAGAAGATATTGAGTGGATCAATTTGGAAGGAGTGTAACAATGTGAGCATAGAGATCATAACATTGATTTTGGTGTTGAAGGTGGTGATGACCTTGAACAAGGAGGAAGAGAAGAAGACGAAAATTATTTAGTTGACTATTCTGATTACAATATGTGATTCTTCTTTTTCAATTGTGAAAGATGTAATTTGGCTACTTGTTTAATCAAAATATTGTATTGCTTATAATTTGAATTAAATGATGAATGTTTACTAAAATGTTTATTTATAAGAATTCTTTAGAATTGTCTTGATTTTTTCTTATTTTTATTTTTAAACTATTTTAAAATATATATAATATAATACGATACACATGTCTTAGGAAGAAAAATGATACATGAAACGGTATGGTACAAACAATAATGGTTTAGTGCATCCTTACATTAACGACACTCAACTTACTCTAAATTACATCGAGCCATAATTAGTAAATTAGATCAACTACATCGGTACGGTTGATTACAATGACAAAATACTTCTAAACAACGATAATATATCCCTCACTATTATTGATTTCAAGTCCTAACCAAACCACACACAAAAAAAGTTATATTCTTCACTAACGTTGATTTCAAGTCTTACCTTTATAAAACTCCACTAATGTTGATTTTAAATATTACCATAAGCACAACAATAAAGATACATATCATATACTTTAGTAATCTTGATTTCAAGTCTTACCCTAACTAACCTATATTAATATTGATTTCAAGTGTTACTCTAATCACAACAACAAAAACATCACATGTTTTACAAATGTTGATTTCAAGTCTTAAACTAACCACACCCCACTAATGTTTATTTTGAGTCTTACTCTAACCACAACAACAAAGACATATCCTTCGCTGACATTGATTTCAAGTCTTACCTTAACAAAACTTCACTAATGTTGATTTCAAGTATTATTATAACAACAACAACAAAACATCACACGTCTTACTAATATTGATTTAAGTCTTACACTAATCACATACTACTGATATTAATTTGAAGTCTTACCCTAACCACAACAACAAAGACCTGAGATATATACTTTCCTAGTGTTGATTTCAAGTCTTACCCTAATCAAACCCAACTAATGTTGATTTCAATTATTATTCTAACTAGAACAACGAAAACATCATACACTTTACTAATGTTGATTTTAAGTCTAACACTAACCACACCCCACTAATCTTGATTTGAAATATTACCCTAAACACAATAACAAAGACATCATATTAAATACTACGCTAATATTAAATTCAAGTCTTACCTCGATTTCAAGTATTACTCTAATTACAACAATGAAGACATCGTACACTTTACTGATATTGATTTTAAGTCTTATACTAACTACACCCGTTAATGTTGATTTCAAGTATTACCCTAACCACAACAACAAAGGCATTATATCATATGTTTCACTAATATTGATTTGAAGTCTTATTGTAACCAAACTCTACTAAATGTTGATTTTAAGTATTATTCTAACCACAACTATAAAAACATAATATGCCTTACTAATATTGATTTCAAGTTTTATGTTAATCAAACCCTACTAACGTTGATTTTAAATCTTACCATAACTACAACAATAAAAACAACATATCATATTCTTTACTAATGTTGTTTTCAAGTCTTACCCTAACTGAACTCCATTAATGTTGATTTCCATGTATTACTCTAACCAAAATAACAAAGACATCATAAAATACATTGTATTCTTCACTAGTGTCGATTTTAAGTCTTGTCTTTACAAAACTCTATGATTTCAAATATTACCTTAACTACAATAATAAAGACAACATATCATATACTTCACTAATCTTAATTTCAAGGCTTACCCTAACCAAACTCTACTAATGCAGATTTCAAGTATTACTCTAACCACAATAGTGAAGACATCATATACTTCACTAATATTGATTTTAAGTCTTCCACTAACCAAATCTCACTAATGTTGTTTTCAAGTCTTAACCTAAGTATTACTCTACCAATAACAAAGAAGACATCATATGCTTCACAAATGATGATTTCAAGTCTAACACTAATGACAACATACTAATGTTGATTTCAAGTCTCATCTTAACCAAACTCTACTAATATGTTGATTTAAGGTATTGCTCTAACCACAACAACGAAAACATTATACACTTCACTAATATTAATTTAAAGTCTAACACTAATTACATCCTACTAATGTTAATTTAAAGTCTTACCCTAACTACAACAACAAAAATAACATATCATATACTTCAATAGTGTTAATTTCAAGTCTTATCCTTACTAAACTCGATTAATGTTGATTTTAACTATAACTCAAATAATAAAGATATCACACACTTCACTAACATTAATTTGAGGTCTAAAACTAACCATACCTCACTAATATTGATTTTAAGTCTTACTCTAACCACAACAACTAGTGAAGCGTGTGATATCTTTGTTGTTGTGGTAAGAGTAATACTTGAAAATAACATTGGTAGAGTTTGGTTAGAGTAAGACTTAAAATCAATATTAGTACGGTGTGATTAGTGTTAGAATTGAAATCAAGATTAGTGAAGCGTATGATGTCTTCATTGTTATGGTTAGAGTAAGACTAATGAAGTATGTGATGTGTTGTCTTTTTAGTTGTCTAAGGGTAAGACTTGAAAACAACTTTAGTGGGGTGCGGTTATTATTAGGCTTGAAATCAAATCACATGGTTCATAATGTTGATTTCAAGTGTTAATCTAACCACATCCCCAATAATATTGATTTCAAGTCTTAATCTAACCACATCCCAAATAATATTGATTTCAAGTCTTATCCTAACGACAATAACAAACACATTATATCTAATATTGATTTTGAGTCTTATCATAACCAAAATCTACTATTATTGATTTCAAGTATTACTCTAACGAAGAAAACAATTTCACTAAAATTGATTTCAAGCTTTATGCTAACCACACCCTGCTAATGTTGTTTTGTTGTCCTACCCCAACCACACGTGGAATGCATAATAGGTATGATGGATCATTGGATGCATTGATAGACATATACTCCCCCTTCTATTCAACACTTTCTTCGCAATGCTATGGAGTCAATAACTGGATGAATTTGCAGATATACGACATAACTGAAGTTATGTTGGTGTTGAACAAACCAGGAAGGGCACTGGTTGACTAAAAAGAGGTTTCACCGACATCAAACGGAGGTTGATCGGGTAAGAATTAAATTGGTAATTTTTTTATAATTTATAATGTCATAGTATTTATTCAAAAAATAAGTATAAAGAACCCCAAGAAGAATGCTCAGGCATTTCTGAGTTCCAATATATTACAGACCTATTTCAGGCACTCTCGAGCATTATGAAGTTATTTCATTAGTTTCTCTATTGAATTTTGGATCATTTGGTACTTGGCTCATAGAAAGAAATCGAAATCTATGTGTGTGTTGTGTATATACCAACACCGAGATCGGATTTTCGGCTGCCGGAATTACTGCAAGGTGCAAGTGCTACCAACTACCAGTCAGTCAGAGAATTCATGTTATGTTAACAAAAGTTTGTACCGGTATCAACATTTTCCGAGTCACGATTCAATTTGGACTGCAACCTTTGAATAGATCTTCCCCTTAACCTGTTTCTGGCAGACATGTTCCCTCCAATCAAAAGAGGAAGTGAAATGTGATCAGGTTCAGATGACTGAGGCAGACAGGCTGGAGCCACTTTTGAGAGGCCATTTTTTTTTGCAGCCCATGCAAGAAACAACACCAGCAAAAGAGGGATTCTAAATCCCAAACAGCACACAGAATCAGTGGATCTGTGGCCCTAATTTTTTCTAGGAAGCACCAAAGACTTTGCATAGAAGGGCCCGTCTGGCTTATTGTTGAGCAATTACAAGTAAATATATCATGTATAAGATGAGAAGAAATGAAGATATTGAGGAGATACGTAGTTACGCATGAAAAGTTTGCTTCCACAATGCAAAAAAGATAAATATAACACTAATAAAAGATAATCTAAGAGAGGTATTTGAGCTGAATTAGACATTCAAAGAGGCGACCAGCTGGAGAGAAACTAGCTGGTGCATACTTTAGAAGATGTAGGAAAGATACTTGAATGATCAACACTTCGAAAGAGGCAGAGAATAAAATAAGGCCTTCAAGTACTTAAGAATAATATAAAATATTGATTTCATGTTTTATCCTAATCAAACCTTACCAAGACTTACTCTCTCTTTCTCTCTCTCTCTCTCTCTCTATATATATATATATATATATATATATACTGTATCTCAGGAGCTGGGTGTTGATGTATCTTACCTGAAGCTTTAAGACCCTTCTTGTTGCATGGTAATTCGACTAAAACCGGCTCACTTCAAGCAAGTAAAAGAACTTTAAAATATCTATATTTACTTTAAATAATACACACATAACAACCTCACTAACTTCAATCGAGTTATAGGAATTTCAATATCAATATTTTTCCGGTTACAAGAGGAGACAAAAGCCTAATACAGGTATCCACACATACACCCTCTGAAAGTCGAACTCTCCACCAGCAGCAACTGCACTACAGCGCCTTACCATTGAGCTAACGCTCTGGGTGTAATTTTAATATCAATATTTACATTAAGTAATATGAACACATATTAAAGGTTAATAGTAGAAAAGAAAGCAGCCACCCTGGCATGACAGTCCCACTCGCCCCGGTTCTCTTCTGGGCAGGGCAGGTTCTCGAACCTGAAACCCCCGTCCCGTCGGGTCGGAACCCGCAGGGCAGGGCAAGATTGCCATCTCTGCGTGACCAGGGATACCCGTTCCTGACCTGCCAAATGCAAATTGTGACCCCTACTCTTGTGAGAATTGAGAAGGGGCGCTTATAAATTGTTTGACCTGATCCGTTGTCTAGGGAATCCTGGTAGCGATCAGAAGCAGTGACGAACCAAGATGGGTGCTGCGGCGGCTGGACTCTCCTGTTTGATCCTCCTATTCGGATCCGTCCTGCTCGTTCAGGTCGTCGAAGCCCTATGTGCCTTGTTATTTCCTTGATAATTTATCTGTTTATTTTTTCACATTGAATTTTTCTTTTCATTGCCATTATTTCCTTCATAAATCTTCCTTGTTCCTTTCCTACGAGTAAGGCATACGCGGTTTTCATCGATTCTATTGGATTTTCAAGTGGTGTACACTTTATTTGCCTATTCCTAAGCTTCATTTTCTGATTCCTTTTAAACATTCAAGTTGCTGGTTGGTCTATGCTGTAAGTGATTGTGTGAATTTAATTCGTCAATCTTAATTGGTGCCTATAGCGATTTTAGAAATTTTGATCCTGCATTTCTGTTATTTTATTTTTGTTTTCTAATGTGCTCGTATCTCCTCAGCGGTGCTCAAAAAGGTTGACTAATGGATTCTTTCTTCCGTGATTTTTCATCTTGTCTTCTTCATGTGGATCTAGGACTTCAAGAATTATGGCCCTTAGGAAATCGTAATTTATTTGTTGAATGTGGCTTGCATTTGTAATTGTTGGGATGTGCCGATGCTAGCATCTTTTAGGCATATGAGATGTTCACTTCTCTTCCTGCTCTTACCTGTTATTTCTGCGTCTTTCTGTTGCTTTTGTGGGACATTCTCTTTCATCTGATCTATGGATCCCATCGTCCCTCCTAATTGTGGTCTTATACTTTTACCACTTTTACACAGAGTTGATTTACATGTTTGAAGCAAAATTTATTTTGTTTCGTATCATATTGTTGCTGGAGCATATTTGGGACATTTGTACGCTTCTCGTTCCTTATCCCATCTGAGTCAAGAGCCTCCGATCCAATAAAAAATTCAATATATGATCATTTCTTCTCAAACACTCATAAAGATAAATATTAGGACTTGATTCATATGAACATCTTTCTTTTACACGATCACTTCTTTCCCACGTGGTTTCTCAATAGCTTTCTCCTATTTCTATTGATATTTCAGCTGTCCTTACCGTTGTGGAATAATTTGTCATTTCTTTGACCCATGAAATTGAATATGGAAGCTTCATTTTGGGTAAAATTCTTCTGGGCTGGTGACTGATGATGCCTTGTTAGAAAAACAAGGCATATAGAAAGAAGATCAAAAGAAGAACCTGTAAGAAGGTTAGAAAAACTAAATTTGGAAAGTATTAAAAGAGGTAGAGGACGACCACAAAAGTGTTGGAAAGAAACAATAAAGAATGATCTAGCTTATTGGGAGTTAACTGCTAACATGGCACACGATAGGGATCTGTGGAAACAAAGAATCCATGTAGCCGACCCCGTCTAGTATGGGAAAAGGCTTAGTTGTTGTTGTTGTCGTTGTTGTTGTGGTGACTGATGATGCCTGTTTACTTCAACAGCTTTCGAGTCTGATCCTCACATCCGTCGCTGGGCAACAGACAACTAGTGCCTATAGGCTTTTGGGTTTTTGCTAATGGATATACGATATCATGCTCATTTGATGTTTCTGCTTTAATTCCATTTCCAAAACTAGTTTTTATGAAGTATGACTCCTGTACATACTAGGGGCTTCCATTAACCACAAGTGAATGACCTCAACAAATATTCACTTGGTAGTGGCCCTCACATTTTTCTGTTCTCGTACTTGTCTCTTACTGTTTTTGAAGAGCATTTCGTTATCATGTGAGGATTCACTTAAAGTACTGTGGTGATATTTTAGGGAAAGGCTGAAAAAGATTTGAAAGAAGTAACTCACAAAGTTTACTTTGATGTGGAAATTGGGGGCAATCCTGCTGGTATGTTTTGTACTTACCAATCAGATGTAGTGTCACTCATTCTTATTCAAGCATTTATGTTTTTCTTCTGTCAAAGTAAAGATTAATAGCATGCACCAACTGTATATTGCTAGCTTTTATATGTTTCACATCTTGTGTCTTGTTGTAATAATCTCATGGCCAAGTTCACAATCTTGCAGCAAAAGAGATTAGAACAAGATATAATATTAGGTTCATTATTTCAAGCCATCAAAGTAGAAAATATTACCAGAAGTGATATTTTAGGAGAGTAGAGTGCTTTTTATGCCCTTTAGAAGGGCAAGAAACTCAATTCGTTGGTAACAATGTTAGCATTCAGGTGATGCTTAGGGTTGGATGCTTCTTAAGTGCCTACGAGTTTATCTTGTACTTGTATTTCTATGAAAATATATGATCTATTATGATAATATCAACAATTTAATGTTTGCTGATAATAATGAAAAAGTGTCGTGATATTTTCAAAGTATTGCCTATATTGAAGCCTGGCATATATATATATATATATTCTAGTTTATTATTATTTTTATTTTTACAATAATTTGAAAATGGTTTATGTACTTTTTCATTAAAAAATTGTTTGTAGGATGACCATATTTTTCTTATGCTTTATTTTCTTTATATTTAATTTTTAATCTGAAAAGTTTCTGGGGAATAAAACTGTTCGAAATTATCTTTCAATTGGTGATTATGATATGGATTAAGGAGACATAAATAAGAAGCAAACCAAATTTTAAAGAAAATTGGAGATAGACATCTTCTCAACAAGGAGAATACATATATGAGATAACAAATAAGCAGTCTCAGTCATGTGGTTGAGTAATTTAAATGTGATTCGTACTTTGGAATTCTAGTTAAGTTATTGCTTTGGTTGAGTTGTGTCACGAGTGTTTTCCCATAATTTGAACTTATCTCCTTTGTATGTGAAATTTTGGCACTATAGCACACTAACTATATCATCTGTTGTTCATAGGTCGAATTGTTGTGGGCCTTTTTGGTAAAACTGTTCCTAAAACAGCTGGTAAGTGGCAACTTTCGTGTTTACCTTAATTTGTCTCTGAAGTTTAGTTTTGCAATCTTGCCCAATTTAATAGCTTTGCGCATAACCTTTCTCAAAGCATAGTGACATGTATTTTCTGAATTGCTACCTGCAGAAAATTTTCGAGCTCTTTGTACAGGTATTCTACTATCTTTTTCTATTTTTTCTTGCTCACATGGACACACACACACACAAACATACACAGGTATGAGTATATACTTTTGTATATGCATATATGTTATATATACATGTGTGTGTGTGTGGATATGCATACACACACAGAGCATTGGGAGTTACTCCTTGTATTGTTTGACATAGCTGATTTGTTCTTGTCCTTGTTGAAGGCTTTCATTGCTCAGTAGATAACTTGATGAGCCAATTACCTTTTTTTGTGATTCAAAATAATGTTAACCGTCATGTTAATTAATTGATTATGATAAATTAGATATTATTTTGCAGTTTTTCTTCTAAGCTGTCTCGACATGACATGAGCGTGAAACAGGACTCCGTGTTATAAGAGATAGAAACAAATCACTTATTTTGGCTTTTACAATGCACCCTGTATGGTGGATCTTGAAGATGTAAAAGGTCTTCCTGCTCTGTATTCAGTGCCACTACTCTTCTGCACACCATTTACTAAGTTGGTGATTAACTTATTACTTAATTTGGCAAAGCCTCTCATAAGAACCAGTATTAGTTGTCAAGGCCTATTCTGTTAGGCACCTCTCCGAAGTAGGCTAGAAGTTGGAAGTGCGCCTCACTTGTGCCTATCCATTCTTGGGAATCCTACAAGATCAATGCGTTCCTTTTTCTCAGACAGATGGTCAGAACATCATCTGGTTCTACTGAGAAGTTCAGTAGAGATCGGGAATTGTTGAAGAAACAATAAGATGTTTTTTCTTTTGCCCCTTCCAGGCAATCGGAAAAGAAAGAAATGGTTGATATATTCAAGATAATTACATATTTAATCAATTCTTGTTTCAGAACTTGAATTTGTCCTCTAAGGTAAGGGGATGTTCCTGATAATGGTATGATTAGGACCGCCCAAGATGAGTGGCATAAGATGAAATCTGGTGTTTAGGGATGTTTTATTTAACTGAGCTAAAACAGGCTGTGATGTGGTGAAGAAACAAAGAGAGAGAAGGAACCCCCTAGGAGGGTTCTACAACATAGACTAAAGGAGAAAGAAAATAGGTAGACATACTACATAGAAACTCATTTTAGTTTTGTGACTTTTTAAATGAGAGCATGGCCCTGATTTATGGACATCAAGGGCGGTTACTGCCGTTGGTTTAAGCTTACACAACAAGATAGTATATTATAGCTTGTAGATGTGCCTCGTGAGAGAAGCAATTGGAGTTGTTGATTATCTCAATTTACAAGTTCGGTACTTGCCTACCTCTATCTCACCAAATATTTCTCTTAATTCTTGGAATTAATTCCCATCTTTTGGATTGGAGATGATCTCTTTGAAGGGATCTCATCCACCCGACTTTTCCCTTGCCTACCTACCTTGTAACGACCATTAATACCTTCCAAGCCAAATGTTCCTCTTAATTGTTGGAATTAATCCCAACCTTTTGGATAGGAGATAATCTACTTGGAACACCATCCGCCCAACTTTTGCCTTGCCAACCTACTCTTGTAATTACCATCAACTACGTTTTTGATCACCAAGGGATATCTCAAATATAAACCACTTAAATACAGTTTCGATAGGTGCCTCTCTGAAACTGGATTTGAATTTGGAAGCTTGCATTGTGAAGTTGACCAACATTACAGATGTGTACTGTGAAGTGGACTTGAAATCACATTGTAAATGGGTGCATTGCATGCAGAAGTATATACCTCACTGAGGCAGCAACAAACTCTTGTATCCTATCTGTTTGTGACTTGGAGCAAGTCATCTGACTGCCAATGGGTGTATTTTGTGCTGCAAATGGAGCTTTTCTGGCATTATGGAAAGCTGTATGCCTCATCACGGCTGGGCTTTGAACCCAGTTATGGATCTCCAATGTGTATCATTTTCCTCCTCAATCAATTTCTGTTGGACAAAATTGCCAAAGTTGCAGTATTTTCCTTTTCATCGGCTAGTTGATATGGAAAAGCTGCTGGAAGTGAACATTAGAGAGGGCATGTATACTATTTAAATTCCTTAGACCTTAGGTCCTTTTGTAGGATGAGCAAAAATGGAAGTGAAAGAAGTTCTTAAACTTATGAAATCTGGTAAATGTGTAGGACTGGATGATACTCCCTGAGGGACGAAAAGTTTTAAGGAGGTCAAGTATCTATTGGCTTACATGATTACTTATTTGGATAGATTAAAAAGATGCCTGAGGAATATAGGAAGAGTATAGTGGTACTCATTTATGAAAACAAAAAAGATACTCAAAATTGTGCAAATTAACAGGGCATAGAGTTAATGAGTCATATAATAAAACTATGAGAAGGAGTTGCTGGAAGAAGGTTGGGACAAATGTCTAGTACAACAAAAAACCAGCTTGGATTCATGCAAGGTGATCTGCTTTTGAGGATATTCACTTGTTGAGACATTTAATGCAATACTTTAGGGCCAAGAAGAAAACTTACATAGATTTTGAAAAGGCTTATCGGAGAATATCAAGGGATGTTCTTTAGAGAGTTTTAAAGAAATATAGCTCCTTATATCAAACTTATAAAGGAGATGTATGATGGTCAAAAATATGTGTTAAGACTCATGAAGGGATTATTGATTTGTTTGAAGTTGGTATTGAATTTCTTCAAAGGACATTAAAGGTGAAGTACTTTGGTGTATTTTATTTACAGAAGATATTGTATTAGTGAACAAGAAACTTGAGTTGTGAAGTAAAACATTAGAAACAAAGATTTTCAAATTAGTAGAACAAAGACATAATATATAAAGTGAAAGTCTAATAATCTCGTTGTAAGGGATGATACAGAAATTAAAATTGGTAAGCATTGCATTACTCAAAAGGATAATTTCAAATACTTTCAAAGTGATGAAAATTTATGGAAATGTTATACATGGAATCAACCCAGGTTGGATAAAATAGAGAGGTACCTCAACTGTTTTATGTGATAAAAGATAATACTAATGCAAATATTATGAAATAGTTGTTAGATCAGCACCAATACATGGTGCTAAGTGTTGGGCAGTCAAGAATCACTGTGTGCAATGATAGAAATGAAAATGTTGGGTGGATGTGGTCATACAAGGAAAGACCATGTCTATAAGAGGTTATTAGAGAAAAAGTAGGTGTAGTATCGGTAGATGATAAGAGGAGACATGCTTAAGATGGCTTGGACACACAGAGAGGCGACCAAAGAAAGCTTTGGTAAGATAGTGCAAGAAACTGGACAGTGAACAATTTAAAAGAGGCAGAAGAAGACTACAAAGTATCGGAAATGGACAATTAGACATGTTATGGCTATTTTTTGAGATAATTACTGATATGACACAAGATCGCGCACTATGGCATCAAAGAATCCATTTAGCTAGACCCACCTAGTGTGGGAAAAGGCTTGGTTTTTATTGTTGTAGACCTTAGATTCTTGCAAATACATTTGTGTGCTTGATAGTTTTGTGTTGGACTCGGTTCTATCATGGAACCATTGCCAAGGACATGTTTCTCAGGTATGCTTGGTGAGTCCAGAGTAATTGCACGCTCTTTCAATAGTCATGCATTGTGAAGAAGCTGCATGTGACCACTGTTGACTTTCTTTGGTTTCTCTTTTCTTTAATGCTTGTCTTTGGGGTAATAAAACCTCTTCTCTAAACTCTTCTCCTAAAACCCAAAAGAAAAAGTGGCTTTTGTTGGCTTCATTGCTGGCAAAGGTTGTCATCTTGAATGTTTTGTGGTTTTTCATAATTCAAATACTCCCCCTTCCATTAGGAGCTAGTTTTTCCTTTGCGTTGTCTTGCACATGAGATGCATTTCTCATGTTGCCCCTTCACCTTAGGACGAACAAAGCCACTCTACTGATCTATCTTTATGAAAATGCCATGTGCATAAATCGAGTCTCCTATTCTCGCTGTTTCATTGCTGCAGGCGAAAAAGGTACAGGAAGTAGCGGGAAGCCTCTTCACTACAAAGGGAGCTCTTTCCACAGGATTATTCCTAGCTTTATGATTCAAGGTGGTGATTTTACTCATGGAAATGGGATTGGTGGAGAATCAATCTATGGAAGATCTTTCCCTGATGAGAACTTCAAAATAAAACATGCCGGACCAGGTAGAGTTGTTTCTGACATTTGGATAGAAAAGATGCTATCGATCTGTGTGAACATAACATTTGAGGGTTTAATCTAGTATTGTTTCAGTTATCAGATTATTGTTAGTTTTTGTGCATTCTACTGTTACATGCTGTAGGAGCTAAATGCTATGTTATCAATAGTGGATAACAGGCAATCAGCACTTTATCTAGTATAGCGTTAGCAGGATATTACACAAACATATCATATCTACTTTATCTAGTACACAATCATTATTAGCATAAGAGTATACAGTTAACTGTTAAATATCTATTATATTTCATAAATAATACAATATTAAAAATGAAAAGATAAAATAAAATTCTTTGCAAACACTACACAAGTATGAAACTTACATATAAAACTTGACAGCTTTCTGCTGCACTTTCCTAGAACCCCTTTATTTTGAATTTGTGCTTGATGCTGTTTAAATGTATATTGATTTTCCAGAGCTTCTCGCATTGCAGGTTTTCTGTCAATGGCAAATGCTGGTCCAGATACCAATGGATCACAATTTTTCATCACTACCGTCACAACCAGTTGGTATGTTCTCCATTAACTTCCTCTTATCAAATTATCAAGATTCGGTATTTAGGTGTTTTTCTGTTCATCATGCATTTTGTTTATAGGTTGGATGGCAAGCATGTTGTGTTCGGAAAGGTTTTGTCTGGGATGGATGTTGTTTACAAAATAGAAGCAGAAGGGAAGCAAAGTGGCACACCCAAAAGCAAAGTTGTCATTTCCGACAGCGGTGAACTGCCACTATGAAAGCCTACCGTCTGAATTTTCAGCATCATGCAATCTCCGATTCTCCAAGGCTGTAATGTGAAGGAATTAATTTGTTTGGAGATCTGGTGCAACCTAGTTTTCATACTTGTAGGTGTTTGCTTTCTTAGGCAATCCTATTTACTTAAAATTTGAAAGACATTAACATTATCTAATGTACGACAGACTGCTTTTGATTACTTGATTGTGGAATCCTGGCGATTAGAACTGAATATTTTGGTAATGGAGGGTTGGTTGTTAGAGAATGCTTCAATTGACACACCAATGACACGTCTGTTTTCAACCCATGCAAGGGACTCTTTGATGGAAAATTTTCATTCCTGTGAATCTTTTCGATGCCCCTTGAGAAGGATGTGGATTCTCTCTCAAGTTGGGGGAATCAAATTTCAGTGCTTTTGAAACTCGTGGCTGAGATGAATATATTTCTCACGTTTGCTTCAGTTGCCTGGTTATAACTTGTGCTCTCATAAGTTGAGTCCATCAAATTCACTGGTGAACCAAGCACGCCCATAATTCAATAGAATGTAAAGTATCATCTATGACACAAGGTCTCCCTAACCCCTGCTTGCCAATTGAAAATTGAAGAAGAGGCATAACTTGTTTTTGGGTACGCTGCAACGCTTGAAGGTGGAGTCTGGCGCCTACTAACTATGTATCAAGCTTTGCAATAGTCGTGAAGCTCGTGTTTAAACGCTTATATGCCTCGTTCTTCAATGAAGGTTGCAACGTGTTGCTTGACAAAGACCAAATTTATGACCCTAAGATGGAGTCGCAAAACGAGATTTACACAAGGGTACAGCTTCTATTAGGGGATCTCAACAAATCAAACAATTAAGGGCAGTCCAGAAAATTCTTCTGGTAGGCCTAATGAAGGATTTCTTCGGGAGTGATTGAAATTCCTCTTCCTCATTTTCTATTTCTCATTGCACCTTAATGTAATTATGTTTTGTACATTAAGTCTGTGAAAACCTGCACCAAATTAGCGCAGCTCGGTTTCTTGTAACAGGCCATCGTTTCTCACAGACCAATGTACTCGTACATTCATTTTCATCAAGTGTTGCCCGTAAAATTTATGTGCATGTGTGTGCCTGCATTGAGGGGCACAATAATACGATTGGGAAGACGATGAATCCTTATGCGGTTTTCATCCGGTGCTGCTCCTCGTTTCGAGAACCTCTTCTTCGTTCAAACGTCGTAGATTTTGCTTGCTGACAAATGGCCGTGGTAAGTACTGAATCTTGTGTTCTTAATAATAAAAAGCATAAATCTATCGACAACTGCTGTCGACAGCATAATAAAAGAATAACAGATCCCAAAAATAGGTGTTCAAATGAGTAGAGCACACCGAAAGGACACCTGCACATCCCTTTTCCCCTAGCAGTATTCTCTATCGGGCTACACGATAAGATTCCTAAAGCTGAAAACAACCACACCAACCAAAGCCCTTACCCCCACACAGAAGCTGGCTGTATGGCTTTTCTTCGTCATAACGCACAATCTTTTCGTCATCAGTTATATTTAAATAATAGTTCTTTTAACCACTTCACATTTTTCCTTTCTCACACTTTTCCTCTCTTTTCAAAGGATGATTGTGGATCACTCTTGCATTGCTGGAGGTTGTTTTAGGCTTGCCACAGTCGGTGTAAAACTGTCGGATTCTACAAATTATGATGGAGGTCGGTGGAAACACAGAATCCACATAGCCGGAAAAGGCTTAGTTGTATTTGTTTTTCAAACGATGGTTGTCCGGTTTCTTACCTCTTTACACGTTTAAATTATTTCAAGTCTCTTTCGTTTTGTTTTGTATTGTATTGTATTGGTATTGTATCAACTTTTTTATAAAATTTTTATTATAAATACTTTCCTAGTGTGATCTCGCTACAAACGTATTTTACATATTTTGCACAGGTTATGAGTGACCGTCTAACACTCAATCCTACCGTCGCTATAATCTTTGGTTCTCAACTCGAGAGGCATCTTCTTATCACATAAAAATAAAAATATGTAAGGCCCTTCCCTATTTTAATCAACATGTGTTGAATATATCTTTACATCTACATCAATTTTACTTTGAAAAACCAACCCTAATTGCCCTTTTTCCAGTGAAACAATGCTTACCTACATTTTAACTTATTTCAACGATACTAAAGTTTGTACTCTATAAAAATTCGGTACAACTACCAATGTGAAAGCAACAAAATCCAAGATAAACAATTCTTACAATGGACCACAAACCATGAGAATATTTGGCTCATTTCTTTCCATCTTACTCGCCAAATCGGTGCATGAAATGACCAGATTTTCACAGAACCGTCTTTATTCAGGAAGGAGATCCTTTCAGAAAATATACACTAGCAATTAAGGAGCATAACTACAAATGTATAAAACAACTACCAAGAAAAGAGCATATGATGGAAACTCTAGACACTTGAAGCAAAAGGACACAAAGAAATGCAAACGATCTTACACCAATTACAAGTTCCATGGAGATGGCTTTTCAGCACAAAGGAGAAATGAAGATAAAAAAAATCCAGCACAGGTGTAAACATTAAGATCGGAAAGCAGTGTGCAGACGTACAAATGATTAACAAAGTGCCGCACAAACCAAGCAACACAAAACATTCGACTACCTCTCTCATAAGACTGATCCGATCGGGTGACCAAATGAACCTTAAAAGAGAGAATTTGAGGAACAGACTCAAAAAGTGTGACTATTAAGAAAACCAAAAGACAGAGAGTAATGACAGTGGCGACTTAAGATTGCAGAAAAGTGTTTGTTGTTCAACACCACTAATCTAAACAATGATCACCAAACAACAGATGGGATACCAAAGATAAAGCTGGAAGCAAATGAGTAAAGTTATTCTTCTATGGCCATAGCTTGTTCTATAGATTCTAGTCCACAGGAATATCGACTTCGGGGCCTAACCACTATAATCCTCTCTGTGCTTCTTCAGCCATCACTCTGATCGGTTGGCATACCTTTCAACCTTATCATCGTTCAGGTTGATGCCCACCATAGCCTCACCCAATCCACAGCTGACTTCTGCTAGGATCACAGGATCGCTATAATGGGTCACGGCCTGCACAATGGCCCGAGCCCGTCGAGCAGGATCACCACTCTTGAAGATGCCGGAACCCACGAAAACGCCGTCACAGCCCAGCTGCATCATCAACGCAGCGTCTGCCGGAGTTGCGACGCCTCCGGCTGCGAAGTGCACGACGGGAAGCCTCCCGAGCTGCTTGGTCTGCATCACGAGGTCATAAGGAGCGGATATCTTCTTGGCGAAGGAGAAGACCTCGTCGTCGTCCATGTTGCGGAGGAGCCTTATGTCCCCCATGACGGAGCGCACATGCCTCACGGCCTCGACGACGTTTCCGGTGCCGGCTTCTCCCTTGGTCCTGATCATGGCGGCACCTTCCCTTATCCTCCTGAGTGCCTCGCCCAGATTGCGACACCCACAAACGAAGGGGACGCGGAAATTGTGCTTGTTGATGTGATGCTCCTCATCGGCGACTGTCAGTACCTCGCTCTCATCCACATAGTCGACGCCGATAGCTTCGAGCATCTGAGCTTCCACAAAATGACCGATCCTTGCTTTGGCCATCACTGGTATGGTGACGGCCTGCTTGATCTCTTTGATCAGACCGGGATTGCTCATTCGAGCAACACCTCCCTGTGCCCGGATATCGGCGGGGACGCGTTCGAGGGCCATGACCGCGCAGGCACCGGCTTCTTCGGCGATCCTGGCTTGCTCCGCGTTGACGACGTCCATAATGACACCCCCTCTCAGCATTTGAGCGAGTCCCACCTTGACGGAAAAGGGGGATTTCTTGGCCTCCGTGATTGAACCGTTGCCGTAAAGGGTCACAACTCCACTGCTTGCCATCTCTGATTCAGTTAGGAGAATTCGATCGATCTGCTAATGGAGAATGAGAGCAAGATCTGCATAGAGAAAAAGGAAAAGAAGCAAAGAAAAATTGCTCAGACGGACCGACCGATAGGACATTCGGACATCAAAGACAATCACAATCCGCTATTTCGTCGGAACGACAACCAAAGCATAAACGATAACGACTATCGACTAGCCAAACGTCGCGGCAAATGAGAATGGAAAGAGAAAAGGAGAGAGGGAGCAGAAACCTAGCAATTCTGCACGATCTCGGCCGAACGAGGACGGAGACGAAGAACAACTTCTCGGACAAGTGACCTAGCGATTATATATACACAAAAGAGAGAGAGATTCGATAACGCAACCTCACAATGCATACTCATTCTTTACTTTTGAGACGTGAATGTAATAATGATGTTTTTTTATATATTCTTTTAAATACTTTTACGGCTTTTGAAATGGGACTCATACCCATCGATGGATTGAATGAAAGATTGCAAGATCAGTTTTCTAATATTACATAGAACACGGACTCTCTAGAGATTGTAGGATCTAATTTACATACAGAGAGATAGCATTTCATTGTATACATTATTCTAATAGATATTATCGTTCATGTAATCGAACGGTCATGATTAAAGTACTATCTTCTTGCATTTAATGTGCTCATATAAATTAAATCATATGGATTGTAAGATAAAGTTTGACGTAGAAGAGTGTAGCAACTTTTAATTTTTTCATATATATATATATATATATAATATAGTGGGACCTAACTCACAAATATTTATCGTTTTCCTTTACACATAACCGGTTAGCCCGTCAAACAGTTTGAACCAGAACCAAACTGGTTTCAAAATCAATTGGACTAGAAGTGTTTTATTACTTTTCAAAATGAATAACCTGTATTTTCACACTTTGACATATAAGTATAATAACAGTGTCTTTTATATTTTTTAAATATTTACATTACTTTTAAAATGAAATTCATACCCACACAAGGGTAAGGATAAGTATGCATACGTCGGAGATTGCAGGATCATTTTTCTTATATACATAGAATGTAGCTGGACCTAACTTGCAGACGTTGTTTCTTTGTTATAAAACCATCCATTGGATACACCCCGTTAACCTGTTACTGTTAGACGGTTTGAACCGAAACCAGAAGCCTCACGCTTTTCGATAAACCCGAACTAGACTGAACCCAAACGGACAGTTTAGACCGTCGGTTTCAGTGTCATTTTCTAAGTTCTCTTCAATTTTTATATTTTCTTTTACCTTCTCCCAGTTTTATTTAGTTTTTAGATCGACTAGATACCAAACCTGCAACCAGAGGTCATCAACAACAACTATAACCGGAGTTCGCTACACCCGTTCCGTTTTTTTTCTCTCTGTCTACGTCCCACAAGGGAAGATGGGACCAACCAATTGTCAGCTCGTTCAAGTTTCCTTGCACAACGACTCTCTCTCTCTCTCTGTGTACGTGCTCGGTTTGGCAATGCAGCATCATCGTGCTAATGAACAAGCACCAATTTTATTTCACGAAACGCATGAAAAGGACCAAATTGCTAAACACAAATATTGTCCCTCCATTATTTCGTGGCTTGGGATCACCCTCAAAGCTTTGCCGCTCGTTGCACATCTCAACATCTTCCATTCCCTTGTTTTAACCACACTCGTTCTGTGACTCAGCTTTGTTTTGCTTATTTTATGTAGACTCATAGTCGTCTACGTAACGCATAAGCAGCACGCCACGTATCATACTAACTCTCCAAGCCAAATAAATTTAACAGGGTTCTTAGAGCCACTCAGATATGATAAACAGGTGTTACAAGACTGGAACAACCAATCCGCCAGCAACACCTTTTGGTTCAAGGATTGCACGTCTCTCAATCAGGGAATTCACAGCAAGAATAGTAGCCCTGGAAAAGAATAAAGAAAAAAATCCAGAATTTTACAAACTTTCTTACATGTTCTCCGAAAATAGGGTGCGTGTAAGCCGCTCTATGAATGGATCGATTGTCATATGGTTTCCGTAAAATCCGAGGTGCACTACAACTCATAGAATAGCACAATTCCATCCAAGCAGTTGCTAATGTTCCTATAATGGACATTCAGTAGCATGGAAAGCATACACCAATCCCCACCTGATTCAAGCATTTTACATCCCAAAAGCTCGTGAAATCTGCTCAAACACTCCAAGAAGATCTCTCTGCTTAGTAGTCGTACCGCAAGTAAATATTGAACAGACATGCGGATGTCAGGTAAAGAAGCCAAAAATAAACTTAAATTATGCATGTAATAACATAACAAACCCTTCAATACGTCAAAAAAGAAAGAATACGGCATGTATAATCACACACATCCTATTGATTTTTCTCCAACCCATGACGTGAATGGAACAATTACATAGGATACACAACAATATGACAAAACGAAAGCCTCTCAAAAGCACCACCAATAATGGATAATTGTACTCGCACTGAGATTGGGGTTCTCTTATCCATTTCTAACTCGCATGTAGGCACATACATCACTGGTAATTCAACAAGACATAAAGCCGTACGGAACACCATTCCTCAACAATGCATGCATTACCTTCACCAGTATGACCATCACAAACAAGACATGGTCAATGCGTCATGCACTGTTTAGGATGAAAGTTGTAGCTTGCCGCTGAGCTTTCTCTTTCTCCATCCCTGCCCATGATTCCAGAACTAAATCAGAATACTGAACCCGTTAAAAGTACTATTTGCAAAAGGAAAACCCAAGTTTAAACACTTACAAATAAGGCATAATATGCAAATGTCAGAGCAGCTAGAACAACAAATGCATATTGGAAGACATTATACCTGCAAGTGTATAAAACAAATCCATTACGAGACTACAAAAAGGAAACGGTCTGAAGCTAGTAATGACACGCTTCAAATCCTTAAAAGTGGTCACAATATGAAAAACAACACAAACTAGAGCTAACCTGTACAGATATTTGATACCACGAAGAGACTCCAAGGTGTGACCAAAGATTTCTTGGGCAGCAGTTGCTTGCGCATAGTAAGCAAATGCAGTGGCACAAAACTGGATGACGCTGAATGGATACACAAATAAAACAGATCACAACTGTTGGATTTATATTCATAGGAGTGATGCATTTTTCACAAATCAGAAAAGAACATTAGCGTATGTCACCTATAATTAACTCCACCCATAGATATAATCAAAGGTAAACATTGAAATCATTTGTTAAAGCATATGCCTCAGATAGACTCATGGATCCTGCTACCAATACAGGAAGTTCCATAACACAAGTAGCTTGCTCACATCCAAAAGCCAATAGCAAACTTGGTAAGTTTTTCTATAAGTGGAACCAGGCACTTCGGCTGCAATGCCACTGACTTTTTTCCAGCGAGCATGGTTTAATGTTGTAATAGACGCTACTCAAAGAGAGGCGTTCATATTTCAGGATCTGTATTTGATTGTAATACACATTGCGGAAACAGAATGACCTGGAAAACCACCCAACTGGCGCTGGATGGGTTGGGATAAAGAATAAAAATTACATGTCGACACACCCAACTCCAAACATTTTCTCAAGGTGAGTGACTCCTTTCAAACCTACCCTGCATCCTCTGTAGCCAATAAAGAAATTTCACCACATTTTCCTTAAATCTCGAACAGAAGAACTGGATAGGGATGTAAGCAGTCTGAGTTGGATCAGATACGGCATTACTGGATCTGATTAATAAGATGGGGATTCAATCGCGATATACATAGAAAAACTCTCACAAGATGGGTCAGAAATGCATCAGACTTGCTTGATATACCTGAATTCCCTAACCATTATTCTACTCGTTTATATCAAACGGTAGAATTTTAACTGTATGTATACTAAATCAGTTTCAAAATCTTGAGGCCAGATATTGGATACATGACTGCAAAAAGTTGACATCCGTACCATCTATTACAAGATTTCCTCTTCGGTATCCAAGTTCTGGTGCTCACAGTGCGTTTGGAACAACAAAAGAACATCTATTTCATAAAAAGACAACCCTCATGACTCCCGAGAGTTGAACCATTCGCCTCAGAGTTGCACTACTATCAAGTTCTTAGTCACTGAGAGCTTATAAAAGATTTTTTAAAGAATCTTGCAAATGTGCTTTTCAGGAAGCGCATTTTGGAAACTGAAACAACTCCTTTTCTGAAATACTAACGAACCTGCCTTGCTCTAAGAGAAAACAAGATTCTTGGCCAAGTATGAGAAAATATCTCCCTTTGCCTTGATACTCAAAGGTTTCAAAGTGCATGCACATCATTTCACAAATGTCTTTGCACCTAAACGCTTCATTCGTAACTCGTTCTTCCTCCATGGCTGCATCCACTTCTTACTATGGAAAATTGGAAATCGTGGATGGAAGTGCATGCGCAAACTTGCAAAACTCACAGACACACACACGACACACACACACACATGTGCGTATATATATATATATATATATATATATATATATATATATATATATATATATATATATATATATATATATATATATATATATATAGAGAGAGAGAGAGAGAGAGAGAGAGAGAGAGAGGAACCTGATGGAGCACAAGAGTATGAGTCCAACATTGAAAAGGAAGGAGTTCATCAGTGTTGCACCCCACCTGAAGACAGGAGAATCCAGGCTTCAGCAAGAAGATACATACATACATAATACAACCCGAGAAAACTACTTTAAAGGGATTTGTTACTTCATTGGATGAATGGTGAAGAAAACCAATCTTAGACCGAGCATCATCGCCCCTGCAATTACAGCAACCAGCAGGTAGAAGCAGAAGAAAGCAAACGCTGCAGTTCCAAAAAGTCCTGTTTTGAACAAGAATTCTCCATGTCAACTATCAATTGAAAAGAAAACAAAACAGAAAAAGAAACAAAACAGGAGAAAGTATAGCAATTAAAATCATTTGCTACCATACCCCAAATATTGTCTAGTTTGACAAAAATTTCATTAAGGAAGGACGAACGAGGATGGTCAATCAACAAATATATCACAATATGCAAAATCCATGCCACAGAAACAATCAACCTGAGAACAAGAAGAAACCAGTGTTACAGATAATATAGTCGCCAAAAGTAAGATAATCAAGGTTTATCAGCCAAAAGAAGCTCCCAGATGAACAGGTGATTATACAACTCCAAAATCATTTCCCTAATGGTTAGTATAGAAGCAAGAGGAAAAATCCACAAGCTCATATTGTGGCAAGAAGATCAAGACAAAGTATGCATTCGTGTAATTTATGCACTTAGGCATTCCAATCGGGTTCGGCAGTTTCAACCGGAACCAAACTGGGTCAGGAACCAACTGAAACCAGAATTATTGAAATTAAACCCGAGGACCACCCGATTCGGTTTCAGTTCCACTTTCATTGAACCGACTCGAGACCAAAACCAGCGGTTCAGTTCCTTATATATTTTTTGTTTTGTTTTAAATTCAAAAAACATTATTTGTTTTTCCCAATTTTGAACCGTTTGAACCTCAAACCAGAATTAATCCAGACCTAACTCGATTTCGGTTGTTAGTTTCAAGCAAACAGTAACCGAGTGGTTCTGATTGTCTACTGCCGTGGTGCCTTTATGAATTCAGAGATCACCAGGACCGTGTTCAGTTCAGGCAATATATCTATTTTATTCATTCAGCATTTTGTGTTTCTGGAACAGCGAGCCAAGCACTTCAGGTCAGCGGCTCTGAGCTCATTATGATTTAGGAGTTATCTGCGCTTCCATAACTAGTTCAATCCCTTCAACTAAGCAACAATTTTCTCTTCTACGTATAAAGTAAAAACCATGCATACTTACTAGTACATCAAAAAGGCCGCAAACGATATTACATGCACAACATAGATAAAAGGCTTTGACACAATACAACGATTGGGGATATGTGCATGCACGTGCTACGCATGGTGACTTTATGCATATGCCCATAATCCAACAAGTTCATTTAAGACCAGGAATGCAAGCCTTAAACATCAAGTAGAGGGTATGTAATAACTTTCTTGCATGACTGCATGAACATATGCATACCAGTGCATGTCTACAAGAAAGAAAAGAACAGCATAAATCTACTTCAGAATTTAAACAATAGATCAGGGTCTCCAATCAGCTGTTGTAGAATATGATGACTTTATGCATCAAGATTTATGATTCACTACTGTGATACTCACCCAATGATCCCCAGTACAAGTTTTGCTAGGTAGCCAATAACAGTTAGTGCCCAATTAGTCTCCGCCTGCAAAACATGCATAAGGATGAACTCTCATACATAGGATAGGACCATAGAATTACAAGTTACGGGAAATCAATGAGTCACCTTTTCTCCTTGAGGATACATCTCCTCCAAGGCATTCATCTCCTCTTCTAGAAGAAGTAATTCCTGCAATCAGGCAAACTCAGCATTAGCCTTCTGTGGTATAACCCAAAAGCTGTTCATGAACAAGCATTGGCTGACAATAACTAATAAAGCGCACTGTGCTGCTACCTGTTAATAATGCCAATGTTATCTATTCAAATTCCATGAAATATAAGATCCCTTTTAGGTGAAAAGAAACATAAAACAGGTAAACTCTTTACCGCATGAATGCATTTCTTTTTGGTTTTTGTTCATGAAAATCTGAAAATGCCTCTTGCTGAATAAAGAAAAGGTCCAAAACCACAGTTAAAAAAAAACAGATAAGAAAAACCCATGGGTACACAGCACTAGAAAATGAGCAGGGTTGACAAGCTAGTTGAAAAACAAATTTCAGGCCAACAAATTCCAAATGACACCAAACCCGAAATGGTTTTGATACATACCATGGCCACAATTCGCATGACTATACATTTTAAACACTTAAAGTCACACTCACACACACAGAGCAATGTAACCAAGGAGAAAAGCAACTAACAAATTACAGTTGCCTTGTCAAATGTTTTGAGGTTCTGAAACCTAAACCACTGAGCACTAGTAACTGAACGAACAGTAATTAACCTTATCGTACTAACGAAATTTGCCCTGACCATCTTTTCACTGAAAGAGTTAAAGCAAACGGCTGAAATTCTTTATCTCACAGACCAGAAGCCAAGGATAAAAATCTATACGCATGCGAAGAGTTGGCCTTTTGTTGTTTTGTTTTGGCACTTTCATATTCCTTCTAGCATACTCACCTAGCGGGAAAGGCCTGGTTTTGGTAGGGCATTTCATATCGAGGTTAGTACGCACATGGTAGGTAGGCTGCTACAAACTAGGAGACAAGTAGAAAGTATTTAAAGAATACAGATTGAAAGAATCAAAGGCAGAAGAACGTGAAAAAGGTATTCAATGTACCAATTGTATAATCAATAGGAAGTTCACATTCAGCTAAGATAAACCATCGAAGGGAATAACTTTGGATTCAATGATACACCATTATTAGAAAACAGAAAATACACAATTAATTTTCAAAAAAGTAACCAAAAATGTCGCATACATTCCATAAATGCACATCAATGTAAATAACAGTGAAAGAAAAACAAATAGGAGAAATATAACAAAAGCCTCTAAAACACAAACGTCTAATAGACGACTTATCAATATAATAATGATACATAGAGATTACGAACTAGGAAAAAAGAAGAAACAATACAATGATACATCATAAGATTTGGAGTCATAAGAACGATTGCTTTGATCTAATAATCCTTTAACATAGAACACTAAAGAGATAAGCATTGCACACAAGACAAAACACATGATAACAAGTTATACAACCAAAAGATAGATCATAGGGTCTACAACCATGGTTATAGGTTTAAAACTATATCAAACACATTCTTTCACATGTCATTAAGAAATAAAATATGCTAAGTAAAAAATGCACATTACAGTACTAATTGAAAATGTTATATTACATAAACGTTAAGCTTTAAAAAAATATAAGGAATACAATAAAAAAACATTCTGTCACATGTCATTAAGAAATAAAATATGCTAAGAAAAAAATGCACATTACAATACTAATTGAGAATGTTAATTACATAAAAATCCCCACTAAATAACTGCATTTCTTATAATAGGTTAATTTTCAAAAAAGATACTTACTCAAATGACTTGATGAAATTTCCAAGCAATGTATTAATGGAGTAAATGAACAGGTATGCACAAGAAAATCAAGAATGATTAGGGGGAAAATTCAAAGACGAAGAAGGATGATGATGATGATCACAACAATGACTTCTATAGCAAATTTAGAAGCTTATACAGCGGACTTAGCAGCAAAGATAATGGAAAACATTTTGGATTGCCAAAGGGCACCCGCCTTAGCAGTCTAGGTCTGGTATTGCCATAGCAAACATGGGAGCTCTTTCTTCCTGATGAAGTGACTCAGCTGCTTTCTTCAGTTCTTTTGCTTTTTTACCTAGTTCAGTTGCTTCCTACAGTAACCAACCAACCACACCATAAATATAGTATAGTACATCATAAAAGAAATACACATATAATCAAGATTTAATATGTCCCCTCCTATAAAAGCATATAGCACCTTGATATATTGTGAGCGAGTGATAACAGCCTTTGGACGCTGAATAAATGAAAATATGAGTCCCAATGGAAGACAAGCAATACCAACGCCGGCAATGATTTCAGTCATTAGTTGAATTGCTAAGCACCTAACTCGAGAACTTAAAACTTCGGTGTTTAAACATAAACTAGAAGGCTACCATAAAATTTTCAAAAGTAAATACTTAATTTATATGTTCAATTCCTATATGTGTGATAAATACTTAATTTATATGTTCAATTCCTATATGTGTGATACAGTTCCAATACATTTAAGATCCACATGGTTAACAGCAGGTATAGACTAAGCATATTATCTGCAGTAATAGGCCCCATTTTTCCACCACATGCATCTTCAACATAACACAAGTCCACACAGAAAACTATGGAGGACTCTTAATAATTGTGCTTTCTCATGAGCACCAATTTTTACTCAGTGAATCTAACAAAACACCAAAAAGCTTTGTTCTTTTACAACGACAACACTTATGGAGACAAAAGTAGCAGTTAATTCAACAGATTTACTAGAAAAATGATTGCAATGACATTCTTTGCCGATTTATCCAAACATTACCAGTCAATGTAAATCAATAGAAAATTGGATAAATGGTCTAAGGATCCATAACACTTCAAATATACCTTAGCTCATTTACATAGTACATCGGACAAAAGATGCATGGTCCAGACCTTTTCATAAGCATCAACTTACAAACAATGCCAAATTATTCTAAATGATTACACAAGCCTGCATGCATTCACAGCAGCGGATGAAAGATACATAGGTCTAATCATTTTTAAATACCGAATAAGGATTTGTTCATAAATGGAATGAAAACTATCGAGTTTGATGGCTAAGGCATCCATTTAAATATGCAGAATGTCCATGTGAAATCCATTATGCTCTTACAATTGAATAGGATATTCTATTCATGTTTCTGCTTATGTTGAGAGACTTCCTAATCTTTTTCAATAAGTTCCACTAAAAATCCCCAAAGGGTGTAAGCCTATACATCAAGAAGGAATAATATAGGACTCTATAGACTCTACAAAATCTATGATGAAACCCAAAACAACTACATTTGTGCCAAAAAACACAATAGACTAAACTAACTCTTTAATCTCAGACAAGGATTTTTCTACCCCATCAACACCTTTCTATTCCTTTCTCTCCAAACAAGCTGGAAAACAGCAAAAGGAACCAAAACCATATACTTCCCAGTAAATATAGAAATAACTCATGCCCACAATTCCTCTCTCATATTCCTACTCATTACCAATGCAGTCCCAAGCACATTACAAGTCATTACCCAAAAACGTCTTGTCTACCTACAAAACAAAAGCAAATGATACAGTCTTTGACTTCTGCTTACACAAGGAGCATCGCTTCATCAAAGTCATGCCCTCCTTTGGAGATTATCAAAGCAAAGAATCCAACCCCAAACCGCTACCCAATCTAAAACTTCCAAAGCATCTCCTTTATAGTTATGTCATCCTCCAATTGTTATACTCTCCATAAAACCTATTCACCGGAAAGCACCCAACAACCTGTTCTTTCCATCGCATAGCGTGCCTCCCCATCCCATTCACCTTAGAGACAGAGAAAACCTCAAAGAATAGAACGAAGAACTCTACCTCCAAGTCTTGCAGATTCCTAAAAAATAAAATGTTCAAATCTCACCTCAGTGCCCCCCTCCCTCTCTCTATATGATTTGCCACCATAGATTCCTTGTTTGTAGCTAATAAAAAGAGATCTGAGAACCTAACTTTCACTCACTGATCTCCACATCAAGTATGATGCCAGAAAGACACCCTTCTCCCATCCCCCGCTTAAACTTATCCCACCATTTTCTTATTACCAGCCAATATACACCAGACATTTAAGGCTCCTTTCTTACCAAAGTGATCCACCCTCCCTTCTCCAAACCAAATCTAGCACCACCACCACCACTCATGAGAAAATTTCCACAACCACTTACTTAACAAAGCCAAATTAAAAAAAGTCAAAGATTTTACGCCCAATACTCTCATAGGAAGAGGAATGTTACAAAACATATTCAAGATGAAGTACCTTGGTGTATCTTTTTTGCAGATGATATTGTGTTAATGGATGAGTCTAAGAAAAAAGTTAATTGGAAATTGGAACTATGGAAAGAAACGTTAGAAAGTAAATTCCAGAGAACATAGAAATTAAGATTGACACATGGTGCATCTCTCACAAGGAAAGTTTTAAATCCGTAGGGTCAATTTTTCAAAGTGATGGAAAATTGATGAAGATGTTACGCATAGAATTAATGCCGGTTAGTTAAAATGGAGAGGGGCATTAGGTATTCTGTGTGATACAACAACTAAGCCTTTTTCCATACTAGACGGGGACGACTACATGGATTCTTTGATTCCGACTACATGGATTCTTTGATTCCACATAACCCTATCATGTGCCATGATAGGAGTTAACTCACAATAAGCTAAATCATTCTTTATTGTTTCTTTCCAACACTTTTGTGGTCGTCCTCTACCTCTTTTTATACTTTTAAAATCTAGTTTTTTTCATGGTATAAAAATCCGACAAAGTTTTACAGTAGTTGTCGGAAGCCTAACACAATCCTCCTCCTCTATCCCGGGACCAGCCATGCAAGGGTAATCCCTTACACGAAATTAGGTATTCTGTATGATAATAATACAAATATTATAGAGCAACGATTAGACTTGTTATATTTTATGGTTATGAGTGTTGGGCAGACAATCATCAACATGTACAAAAGATGTTGAGATGGATGAGTGGTTACATAAAGAAAGACGGTATACATAATAAGGTTATTAGAAATGGACAGTCCCGTAAGAAGATATGAAAATTAGATTGTGAAAATGTTAAAAGAAGAATATGATGACGACAAAAGTGTTGAAAGAAACTATGTAGAATGATCAGTTTATATTGAGTTAATTGCTAGCATGGCACATAATAGGGCTACGTGAAAACAAAGAATCCATGTAGCCGACCCATCTAATATGGGAAAAGGCTTAGTTGTTGTTGGTGTACTCCCATAGGAAGATAGTTTTCACCACTTCTCATCATACTAAATGATACTTAAATCGACCTTCTTCATGTCCCCACAAAGAATGTCATTGAGTATGTCAAAGAGGCTTCATAATCTTACCATAAGACATCCAATATAATAATGAAACGATAGGTATACTATGAAAAGCTTGTTACCATTATCATGTGTTTTCCATGCATGAAACCTGCTTATCATCATTGTACTTTTTTTCCCTAACCTGAAATAAGGGAACCCTGTTAAAACCTTGACCAACCCGACAGAACAGTGTATACAGAACCCTCAGATTTTCGCTGTGTGTAAATCATTGTTTCAACTGACCTAGATCTGGCTAGCTTTTACCCTTAACCAGTCCATATCCCAACAGAAACCCTTACCAAATTCCCTATTCAGTTGTGGAAACTGATAACCAAGATGAATTGCAAATTCTTTAATGCTATTAGAAACAAATTTAGACTACCTAAATATACCCTTGAACCCATAACCATAAGACCTAATTTACCTGCACTCCTTAACTATGCCTGATCCATTAGCTTGGTCCTTGAATTAGGCCGAACTGACCTTACTAGGACACTTGTACTCATGGTCCGATAAACTAGTTCCAGGATCCAAGTACCCAGTGTAGAGAAGCAAAGAGCAGTCAAAGATTGGATCATTTATTGTGTAACTGGGTCTTGTGGGGCCTGATTCCCACATCTCGAGAAACAAAACTCAGAAGGTATACGTTTCAAAAGCACAATGGCCCACTTCAATTATACACATGCAGAGTCTTTGTCTCCCAATCAAATTACAAAATTAATCCTCATTGGGAAAATCTGGTCAAAACAAGCACTCAAGTATTACAATGTAGACTAGCAAGAACTGTTGCAGGAATACTACACCTCCTAGCAAGAACCAAATCTCACATGGAACCAGATAGCTTTTAAATCACATAAATTAAAGCAACAGGCAATCACACTGTCTAGCAAGAACTATGGCAGGAATACTACACACTGTAACTCCTAAAGCATACGGATACTCCATTTTCTGCTCCTTCCCACATCCTCTTATTATGGAAGTTAGGTTGACAGTGATCATTAAAATCAGCAAAAGCCCCAGACATGTCCATATGTGACAGATTACTGCAATCACATTTACTAATCTAAATCCAACCAATGTCAATTTGGTATTCAAGATGGGCAAGAACATACGGAGAAGAGAATTGATCCAGCAATTGTTGCAAGGGCCACAACATATTCTGGAAATGTAGCGCGCATTGTCCAAGTTGTTTCTGAGGAAGCATTCGCAGAATAGGCAGCACACTGAAAAGAACACAAGAATAAATGATGAAAGGAAAGCCAACAGAAAAGAATTCACAAGTATGATTTATTAATCATTAGGAATGAGAAACGGATTGTCGATTTATCTAGGTCAGAAAGATGCAATTCTATGATCTTCTGAATAACTACCAGTTATCATAACTTTGTAAAACAATATTAGAACCTGGCGAGATGAACCAATGCACGGCTTGGTTTTAGTAAAGTCTGTCCAACTCGTGGGGAATGAGGATGTGCCTGAAGAAAGATGCATCACTGTGAAGTCAACCTTGCCAACAACTCCTGCAACCATCAAACGCCGAACAGAAAGAAGACGAGGTGAGAGAGGAAGTAACATGGAAGAGAGTTCATAAGCTCACACGTCAGGTCAAAGACAATGTGGCATGGTAGTTTCAGCTAAACAAAAGGCTGGATGATGATATAAAATAGTGTTCACTAATTGAAAATGTCAGCAATAATATCTAGTTTGTACGACCAAACGCAAAGGGGCACGTTTACAACCAACCGCATCAACTCCACAGCTTAACCCCCTACATCAAGCACTCCCTAAGCCACTACTCTTCATGGTGGCCGTGAGACTGACTTACAAATATTCAAACGACGGTTTTCCGTAAGCCTAGTTCTCTACCAACATAATGCTCGTTTCACGCCTCCAATCATTGGAATTGACACGTACAGTTGCTATTTGCTTATGCCTGAGCCAGCATTCAAATTCCTTCCTGAGGAGGCGAGAAGACAATTTGAACGACTGAGAATTCAAGTTATCATTGTTAAGGGGGAAGCCGAATATAAGGATTTCAGTTATAACGTAACTTAAACCTCACTCCCTTAAATTCATTCCCTCCCGAACACACCCAAAGAGGAAAAGGGAATGTTAAATTTTCATTCAGCTATGCAGTTTTTTCAACATGGGAAACGTAAAGCCGAAGCAAAAACAGCAAAAACTCTCTCTGAACGCAAGAGAGGCACATAAAACACACGAGAGCATGCAATGGGAAACAAATACTGACCATACAATATGCCAAGAACAAGAGCACAAACAACGGCAGTCGCCCCCACCCACAACATCGCGCTTACGATCCGCTTCCCGACGCTCCTATCCAAACAACAATTAGAAACAATCGATCGAAATGCACAAGAACCACGGTGAAAGCGGAGGCAGGAGGAGTTAAAACACAGTAAAGCATACTTGTCCTGGTCGCCTTCGTAATAGAACATGGCGAAGGGGATGACGAAGAAGACGAGAACTGCGTCGATGATGTAGATGGCGATCCACAGATTTCTCATGGGGAGGGTGAGATTGCAAGCGCCGTTGTAGATGGATTGACGACAAGCTTGCCTATTTGCTACGTCCGCCGGGAGCATGAGGATCGAGATACCAGCGATCGTCAGCCCTAGGACGACGACCACCTTGGGAAAGTACGCCTGATTGACATCGTCGGGGTGTTGGTAGGAGATGAGCAGGTACACATTGAACAAGAAGACGATGACGCACACAACAATCGCAACAATAACAAGTGCGAGATTGAAATCCCCCATTCCCCCAATTCTCTCTTACTCCTTCCTTGGAATTGCTAACAGATCGATCCGGTAGATGGACGAAATGGCAGAGAGAGAGAGCAAAACCGGCACTCCGGCTTTCAATTACGAGAAGGGTGGTGACAATGAAGGTGATTCAACATGGTGGCCGTCCTTTCCTTCATCAATCGCTGGGACGAAAGAAGCATCCGAGAACTAAACCGGTCGTCCCCTTCTTCCTCCCGAGGCTCCACCGTTGGCCCCAGTTTCTGATGTGTCCTCTCTCTCTCCCTATATATATAATTCGAAGACAGTTGTGCGGTGTTCCCACTCGAGACCAGCGGTATCAATGAGTCGGACTCGGTAAGATCAAGGTAAGTTCAGGTCCAAGCTTCATTTTAGCATGTTCATATCAGATTCCGACCCGCGGTTTATCAGATCTTTTGTGGGGGAAATCTATATTGTAAAAGATTTCTGGATCACACTTAACAATAGTTCAATGTGCCAGTCTAGCTCAACTGAGTAAATGAATTTGTTCAAATATTATTGGCGATCAAGTGCTTAGTGTCATCGCCAATTCTCGCACTCTACGCTTGAGCAATTTAAATTGGTGGGTTCTATCAAAGCAAGGGTGTGAAAAGATTAATGTGGGAAAGTTGTTAACCACGAGGAGGGGTATTGGTTAGAGTGGTAAAGTTTGAAGCAATCAATGCATTTTCGTTAACAATATTACTAAGAGAAAACTTCAATCGGCAGACTTTGATTTACTTAGAATCCATCGGGGATCATGTGTTTCACTTTCCATTACTTAAAAGATATAAGTTTAAAGAACGAATTACTTTAGTCCCCTATCAGTAACATTATATAGGTTTAATGGGGCACAAACGATGAGGTAACAATGATATCTAATATCAATATTGATGTAGCACGACTGAAAATGATACTAACTTAATCATGATTTGACATCATGTAGTTTAGTACCATATAATAGCATAATAAAATCACTTTAGTACTTTTTACTATATTAAAAATCTTTTTAAGTATCAAATTATCAACAATAAAAAATAAGTATTGAAAAGTAAAATAATATTCAATATATAAATTAAGTTTATTAATGCATATTATAATTAACAATGCTTCACTAAAATGTTCACAATATATAGTAAAATTAATTCATAACAATAACCTTAAATTATATATTAATTACCAAATAAATTGAATTTGATTTAACCATTTAATTGTTAATTTGAATATTAATTTACATTAATAACATTAGTTTAGCAACCAACCAAAGTTAGAAATCATGAAAATGGTATTTTATATTAACTTATATTAATATATTTAACATTAATTATGCTATTAAACATTTTTGTGCCAATTATCAAATAGCTATTTTTATAAACTTAATTTTCATGTCATTAGCATCAACTTAACTTTGATGCTTATCAAACTGATACTTTATAATATCAACTCAATCAACTTAAATATTAATTTCCATGGCCATCAAAATTTAGAACTTATTTACTTATCAATGACTATATAAAAACCAAAAGTCAAAAAATAAATTTTAATTTAAATCATTAAAAATGATGTTTAAATACAATTAAACTTGTAAATGTAAATTGATAATCAATATTTAAAGTAATGTTTTATTATAAAATACTTTTAATATATGTTTTAAACATTGAGTGGATTTTTTATATTATATTTTGAATTACTAAATTTTATTTGTATATTAAATATTAATTTACCTTTAAAATTTAATTTTGTATTTGAATATTAATATTTTGGTACGAAAATAGATTTGCAAGGAACTATTACAATGTAGTAAAGTAGGTCTTACGATTCTATAAGATACTGAACCAAAGATTTAGTACTACACTAATGTCATTACCAATTTGGCTCTGAGTTAATTCCACGTGTGAGCACCATGTTAGACGTGCCATACCAACATTGACATCATATATATATATTGTCAACATCATGTCAAATCTGATACTGACAGTGTTAATGAAAGGATAATAAAGTTTTGAATTTTTGAAACTTAAATCATTTAAATGAAAGAAAGTGAGATAAAAGATATGAAAATGGGTTTCAGATAAATCACAACTTTAGTGGGTGATTTATCATTCTCTTTTTCGTCTGAGTGTGGGATCGATGAAGCGACAGACAGCACAATTTTAGGTCATGATAAGGCTCCTTAGCGAATGATGAGTTTTATAGAGCTTGTCAAGGTTCTTGAGAGCTTGTTCGTATGCCAATTATCGATGATGGAGTGACCATTCCATTGCGGTCCCTTGCAAGGATGATGTACTCCTTTATTTTTTATCATATATGATTTATCATATTTCATATTTGGAGATCCCTATTTTTGTGGTTGTATGTTGTTCCATTTAGTCTTCTTTGTATCTCATTATTATTAGATGAAGCCCCATCTTTGTTCCAAAAAATCTATAACTGATAGAGTCATCTTAACCCATCTAAGAAAAAAAAACTTTGTTGCCACTCTAATGAAAAAAATCACCTTTATAAATTAAGAGGCTTAGATGTTAAATTGAGCACAACGATTGAGTCGGTTCAGTTGGATACCACAACGTATTGCTTCGCATGCATAATAGCTCGGATGGATCATTGGATGTATGGCTGGACCTATACGCCCCCTTATATTCAATACTTTCTTCACAATGTGATGGAGTACTAAATAATTGGATGTCTTTGCAGATAAACGACAATACTGAAGTTATATTGGCATTGAACAAATCGGGAAGGAGAAGAGGTTTCACCGAGATCAAACGGTGGTTGAACGGGTAAGAATTAAATAGATAATACTTTTTATAATTTATAATATGCCACATTATTTATTCAAAAATAAAAAATAAAGAACCCCAAGAAGAATCAAACGGCTTCATTCCAATATCCAAATAAAGCAGATACTTCAAAAACCCATTTGAATCAATAAAAGAATTTACCAAATAACAACCTAGTTATTTGGCCAGCTGATTAACCGGTCCAACAGTCCTTTTCAAGGCCAGTCTAACGTGTAGACTAAACCAGGTCACGCCCATGAGCCCGGTTCGACCGACAGGTGCAGCCCGGTTTCACAAACCATGGCATTCAGTGTATTGACGGAAATCAAAATATGGAATATCATGTTCTGCATAATCAAGGATGCCCCGGCGAATCATGGGTTTGTAACAGTTGGCCTGTAACTAATCACTCCCATCAGCGTACTTCATTAAAAACTCAACATTTATAAGTATAGGATTTAAAATCTTGCAAAAAAGAAACAGTGAAGGGCGAATCATGGGTTTGTAACAGATGTTAGAGAAATCTCAAAGGGTCAATCGTAACTTGATCCGAATAGATGCACGTATTACCCTGTGAACTACAGAAATTCATGAAAGACAATAATCTAGCATATGGTAACCGTCTCAGCTGGGGGTCATGATAGAAACTCAAAGTCTCTTCATCCGACCGGTGCAGTCCGCTTTCCCAAACCATGGCATTCAGTGTATTGACAGAAATCAAAATCTGGAATATCATGTTCTGCATAATCAATATGATGTCCCGGCATTGACTATAGCTCAGTAGTATAATGTGTAAATTCTAACAATTGGCCTGTAACTAATCACTCCCATCATCGTACTTCATTAAAAACTCCACATTTACAAGTATAGGATTTAAAATCTTGCAAAAAGAGAAACAGAGGGGGAGAATCATGGGTTTGTGACACATATTAGAAAAATCTGAAAGGGTCGATCATAACTTGATCCGAATAGATGCATATGGTAACCGTCTCAGCTGTGGGTCGATCTCAAAAGTCTCTCCATCCGCGAAAAAGAAACCCCTCACTAAAAGACTTCCCTCTGGCTTGTCAACAAGTAATAAAACTGGAATATTGAAGAACAAAGACAGCGAAATGTTCTCATTCGGTCTACAGAACATCGCCACATTTCACAAGTAGTAAAAGCAGAATACTTGGTTTTATATTCAATGAAACGATGGCACTATATGCAGCTAGCCCCTAACTTTTTCTTGCATTCAATGCAGAAGGTAGAAGAGCAGTAACACATTAAAACTAGAATTTTGACAATGAGCATACTACCAAATAATGGCATGATTAAATTCTTGCCACCATTTTCTTGATCTTCATGACTGTCATGTTTATAAAAACATTTAATATTTTATCAAAGAAAAAAGATTATCATAGCAATTATTAAAGATTAATCATCATAATACAACAACAACAACTAAGCCTTTTCCCTTACTAGATGGGGTTGGCTACATCGATTCTTTGTTTCTACATAGCCCTATCATGCGTCATGTTAGCAGTTAACTCAACATAAGCTTAGATCATTCTTTAGTGTTTATTTCCAACACTTTTGTGGTCATCCTCTATCTCTTTTAATACTTTCAAAATCTAGTTTTTCGTACTTTCTTACAAGTGCTTCTTTTAATCCACTTTCTATATGTCCAGACCATCTTAAATGTTATTCTCTCATTTTATCCTCTATTGGTGTCACACCTAATTTGTTTCTAATAACTCATTATGTATACCGTCTTTCCTCGAATGACCACTCATCCATTCCAACATCTTACATCTTTTGTACACATTGATGATTAACTCCATCTTTTGTATACATTGATGATTAACTCCCCAACACTCATAACCATAAAATATAACAGGTCTAATTGTTGTTCTATAATATTTACCTTTTAACTTTAATGGTATCTTCTTGTCACAAAGAATATCTAATGCTCCTCTCTATTTTAACCAACATACATTAATTCTATACGTAAAATCTCCATCAATTCTTCTATCACTCTCAAAAATTGATCCTAGGTATTTAAAACTTTTTTTTTCGGGGATGCAATGTGCGCCAATTTTAATTTCTATATCCTCTGAAGTAACAAAATGATCAAACTTACATTCCATATATTCTGTATTTGTTCTACTAAGTCGGAAACCTTTACTTTCTAATGTTTCTCTCCATAGTTTCAATTTTCTATTAACTTTTTCCTTGGTTATCCAAAGAACATTACTTGGTACCCTATCATAAGCTTTTTCTATATCAATAAATATCATGTGAAGGTCTTTCTTTTTTGCTCTAAAATGTTCCGTAAAACGTCTCAAAAGGCAAATCGCTTCAACCGTAGATCTGCCTAGTATGAATCCAAATTGGTTCTCTGTTGTACTCGATATTTGTCTTAACCTACGTTCGATAATTATTTCCCATAATTTCATAGAATGGCTCATTAACTTGATACCTCGATAATTCACACAATTCTAAATGTCTCCTTTGTTCTTGTACATGGGTATAAGTATACTGCTTTCTATTCCTCGGTTGTTTTCTCCATATTTCATTAAATAGTATTGTGAGCCAAGTGATTCTTGTCTCTCCTAAGAATTTACAAACTTTTATAAGAATATTGTCCGGTCCTAAATATTTACCCCCCTTCATATGTTTAAGAGCCTCTTTAACTTCAGATTACGTAGGTAGAAATTGTGGTTTATATACTTTTTAGATTTGGCTAACTCACCTAAACTAATACTATTATCTTTATTTTCATTAAAAAGCTTACAAAAATAGTTTTTGCAACAAGAATTTTCTCATCATCATCTTTGATGCATCTAACAAAATTAAGATTATTAGTTTTCTTATCTCTATCCTAGCTATCCTAAAAATATCTATTTCACCCTCTTTTGAGTTGAGTTTTTATATAAATCCTCTCAAATTTTAGTTGTGGCTTCATTGACGGCCTTTTTAACTTCTTTCTTTGCTTTCTTATAAGCCTCTAAAGTTTCACTAGTCTTTTTAATATAATGTAATTTGTAACATGCCCTCTTTGCCTTGATTTTATTTTGTACCATTTCACTCCACCACCAAACTTCTTTTTATGGTGGTACACCTCCCTTAGATTCACCTAACACATCTTTTTTCACTTTCCTAATATATACAACCATATTGTTCCATATATCACAAGGTGTCCCAACATAATTATAAGCATCTCCTTGAAGAACTTTCTGTTTAAATAAACCTTCTTTCTCGCTTTTGAGGTTCCACCATTTAGTTTGAATAGCTCGATGCACTCTTTTCTTCTTTGTCAACTCTTTCACCTCTAAATCCATAACTAAAGGTTGATGTTGGGTGGTTAAATTTTCTCCAGGAATTACCTACGAATCTTTACAATACGATCTATATTTTTTCCTACAAACAAAATAATCAATTTGTGTTTGTGATAAACCCAGTGTTGTCTGATGCATATCGTATCGTGTATCGCTGGGCTCCACGATACGGGCGTATCGTATCATACTTTAATATTAAAATAATGCAAAAAATAATTAAAAATTAATAAAAATAGTAAAAAATCGAAAAAAAAACAGGAAAAATCAGATAATTGCTTTAAATTCATATAATGTAAGTTTAGTACAGATTGAGCATTCAGCATTGAACAATTGCATCCAAATTTACATATTTTGAATCCAAAAAATAAAATACAAACATAATTTACACTTTCCAGTACACTACAGTTACATATAATGTTACATTTTACAAATTGTAATCAAGATCATCAACTAAATAATCTTCATCTTCTCCTTGTTACAGATCCTCATCATCATCAGCCACGCCCACACCTTCTTCAAAATCAAATTCTTCATCTCCATAATGTTGTTGCGCTCCTTCCAAATTAATCCAGGCAACGTCTTCTTCTGTTAGGAGGGCATTTTCTTCAGTGTCTTCCATAACCCAATCTTCTAATATATCAAAATTATCCAAACTTATTGGATCGAACTGACTTTCTTCTCTATTTACTTTTTTTAATTGCCTACGACACAAACAAAGATAAACAATTAGTAAGTAATATTAACAATTGAAAACTGAAGTTAAATAATATCGAATTGAAAATTTGAAAGTAATACAACATTTGCTTTCACGAAGGCGCATGTTACAACGAATATAAACCAAATCATTAAGCCTTTTGTCTTCCAACCTGTTGCGCTTTTTTGTATGGATGTGTTCAAAAACACTCCAATTTCTTTCACAACCTGTTGTACTACAGGTTTGGCTTAAGACTCTAACTGCAAAATCTCTAAGGTTTAGACAATTACTTCCAAACCTGTTCCACCAAACATCTGTAAAAAAAAATATAAACATTAGAGACATAATAATCCACAGTAATGTAAGATGCAACTTAAATATGAAAATAAACAATGTACCTGGACGCATCGTAGAGCGGTTGCGAATTGCAACAGGCAAACCCATCAAGTGAAGAGCATTATCATATATCTCCATCTCTCGATGTATCGCATCTACTATGCTCTCATCAGGGACTAATCTGTCGATGCATTCAATGATTCCTCGATTAACCTCACCGTCCCTTTTGAAGGTTGCTGAGTACCTCAATGATGGGTTTAGATAGTAGGTTGCTGCATGAATAGGCTGATGCAATTGTTTATTCCATCTACTATCAATTATTTTCCACACGGGCACATAATCTCTTTTTTTTCCATTAAAGTTATTTCTGATCGCTTCTTTTGCCCGGTCCATGGCTTCATAAAGGTAGCCCATAGATGGTTTCTCCTCGCTGTCAGCCAATCTCAAAACTTTCACTAAAGGACAAGTAATTTTCAATAATCGGATACATGCATTCCAAAATGAACCTCTAAAAACCGTTTCTACAATCTCATTTAACTTTCTGTTCCTTCTGTTTTGTGGCAACTCTACAAATTGTTGCCACTCATCTGAGGAGAACATTCTCTTTAAAGCTTGCTTCTGTCTCACAATACTCTGTACAGATAAGAAGTTTGTTGCGAACCGAGTTGCAGCTGTGCGAAGAAGCTCTGCACCTTTTGTGTATCTCCTCATCATACACAAAACAAATGCATGGTTGTAAATGAATTTTGTAATATCTTGACAACACTCAGTTGCTGCCTTTATTTCATCCATCTCACCAATGTCCTCGAGGATGAGATCTAAACAATGGGTTGCACATGGTGTCTAGTAGAAAGTCCTATAAATATCAGCTAACTCCTTTCTAGCTGCTTTGTAGTTAGCTGCATTATTTGTAATCAATTGGACTACATTTTCTAGCCCAACCTCCTGTATAACCTTATCAAATTCCTCTCGTAGGATCTCTGCAGTGTGCCTCTCCTCTGACATATCTAGAGATCTCAAAAACATAAGTCCTTTAGTTTAATATAAAAGAAAGTTTAGCAATGTCCTTCCTCACCTATCGGTCCATCTATCTGTCATGATAGTGCATCCTGTTTCCTTCCACGATTGTCTCAAAGTCGAACAGTATTGCTGCACTTCAATCACGGTCTGATCTAATATCTTCCCTCTCAACTTCTGATAAGAGGGCATCCTGTATCCTGGATCAATGTTAGCAATTACATCTGCCATTGCTTAAAAATGAAAACTGTTTGCTGCATTAAATGGAATGCATGCATCATAAAACCATCTGCTCACTGCAAGGTCTGCTTGATCGTGCAGTTGTTCTGAAGCCATAGCAACACAAATTCCTGGCTGAGCACCAAGTGTAGTGGAAGGAGGAAAGAATGAATGTATGCTAGAAGAAAAGCCCTTCCTCTACTCCTTCCTAAACTTCCTCTTCCACCACCTCCAAAGTCTTCAACTGCAACCCTCTTTCCTCTGCTAGGTGCTCGCGAACTGCTACTATCAATATTTGTTCTAGCATCTGAAGGCAAACTATCAGGGAATCCAAGTCCAGTGGCAGTAGCATCATCAGCTTCTTCACACATCTGAAAATCATCCTTTTGTTGTCTCCTTTTCTGTATGCTCTCAATCATCTGCAAGCATTGCTATTTAATACCTTCTGGCACACTTCTAACTCTGCCTGTGCATGGAGCAACTTCTTTCCTGGTTCCTGCTAGGTGGTGTTTCAACCTTGAAATTCCACCACTAACCACCTTTTCACAAAATAAACATATGATTTTTAACCTTGAACCCTCAACTGGTATACCCCACTGCCATGCCGGATCATCAGACTTTGAATGAGAGTCTCTACCACCCCTTCCTGCGATCTCAATGGAGTACTTTAATTCAAACAAAAACCTGAAAATAAAAGCACTTCGTAAATCCCCCAATCTTCAAATAACACTCAAATCGAGTGTCTCCCACTTCATGAATGCAATAAAAATCGTATACACACACTTAATAACTTCATATTTTGTCATTAAAAAAAAAACGAAATAACACAAAAAACAATAAATATAAAGAAAAAAAATGAAAAAAAAACATTAAAAATATACCTAAATCCGAGTTTGGAGGCTTGGACGGACACCATAGGACACGATTTTAGAGCTTTGAACACCAAGGAGGCGAAAAATGACTCTTAGGGAGCTTGAAGAACCCAAAAGGAGAGTGGAAACCCGCGAAAAATCACAGGTTTCTCTCGGGCCGAGACCCTTTATAAGGGTCCCAGGGCGATACGGGCGATACGGTGCGATACTCTCACACTTGCGATACGGGCCCCCGTATCGTACGGTACGATACGGTGCGATACGGACAACACTAGTTTCACTAGTCTTTTTAATATAATGTAATTTTTGTAGCATGCCCTCTTTGCTTTGATTTTATTTTGTACCATTTCACTCCACCACCAAACTTCTTTTTATGGTGGTACACCTCCCTTAGATTCACCTAACAATCTTTTTTCACTTTCCTAATATATACAACCATATTGTTCCATATATCACAAGGTGTCCCAACATAATTATAAGCATCTCCTTGAAGGACTTTCTGTTTAAATAGACTTTCTTTCTCGTTTTTGAGGTTCCACCATTTAGTTTGAATAGCTCGATGCACTCTTTTCTTCTTTGTTAACTCTTTCACCTCTAAATCCATAACTAAAGGTTGATGTTGGGCGGTTAAATTTTCTCCAGGAATTACCTTCGAATCTTTACAATACGATCTATATTTTTTCCTACAAACAAAATAATCAATTTGTGTTTGTGATAAACCACTCTTATAAGTAATTAAATGTTCATCTCATTTTTTAAAGATTGTATTGACTATAAAGAGATCAACTACCATAGCAAAATTTAAAATCTCCCTACCTTCTTCATTTATATCTCCAAAACCAAGGTTTCCATGAATACCTTGATATCTTAATGCCTCTTTACCGAAATGTCCATTTAAGTCTCCTCCTAAACAAATCTTCTTTTGTGGAATTCTTTGAATCACCTTATCTAACTCCTCCCAAAAAGACATCTTTATACTATCTTCTAGTCCTACTTAGGGTAGTAGTAAGCACAAACTATATTCAAAATCTCTGCTCCTAGCATTAATTCCAGCGTCATAATTCGGTCACCATATGGTTGTATGTATACTACACTATCCTTTAAATTTTTATTTATGATAATACCAACTCCGTTTCAAGCCTTTTCCTTTCTAAAAACTTGTATCATCAATCTCTTTTCCTTTTTCTCCAACCCACTTTGTCTCTTGTAAACATAAGATATGAATATTTCTCTTAATCATAGTATCTACCACCTACATTAGCTTACCGAACAATGTTTCAATATTACAAGAACCAATACTGATCTTATTATCTAGGACTAGCTTCCTTCCCCCCGCATTCGTCCATTCTGAAAATACGGAGACCCTCCTTACAATTTATTCACTACATTTGGGCTAGTGGGACTAACTTCTTTACCCACACCCGTCTATGATGTGGGAACCCTAGCTGGCAACTCTATAATTGATTCACTACATTCGAGCGAAAATATAAAAGCCCTTACTTTTTTTTCCCAATATTTGGGCTCTACAGTGCATCGTTAAGAGGGAACGCCCCAAAGCAATGCTCATAATTTGTATAATCAATGTATACAAATTTAACAAAGTTTTACGCTGACTGTCGAAAGCCTAACACAACCCTCCTCCTTTATCCGAAATTGGGACCGACCATGCAAAGGTGATCCCTTATATGAGTGGAGTTAGATTAATCACCATAATGCGAGCAAAATATTTCAAAATAAGACGTGTTCAAAATCAGAATCACTGCTGCTAACCTGATAGAAAAATTTGCCACCAAGTAACACAAACATTCCAAAATATGGCTAATCCATTGATAAGAAAACGAAAGATCATCACATCAGCCATGCACCTGGATGCTACCCAAATAGGCCCCACCCACCAAACTTGACAGATCACAATCTTGTCTTCCAAAATGACAGGTTCAGCGTTCGTGCACTCAACCAGTTTTCGTGGAAGTCTTAACGGCAGCTGAAGAAGCATTCTCAAGTTAAAAGGCAATTTTCTTCTTTTACTTATGATAAGTCATCAGAGCCAGCCAACCCTTGAAACTGCAGAAACGCTACGATACATCCAAAGAATGGCAAAAGAGTCCTGCTTATTCTTGAGTAACATCTCACACTTCCACCAGAGATAGAGCCATTTGGATTCTAAAAGGATCACTTTCTTCCATGTTTCGATTCATCATGGGCCTCTTGAATGCCAGTGACCTCCTATACGATCATGAGTTAATTTTGCATGGAAGAGAAGTTGCCCAAGTCAAAATTGATGACAACGGCAAAAGAGAAAGCCACCATTGTGCTTCTGTGCAGGTTGTAAATGTTACCCAGATAACGAAGGTGGATGCAAAAGATAAAGGAGTACAACAAGGAAAAACCTATTTCATCTTTTAACCCACTGGAAGCTCTTCCTAGCTTCGTCTTTACCAGGCTTTTTCCTTTCCACTATACGTGGATCCCTTGTCAAGAGTCCCGCTGAAATGATGGAAGAAAATCATTAATAACCAATAATGCAGTAAGCAAAACAACGTTCCCTCCTAATATTAGTTATATATATACACACAAAAAACACGCACACACAAAGGGCATGTCTAATATCCTTGCCAATTTATATGCTTACCCATTCTTGAAAATCTCAATCATCTACTTCAAAAGAGGGACGGTTGAGTTCAAAAGTAAAAGGTACACATGTGAATCAAGTACACCTGAAAAAATAGACAAACTTTTGTTTTTTCACTTTCAAACTCAACCATCCATCTCATGGTAAGCATATTAGACTTTTCCTACACACACATCAATCATTCTGAGTGGAACTTGTCTAATCGATGGTGCAATGAAGACAACCAAAGTTTGCTGACCTCTTACATTTCTTTTAAAAGGTGATATCTAATGTCAACTTCCTTGTTGTTTCTTCTGTGATGTTTCCCCCTTCATATTCCATGACTTCAGACCAATTCTTCTTGTATTTTAGTAATGCATAACTTTTAAAGAGGCCTGGTATAGTTCAGAGTCAAGCTGCAAAGCAGCCTCTTCCATGCATTACACTTGGTTGTTCGAGAAATAAACTCTTCCTGTCTAACATGTCCTATGTTAAGTGTAGTTTGTCAATAATTTGTTTCACTGCTATGAATATAAGGTTTTCCGTCTCATGATTTTCTGGACTTGTGCATGATCTACTGAACTGCATTTTGCTTGGGCAACAGAATAACTGAACTGGATAATCTGGATCCCCACCAAAACAGAAAGTGGCAATGTTATAATGCTCATGATTACTCTGAATGCCCGATTTCCAGGATGTCATGGTGGAGTGGATGAGTTGTTGTACCTTGACCAAAAAATCTAAGATATAACTTGTCTTTTTCTTTGTTGACAATCAAGCTGACTGTATCACATGCACACATCAGGTATTAAATTCATGACATTTTTCAACTCGAGGCTTTGAGTGAACCCTCTAGCCAGGAGCCCTTGACTCTGTGCAAAATATATCTGCTATAGAATCTGTTCCCACCAACAATTTCAGGTTACATGAGGTTAATGTGCATGATGCCTACATGTGACAGCCAGATGTTTCAAGTCATCTAAACAAGGAGAACTGAAGCAATCGAGTTATTATCTGCTTAACTCACATGGTTTGATGTTGCAGTTACTAAATGCCTAGGGTAATCAGATGTCAGACATGGTTTGAAGCGTTGGTATAACTAGAAGACAGTGAGTATTTGGTTTGGTGTTCATGTTGTCCCCATACTTGACAAGCCCAGGTCCTCTCTTTTCATAATTCAAAAAAGTGTGAGTCAAGAATGATCAAGTTGACAAAACCATCTTCTCAAGTGGCAGAAGTAGTTGAAAAGCAACATAAATAGTTCTAGCACCATTGTGACTTCATTTTCACATTTCCTTTCCCAAAGTACCACTGAAGTGCATCTACTAACTCAGCAAAGTTTTTGGAACGAACAACTTTTGGAGAATGTCTCACCAGATCGAAGATAAGGTCGGAGCCCAGGTTCCCAGTTCAGAAAAGCTCTGCTTATCCCGAGGCGAACAGCTCCAGCTTGACCAGCAGGCCAGCCACCAAAAGTAGCAGTCATCAAAGAATTGCATCAATGACTTCTAAAATATTCCTGTACACTTTCACGTAATCACATTGAACTCTCGCTCTTAGCAAAAGGGGCACGCTCCTGAGATTATGGAATGTGAATTTAAGAAAAGAGCCTTATCTATAAACACCTGAACAAGATGCAGACTCATATTCAAACAATAAATAGATTGCAGAGACAAGGTTGTATCATCTACTTCATCATGCAAAGAATCAAATAAACAACCATCAATGGAGTCACATTTATTCCTCAGTTTCCATCTAGCAATCATACATATGTTCAGAACCTGAAAGTTGGTACTTGGAGAGAAACGTACCAGATATTCCACCACCTTTTACAGTACACTTCACGTCCCACATACCCAATGTTTTTGTTTCAGCAAATGACTTCAGAAGATCAGCATCGTGGTCAAGAATCGGAAAGTAGACATCAAACTGTTTGTCATTCACAGTGAAGTTCCCGTTCCCAGGTTGAATCCAGACAAGAGCTATACTACATTTCCCTCTTCCGGTACCATAAGCTCTTCCTTTTTCATCAACTTTTCTCACTCGTGATTTCACAATTTCCTCCTGTTTCTTCCGTTCCATCTCTGCCCTGGTTGACTTCTTTTCACTTTTTTCCAAGTGGAGTTCTTAAAGTTCTTTCAGAGGAGGCAATCCTTCAATCCCCTTGAAATCCTTCAGTGCTATCAAGCTGTCTAACATAGCCTCCGTTATTCCTGAAGCAGCAATGAGATCCCCAAATGCACGATTGGGACTTGAAATCAAGAGATGAGAACAAAGTGGTTTCATTGGGACAATAGCACATCCTGTATGAAAGTCTTCACAATTAAAAGATTATTATGATAATAACATGAATGAAGAAGTCAAAGATTATAACATATAAAAATCTTAAATGTATTGATGCACAATCGCCATGTTGAAAATAAAAACGGGCAAAAATGAAACGAATGATGTACTTTAACAAGCTTGAAGTACAAAAAAGTTTAGCAATTGGGCCCATTACAAATCTACAATCATCTCATGAATCAGAGTACAAGAAATCGTGCAGAGCAAGACAAATTAAGGATGTTAATAACAAGCATATGGTTCAAGGTTAATTTAAGATACATAATAGTGCATCAAACAACTACAACAACAACTAAGCCCTTTCCCATACCAGATGAGGTCGGCTACATGGATTCTTTATTTCCACGAGGCCCTATCATAATTTGTAGAATCCATGGTAAATAATTCCAACAAAGTTTTAGACTAACACAACCCTCCTCCTTTATCCGGGCTTGGGACCGGCCATGCAAGGTGATCGCTCACATGGGCAAAGTTATACATAATAATGCATCAAAGACATTTTATTTATAATTGAGATTCAATTTTTTTTAATCAAATATTTAAATGCTATGAAACACAAGAGTTAATCATATGTTTGTATTTGTCCAAATATGGCAAAGGGTGCCCCTCAAACTATGTTATCAACAGCAAACAGTGGGCAACTTAACACTAATATAGAATATCCGAGGATACAACAGATTTAAGGGTCCATCATCATCAAAAGCATATATATATATATATATATATAGAGAGAGAGAGAGAGAGAGAGAGAGTTAACTATTAAAAGAATAACCAAAACCATATATCTGTCATGTCTTGTTATATAACTCAACATAAATAACAATATTTGTAAAATTAACAGTAAAAATATATATAATAAAATAAAATGATTTACATTACACAAGCATAAAATTCACATACACAACAGATCATGAGAATGGAGAACTAGAAATGGAAAAAGAGATAATCATCGTAAACTAGAATTTTGAGTAAAATCAAGACTATTTTAACCGCAAGTTGTTAATTACATATAACAAAGACAGACATGATAACAGGTTATATATAATGGTTATAATCAAATACATATTACATGTCATCAAGAAACAAAAATACATCAGATAACATAGTTAATTATATGTCATATTGCATGAAAATGCATGATACTTACTCTTTAGAACAAACAAAGGAGATCGACAATTTCAGATCAGATCGATAATGCCTGATAAAAGTTTAAATAGCTTCGTGATATTTTCTCCCCATCAAAAAAGGCTCCTCACTATCGTACTCCATGATCATAGATATTTGATAGATAATGCGTTTATTGTGATTTGCGTATGCAAAAAACAGTAATACTGCCAACTACGCAAGCTAAAACGCAAGCATTACGGAAGCACAAATCTAAAGATTATTACTGAACAATGTGCATTCAATCCGTATCGTTTTTCATAGACAAATGCATTATCGTGTGACCTCTAACAGCAATAATGCTAAAAACTGATCAACTAGAACTAAAGCATTTCCAGCTCCAGCATTCCAAATTGAAAAGACAACAGTCAAAAGGAAGTGGAAATGAATAAATAGAGAAGAATTACCCCTTAAGGTAGCAGATAACTCGGCTTCCTCCTTCTGAATCCTCTTTTCCTCCACGGTCATTTCCTGCCCTTCTAAGTCACCGGCTTCGTCAATCGAAATTCCCTCGATTCCCTTTGGCGTAGCGGCAAATTCACTCCCGAGACTCTGTTCATCGTCCTCCTCCCCGAACGTCCACGGCTTAAACCCCTCGGCAGTCTCCCACGCGTCATCTTCAGGGACCGGCTGGAGATCCTTCAACGCCTCTTGAAGATGTCTCCCCCTTTTAACGGCGAGTCTCCCGTCATTCCCGCGGCGTCCCACGCCTCACCTTCCTCCGGGGTCCCACCGGTGACCCTCAACGGGGGGCGCCGACCCCTCCTCCCCTCCAAAGCCGCTCAGCTTCTCCTCACCGACGTCTCCCTCGATCTCTCCGAACACGTTCAGTTTTCCGTCGCCTCCGGCAGACGGCCCAACGGGTTTCCCTCCGTTTCCGCCCTCCCCATCGGCGGAGAATGTTCTTGAAGACGCTAAAAGAGCAAGGGACAGGCGGCAGACGGCGGGAGTTAACACTAGCGGTATGGTTTTTAGGGGTCCACACGCTCGGAAGAGTCGAGCAATCATCATTGCGGTCACGGCATCACCCCTCCTCCTCCTCAGGGTTTTCGCGGGGAGCCTCTTCCCGAGTTACAGACGAGGGTTCTGGGTTTAGGCTCCCGCGTTGGTAGTGCATGCTTCGGGTCCGAATGCCGCACCTAGATCCGCGCATGTTTAAAGGGATTCGGATCGCAATTCCGTGTTTCGGGTCGTATTCGTGTCATCTCATTTCGTGGTTCGCGTAAAAACTGGTTAGAAAACGACTGGATCCTCTTATTCTTTCGCTTTGATCGGGTACCAACTTAATACCTTTGAGTAGCGGTTTTTAAGAAACCGCCAAAATCGAACCAAATCAACAGTTTGGTTCGGTTGTAGATGTCCAGTGGTTTGCTTTAGTTTGGTTCAGACAAGAAAAGAAGACTCTTACTGTTCTGATATTGAAACCAAACACGAAAACGGAACCAAATTCGGGAAGGCGGTTTTGAACGATGGAAGATTAGTAGAAGGTGACCGGCAGTTGAAATTGTGAAATCATGCAAAAACAAGTCATTAAGTATGATTAAGTATTACTACTTCCTTTCTTTCTCCTTTTTGTGTATATATATATATATATATATATATATATATATATATATATATATATATATATATATATATATATATATATATGAGCTTTATAACCTTGTATTCATATAAAATCTGGATTTTCGATCTGCATAATATTCCGTATTTTGCCAAACCTTAAAATAACTAGAATCATGATTCAGAACCGAACCACAGTTCTGATCATAACACGGATTGGTTCAATCCCCCTAGAAGCTAGAAATCAAGAATAAATGGTTTTATTCAAGGTTAAGGCTAGAATTGGATTAAAACAAGCCATGAACTCTCCTACCATTAACCTCCTCTCACGTTACTCACAAGTGGCAATTGGATCCTCGGGGGATACATGTGTGTTAGGTTTAAACCTCCGGTTGCAAGAAAAAAAACTTGATATAACATTTCATGTTTTTTTATTAACCTAAATATACATATATATCTTTGAGAAAATTTCACGTTCTTTATAAAATATTGAGAAATTCAAGTTTCAAAGTGTAAAATTTTTAGAATAAAAAAATAGTTTTCTAAAATTTGTCATTTATTGGGTACGTCAACTTAGTCTAATTGTCATTTAATAGTAACATTCAGCAAACGCTTGTCATATAAGAGGTTATGTGTCTACCACTAGACCTGTCCGGCTCCAACCCGGGCCCTCAGGTTGAAAACTGAACCACCCGGCGAATCGGCCGAAACGCAACTGGGTCTCCCTACAGTTAATGTAATAAAGACCTTATGCGTAATTAGTTTTTGGCATGTGTCACAAAAGACTCATGTCCCTATTCATCAACCATAGAAACCATAGATTAACAAAAAAATAGTTGAGGTCTTAGAAAAATTGAAAAACTAAGGGACAGTTTTGTGAAATTCCTGTATATATATTTTTTCAAAGACGAGCAAAGTTAAGGAGACCCCTACCCAATATATTCCTCTAAAAGTTGATGTACCGCCCAATCCTTGGATGATCTCCCCACGCTCCAAGAAGACCTGCTTTCTACCATGGTCATGATGAGGATGCACTTGGAAAAGGCCTAATTCTTTTAGTTGCCAAAATTTTCAATCTAATATCGAATTTCAGGGGCAGAATGCTTCATCTACAAACATCAGTTGGTTTGGATGTTTGCTTTTCTTCGGTTTGATCCCATTATATTTTAGAATCTTAACTTTTAGATCCCTCAAAATTGACACCTTCCGTATTTAGCGAATCATCTAACAAGGTAATTGTTCAAAATAATTCAATCTCTAAAATAGGATGATCAACCATTACTTGAACAACATCAATCCATGCTGATTTAGAACGTCAATTCACATATTTGCGGGCTTGGACAGCCGGCTTCGGCCTCCGATGTAACCAGAAAGAAAAGTTGGGCCTGTTCTAATTTTACTGAAAAACTTATCACCATCCCTTGGCAAGGGAAGGATCAAAACAGCACTCCTGTCCTCTAACCTCCCTCCTCATTTCTCCCTCCCTCTTCAAATCCGGCACACACCTCCTTTCACTTGCAGGCTCTTCAATGCACCACAAACACAAACTCTTTGCTGATGTTCACACTGCACAGTTAATTACTCTTATAGCGAAGTCTAACAGCGGATGCTGGGGCTTATTTTGCGTGCAGTAGAATAGTTATCGATGATTGGCATCTTAGCATACCTAACATTCCTGCCCCATGTGGCCGGCAGGTTTTCGAGCTAGGTATCTTTGGTCACTCGCTGATACCAATAGAAAGTGAAAAGCTACGAGTGGATAGGCTCTTGAAGGCAACTCTATTATAGAGATCGCATGCTGCAAGAAGGGTGGTTCAGGCAATGCTCGTTCAAGCTACCGACCATCCACTCATTGAATCTATCTTCGCATCTCCATCAGTGAGGTCCACATAATCTTCCACTTGCACTGTCCCTAGGTTTCAGATCCTTCTTTCCAATCCGCCCTGGAGCACTCCCTCCATCTCTGCACAATGGGACAGGAAGGTTCGTTCTTCTTGGGTGCTGGAGGAATTGCATTATAATGGAAAAAGTTCCACTGGGTTTATAATTGCAATAAAGGAATCAAAATAGTATCTGCAGCACGTCGAGGAACATCTATGATCCCCCAGTGGCCAATTTCAACTGCAGAGATTCTTGTGACACCTTCCAAATCAGCCATACTTAAAGAACTCCTTAGTCCTTAGAGTGTTCATCCTTGGACTTACAATGGTTGGTAACCATGTCACAAGTCCAAGAAGAAACTGGGAGGACTGGTTTCTTCCAATTTAAAAAGAAAAAAATCATTTAGAATCTGAGAACTAAGCAGGAGAGATGTTCAAATCACCAATACTCTAGCCATTTATGGATCCCGTTTGGGAAGTAGTTATCCCTATAGGTATCAGATAATTTTCAGCATTTATGTTAAGAATGCCAGAATAGTAGAGTACAAGGAAAACTATTTCAGCTTCTTAGTGAAATCAGAAATTTCCAACAAATGAATCCTAGAAATGGCTTCAGCTTCATTCCTCTCTTTTTCAGTGTTGTAGCCCCATCTCCCTAACAAATAGAATCATTCAATTACTATCTCCAAAACTTGCAGTCTTATATATATATATACATATATATGTACATATAATATATATATATATATATATGGGAAGGGAGAGGGAGAGAGAAAAAGAGAAAGAGAGAGAGAAACTGGTTTTGCATGCCTCTTTTGCATTTTAGGCATATGAGTATCATTTAAAAAATTATAATAAAGATATTTTTAAAAAATAAAAGACAACCATATTACATTCATGCACCTAAAAGTGAGAGAGACATGAGTGCTTGGTGTGAGAGTGTGCAGGACCTAATCCCTCTCTGTCTCTACATATACATATATATATATATATATATATATATATATATATATATATATATATATATATATATAATACATATATATATATAAACTACCTTCTACCGCCATCAGCCACCTACTTCTTTCACTCTCCTCTAAGTTCTAACACAACTAGTAGTCATAATGGCAGCAACCCCCACCTTCAAAAATTTGTATGTGCATCTATGTATAGAGAGAAGGATTTACTAGACTCTAATACACGTTAGACCATCCATGCCAATACAAACTGTTCCTTTGGAGAGATTAATAGTCTAGATAAAATAAAATAAAAGTGAATAAATACAAGTTATACATTCTACCTTTTTTCCTTGTCCAAAAGCAACTTTTCACATTTTTTATCCATCTGTCCCTTTTATCAAACAATCCAAATTGGCATTGATGGTATAGCATGTGTGGTAATACGAGAGTCTAGCATCTCCTATATATATATATATATATATATATATATATATATATATATATATATATATATATAGAGAGAGAGAGAGAGAGAGAGTGATTGGATCCTATCCCTCAATTATGTTGTCCGATCATTGCTTTTCGGCAGTATGAGCGTAATAAAATTGTTCATGATTTTCAAATGCAATCACAACTTTTGAAATCACACTCAGGTTCTAAAAAACAATGGTGTGACATGAGTGAACAACATGAGTCGTGGCAGTATCTGGTTTTTCTATATATATACATATATCCAGAGTAAGAGAGAGGGTACAAGCAGCAGCTCATTGACGACTGGTCTCACAAAACAGGTTTGGAAAAAGGTGGTTAAGGGTTGTAGGGCAGTTCAAGTGGCGGAAGGTGGTGGTGTACACCAGGTGCACGAGTGCATGAGCGTGCATGAATGCATCTGTATGTGTGTGTGATGGAGTGAATGTGCATGCAAATCATAAAGAGTCACCTAGATACAAGTTCCACTTATCCAGCGCAGGATCCTTGATGACATTCTTCAGGGTTGCCAGTCGATCTTCAACAAAGCTACAGAAAGGAGTGTCAGTCTATTAGTGCAGTCTGCTCAGTATGAGCAACCGTGAGTGGACACCAGGTAATGACCTAAAACAGGCATGGTCTTTCCCCATACTCTTGCAAAAACATGACCGGCAAAGTTATTGTATCCACATTGTTCTACTGTAGCCAAGAGTAGAAGAGGATGGTGTTTACCTCCTGAAATGAAAAAAGTGCATGTGTTTTGTTTCCAACAAGCTTTGTCTTGCTGTTTCTGTTCATTGACTAGCTGATAATAAGGCTGAGATACCACAGTTATTAGAGAGCAAGCTAACCCCCAAGATATATCAGTTGAACCCTCGTTTATTCTCATATGTGGTTTTCTTTTGCTTGGCAGGACATTAAATGAATGCAGTCGACTCTCTGGCTCTTCTGAGTTGGATACTTTACAAACCTTGTTCTTCATGCTGCCTTGAGAACCGAAGCATAATAACCATTGCCAAATTGCCTCAAGGGCCAAAATCTGGTACCTCAGATGTACAAATTTGACTCCCTGCTTTTTCCTTTGTGTGTAAGGTAAAACCGTAAAAGTGCAACAGTAGAGTAAGGGAGACCTGGTCATGGGCCTAAGTACAGTTTGAAGAGCAGAGTCCAGCTGCTAGTGGACACATTAAATTAAACATGCTCTCGAAGTACTGTTTAGTGCAAAACACCACTGGCTTGTATTTGCTGTTGTTCTTGGGTGTAGAAGGTCCGGAAGAAGTGATCTTGCAGATATTTAGTGCAAGACAAGTTCTGTAACGTGTTATCTGTAACGAGGGTTCTAGAAAAGTGTTAAATGGCAGTTGACAACAAATTTTGAGGATCCTAAAAGGTTCTTATGTCCTTACTATGAAATATACCACTATATAGAGAAGCGACCCCTAAAATTAAAGTCCTAAGCAGTCTGAGCAAAAAGAGCTTATATACTAAATACAACAACTAAGCCTTTTCTCATATCACATTGGGTTGGCTACATGGATTCTTTGTTTTCATAAAGCTCAATCATGTGCCATGATAGCAGTTAATTCAACATAAGTTAGATCATTCTTTATTGTTTCTTTCCAACACTTTTGTAGTCTTCCTCTTCCTTTTAACATTTTCAGAATCTAGGTTCCCATATCTTCTTTTCAACACTTTTGTGGTCTTTCTGCGTGTTCAAACCAGCTTATATACTAAATTACAAAATAATATTAAACAAACTTATATACTAAATAACAAGATAATACTAGGAGACACACACACATAGAGTGAGAGAGAGAGAGAGTACTGAAGTGTCAGCCCCATGTTTTCTGGTTTATTCTGAAGCTGCTTCAGCACTTCCACCTTTGGTCTGAAAGAACACCCAGCCACATTAAAAAGAAGCTTGTTGAAGATTATTCCAAGGATTTGTATTCAAGGATACCACAGCAACTTATATTATAAATATAAAGCATGTTACAGCTGAGCATTCAAGGAACAAATATTTAAGAAGCTTTTTTGATAAAAAATATACTGACCCAGTTCCCAGACCAAAGATTCTTTCTGGTGGGATTGTCACTCCAGCCAACTCACGCAGCAATGCATCGGCAAATCTGCTCTGGAGAAAGTAAACATATCACAGACATGAATCTCGTAACCATTTTCTGCAATCAAGTTTGCCAACCTCTTAGTGGACAATCACCCATTGTCTACAGTGATGATTGATAAATGCATAAACAAACAGAGTCTAGTTAGGTAAAAGGCCACACTGACCAAGCAATAAGACTACTGTCATCTTTGAGATTTCGAGGTAACTCCTAGACCATCCCCAACGCCCCCCTCCCCCCCAAAAAACAAACAAACAGAAGGCTGTTCATATGGCAAGAACTGAACCAACAAGCACTTTTATATGTTCATTCAAATTGTGTAGCTGAGGAACTAGCTGTTGCCTCAAGCAGTTCAACCAAGCCTATGACTTTGCCCAGCAGGTTTAACTGCTAACATGGCACATGATAGGGCTCTGTGGAAACAAAGAATCCATGTAGCTGACCCCGTCCAGTATGGGAAAAGGCTTTGTTGTTGTTGTTGTTGTATGCAACCTATCAAAGTCCCAAGTAGCACATAAGTCCTAAAACTCCAACTCTTTTATATGCTACCAAAATCATTAAGATAGAGAAAGCTGATTAAATGCTATGTTAAGGATAGTATTTTGGCCCAAAATTTGCTTATCTTCCCAATTACCTGTTTTGTGGTCACTATGTACAGCTTTGAGATTGAAAATCTAAGAGCATCTGCTATTCCTGGGTAAAACCTACAAGAACAAATGGTAGTAAGTTTAGATATGAGATGCTGTCATTCCAAAGAAAGATGAAAGATCATTTTGTACATCATATTGAATAAGATCAGCAATTTGATAGGCAACATTTACTAGCTATTCTGGTCAAGCAGGAACTGGCAGAATGACTGAGAAAATATTGAAGATAAAAACATAACCCAAAAGTAAGGTAACAAAAGGGGAGAAAGATATGATATTTATTCAAATATCATGTTCGATTCTTCTGGTGAGCATCTTAATATAGGATGAACCAGGAAAAGAAAGAAAGTGACAAAACCGAAAGTTAATCTAAACTAGAAAACATCATAAAGGCTACATCAACCACACAACATTAACTCCATTAAGTGCACAATGTTAGTTCAAGTATAAATGTAAAACAGAAAGGAGCAAAATGAGAATTGTAATAAAGATAACAACAACAACTAAGCCTTTTCCCATACTAGACGGGGTCGGCTACATGGATTCTTTGTTTCCACGGATCCCTATTATGTGCCATGTTAGCTGAATTGTAATAAAGAAAAGGAGAAAAATAAGAAAGTGTGTTTCATCATGAAATTACCCATCTCACCTGTTGGCATTAATCCAACCAGAAAATTCATTTTCTATCCACTCATCTCTCACACTGCCAAATAGCTCTATCAACCCTTCCCTGTGCTCATTCCACTCTTCCATTATCATAGGTTTCAACTTTAACCAGTTCTCCAGTATAGCATCAACGGTGAGTCCAGATGAAACCTTAAATGAAAAGGACCTTCTTTGTGTTAGGCTTGACAAGAGGAGGAAACCAACTTTTGTGAAACAGAATTTCATGAATGTGAACAGCAACATTGTTTAAACTTGCAATAAAAAGTAAACGTTCAGAGCAAGAAATTTTGTGTCCTTAGGCACACTTCATTGAAAGTTTCAAGAGGTATTTTCTGGAAGTTACCTTTTCTCTTACAACAACAACAACAACAACAACTAAGCCTTTTCCCATACTAGACGGGGTCGGCTACATGGATTCTTTGTTTCCACAGATCCCTATCGTGTGCCATGTTAGCAGTTAACTCCCAATAAGCTAGACCATTCTTTATTGTTTCTTTCCAACACTTTTGTGGTCGTCCTCTACCTCTTTTAATACTTTCCAAATTTAGTTTTTCTAACCTTCTTACAGGTTCTTCTTTTGATCTTCTTTCTATATGTCCAAACCATCTTAAACGATGTTCTCTCATTTTATCTTCCATTGGTGTCACTCCTAATTTGTTTCTAATAACCTCATTATGTATACGGTCTTTTCTTGTATGACCACTCATCCATCTCAACATCTTCATTTCTGTCACAGACATCTTTTGTACATGTTGATGATTAACTGCCCAACACTCATAACCATAAAACATGGCAGGCCTAATTGCTGCTCTATAATATTGTCCTCACACAAGTTTTCCAAAGTCCTCACACATGTTTTTGCACCATCACCATTATAAATAAGTATGGACTTAAAGTTGATCCTTGATGTAACCCAATATTAGCTTCAAAGAAGTCTGTCGTTCCTTTTCTCTTATTTAGATAATTATATGCAAACCTGCAGTCTGTTACTGTTACACAACTGCATTTGGTCGTGACAGTAAAGTATTTCTTGCACTGAGATTGGTAATAAGTTTTAGCAGTTCAATCTCACACGTTAATCCACATGCACAAGATAGTAGGTAAGGACGAATACCTGTGCTCAGAGTCTCAATGAAAACTTTCCAAGTCTCATTGAGGCATTTTGATTCAGCTACATGTAATCTGATTTAATATTCATGTAGAGAAATATCAATCTCAGATTTTCATTGAGTCCGAAGAGATCAAACTTTGTAACAGGTAAAACTAACAGGCTTTATGCATATGATGAACTTAAGACAGAGAAGACAATACACAGAAGCTCTATCAGCAGTGTAATCATATGGTTCAAACACTTGCAAAAGGAAAATATGTTTACCCTGGTAAAAGAACTTACTGATGACTTACGAATAGCAGGTCTCTGAATTTCCAGAAGCAGCCGAACAAGCAACACATTTTCATATCCAGTTTCCACTACAGGTCGAACCTGACATCAGCAAAGTGCAGTGAGTACAAGCGTGTTAGTGCTTGTTGAAAGTAGCTTACCTCTTTTCGTACTCAAAACAGTGAATACAAAACATTGTAACAAATAGAATAGTTTTGAATGATGGCCATAATGGTAAAGTAGTGATATTACTCGAACAGAAGTCCTACAGTGATGAATGCAAACAAGTACCTCTCTCTCTCTCTCTCTCTCTCTCTCTCTCTCTCTCTCTCTCTCTCTCTCTCTCTCTCTCTCTCTCTCTTGCTGCTTAAGCAGCTGAATCAGGCTAATGTTTTGCATTCAAGTAGGTCACCAATCATCCAATAGTTTCTCTTGTACTTCTTGTCTAGTGCTGCTTCAAGTAGCATAAATACGTCAAGCTGCTGTGATGTTGGTCGAACATGCCGCTAATTCCAACCAAATAGCCTTCAAAGAACTATACAAGCATTTTGGATAAGCAGTCAAAACAGCAGAAGTCGGGTATGATCCTTTCTTTGAGTGGGCAGGAAAAGAGTTACATATTACTTAAGACATAATGACCTTATAAACCACACACTAAATTTCCAGATTGCCCTAGCCTGTCCTTTGAAGAATTGGAGGGGCTAGATCTGACTCTTGGCTTATGTCAAGAATGGCTAGGTGGTGACTATAACCTTGATGTGAACATCCAAGTAAAGAGAGAAAAACGTAAGATTAACAACCAGCTTGATGAGTAGGTACCTACAAGACAGTGAAATGTCCATACTTGGTAAATCTGACCACAACCAATACCACCGCTTTCCTTTGTAAGTGAGAGACTAAAGGTGTCCACCTCTACAGGCATAGTCGGGTCTTGCTCGTTGACAACATCAGAATCCTCATCTAGAGTCCATAAGGTTTCCTTGAAACAATAAGCATATCAAACATCCTTTCATATGCTGGCACTGATGGGCCAACGTCCTTGTCACTGATGGGCCAACGTCCTTGTCTATCACCCTAATCAAGGTGGTTTGCAGACTGACACCTGCAATAACTTAGTGCAAAAGAAAGGGTAGACCTTATTTGGGGAGAGGAAGTACATCCTGCTAGTTCCGACCAAATGCCTTTCAAACGACTCTGACAAGCATTTTGGAAAAGCATTCTGGTTGTGTTGCTGGGTTTTCCTCCCAGATCGCTACTGTTAGGCCATTTTTTCTATTGTCACAGGCCATTTTTTCTATTGTCACACTGCTACTGACAATTGATTACAACTTAGCCGACTACAATGAACATGCTAGCTAGTCCATCTAACCTAGCAAAAATGAACGCGAACTGCTGAACTGATAATCACTGTTCCTTTACCTCATACACTTGCCAACAGAACATGCTACTCCACTTGCTGAAACCATATTCTTGCCATCCAGTTATAATCCACATCACTACACGAATTTCCTCCCAAGCCAAGTAGCCATCACAAGCAATCTGGCCAAATTTCAGCAAGTACTCTGGATCGGCTGATTGTGTGGAGCTATTCAAGTTTCCCCAAGGGTCCTCAAGATCCAGGGATAATAACGTACCATCAAAATAGACTCAGCAAACTGTATAGGGTAAGCAACTTTACCGTAATCAAGTGTCAGAAGTAACACTGATAATTTAATAGAAGTTTGATTCTTAGAAAGAAAGCATTGAAAAAATGCCCATATGAAATGATGAAGATGGTATGACAAACTTCCAATCAATTCTAGCCAATGAAGGAAAACATGCATTTAGATTACCACATGCATACGCTCAATGATCCACTCCTCAAGCTCTGGATCACTTCTTCAAAGAAAGAAGAAACCAAGTGATAGATGAAGATGGCATGACAATGCAGTTTCAATTTGTTCTAGCCAGTGCAAGAAAACGTGCAATTAGATCACCGTGTGCATTTGGTCAAGAATCCATTCCTCAAGCTCTTGATCCGCTTCACTGAAGAGAGACGGCCATCTTACTTTGGCAGCCTGATATCCACATAAGAAGGAAACATGTTAAAAGATCAAACTGATAAATCACCTAAGTACTTTGCCACATGCCTTCATGCTTCAGGTTTAGATCTAAGCCTCCTAGTGACACTAAAAGAAACAGTATCAAAAAAGAACTCCCATCAGCCTCAGTTTCTAAGTAAGACCAGTGACAGACCTATTCATGGATGAGGTGTGGTGGCCATCACACCAGAAATCTCATAAAAGCCAAAAAATCCATACAAAGGATCTACACTCTTTTAAGGCTCACCTGATTTCACCTCACTGAAGTTTGACCCCAGAAAATTTTCCAGGTCTACTACTGATTAAGATCAATGAGGTATGTTCAAAGACAAACATAATGACATGGTGCCCTCAGAGTACCCACTACCTAGTCCCAAATCTAAATTGTTAAGATGAAATAATGAAAGGTTTGTTAGCATAACTGCATGAATGCATTAAGAGAACTTATATACCAAAAGTTTTTCTTTTAAACGTATAATCAATTCAGTTATGACAAGAAACCAAATTTGCTTCATTTACAGCTCTGGACATCTTATCCAATGGTTTAGATATGACAAGGAAATACCGTATACATAATGAGGTTATTAGAAAGAAATTGAGAGTAACACCAATAGAGGATAAAATGAGGAAAAATCATTTAAGATGGTTTGAACATATAAAAAGACGACCAAAGGATACTCCGGTATGAAGATATGAAAAACTAGATTTTGAAAATGTTAAAAGAGGAAGAGGACGACCACAAAAGTGTTGAAAGAAATAATAAAGAATGATCTAGTTTATATCGAGTTAACTGCTAGCATGGCACATGATAGAGCCATGTAGAAACAAAGAATCCATGTAGCCGACACCATCTAGTATGGGAAAAGGCTTTGTTGTTGTTGTAATATGCAGGAATAATGGAGAGTACCTAATCCTGTATTTGAACCCAAATCCCATCAAATGGTTCAAATTAGGGAATTGAGACGTGTGCAATAGCATAATTGGTTACATGCACGAAAGGAGAAACATTTTGTATTAAGAAGTCCTATTCATACATTTGCCAATGGCAACAAATCGTGATGGATTCATTTGAATTTGTGATGGAAATTTATCCAATGTTTAGTCACGAGGTAACTCCGCCCATGTAAGGGATCACCCTTGAATGGTCGGTTTCAAGCCCGGATAAAGGAGGAGGGTTGTGTTAGGCTTCCGACAATGAGCGTAAAACTTTGTAGGATTTATCTACCATGAATTCTACAAATTATGCACATGATAGGGCTCTGTGGAAACAAAGAATTCATGTAGCTGACCCCATCTAGTATGGGAAAAAGCTTAGTTATTGGTGTTGTTGTTTAGCCAGGGAGAGTGTACTTTGATAGGGTGTGTGTGTGCTTTGATAGAACCTTCTCAATACAAATATACAGGTATGTACCCTTTACATAGATGTCTGCAAATGTACATACATACTGTATGTATATGTGTACATGTATATACACGCGCACATAACTTTTAGCATAACAGTAGAGGACAGTTTCAAAATATGCACTTAAATGGCGATACTGAAAAAGGCAACCAACTTTAGGATAATTGTTAAACATACCGCCCAGATTAATGCAGTTTAAACGAACAGTGATTTCCATCGCTATGCCTAAATTGACACTAAACATATTGGCTTAGTAGATTAAATTCATGTATTTTGCCTAAAATCTGCTTTCCCATGTAAGGTTAAGGGCATCATAGCAACAATCTGTTCACACGACAATGAACACTTTCACATCGTACCTGACGACGAAAGGAAAGCAACAAATCTTTTAGGTTAAAGGGTTCAGGTGTTGTTAGCAGTATTTAATAACTATTGATTCATTTTTATCACCTCAACTCTTATGGAAAACTTTCTAAAAACAAAGAAACAACAGGGTTTTCTTTTGATGGGCACTTCCATCTCAGCAACCACTGAACTATGGTGGGGAAAGGGGCTAGCTCTGCCCAGTCCATCAGGCTGTTGGGTAGGCCCATTCACCTTCCCTGTCAGTCTCAGCAACATTGCTCGCAGCAAACTAGAAAGTTCAGAACGTCGCCGATATAAATACCAACTTCTTTTATAGTGTTTAGATAAGTTCGCCCTCATGTATAGAGAGAGAGAGAGAGGGTACCTTCAGTGCCGACAATGAGCTCTCTCCGCAGCTATCACAAAGAACTCCATCGAAATCAAGGGCGTATAGATCATTCATCTTTCTCTCTCTCTCTCTCTCTCTCTCTCTCTCTCTCTCTCTGTGTGTGTATGTGTGTGTGCAACGAGCGCTCCCTTTGCTTCCCAATCATGTGATAAGCAGAGGCCGAGACGAGCCGTTATCCTAACCTGTTGAGCGCGTGGAGCACGGAGCTCTCGCTCATGCGAGTCCGGTTGACGAATGTGTGTCGTTAGACTATAATCAACCCGTAACCCGAACACATTGGACCCAACCCAAACTCATTCGGTACCAAATCAAAACCAAACCAGAATAAGCCTTCCACCACGCAGAGTTGCCTCCACTACATGGATTTAAAGTATTTACTGTCTTCTTCTTTTCACTCTTTTTCATTGAAGCTTCTTGTGTGCTAACGCCCAAGATCCAACTGTTCATTTCTAGTTTTCTACTAGAACAACTAGATTTAATCCAAACTTATGACCCGATTTCCAAACACATTTAGATCTTACGTGAATCCAACTTAGTCTACACGACCCAATTTAAAACAAATCCCGTTTGTATCTGTTTCGAGTCCGAGAATTGTCATCTCACTGCTCGAACATACCGTGATCTTGAGTTTTCGGACATGGCGAGGGTCAGCAACAGGCCCATCATGTCTGCCTCACCTTGACCTTCCATCATCTAACTCTCCTGCTATCAGAGGTTGGTGATTTTGCAAGAACAACAGAAAAGGGTAGGTGGTAACTTTCCCCTATCCAAAACCCACTATGGAACCTCAAATTTTGGGGATATTCCAAATGAAAAATAAGTCAAAAATTAACTTCACGAGTCAATAAGGGTGCGTTCATACAAGGTTTTAGAGAGACCGGGCCTTGACTTTTGGTGCTCACAGTTCCCAGCTCAGTTATTTTACATCAAACACTGCATAAAACTATAGTTTCATAGATCTAATTTCAATAAAAAACTTCAACATAATAGGAGAAGGGTCACACAAAATGAACCAAACTACTTTGCACTTTATTGTTGTATTGCCTTCTACTAAAATCCAAGCATCAATACTACTCGCTAATCAAACACAGAAATATGGTTCCTCATAACTATAGTTGCGTACCCATGTCTAAACATATAGTTTTAGTACTAAGGACCTCACGCCATAGATTAAGCACACCGTAATGAATCGAACAATTGAAAAGTCTAAGTAAAAGAAGAGCTGATTGAAGAACACATAAGGATTTGAAAATAAATGTAGGACTCATATTCAGTTTATCTTTTATAATTTCATTTTCCTAGATTATGTAAAGCTAATGTTTCGAGTTTCTTCCCATTTGAAATTGCAATGAGGTCTAAAGATAGGAGGCATCTCTCACTCTCTACGAATAGGACATAATTAACTATAATTAATGATGGTGTGCATGACACATAGAGTCAACAAAGCCCTCTAAATAACCCCAAAAGCATTAGCTCAATGGTAGGCGCTCTAGGGCCATTGTTGCTGGTGGAGAGTTCGACTCCCAAATGCGGGTGTGTGTTAAGCTTCAGCCTCTTCCTGTAACAAAAAAAAACTCTAAATATAAATGATAAATCCTTTCATTTGGAAGAAATCCAAATCTTGGTTAGCGTTTTCTTTCTCATATCGACTCTAGATTTATTTTAGCTTTTTTTCCTTCCTTTTCTTAAAGCATTTTGATTCTTAGATCGAAGTTGCTGATATTGAGTCTAAATCTCACCGGAGGTATTATAGTGTGTTTTCCTAAAGAAATTTAGTCCTCAAAATTCACTACGTGGGTCTCGTTTATTCCTAGTGCCCTACTCTCAGTGAAGATTTGACACACAAAACTCTCACTTATCACCATTAAAGATTAATCTTAAATCTAAGTTCTCGTGCCTTTTTTCATAAAAAGAGGTCCAAGAGTAACACAAACACCCACACATGCACTCTTTGAGAGTCAAACTCCCACCAGAAGTAACGGTGCTACAACACCCTACCGTTGAGCCAACGCTCTCAATGCAGGATATGGTGCTTTTGACCATTCAAAGAAAATAGAGAAGATTGAAAATTGGGTCCAATGGAGTTAACAAGTTGCTTTAAATTTTGTTAGTTAGTTCATGCGTCTTATCAATGCTCAAGTGGAGGTTGAGTAGAATCCCAAGACGAGTATATAATAGCAGAAGATTAGTATTAATTTCTCATGCATATTGTTTCTATTTAAGACCTTTCAATAGTAAGTTTATATATATATATATATATATATATATATATATGTGTGTGTGTGTGTATATGTGTATATATATGTGTGTATGTATATATATGTGTATATATATATGTATGTACATATATAAAGTAAGAGTATAATTCTACTATATACAAGAACAATGATAACATCGAGAATTGTGCAAATTATCGATGTATCAAAATGTTAAGCAATACTATGAAATTATGGGATAAAATTATTGAATGTAAGTTGAGATAAATATCGAGTATAACAAATAACCAATTTGGATTCTTCCGAGACACATCTATTGTTGAAGTTATTTATCTATTGAGACATCTTATGAAATATTTTAAAGCAAAAACACAACTTTATATGATATTTATTGGTTTAGAAAAAACTTACGATAGAGTTTCAAGATATATTCTTTGTAAAACTTTGAAAAAAAGAAGTATTTCATTGATACACATCAACCTTATAAGAGATGTATCATAGTCCACAAACATGTGTTAGGGCCCACGAAGGAATAATATATTTCTTTGAAGTTAATATTGGATTACATCAATGATTAACTTTAAGTCTATATTTATTTATATTGGCTATTGATGAGCTAATAAAATATACTTAAAATGAAGTCCCTTAGTGTATGCTATTTGCGGATAACATTGCATTAATGAATAAGTTTAAGGAAAAAGTTAATAAAAAATTAGAACTATGGAGAAATTAAAACGGATACACATTGTATTTCTTATAAGAAAAGTTTTAAGTATCTACGGTCAGTTTTTAAGAGTTATGAAAAATTTGATAGAGATATTACACTGAATTAGTGGAGGCTGGTTAAAATGGAGAGTTACATCAAGTACTTTAAGTGACAAGAAGATAACATTAATTTTGAAAGATAAATATTATAAAGCAATAATTCAGTCCACTATGCTTTATGGATCTAAGTGTTGAACAATTAGTTATTTTTTATATACGATGTTCGTGGTAGAAACAAAGATGTTGATATAGATGAGCAATCACAAAAATAAAGATGATGTATGTAATGAGGTTATTAGAAACAATTAAAATTGTGAGTGACACCAATTAGTTTAAAACGGTTTGAATACATAGAAAAACAACTGAAGGAAGACCTTAAAAGTATTAGAAGGTATGAGAAATTAGGGTGTGAAATATTAAAAGAATAAGAGGAAGACTTCAAAAGTATTGGAAAGAAACAATAAATAATGATTTAACTTGTATTAAGTTAAATATTAGCACGATGCGTGATCAAGTTCTATAAAAACAAAGAAACCATGTAGCCGACCTCTTCTAGTATCGAAAAAACTTAGTTGGTATTGTTTATTTGTGTATATATAGAGAGAGAGGGAGTCTTAGCTCACAAACATCTATACCGTGACGGAGATTTAAATCATGTTGCATTTAATATACCATTATAATAAATGTAAATATAAAAGTAAAATAATTCATTTGGTTCAAATTTACATTATCGATCTCAAAGATCGAAGGATAGAGATATTTCTAAAAGGTAAACACCAACAACATTATGTATCTAAGACTCTCTCTCTCTCTCTCTCTCTCTCTCTATATATATATATATATATATATTAATTTATCGTGCATATTCTTAGTATTTAAGACCTCCAAGTTGCAAGCTTACCAGTTTCCTAGGGACAACTCTACGGTTGAAGTACGTTTGAGGGTTTGTAATTCAATTAAAGGTCCCTTGTGCGTGATGGATTATGTCAAACAATTTATATACTTTTCTTGCTTGCTGTTTAAAGTATACGCGTCTTGATATTTTAAAGAAAATACAAAAAGTGGAAACTTGGATGTGATTGTTCTCGTTACAAGTTTCCCTAAATTTATTTCATTAGTTTATGCGTCTTATCACATTAGATGAAATATAAGAGTAGAGGTTGAGTACAATCTCGAGACATGAAGATTTTATTAATGTATTTTGCATGTTGTTCATATTTAAGCCCATAATATGGGTGGGAGACAGAAAAAGGCCCTTAATTTTTTTTAAATGACTATAATTGGTGCTAATTGTATCAAACAAAAGATAGGAAACATGAGTAAGTCAAGAAGTGAAATGAATTTCATTTTTTTTCATTTTTTTTAAAAGAGGAAGTTGAAGCTTCACACACCCACACATGCACCCCTTGAAAGTCCAACTCTCCACCAACATCAACAGCGTGCGTTTGATCACGGTTTCCTTTTTTCTTTTCTTTGTTATGTGTTACAGGAACTGCTTACTAGTCTTTCCGTACCACAAATGTAGGCACAAAACAATGTAAATGGTTGGGTGTACAGGTATTCCAAGTCCAGTTTCAGTGAGCCATTTTCGCAAGTGGGTTTAATTTTTTTTTTGTTACAATGGGAGGTTTTGGGTTGACCTGTAAAACCCGACCTAGGGTGAAATTACACAACCTGAACAGGTTTTGGGTTCCAGTATGAATGAGGTACCGACCATTCCCCCGCCAAATACCCCGTACACACACTTATACATACATACATACATACATACATATATACATACATACATACATACATAAATGCATACATATACCTTGTTTTTGTCTCATACCTACTTCATTCCTCATTAAAAAAAGGAGATCCCAAAATAGATATACATGTCCCTAACTAAGTGGCAAACTGTTTTTTTTTTGCTGGATAGGATGAATTGCCTATTCGACTATCTGAGATGGAACGAATTATGTATAGTAGTGATTATAAGTTTTTCACTCGTTTCGTGAATTTCAGGTGTCCCAACTGTCTCACTTCATCTCAATAGTAGATTGATCTTAGACATTAGACATGTTCGGTTTCAAATCATCGGTTCTAAGTTACTTGGAACCCAAAATCCGCTTAGCTCTCAACGGTAGAAAATGTTCTACCATGGAACCAAGCCTCAACATGTCTTAAAATATATATATATATATATATATATATATATATATATATATATATATATATATATATATATTAACTGACGGTTTAGAACCGTCGGTTCCAATTTCTGAAAAGTATGAACCGTAACTGAACCGATGATACCGGGTCCGGTTATGATTCTTGAGCCGATTCAGGTTACCGATGATTTCAAATCCGGTTCAGTTCCGATTTAAATGGACGAGCCAATTTCGAACAGGTCAAGGTCATGTCTACCTGATCCGTTTCATTGCCATCCTTATATTCACATCTCAAGATCGAACACGTGCCAATCACACAAGGCAAGTGCAGGGTGAACCGTTTTTTTGGGTAGGAAAGTTTGATACCATGAATCTTCCACCAACTTGTATTAAACTAAAGTGAAACACTTAAATCCATGAACTCGTCGTACTTTATTTGAAAGGCAATGCTTGTATATGAAGCGAAAGATGAAGCACAAGCAAAAAGGAAAAAGTGTGCAATCTATGGAATTGATCAACCTTCAATTACCCAAAAAATTTCGAGAAAAACCCAGAATGTCAATCGAGGCAATCGCCCACATTCATCAATTAATTAAAGCCCACCTTAATTTATAAAATACCAAAGTCTCCAAGCTAATAGGTTGTGTATCGGTCATCAATGTAGGTACCTAGTTCCCAAGAAATCGAACTAAAACAAGTAAAGAATATTTATCATCTTTAAAGACACAAGTTAATATTAAAAATTAATTTTTGACAAATATTACAATATCACTTTCATATAAGAAAGAAACTCGAGCTAAACAAGGTCGGTTTAGAATTGATCGAATGGTTCCAATCAAAACCAAAGCGAACTAAAACCGGTGGAATCAAACTCAAATCAGGAACCATACGATTTGGTTCTGGTTTCACTTTTTATAAAACCAAAACCGATATTGACGGTTTTGCATGTTAGCTCAACCGGAGGGCGTTCTAACGCTACTGCTGCTGTTGGTTGGGAGTTCGAAGTTCAAAGGGTTATGTTTTATAAAAAAAAAACTCACGAATTCCAGTTGATTGAACGGTTGGGATTGCACCGCCCGCCATATCAATATTTTATTTGAATTGACTTTTGAGACGTTGGGGACACAGCACGGCCCATTTAACCTGCTGTTAAGCCTTCCCCCTCTCCATCCTCGTGTGGCACACTCGTCCTTGAATTCCTCCTCAGCCTACGTTTGGGGGGGGCACTGAAAGCACTAGCAGCTGCTTTCAGCTATCGCCACCTTTCAAAGGCCCCTCTTACTTGGAACATCCTTTCCTTCTTCAAACATGCTTTCGACCTTGGTGCTCAGGCGCCTCGCTTCGAGTGGGGCTCAATGCTCGGTCATATCGGCGCTCCTGGCTGGCCGTCTGATTGACGGGACAACGGTCGGTTGGCTGGTCCCTGAGCGGCGTTTCGTACAGACTCGGTTGAGCAGTACCATACCGGTAAAGGTAACGGATTTGAAGGAGGTGGAGGCATCTCCGGCAGCCGGCAATCCGGGCGACAGCGGAAAAGAGAAGGGAATGATAGCGAGCTATTGGGGGATTGCGCCGAAGAAGGTGCTGAAGGAGGATGGCACGGAGTGGAAGTGGAATTCCTTTAGGGTGATCATTCATAGCTCTATCGAACCTTTGAATTTTCTGCTTTGTGAATTGGTTCTTTATGACTTTTATCGATTCTATCGATTCCAATAGCAAAAAATGAGGGTGACATCTCCAAGTCCCGCACTGAACTTTTACTCGCCGTTACATTCTGGTGAAAACTCTACGATTATTTTTGCTTTAACTAGTTTTCGGTGAATGGCAGAAGAGTTTAAAGGAATTTACGTATTTTTCATGATTTTATTGTATTGTTTGTGTATATATTTCTGTTTTTTTTGAAGATTTATAGCTATCTTTCCTTGAGTTTCCTCATAAAAGTTCGAAACCATCACGAGACTTCCTGTCGAAAGAATCCGATGAATTATATGCATAAACAAAAAATAAGTCAATCAAAAGAACCGTGACTTTCTCCGAATCTTCACTCTTGATTGATATGAGCGTGTTATACATGTAACGGATTTTTCCAGCACTTTCATACAAGGAGATTCTTTTATACAAGTTCCTCATTCTTTTTCTTGACGCATAGAAAGTTCTGTATGAAATTAGAAGCAAAAACGTCACTGGAGGTGATTTCCTACAGCAAACTTTTGCCGTGTTTTAATAATTAGTTGCAGAAATCATGTCCAAAGTTTGGGAGTCCCTTCTTTTCCGATTAACGCATTGTTCTTCCCAAATTTATATATGAATATATGTATGTAGGAGAAGCTAATTAAACAACAATCTGTTTGTGGACATTCTTTATTTAGTTTTCTTATGTATATGTATTTAGTTCGTTGTTTATAATTGTAACTTGTGAGCATGCAAAGCAAACGGTAAGAAACTAACGAGGTCGGTGTGCCGATTGTGGTTGGTGATGGTGTCAGCCATGGGATACGTACTCAGCGAACCTGTCCGTCGACCTGCGCAAACACCACGTTCCCACCAATATGGTGGACAAGGCAGCCTACTGGACGGTGAAGGCCATGAGGGTCCCTGCCGATGCTTTCTTCCAAAGACGATACGGCTGCCGTGCCATGATGCTCGAGACGGTGGCCGCGGTCCCGGGCATGGTGGGAGGGCTGCTGCTGCACTGCAAGTCCCTCCGCCGCATCGAGCACAGCGGGGGCTGGATCCGCGCCCTCCTCGAGGAGGCCGAGAACGAGCGCATGCACCTCATGACCTTCATGGAGGTCGCCAAGCCGAGGATGTACGAGCGGGCACTCATCTACGCGGTGCAGGGAGTGTTCTTACATGCGTATCTCGTGCTCTATGTGCTCTCACCGAAGCTGGCACACCGGATAGTGGGGTACTTAGAGGAGGAGGCCGTCCATTCGTACACGGAGTTCTTGAAGGAGATCGAGAACGGTTCGATCAAGAACGTGCCGGCGCCAGCCATTGCTATGGACTACTGGCAGCTAGCACCCGGATCGACCCTGCGCGACGTCGTTCTTGCCGTCCGGGCCGACGAAGCTCACCACCGCGACGTAAACCACTTCGCCTCGGTAAGCTTTTCTCCGTAATTTACCAAACTATGAAGAGATGCAGTCATGCAATACTAATGATCAAGAGAACAATTCCAACGGATTTACTATAACCACAATTCCACGGCATTGCAGGACATACATTTCCAGGGAAGTAAATTGAAGGAGCACGCTGCACCTCTCGGATACCATTGACGATCAACTTTCAAAGCTAGAATGGAGGAAGCAATTAAGGAAAAGCACGGAAACAAAGCCTATATGAATATAATTAATGCATATGTTCCTTGAGATTTTACGTGTGGTATGATCAGTTAATTGTTGTATTCGTATATTGTGGTTATTGGTGGTTTGTAAGTTACAGGACTCCAAAGAACGCCGGTGTGACCAAGTTGATCTGATGGGTCGTTTGTATGTTACCGAGTATATAAAGTCAGGGCTATTATATTTTTGTTTTTGTTGCATGAGGTATCATTCTCTTGGTTGTATTTTTATGTACTGTTGTTATATCGAAAAGTTTTGGCTGTGGTCCTTGTTACGCCCCCCCTGGATTACTTGGAGAGAGAGAGAGAGAAGCTCTATCAGACGAGAAGGTACTTACAGACGTCTTGACACAAATCTGGAGCCATCTTGGGAGCTTCTAATCGATCAAATATGAGTGGAGTGGGAGGTGGTATTGTGTCCTTGTGCCACTTGGTGTCACTGTAACAATTATTAGAATCAGGACGGCTATGTTCGTCGCTTATCCTTGCTATTCTAGCGCTAAAATTTATAGTGACAGAGTAACATAGATTGTCAATGGAAATTTCCATCACCCAACTGTGGCACTATTTAGTTGCAGAACGTTACTGGTGCAAGTTGGTGGCATTCCCTCGAAATCCCATCACTATTTCCTCGTAAAGCTTCATCCATAGGAGTTGGACCTCAAAAAAAGGGATGGAAAAGAAAACAATCAATGCCAGAAACAAGGCAAATTAGCACCAGGGACATGGAGAGCTGTCTGACTATATGGAGGGCATGCGACTTCTATGCGAACCCTTTCGAGAGGAATGCCTTGATCATCAAACAGATCATAATGCATAAAAATTTACCTCTTTCAAGAATAAAAGAAACTCATGTTGATGATGACCATTTCAATCCCTCGACAACTTAAGATGTCAATTCATTTGACATAATTGTAATAGTACAGGCAATAATATCATCTATAAAGCAACGAAAGTAATTCACAGTCAATAAATTGATGAGTAAATATACGCCCTTAAGCCCTTTTTTCCTTAGTAAACACGGTGCAAGCCAAGAAATTAACACCAAATTCATGTCTAACACTCGTGTCCTTTTTGCATTGATCCTGTCTAATACAAGTTTGTGTGCTTCATCATCTACATGACATTCATCAGTTTGTCTAAGTATATTTATGACCAGCTTAAAGTCGAGAAATGGAAAAATTGAAAGAAACACTAGATCTCTTTCCTTCATCATCTACACGGCAGAGACCAACTCAAACTCTTCTCTGTTCATCCCTCTTATATTGCAGCACCACGTTCTGTATGAAACTCGGGATCTCATCCCAGTATTCCGTCACTGTGGATAACTCAAGGCTTCATTCCGCTAGCAGATGTGCGCATCTGTAGCTCTCCCCTTTTAGTGTGGTTGAATCTTATGGTCCAATCACGTCGCAAATTGATGCTCTTCACCATCTCTCACTCCTCTCCTCAAGCACTTCATCCCCGACACTAAGTAAAACAAAAGGAAATACAAGAATTCGTTTGGTCATTTGAAACAAACGCAAAGCATCAAAACCCAAAAGTCCACAGTCATTTTGCAAAAGAAAGGCAAGCATGAAGCTCTAAGAACTACCCAATAACCTATTTTTTCTTCTTTTGTTTCTTTACTGTGCTGCTTCTCTTCCTTAATCTGCTACCTCTATCTTACGATTTTTCACTTCTTTTGGTTTTGGCGAGTAGTAGCATTCCTTGGAGGTGGTGTTGTAGTGGGCATAAATGAGGGCCTAGATCAAGACCAGTGAGTGGTGTCACGAAAGCGAAGCCAGTTGAAGGAGAGAGAATGAAGGGCAAACACTCGGTCAAACGAGCGCTAAGACGAGGAGTGACATAGGCCAATTTTTTTAACTAAAATAAGCTCGTGGAACTGTAGTTCCATGGCCCATCTTGCTTTTGTGTTCCCCGTTTGATTGGCGATGTGTCTTGATACGGTCCGACCCTGATGGTACCGTCAATCAAACTTGGGGTCTATTTTGTTGAGGGTTTTGAGGAAGGGCCTTTTGAGTACTGAGTTGAGAGAGGAGAACTCAGACGTATAGCACATTTTGGGTCCTCCCCTTGCAATCAAGGCTTCTTGCTGCTCGTACCAATAAGAAAGAATCCTTTTGCGAAGACGGCCTTTTGTCTATCACTCTAGGTGGATAAGAATGCAGACTTTACTGTTTTAGGTGTTTTATGATATCAATACTCGTGTCATGTCATGTCAAAGACAGGTCAAAGCCCATGCTTTTCTCGTGTCACTCATGTCTATGTCAGGTTTTTGTGTCGTGTCATGTGTTGGAAGCCCTATATCTAGTGAAAGCACCCATGTATCTCCAACGGTTTGTTTTGATTGCTATTTGAACACTAAACGATCTCGTCTTTCATGAAAGACAACAATTCCTTTCCACTGGGTGGAGAAATAATTGACAATACGCAGTTTGCATGCGTTCAATCCATCTACCTACAGTATTTCCTTGTCACGCAGTCCAGATCACAGAAATGAAGTGTGCTTGAACTTCTATGGCAATGAAAGAGTATTTGTTCGAGAGATTGGACACCACCACCACGAGTAATAGCTCCCCACCATGCCCAACTCCTTTGTCTCGAAGCCTGTTGTAGTCCGAGGGGCATGCGAACACAAATACCACATGAAACTACCCACCTTTGAGGGAATAGGGAGTTGCCGAAGTCGTTGCAGCCATGCTCTTGATTTCTTGAATTCCTTTCAGGAATAATATCTATGTTGTCCCCCTTCTTTTCGTTTATCCACGCAATTCTATAGGCTCCTCTGGTTGAAAATTCACCCCTTCGATTATGGAAGAAAAAGAATGAGTTCTCTTGCACTCTCCCGGCTAGGCAAAAATTCAATATGCAGTTGACAGGCTTCATATTCTGTTCTTCGTGAAAGAGATGCCTGATAAGTTATATTTCCAACTACCATTGTGCTGAATTAGTTGACAGACTTGGTGAAAGTCAGAATTCTCACTCGCTAGACTCAAAACTCACTTGGGGATTGATGAAATATTAATTCTTGAGCCCCCACCAACTCCCCATATCATTTCAGCTTCATCTCCTCCCTCTGATTAGACTTTGCCAAGTTGTAGGATGGATTTGTGTTTTTCTTCGCCGTTTTAGTTATTTTATTGCTTTCCTAATTCTAATTGAATTCTTCTAAACGATCAAATAAAATTTCATCTTCAATTTCGAAATCCATTCAGAATGTCGAAACTCATTCTTGAAGGCGTTTACTTCTGTGTCAAGTGTCTTTCCAGCACCCCCTTTTATGTTACTGAAGTGTTTTGGGGACAATAAGTGGTTTAATCAAGATTAGGTTCAGGCGTCGTTTGAACAAGTCACTCCCCAGACCCTTGCTACCACTAAAGTGACTAAGCTAACGTTGCCATCGTTGAGCCAATTCTTGAGGCTTGTGGGCGTTGTCGTAGAAGCCTTCATGGAGGAAGGCGTCACTCGTGACCCGATCCCAGTATTCATTTGTTCGGTACCTCTCTAGGGGCAGGAATTGCCATTTTCTTCTACGGAACTCGGGTTAAAGAGGATCAATTTGGAGCTTACCATTCTCCATCAATAGCACCGGGTTTTTTTTTTCTTTTGTTACAATGGGAGGCCAAAGCCTAACACACATGCACCTCCCTGAGAGTTGAACTCGTCACCCACGAGTCGGCATCAGAAGCTCCACTGGCGGGTGCAGCACTGCTGAGTTTTTCTGTTCAACCAATGATTAGTTAGGAGTTTAGGTAGGGATGACACTATTGACCTGACCCATGACCCAATCTGATATGAGACAGGGAATACCCGATCCGACTAGATTTGGGTTTGAATATGGGGATAAGGTGCCCCAGCTCATAATCTGATCCAATACCAATACACACATACCCCCCCCCCCCCCCCCACACACACACACATATATATATGCTAAAGTATACAAATACCTGTTAGAAAAGAGAACCCGGTCGGGGTCGGATATAGGTACACCCATCCCTGACCCGCCCTATTGCCATCCTTAAGTCTAGGTTTTTAATTTTTGTGTGCTTATTGACAAAGCCTTCGGAATGGGTCAGACAAATCGAGGATCGAGATAGTCATTTAAGGAAATATTGAGGGCGTCAAAAGACGGAGAAAATGCGCGAGGGATTTTGGAAAAGAACGGGTTAAGAGCATGATGCGCGGGCGAACAGAACCCCCCGCCCCCGGCTCGCCACCATTTTCTCGATTTGAATTCTCTTTCTCTCTCTCTGAATTGAAAATCATTCAGAGTTTTCATCTGTTTCTCTCTTCATTCCAATCGCCCGCATTCCTTGCCTGCAGAACTGGACCATGGTGAGAATCTTATGTGCTTCAATATCTATAAGTGCATTTCTTTGTACTTCTCTGCCATGAATTGCTTCATTATCAATATTGCATCCTTTATTTTTTTTTGAATGCTGAATTTTCCGTTTTCTAAGATCCATATTGTTTGCTTTTATTTTCCAGCCTTTCCTCCGTCTCATACATCTTCCAAAACGTGCATTACACCATACTTTCTTATCATGACCTCTGTCAAAGCATCAAACTAATTTTCTACTTATCGTCCTCGTGAATTTTCATTAGCCTTCTTCTGCAACCAATGTTTGTAGGTTCTCTTTGAGAAAAATTGTTTGTTTAGAAAACTTGAATATTTCATGTGTATCAATACCAAGATCCTTTTGTGGCATGTCAGACTTGAATATTTCTATCGATCTCGTTCTTGTCCTTTTTTTGGCTCCATGCATGTAAATATTAGGCATTTCAACTTGTCTCCCTTTTGCACCGACCTCTTTCCGAAAGAATTCCATTGGTTGTGTGATAATGACACTTTTGTTGATTCCAACTTCAACCTTGCAGCGGTGTACCCATTGAATAACTTGTTCAAAAACTACGTCAGTGCAGTTTAATTTTCTACCACACAAGCTGGGTTAAGGCAGATCCGTACTAGATGTAGTCCCTCGCAAACTCATAATTTTTCTTCAAGGCAGGAGAACCCTGGCTCCCTATGCGTCAATGGGAAAACAACCATGCACGTTTTTGTATGAAATTTAATTGAAAGAATTTAATGAACAACCCATTTCCGGCAACAAGGTCTCACCATTTTGTTTGACATATTTGATTTAATTGTTTAGAGGAAATGTGCATTTGAATCATCACAAGCTCATAGATCTACAGAGTTGATTGTATACTTTCGGATTTCAAAAGTCGTTTAGTGCTTCCTATATGAGTTGTTTTGTTCATTTGAGTCATCACATGCTCATAGATATATGGTGATGATTCTATACTCTCGATTTTCCACGTCATAAAATGTTCCCTATATTGATTTGATTGTAATGTATGAGTAGATGATGATGTGATTGTGGTTGCAGGCAAACTCGGCATCTGGCATGGCTATCCACGATGAGTGCAAACTCAAGTTCTTGGAGTTAAAGGCCAAGAGGATATACCGTTTCATTGTTTTCAAGATCAACGAGCAGATTCAACAAGTGGTTGTGGACAAGGTAGGGGAACCCACCGATACCTATGACGACTTCATTGCCTTAATGCCAGCCAATGAGTGCCGCTATGCCGTCTTCGACTTCGATTTTGTCACCGAGGAGAATTGCCAGAAAAGCAAGATCTTCTTCATCGCCTGGTGTGCTTTCTTTCCGTTCTCTTCGCTCATTTACTTTCATGGAAGCAACATGATAAATATGTTAGATGTGAGAATAATTCACCAAAACCAGAAACCGTGGTATCGCAAAGGACGCCTCAAACCGGCACACATGCACTCGAACCTCTTTGAACGTAATTTTACTAACAAAAGAGTGGAAAAGATATTTACCACTCTTAATGAATGAAAATCAACAGCTCCGCATAAATTTTCCATATGTTGACCTCTTTCTTTTGGGCGGGAGGGGGGGCGCTACAAAGGGTGGACGACAGTGGCGGATCCACTTGAGGGTTAGGTGAGGCATGCGTCTTACCTTAAATTTGAAAAATTCTTATCCGTCATTACATGCTCACCCTAAATATAAGTGTCTTTGTCTTAAGAAAATTCCTGAGTCCATCATTGCATCTGGAAAAAAAAAAGTGCTTTATGGATGTAAAATATTATGCCTCACCCCAAAATACCAAGTGTTCCTCGCTTCATAAAAACTCGCCCCAAAAAAGTTTCTAGGTCTGCCATTGGTGGCCAAAGCGTACATATCATATGGATGCACCCTCGAGGAATCAAACTCCACATTTCAGCATCAGAATCGAGATTGCTATCAATTGATATAATGACTTTTTATTGTTGATGACGAAAACATTCTATTATAGTGTATGCTTCTTTTTTAACACCAACATCCCTTATTATGCTTTACATATCATTCTTAATATGCATTTCATTTGCTTGTAAGGATGGTTTGTTCCAAGGGTGGCTTGTAGGAAAGGCCGCTAAAGCAACGGCCTTAGGCCCCGAATTTTAAGATCACTATAGTATCAATGTTATAGGCCCTAAAAATTTTAGTATCCTATAATTTTAGGCTCCAAATTTGAAGAACATATTTAGACATCCACTTTGTGTTGAGCCACTCCTTTATCCTTTTTAAGTTTAGTTGATAAACTTTCTTTTTCCTTTGATTTGGAAGGTCACCCGACACATCTAAAGTGAGGAGTAAAATGTTGTATGCAAGCTCCAAAGACAGGTTCAAGAGAGAGTTGGATGGCATCCAAGTTGAGCTGCAGGCAACTGAACCCAGCGAGATGGGGATCGATATCATACGGAGCCGTGCCTTATAGAGAACCAAAATCATCAACAAAGTTCCTCCCCTCCCAAAGAGCTTTATTGCTCACTGCTAGTTTCAAGCTTCAGTAAATTAGATGCTACCAAGAAACTGTATGATGAACGTTATTTCATGTTTCATTTTCAATTATTTTCAAGCTTTGTCTAATTTTACAAACGTCATTGGAAATTGCTTTATGACCTTTCTGTTTTATCGAACACCATGAGAGTTTTACTGTTCTACTTAAATGTACTCCAAATTTCATGACACTTCGTATGCTTCCTAATTATAAAAAGAAATACATGAATCTCATGGTCCCTGAAATTAGACTCCAGTTGTTTTCTGTTAATGTCAAGTTATTTCTGATAACAGTTTTTCAAGTGCCTAAATATTTACATAAATTAGGCAAATATCAAATATGATACTAGATACCTCTATGATTTGTCTTGTTTACTGTATATTTGATGCTTCTAAGCTTTTGCACTCACTTCGATGGACAATAAACTATGCAGGGTTATCATACTTAGCTCTTTTTTTGTTAAATCTTTAAATTCGACTAAAAATCCAATCTTGTAGCCATCTACTAGGTTAAACTAGCAAAGTTGGAGCCAGAAAATCTTGGAAGGATGACTAGCTTCCATCATTTGCATACAACTACAACAACTAAGCCTTTTTCCATACTAGATGGGGTCGCCTACATAGATTCTTTGTTTTCACAAAGCTCTATCATGTGTCATGCCAATAAAAACTAGATTATTTTTTATAGTTTCTTTCCAACACTTTTATGATCGTCCTAAGTTATATCATTTGCATAATTTGTACAATTGATAGTAACACAACTGCTTGGGAAATCTAGGTTTTGTCCATCAAAAAAACAAATCATGCGTCTAGATTTGGTATGAAGATGGCACCCTTCGCACTCGATCGTTCAAATTCTGCAATACTAGAACATGTAACTTCTAAATTGTGGAACACTGAATGCTTGGTATGAAGTCCAAATAAATGTATCACCCCAAAAAAAGTCAGAATAAATCCATGATCATTCTTCAGATCGAGAATTCTCGCGGTCATATATTCATGAGAATTTATCCAAAGACACCCTAATGAATATACTTGATGCTTAAACAAAGTCCAATACATGCTTGAAATTATGGTTGCAGACCCAACCAAAGCAACGCCTATATGGGGGTGAGGGAGATGCAGGGGCTTGCGGTATGGTACGGCTTCTGGGGATCACAATAGTAACTACTAAAATAGCGACATCGGAAAAGCAAGCGTCTTACCAGAGCTTCAAAATCCTCTAGATTAAAAGATTGTGCTAAAAGTACATATTAGAAACATACACAAGGAGATATGCCAACCACATGAATGATCAATACCTACTTAGCAAAATGAAATCATCATCTTCAAGAACCTGAACAGCTCTGTCACCAACAAAGTTCTCTCTACCGAGATCCCGTACTATATCAACAAATTCTAACCTTTTGGGTAAAGGAAGAGGCACGTAAGGCAACCTGAAAACAGGCCTGATCACACCCAGCTGTGCAAGAGCTGTATTCAGAGCAATGGGGTTTGGCTCGCAAAACAGCCAGTTCATCAATGGTAAGAGCTTATTCTTCAGAGTTTCGTTCTTACCCTCTAACATAAGTTCGCGCATCAAGCCGGGCACCAAATTGCTGGTAACTGATATAACTCCAGTTGCACCAAATCCCCAACGAGCATCATGACACTCGTCATCATTTCCGCTCCAAACAACCACACCCTTGTCCGTGTACTGCTTAATGCGATTGTTGCCGACGCACTCTTTGACTCCTGCCATATTCTCCAACCTTGCAAGGGTGGTAATGACATCAGGAGGAATATCTTGTCCAGTTCTTGAAGGTACATTGTAAATAATGGCCGGCCCCATGGAAAGAACACTCTCAAAGTGGGCAAGCAAGCCCTGGACAGATGTCTTTCCATAATAAGGGTTGATATGAAGAGCTGCATGCATTCCCACAGCAAAACCTTGTTCGGTCGCATGAATCGCTTCCCTAGTAGAGTTACTTCCAGTATTTCCAATTACTTTGATTGATCCCCCAAAACAATTTACAGTATGACCGATCAGCATGATGTGTTCATCCCAACTCATAAGCTGGCCCTCACCTGTTGTGCCCCCAACTATAACGCCTTCCGCACCATTTGCTATCTGCATGTGCATTAATGAGTCAAAAGCTTCCAAGTCGAATCTCCCATCCGGCAAATAGGGTGTCTTGATGGCTGTGATCAATCTTGGCTTCACTATATCATCCACACAAGTTCTGCAAGTTCCAAATTTCTAACATCAGAAGCAGAACCCAAAATTATGAATAGTTTGGTATGCTTACTAAAGGGTTCAACTTCCTAGACAGGATTGCCAAGAAAGTAGTGCAAACTTCACCTTACGACCAGATAAAAAGCAAGCGAAAGAAAGAAAATAACACGGAAAGGAACATGATATTGATGTGATGCATACCTTTTCTTCTCCAATGATCAAGCAGGTAACACCTTGATTTATTATATTTTCATAAAGATTTTACATCTTTTCCTACTTCAAAGCAACTTTTCATGATGGTAAACTGGAAATGGTTCTTTGCATATAAAATACGTTTTGAACCATTTATAGTTATTTTTATAGCTAAAATGTTGAAATATAATAAACAAACCCTCTCTTTACTAAATAAGAGTGAAAAGTCAATTTGAAAGATCCAAACAACAAAAAACTTGACCAGTGAAAAAGAAATAGCACTACTGAGTAACAGTGAATAGATAATTTTAGGCCTTCTTATGGTTGGATGTTCACGTGCACGCACACTCAATGCATATTATGACTCTAGGACATGGTGCAGCTAAAACTCATGTACGTGTTCCGGGTTTGACTAATCTTACATGACATGTGCATTAAATGATCAACTTATCAGGAAACAGATTTCAAAGTCAGCGAGTGAATGTAGAAAGATGATTTTATTATCAGCAAAAATTCCATATATTATATCCGGTTAAATTTTAATTGTCTCCAAACAACTTGCGTACAAACTGATCATCTAATACATAATTTGATCATATCTTCATATTAGATATGTAAGATAGTTAACACCCTCTCCAACCCCCCAACACACATGTTGAGAGATCAGATTTGTGTCTTGATAGTAGACTCATACCAGTTCATTTTTTACTCTATGTTGATCTGGTGTTAAACTGTACTTAGTATGGGTATTTTTGTCTTCTAAGTTAGATTACCTATAAATATCAATTAATAGGGTAGGACTGCAATCCCCAGGGCTTACAGGGTACAGATCCCGAGAAAGCATGTCGACAGACATGAGACGAATGCTAGATTGTAAGTATATTTCAATTTCTACTCAATAAAATCTCTAATTTTATCACGGTATCAGAGCCTACAAGGCTGTGAAAGCCTATGATATCCACACTATGTTGCTTGAAGACAATGCAGACGTCTTTGGAAGAACTTTTGGAAGTTGACCTAACAAAACATTCTATTGGCGCCGTTGAGGACTGCAGCATTACCTTAAGTAGCTTGGTTAATTTTGGCATCCTTGAGGCTGTCCAAAGATCTTATGACAAACCTTGGGTGTTGAGGCAGTCTTATGAAAGAAATGTGTGTGTACCTGATCTTTGTGTTACGCAGATGTCTATCAACTGTTGCAGAACCAGTATTTTTCTTTTAAATTTCTCTGCAGTGTTTCTCTCAAGTCGGTAACTCAAAGAAGCAACAGATCGTGAGATTATGTTCAGATTTGTGGAAGAAGTTAGCGACTTTGGTGATCATCGCTGGATATATCAGTTCTTTTTAGTTTGTTTCTCTTTGAAAAGTCTTTCTGCAGGTAAATTTGCGTGTGGGTCATTTTATCGAGTGTAGTTCATTGAAATGGTGAGACTTCCATATGGCAGATAAAGGGAAATCTCTTGAAATTCCCTCTTCTACATCAGATCTTCATCGGGGTGAGAAAATTGGCACCTTTCAAATTACTACGATCAAACTTAATGGTTGTAATTATCTTGAATGATCACGATCAATAAAATTGATTGTATTAGCAAGGGAGAGATGGTTATACTTAACTGGCCAACTTCTCTGTCCTGGTAAAATTGATCCATCATGCCCTCGGTGGAGGAAGGAAGATGCACTAATTTCTTCTTAGCTTTTACGGTCAATGATAACTACAATCAGCCGCTTCTTTATGTACTTAGAATCAACAACAACTAAACCTTTTCCCATACTAGACGGGGTCGGTTACATGGATTCTTTGTTTCCACAAATCCCTATCGTGTGCCATGTTAGCAGTTAACTCACAATAAGCTAGATCATTCTTTATTGTTTCTTTCTAACACTTTTGTAGTAGTCCTCTACCTCTTTTAATACTTTCCAAATTTAGTTTTTCATATCTTCTTATAGGTTCTTCTTTTGATTCTTTCTATATGTCCAAACCATCTTAAATGATATTCTCTCATTTTATCCTCTATTGACGCCACTCCTAATTTGTTTCTAATAACCTCATTATGTATACAGTCTTTTCTTGTATGACCACTCATCCATCTCAACATCTTTATTTCTATCACAGACATCTTTTGTACATGCTGATGATTAACTAACAACTAACTGCCCAACACTAAGAACCATAAAACATGACAAGCCTAATTGTTGCTCTATAATATTTGCCTTTTAACTTTAATGGTATCTTCTTATCACAAAGAATACCTGATGCTCCTCTCCATTTTAACCAACCAGCATTAATTCTATGCGTAACATCTCCATCAATTCTTCCATCACTATGAAAAATTGACCCTAGGTATTTAAAACTTTCATTTTGGGGGATGCAATGTGTGTTAATTTTAATTTCTATGTCCTTTGAAATAACCAAATGGTTAAATTTACATTCCATATATTTTGTCTTTGTTCTACTAAGTCGAAAGCCTTTTCTTTCTAATGTTTCTCTCCATAGTTTCAATTTTCTATGAACTTTTTCCTTAGACTCTCCTCCACTAATACAATGTCATGTGCAAATAACATACACCAAGGTACTTATGTTTTATTAACTCATCAATCACCTTTATAAATAAGTATGGACTTAAAGTTGATCCTTGATGTAACCCAATATTAACTTCAAAGAAGTTTGTCATTCCTTCATGAGTCCGCACACATGTTTTTGCACCATCGTACATGTCTCTTATAAGGTTAATGTATGTCAATGGGATACCTCTTTTTTTCAAGATTGTCCAAAAAACCTCCCTCGGTACCCTATCATAAGCTTTTTCTAGATCAATAAATATCATGTGAAGGTCTTTCTTTCTTACTCTAAAATGTTCCATAAGACATCTCAAAAGGTGAATCGCTTCAACAGTAGATCTACCTGGCATGAATCCAAATTGGTTCTCTGTTGTACTTGATACTTTTCTTAACCTACATTCGATAATTCTTTCCCACAATTTCATAGTATGGCTCATTAACTTGATACCTCAATAATTCACATAATTCTGAATGTCTCCCTTGTTCTTATATATGGGTATAAGTGTACTCGCTCTCCATTCCTCGGGCATCTTTTGGTTTCTCCATATTTCATTAAATAGTCTTGTGAGCCAAGTGATTCCTATTTCTCCTAGTATTTTCCAAACTTCTATAGGAATATTGTTTGGTCCTACCGATTTACCATCCTTTATATGTTTAAGAGCCCCTTTGACTTCATTCTTTTGAATACGTCGGTAGAAATTATGGTTTATATACTTTTCTGATTTGGCTAACTCTCTTAAGCTAATACTAACATCTTTATTTTCATTAAAAAGCTTATAAAAATAGTTTTTCCATCTATTTCTTCTATCATCATTTGCCACTAGAATTTTTTCATCCTCGTCCTAGATGCATCTAACATAATTAAGATCTTTAGTTTTCTTATCTCTAGCCCTAGCTATCCTAAAAATATCTCTTTCACCCTCTTTTGAGTCGAGTTTTTTATATAAATCCTTCCAAATTTTAGTTTTTCCTTCACTCACGAAGAATTTTAATCGATGAATTAAAATGAGTCAGAAGAAATTTATGAACTGGAAAAATAGTTGAGACTTCAGCTTTTGATTTCATTAAGTAGACTACTAAAAGGCAAGTACAATCATCAATGAAAGATATAAAATATTGATGTGTAGAGATAGAGGGAACATGATTAGGAACCCCAACATCAGTATGAACAAGTTTAAATGGTTTAGATTTTCGAGACTCGCTAAGAAAGTAAAGAGCTCTATGATGCTTATGGATATATATAATTAAATATAAGATAGATGGCTCACTTGAGAGGCATAAAGTGAGATTTGTTGCTAAACGATACAGTCAATCTTATGGCATAGATTACAATGAGACATTTTCTCTTTTTGCGAAATTGACCTCTATTCGGGTGATTCTTAATATAGTTGCATCAAGAAACTGGGATCTATGGCAACTTGATGTTAAAAATGCTTTCTTGCATGGAGATTTAGAGGATGAGAGGTGTACATGGAGATTCCCCTGTGGATTTGGTCGCTACAAGTGGAGAGAAACAAAGTTGTAGATTGAGGAAGGCTTTATATGGGTTAAAATGGCAGTCTCCTCGAGCATGAGTTTTGGAAGATTTACAAAAGCAATGGTGTGCCTAGGCTACAAGCAAAGTCAAGGAGATCATACACTTTTCTTCAAACATTCAAAGTGGAGGAAAAGTGATTTAATACTTCTTGTTTATGTTGATGATATTATTATCACTTGAGAGATGATCCTATTGAGAGACAATTGCTTTCAAGGAAAAATTATCCGGGCAGAGTTTGAGATGAAGACTTGGGAAACTTAAGTACTTCTTGGGGATTGAAGTGGGCCTACCTAAAAACAAGGCATTTTCATTTCTCAAAGGAAGTATGTGCTTGATCTTTTGAAGCGAAACAGTGGCAAATCCCTGGATGTAAACCAACATGGTGTTCCCAGGTGAGCAAAAATCATAGAAATCTAGCACTTGAAGAGGAGAGTGCCAAGGTGCTGACAAGGTCCAATATCGTGAGACTAGTGGGGAAGTTGATTTATTTAGCACACACTAGACCCGATTTAGCTTATGCAAAATGTTGTCATTGTGAGCAGCTCATGCATGATCCGAGTGTAGAGACACTTGCGAGGCATGTCAGATCGTGTTCTCGCAAGCAGATCTCAAAGCCACTCAGGAGTGGGACTCTGCATTCAAAAGAGGTGGAAACTTGACTCATGGAGGCTTATACCGATGCAGTATTATGCGAGGCAGTTCAGTGAGTGATGATGTGGTCCACGTCAGGTTATTGCACTTTCTTGTGTGGGAACCTTGTTTCTTGAGAAGTAAGTACAAAATGTAGTGGCTAGATCAAGTACTCGAGGCCGAATTTAGAGCCATGGCACAAGGAATTTGTGAGCTATTATGCGGATGAAAATTGTGCTTCGATGACTTGAAGATAAGGTATGAGGACCTATGAAGTTGTTTTGTGACAATAAAATCGGCTATCGTATTGCTCATAATCCCGTTCAAACATGACACGACAAAACACATTGAGATGTGACCGACACTTCATTAAGGAAAAGCTGGATAGTGGATTAATAACAACAGACCTTACATCCCATCCGGGTTCTCACATCCCACGGCACCAATCCAGCGGTGATGTGTTAACAAAGGGCTTGCCAATGAATGATTTAGACCAACTTGACACTTGCAAAAGCTGGGAATGATAGATATACATTCACCCAACACTTGAGGGAGAGTGTTTAGAGATCAGATTCGGGTCCTCATAGTGGACTCATACCAGTTCAGTTTTTACTCTATGCTAATCTGGTGTTAAATTGTACTTAGAATGGGTATTTTTATCTTTTAAGTTAGATTAACCCATAAATATCAATTAGGGCTTGTAATAGGATAGGATTGTAGCCGCCAGGGATTTCAAGGTGCAGATCCCGAGAAAGCATGTAGGTATAACTGAGACGTCAGCTAGATTGTAAGTATATTTCAATTTCTACTCAATAAAATCTCTTATTTTTTCAACACACATGAGAGAGAGATGCTTTAAATTTCGACAACAAAATGATAAGGATGTAGAAGAAGAATCAACAATTCTTATCACTCCGTGCCACATGTGCACATAAAGCAACAACGCTGACCAGAATAACAGATCTTACAAACTAAGGATACTTGGTGTAAAACATAACTATAACTATTAAAACATAAAGTGAAAATATCTCCTAGAAGAACAATAGCTGAAATGACCGGCAAAAGTCAGTCGAACCTGTTTTTCACTTCAAAACTCCGCATTGGGAGGTGCAAATCATTAACCATGGCAGCCTTCGGAAATCTCCATCTTTTACTTAATCTGAAAATGTGCAACCAGTTAGTAATGACTGGATGGTCGTGTGTGTTGTGTCGATGCACAGGTGTGTGTTTGTGGTAGCAAATGATGGTATTTCAGATACACGCACAACAAAGACCAAACAAATACAGAAGTGCACAAGAAGCATTGCAGCAGCAAAAGAAAATCTCTCATTTCTACAAGAAGAAAGTTGCTCGATGAAACGATTTCAAATAATACTCAGGACATGGATTCTTAGGCAACATTCTATCATGTTCATATGAACGGTTAAAAGGTTACAAGCAGATCAATATAGCAAACAACAAAGTATAGTGAATCATTATACATGGATGAGTTATGATCGAAGTCCCAAAGAGTTCCTTTAGTGATGCCTATCATAGCTGCTTTCATTCACGTTTTTGGGTGTCTGTGTTGGTGTAATTGTTTAATATACCTGGTGAGTACTAAATAAAGAGACATCCTGTTTGAATAACGGCATTACTGACCTAAACAAACAAACGTTGCATGATGAAGAGTTAGACTTATTATGCGAGTATTTGATCGCTGAAAGTTTAAGTATGACTAAAGTTTGAAGGTATAAATATGCTAAATATATTTCATGAAAAAATGATGAATAAAGCTTCCACATGGTGTTCTTTTTTATGTTTTAAAAGCCAGCTATATATATCTCTCTCTCTCTCTCGCACACACACACAGAGAAATACCAGCAATACTCGAGATACGTCATGCCCGTTCCCACCTGATGCGGGTGTCTAAGTAGAAACAGATACTATGTAAACTACAAGTGAAGTCCTAACAGTGAGGCAACAAAACACGTCGGAGAATGACACAACACGAACTCACCGAACACTTGAAGAATACATGGTAGTGGACCCTGCAACTTTTGCTGGAAATTCAAAGGTAGAACCATAAGATGCAGCAGCATGAAAAGTGCGTAAGTGTAGGTCTCCATTGTACGCTTGAACCGTGGGAGCAATGGGGCAAATATTGGACATCATGATTTCACAGAAGAACTGACTCGTGCAAAGCAAACAGCACACTGTAGATGGAAGAGATAGGGTCAGCAACAGAGTTCTAATTTCTAAAGATAAACGATCCCCTTAAATGCTGATACCTGAAACCAGGAATAAATCAACACAATCCGTACTAGATTACCCACCATTTTATCAATCTTAGAAGAATCTCGATCCATTTCACCATCTTGATAATTGACAATTTAAAGTAGATCAAGCAAGAAAGCACAATGGAGAACTAATCAATCAGGCAACCATAGAATTTAATCACTACACAGCGTTTGGAAGTTGAGGTTCAGAAGAAAAGAAGCAAAATAGCTTATGGTATAACAAGGTACATTCCAAGAAAATGCAACAATATTTCATATAACACCATCCTGTCATTCAATCAGAAACAGATAAATGTAACAGCAAAAACTACAAGTAAGCAGCAACAGAAGCGCCCCAAAGGAAAAGCGGGGGGCAAGGAGTGCAAAGGAATGTAAGAGCCTCTGCCTTGGATGCCTCTAAGATTGAAAGATTCAGCAAGTAATAAGAAAACATCAAAACCAACACAAAGGGAAAAAACCTTGCAAACAACCAGCACCAAAAGGACGCAAATACAGGAAGGAGAAAGAAACTGAGGAAATCATCACAGAGAGAGAGAGGGAGCGGGAGGGAAGAAGAGAGACCTTAAGAAAGGAACAAGAGCGAAGGATGAAGGCGTCGATGGATGCAGAAATTGCGAAGCGGGGCAGCTGTGGAGCGTCAAAACGAGGGGCCAAACACCATCTTGGGCACTGTGTTCATCAGTGATCCATCAACAGCTGCGGTTTTCTGAGCGCTTGCAGGCAAAGGATGGGGCGCCTTCACTACCAGAGTAGGGTTGTCGTGTCTGTAGAATGAAGGGGGTCTGAACTGTTCGGGTCGGTTAGAACGCTGACCTAAATCCAAACCTGAGTCACTCTAAACTTGTTGGTAAGAGATGTGAATATGGACCCGGCCTTAAGGTAGCCTTTCCAAAATGGCCCAAACAGAACCAGGTCGATTGTTGCTGGATATATTTTGTTTAGAAGAACTTAATTTCGTTTAGGTTTTTCTATTTACTTTCTTGTTTTAATAACAATTTTCACTCGCTCACCACTTTTGGCATCTTAGAAATGCTATCGTTAGTGTGTCATTCATTGATACTAAGTGTTGCAGCCTTTCTTAACAGCACATAATAGAAATCTAAAAGGAAAGGTCAAGATGACAAGATCTCAAACAAAAGTAAAAATATGATCTAATAGTTAAAAAACAAGAATTTCACAATGAAATGACTGATCTGAAAATTTTGTATGTTTTAGTGTGTCATGACCCACAAATCACAATGTTTTACATTTAGATTTGTACATGTTAATTCACTAGCAATAAGATTCAAACTACCAAACAAAGTTAACAAATTAAAGAGAGACAATCATCTTAATCACTAACTATCAAAAGAAAATAATATTAATGGTTTTGGCAAAGCATTACCCACACAACATGTTGTCGGCCTGTCGTGAAAATTGCAGTCGGAGGTGAAAAAGCCGTAAGATGCTGCCTTGCATAAATCTCCTCAAACGTTTTTAGATTGTAAACCCTAACAGTTTTTAGATTTGGATTTTAGATATTTTGTTGGATCATTTTTTATTTGTAAAGACCTGATAAAGTTTTTAAAATTTACAGTTTAATCGCTTAAATTCAAGTATTTTCATTCCGTCAAAATTTCAGGTGACCAACGGGCCAGTCCGACCTGGACCTTGTTGGCCTCCAGAGTCAGATTGGCCAGGTTATTTGGCCCGGCTTCAAATATGGGTAAGGATTCTCTGGTTCTGCCCTGCATTTTTCTATGATCGGGCCAAGCCGAGCTGGCTCCCTGGGCCCAGCCCATTTTAACATCTCTACATGCACCTCCACTGAGAGTTGAACTCCCCATCAGCAGCAATGATACTAGAGTGCCCTGTCATTGAGCCAACACTCTAGGTGCGAGGTGCACGTTTTTATTATACTATTTCTTCTACCATTTGCAATATTGCTGTATTACTTAAATGTTGTTGGTTTGTTAATAGAGTTCTTGTGATTGTTCATATTACCGATTTCAATATCGATGTATATAATACAAGAAAATGAAGGTACCATTGGGATTCAATATTGATACATTATGCGTAGGCACATCTATTGAATATCATCCATGGTTTTAGTTTAGTGTTCGTGTGGATTTCAATCTAAATTCATCTTATGTCTGTCATGGATGGCATGACAGTCGAGAATATTCAAATTCAATCATCCATCACGATTACTTCCTTCCAATACTAACGCACGGGTCTAAGTATATGCTTTGCCAATAAGAAGTTCACAAGTATGAACTCAGAGAGACTTAAACAAAGAGATATTGTGAAAATTTGCTTCATTAACTTCATCATTTACAGGGTTGCTGTAGTCGAATTGAGTTCAGTGGCCCGTTAAATTTCAATATATATATTGATCGATCCCACAATGATAATGTGCTATTGAAACTAAATACATGCTTATTTTTAATCGAATATAATTTTTAATAGTCAAAATTGATAATGGACAAATATATGATTCGAAACAGGTTTTTAGACATGCCCTTAATAGAATTGTAAATACATAATTCTATAGAACTCATCTATTCCATATGCGTGGACTACTAGAACCCCTTTTTAGTATTTCATTTGGAAACTAACTTAGAGACACAATAAAATTTTACAATTTCAAAAAAATTACAATATTTTTTTTATTTTCTATAGTATGGGTCGAATCCACAGCTTTATTAACCTTTCCTTGAAATGCAGGTGTCACAGCGGGGTGAAGCCCCATCGATCAAATTGATTTTCCAACTTTCAATCTAAAGATCAAACCTAAACATGGCCGGTCTGGCGGTTACTGGAACCGGTGAAATCAGACCCAAAACCAAAGACCACCTGGTTTGGTTTCGGTTCCACTTCTCATAAAACTGTAATTGAGCCGAAATTGAAACTGGCTGTTTCCAACCTATGGTTCCATATTTTTATTTTTTATAAAAAACACGAACTTTTTAATGGTTTTTTCCGATTTCAAATGGTTTAGGCCTCAAATTGAAACTAGAACCCCAACCATCTTAGTCCGATTCTGGTTCTTGGTTCCAAGAAAACCGAAACCAGCCATGTCTAATCAAACATCCACCCAATTCTATTAAGGTCGCTCCCTTCTAACTCCTCAATAGCCAGTTGCATATCTTTTCTACCATAATTTATAATAAAAATAAGTAATTGATAGAAGAAAAAAAACAATCGAGTCTGACACAAATTAAAAGAGTCAATCTAGCACCTAGACCTCTTTTTTTTTGAGAGGTTATGATAAGAGGAGGTTGAATTCTTTGAATTGAACTTGCGACCTGCATCGTGGGAGTTAGAGGGCGTGCAGGTTAGCTAACGCTCTGGGTGAGAATATATAGCTCACCGACGTGCATGATTGTCTGTGTCACGCTGCTCTTTGTTTAGGAGAAAAAACCCACATTGGTTCCAATTGACTAAACCATTCAGGGTAAGACATGGACTGGTTTGGAACTGGACCAGCGGTTTCAACAGGAACCAAACCGGTCGGTCCAACAACTGGCCGAAATGGGACCCAAAATTGGGTTCTTGAATTGGTTCCAGTTATACTTTTTATAAAATTGAAATCAGGCTGAAACCGAAACCGGTGGTTCAAATTGTTAGTTCCACTATTTTTCTGTTACATTTTGAAAATTATATATTTTTAATATATTTTACAGTTTGGAACAGTTGGCACTGAAACTGGCAGTTCCAAACCGAAACCTAGACCAGCTTGATTCCAGTTTGGTTTCAGGACAACCGGAACCGGTCGTGTCTATTCAATACAATTGCAGCACCAAACGTCACGACGAGCAAAGAAGTGATACGTATATGTAGAGCACTAAATACAGGTATATACCAATCCTATGGAAGGCCTTTGCTTAAAGGTCAAATTGAACATAAAGGAAAATTTGAGTTCATAAACAATATATAAAGAGAGAGAGAGAGAGAGAGAGAGAGAGAGAGAGAGAGAGCTGATTAAATGTCATCTCGATCTTCAATTCACATCTATGTTAAAGTGAATATTGATCTATGCTATTGAAAGGATATCTAACAGCTCTCAGTCTCTCTCTTTATATATATACATATAGAAAGAAAGAGAGAGAGAGAGAGAAAAATAGAAAAAAACCTTAAAGATCTCAATATATAATGTATTTTTTACTTTTACGATTTGAATTTTAATCATGTTGATAAGACGGTTGAGATCTTTAAGTATTTGTATATACAGTGAGAAAGAAAGAAAGAGAACATTTGGCACTTAAAGGTAGGAATGTTTATGTAAAATTATACCTTGAAAGATAGTATGCATTTAACACTGTTTATCTCTCTATGTGTGTATGTATGTATGATGTATATGTGAACAATTGTAAGATCCTTCAAAAATATATGTTCTCGAATCCTGACCATTGATCATGTTCTCGACCATTAAAGACGATGCCAATAAGGTACATCCTCGCTCTATCCGAACAAGGCACCGTTATTTTTTGGCACCGTTCAGAACGATGGAAGGTGATTCTTTCCAAAATATTATCATTTATATATATAATATCAAGAAAAGTGGTAATTTCTTGATGGCACGGAAGTCATGATCTTCAACTTGCGAGTTGACTCCCTCAGGAGGTGAGCTGTTGTTCTTGATGCTATTCAGCAGCCTAAACACTTGGGGATGCGGATGCGGAATCCAACCTGTATTCCGGCCCATTTGTCGTAGTCACAGACAGAGAACTGTTTCAGATTGGCAATTTCGCTTTAGCTAACCATGTCCAATTAGGCACCTCCACAAACAGAAAAAAGTCAACAAAAATGAAGGATTAAGGCGCGTTACTGTGAGAGTTCTCCCATTTCCCCTACGCAGTAGCCACCTTTCTTCATCTCTCCCCCTCTCCCTCTGTGTGTGTGTGTGCAAATTAATGGCGGACCGAGCGACGGACGAACTTTCCTTTAACTACATCGTGATGAACGGCTAATTTTAGCGTTTCTCGACCGTTTTTGACCCTCTTTCATTCTCCGGGGACTTTTGCGGGCTGTGAACGGGCAAGGGCTTTCAACGGATAATGCTTAGTTTCTCTTCCTTTCCTTTACGTTTTCGACCAGTGGCCTCATTGAACGCTGAGAAAGAGAAAGAGAAAGAGAAAGGTGGTGAAGAAGAATTTTGAAATTTCTCCGCAGCAACGACTATTTTCGGATCTTTCGTTCTTATAGATAATAATTACAAGGAGAAGTAGAAAGAAGGAAGAGAAAGGTCGTGTTGGCGATTCCTTCATTTATTTGCTGTTCAAATTCAAAATCCCTACAGAAAAGGTAAGTGGTAGAAGACAAAGCTACCTTTTCTTTTCCAAAATCGCCATGGTACGTCCTTTTGGGTTTTGAGAATATTTTTTGCAGTTTTCTTTTGCCCTCCTCTGCTTGCATTTATAAAAGGATGAAGTTGGTCGTTAGAATTTAAGTTCACCCAGCAGCTTGTCTCTCTATTTTCTATGATCTAAGGAAAATCGCAGAAGATTTCATTCTCTTGTACATTCTGGATGCTACTATTTTGATCTGGTATTCTTTCCAAAGAACGAAGTTGTCTTGCTTTCGAAATCTCAATTCTTGTCAGTCAACAGAAGATTGTCATCGTATCTCGATTGTTTATCCATCCTTCGGCAAATCCTCAATGTCGATAAGCATTTCGAACTTTGTCTAAATTATATGACAGGTTTTTGGTGATTGATCGCATTTTCGTCATATCATTGGCTCTTGATGTTTTTACACGGTGAAGTTTCATCTAGTCGGTCTTTGACATTGTGTGCGACTTAATAACAACTTCTGCGTCTTCTACATGACTAATTTGCCAATGGTGGAACTTCTAAACGAGTAAAAAATGCTATCCTTTGCTAATATTCTTTCTCGGTTTCAAAATAAGATGAAATGTTTTAAGGAGCTTCTGAAGATTCCTTTCTGATACACACACGCGCACATGCACATAGACATACGGACGATTGTGGCTCACCTCCTTCGTGGGGTAAATCAAATATGAGAGTTATCCCATTGTCTGTATGATCAGTTCCTCATGGCTCCAACTTGTCTTAGGCCTCCTTTTCTTGAATATGAAACCATTTTTTCAGTAGTTTGTTCTAGAGAATCCTTTATTATCTTATCTGATTCGTGGAAAATTTGAATACTTTTTCAGTTCGCAATATTCCAGGAAAGCCATAATGAGGGTGGCTACTATAATCTGTCTGGTTCTTGTTTGTTTTGGGAAAGATTTTCTCATGGACATTTTGCTGGACAGATTGGGGTGACCAGATCCAGTGCCTCATGGCTTCTGTGGATGAAAAATGCCAACAAGATCACAATTTTGGTAATGAAGAAAAAAGTGATCGATCGTACACTGACAGTGGAGTCTCTGTGCTGAGTGCTGAGACATATGGATTTAGCAGAACAAGCTCACAAGCTTCAACCTCGACACTCACAATTGAAGACATCAGCAGTCCTGATCTGTCTCCTTGGTCTCGAAGGTCTGCAGGCAGGGCTGGAGCTAGCCTCACTACCAAGCTGAAGGCATTTACCTCCGATGGAAAATACAATGATCAACATGCAGATTATTATGGTAAAACTTTTGTTATTAAGTATATTCACTTTCTGTTTCTTTCATGGTCAGTACTGAATTGGATGAAACTGAAAATTTGAAATGCAGCAGAGTTGCTTAATTTAGTGATGTTATGTGAAGTTTACAATCATTATCTAAATTCACTAGAAAAAGTTCTACACTAAGAGTAGCTGTACATTTTTTTTTTTTGGGAATGGTGATATATTCAGTAAATTTTCTAAGATATTGTGTTCCCAAAGTTAGTTTTGATTCCTAGAATTCATTGGATGGAAGCTTCACTGGCAAAGCTTAGGAATTGTGAGCTGTTCCTACAGATCATCTGTGCAATTCCTACAGATACACTTTTTTCACGGCACTTGATTGACAGAACCCCTTTTCTCGAAGTGCTGTGATAGAAAAAGTCGCATTGGAAATTGCAATACCCTGTTTCTCCAGATTTTGCTGATTCTTAGCATGCTTGTTGCAGCCAAAGGAGCATTTTCAAAGAATTGGACGAGTTTAAAGGGAAAAACAAAAGATAAGAAGAACAATCTCAAAAGTTGCTACAAGATGACATCCAGATTTTCTCTTTTCAAATTTCGTTGTAAACAGACAATATAATTAATATTCTCAATCTTATAGTTATTGCTATTGCCTATTTTGTATGAATCAGGCCTTTTTTATCTATTAAAAGCTACTTCTGTTACAAGGTTTCGTCACTAAAATTCTTGTAAATATGTTTCATGGATGTCTAATGAAGTTGCACTTGTTTGTATGGTACGATTCCTTTCCATAAAGCTTCTTAAAATTACTGAAAGTTTTATAGAGAATTTTTGCAAGCTAAGTTGGTCAGTTAAGAAATTCACACGGTTGCATAAGACTGCTTCTATCTTTTAGGCAATAGTCATGTGTTTGCTTTTCTCACTTTAGCTAATAGTTGTTTAAATCGATGGTTCCAGAAGAGGAGAAATTTGAGTTGATGAAAGGAAGGTTTGCGAAGCTGCTACTGGGTGAGGACATGTCTGGTAGTGGGAAAGGAGTTTGCACAGGCGTGGCCATTTCAAATGCCATCACAAATCTCTGTGGTTTGTCCTCCAAAATATACTGTTCTCCTTTAGAATATGTACTTGAGAATAATTAAACTTGTTTAAGTGTAGATAGCTTTCTTGTAGTCTTATCACCAAATACTAGGTCTTGCTTCTTAGAATCAATTGAAATTTCCAAAGGTGGAATGAGAAGCTAATTTGCTGCTTATGGAGGCTATTGGTTTGATGAACTTGTGCCTTTTAGATGCGTTAGTCTCTCAAGTTGGAGGCCATGTTGACTAATTCATTAATGCTAGATAAGAAACTAGGAGGATTAGTAGATTGTTCATTTGTTGCTGCAAATTGGTCTAAGGACCCATGCTGAACTATTCAAAACTCCAATGGTTCTTGATTAGCATTCTAAACAAAAGATTAAGGTTCCAAGATCCAAACGAAATCAATTTGGTCCTTTTGTCAAAGATGCAGAGTTGTTTGATTTTGTTATATTTACTGCACATACTGGTGAAATGTGTATGAATAGTGAGCATAATGCAAGAAGTGAATATGGTAGACTGTCCCTTCTTACTCATGGAGGATGAACATATTAATTTCACAGCAATCACACTTGATTACGCGCAACACTGATGAGTAGAATCATAGGTTGTTGATTTGCTGTTTATTAATTATGTTCTCATTAGGGTTGAGGCCCTAAGAGACTTAAATACATCCGGCACAAGGCATATTACAAATATACCATTAATGGATTGAAAATACAGAAACCTTTTAAAAAAAAAAAAAAACAGAACAGCTGGTCATAAACAATTATAGACTTTGACTGCATCCAGTTGATCCTCTCAACACTCTCTCTCAAGTTGGGTTAAAAGCACTAAATACACCTAACTTGTCCATAGTCTTCCATAATATTCCTTTTGACAATGCTTTAGTCAACATATTTGTCATTTGAAAACTTGATCTCACATGAATTAACTGAAATTATTTGTTTAGTATTTTATCTCTAATAAAATGACAATCCATGATAAACCAAATTCAATGCAATTTATATGGCAGCCTTATTATCACAATATCCATGCATATGTAATTCTATCTCTTCTCCCAAATCCTTAATTCTGCTTCTACACTTGATATAGCAAAAACTGAATGTTTCTTACTTTTTCAGGATATAATATTACCTCCAAACAGGGTTAGGTATCTCATAGTAGATTTTCAGTCTTCTAGTGAACCTGTCTAGTCTACATCTATGTGTACCTCTAATTTTAGGTATCCATGTTTAACATACATCACTTCATAACCCAAAGTTTTCTTTAGTCGAATCAAGCTTATAACCTGCCTAGTCGACATCATAACCTATAATTATAATGTCATCAACATATACTACAAGGATAGAGATTCATTTACTATGCTTTACAAATAATATATGATCATTTACGCTTTAGGAATAACCAAGGCTTATAACCCCCTCATTGAATCTCTTTAGGCCCTAGAGAATTGCTTCAATCCATATAAGACTTTCTTAAACTTACACACCTTCGATCTTCTCTATTTGTTTATCAATCTTGGACACCATATATATCTCCTCTGTTAAGTTTCCCTGCAAGAAAGTATTTTTAACATTTAACTGATAGAGTTTCCAATTTTTGGTAGATGCTATACTAATAATCACTCGGACGATAGTAAGTTTTGCTATTTGTGCAAATGTTTCATTCTAGTCCAAGCCATTAACCTGGTTGTAGTCCTTTGCTACCAGGTAGTAAGTCCTCTATATCACATGTTTGATTTCCTTTCAAAGGCCTCAAGCTCTTTGTTTCATAGCTAGCTACCACTCAACATATTTATTAGCATGTGGAATTTAAATAGAATCCACATTTGTAGCAAAGAGTTTATAACTAGAAAATGTATTCTCAAGAGAAATATAGTTAATGATAGGATATGTATATGTTCTCTTACCTTTTTGTAGTGGAATGGGCTGATTCAGATCATACTCTTTCTCTGGTATATCGACCTCTAAATGACTTAACATGGTGTACCTTCTTGAGTCGTGGTAGTCTCTTCCATTGGTAGAATTATTATCTTCTCACCTTTGACATACCTCTTTATCTTTGTTTTTGACTTGTTGCTTGTCTCACCACTCTTCACATGATCTTTAATTTCTACTTTATTGTCGTAGTCTGGAATTACTGGCATGACATGTGATTCTTCAACAATCCTTTTATTTTCTCCCTCCATCACATAGTAGAAACTAGATTTATGAAAAGATTAGTCCATAGTAATATATAATTTCTTATTACATGGATCATAACAATGGTATCCTTTCTGGAATGGGATGTATCCAATAAATACACACTTGATAGATTTGAGATCAAGTTTATCTCTCATATGAGAGTGAATATGCACATAGAAAACACATCCAAATACCCTAGGTTGAACACAGAAAGCTTCATTTGTAGGATGAAGCATCATAAATGGAGATTTACCATCTAAGGCAGCAGATGGGGCTCTATTAATCAAGTATACTGTAAGAACTGCATCTTCCCATAGGTATTTAGGTGCATGAGATCCCAAGGCGAGAGTTCTTGCAACTTCGAGAATATGTCGGTTATTCCTTTCAGCCACAACATTTTGTTTAGGGGAGTTTGTGCATATGGTTTGGTGAATAATTCCCTTACTCATCAAATAAGTCTTGAGAGTGGAGGACATAAACTCACCTCCATTATAAGATCTGAGAATCTTTACTTGAGTTTTAAAATGATTTTCAAATAAATTATAAAGATTCTACCTCATTCTTTGATTTCATTAAATAAATCATTGTAAATCTTAAATAATCATCAATAAAAATGATAAAGTGGCGGTGACCAGTAATAGTCAAAGTAGAACACGAACCTCATACATCATAATGAACTATTTCAAACGGTTTTATTGTTCATAATGAACTATTTCAAACGGTTTTATTACTCTAGAGTTACTTTTACAAAAGGAGTTTCTAACATGTTTAGCACTTTGAAATTAACTTTTCTCAGATTCCTACATATATCAGGTAGGACAAGTCTCACTTTAGATAAAGGTAGATTCCCTAATCTACTAAACCATAGAGATAGATTTTCTAGTTAGGGTGAAACTTTTCCTCCAAAATATATTGCCCCCTTACTACCACATCCAAAGGTTTCTCTCGTCTTTAGGTCCTCAAATACACAACCAGAGAACAGGAAGGTTAATGAGTATCTTGGGTTTCTCACCAAAGAAATGACCGATAATAAATTTACTAAAATATGAGGCATATGCAAAACAAGTATAACATTTTTCAAACATTAATTTCAACTCCCCTTTTCCAACTACTAGAATATGAGAATCATCTGACAATCAAACTTTTTCATTAGTATATAGTTTTTCATATTCCATGGTATAAAAATTCGACAAAGTTTTACGTTGGTTGTCAGAAGCCTAACACAACCCTCCTCCTTTATCCGGGCTTGGGACCGGCAATGCAAGGGTGATCCCTTACATGGGCGGAGTTAAAAGGAGTGCAACACGAGGACTTCCCAAGAGGTCACCCATCCTAGTACCATGCTTAACTTCACAGTTCTGATGGGAGATTTTAAATTTTGCTATGGCATTTGATCTCTTTATAGTCAATACAATCTTCAAAAAACGAGATGAACATATAATTACTTATAAGAGTAGCTTATCACAAACACAAATTGATTACTTTATTTGTACAAAAAAAAAGATAGAGCATGTTGTAAAGATTGCAAGGTAATTATAGGAGAAAGCTTAACTACCCAACATTGACTTTTAGTTATGGATTTACAAATAAAAAAATGGGCAAAGAAGAAACGAGAGCATCGAGCTATTCAAACTAAATGGTGGAACCTCAAAAGCGAGAAAAAAGATATATTTAAACAGAAAGTCTTTAAAGGAGATTTTGGAATTATGTTGGTACACCTTGTGATATGTGGAAAAATATGGCTATACATATTAGGAAAGTGGCGAAAGATGTGTTCGGTGTATCTAAGGGAGGTGTACTGACACAAAAAGAAGTTTGGTGGTGGAGTGAAGTAGTGCAAAATAAAATCAAGGCAAAGAGGGCATGTTACAAATTACATTATGCTAAGAAAACTAGTGAAACTTTAAAAGCTTATAAGAAAGCAAAGAAGGAAGCAAAAAAGGTCGTCAGTGAAGCAAAAACTAAAATTTGGGAGGATTTATATAAAAAACTCAACTCAAAAGAGAGTGAAAGAGATATTTTTAGAATAGCTATGGCTAGATATAAGAAAACTAAAGATCTTAATTATGTTAGATGCATCAAAGATGAGGATGAAAAAATTATAGTAGCAAATGATGATATAAGAAATAGATGAAAAAATTATTTTTATGAGCTTTTTAATGAAAATAAAGATGTTAGTATTAGCTTAAGAGAGTTAGTCAAATAAAAAAAGTATATAAACCACAATTTCTACTTACGTATTCAAAAGAATGATGTCAAAGAGGCTCAACATATGAAGGGTGGTAAATCGGTAGGACCATACAATATTCCTATAGAAGTTTGAAAAATACTAAGAGAAATAGGAATTACTTGGCTCACACGACTATTTAATGAAATATGGAGAAACCAAAAGATGCCCGAAGAATGGAGAGCGAGTACACTTATACACATATATAAGAAAAATGGAGACATTCAGAATTGTGCGAATTATTGACGTATCAAGTTAATGAGACATACTATGAAATTGTGGGAAAGAATTATCAAACATAGGTTAAAACAAGTATCAAGTACAATAGAGAACCAATTTGGATTCATGCCAGGAAGATCTATTGTTGAAGCGATTCACCTTTTGAGACGTCTTATGAAATATTTTAGAGCAAAAAAGAAAGGCCTTCACATGATATTTATTGATCTAGAAAAAGCTTATGATAGGTAACCGAGGGAGGTTCTTTGGAGAACCTTGAAAAAAAGAGGTATCCCAGTGACATACATTAACCTTATAAGAGACATGTGCGATGGTGCAAAAATAGGTATGAGGACCCATGAAGGAATGACAAACTTCTTTGAAGTTAATATTGGGTTACATCAAGGATCAACTTTAAGTCCATACTTATTTGTAATGGTGATTGATGAGTTAACAAAACATATTCAAGATGAAGTACCTTGGTGTATGTTATTTGCATTTGACATTGTGTTAGTGGAGGAGTCTAAGGAAAATGCTAATAAAAAATTGGAACTATGGAGAGAAACATTAGAAAGCAAAGGCCTTCGACTTAGTAGAACAAAGACAGAATATATGGAATGTAAGTTTGATCATTTGGTTATTTCAGAGGATATAGAAATTAAAATCGGCACACATTGCATCCCCCAAAATGAAAGTTTTAAATACCTATGGTCAATTTTTGAGAGTGATGGAAGAATTGATGGAGATGTTATGCATAGAATTAATGCTGGTTGGTTAAAATAGAGAGGAGCATGAGGTATTCTTTGTGATAAGAAGATACCATTAAAGTTAAAAGGTAAATATTATAGAGCAACAATTAGGCCTGTCATGTTTTATGGTTCTTAGTGTTGGGCAGTTAATCATCAACATTTACAAAAGATGTCTGTGACAGAAATGAAGATGTTGAGATGGATGAGTGGTCATACATGAAAAGATTGGATACATAATGAGGTTATTAGAAACAAACTAGGATAAAATGAGAGAATATCGTTTAAGATGGTTTGGACATATAGAAAGAAGACCAAAAAAAGAACCTTTAAGAAGGTATGGAAAACTAAATTTGAAAAGTATTAAAAGAGGTAGAGGACGACCACAAATGTGTTGGAAGGAAACAATAAAGAATGATCTAGTTTATTGTTAGTTAAATGTTAACATGGCACATGATAGGGCTATGTGAAAACAATGAATTCATGTAGGTGACCCGTCTATTATGGGAAAAGGCTTAGTTGTTGTTATTTATATAGTTTTTCATATTCATATATACTATGACTACTTTCTACCATATGATCTTAAGTCCCTCAATCAATTATCCAAACATGAAGCTCATAAGAACATATATTACCAAATTCATAGTTGGAGGTCTTTTCTCTTAATATTATAGCAACAATTAATGTTTTATGGTTTATAGATGTGTTTGTCGTGTTGCCGAGTCGGATCTCTATTCCTTCTAACCTTTTCATGACAAGTGCAAGTGTTAATTTTTTTCTTCTTCGGTCTTCTTTTCTAAAGCACTTGCAGTACAAGCTTTATTTTTAAATTGAGGAGATTTACTGACTAGTCCCAGCATTGTTCTATTGTATTCATATTCTTACCATAACGAGTGCATTTTAGCTTGTCCTTTTCATTTCTTTGGAAGACACCTCGTTCTCTTCCTCTTTTGGTAGGATATCTCCTATCTCTTCTATTCTATGATGCTCATTTCTCGGCAAATGTTGTTTTATCACTGACCTCCAAATAGAATTTTCCAAGATTTCTCATGTCTTCTTCTCTAATTAATAGTGAATATATATTACCCAGGGATGGTAGTTCCTCTCTGCCCAGTATATTGCTTTTTACATTATAATATTATGATGATACTTCCATACCTAGGGATGGTAGTTCCTCTGTACCCAGTATATTGCTTTTTACATTATCATATTATGATGATACTCCCATAAGAAATCAAACACTTTCTTCTTTTTTGCTTATGCATTTCATACATGTGATACACTTATTTTCAAATAGATGTTGTTGCTCGTTCCATAGACACCTTAGTTGTCCATAATATTCTTCAATAGTCTTGTCTTCATGTTTATATGTTCTTATTTTTCCCATTATTTCATATTCTTTAGCTATATTCTTTGTCCTCGAATATGTCTATGCTACAACCTTCTAAATGTTAGTAGTGTTATCCATGAACATAAACATTTTTCCAATTGAGGGAATTATTTATTGGGTTACCCAAGAGTTGAGTAAGGCATGTCTTTTGTCCATTTTTCGTAAGCAGAGTTGTCTTCACAGGATGTTTCTTGATTACCTACAAGTATGCTAACTCAACTGATGTGGTCTATTTTCTATAATTCTTACCATCTAGTTTGATATTGGTTATATGAAAAGATTCATCCTTCATTTCACTACTCTTCCCTTGGTTATAAGCATTTATTTCCTTATATTTTTCTTCCATCTCACCTTAATCACAATGTATTGATTGTCACACTCAATGAAACCCTTCAACACAAGACAAAAGACTCGATTGTTGGCATACCTCAATGCCAATCGGCCGTGCATTGTTGTGGTTTGCTTCATGCTATCATACACCTTGATTTTGTGCCATTAATGCTATGATACCATGTTAATTTCACATCAATTACACTTGATTATGCACAACATTGAGGAGTAGAATCATAGGTTGTCGATCAACCACTTGTGTTGTATCGACAACCCCTCTCTCTTTTTTATTAATTTTGTTCTCATTAGGGTTGAGGCCCTAAGAGACTTAAATACATCCAGGACAAGGCATATTACAAATATACCATTAATAAATTGAAAAATACAGGAATCTTTAAAAAATAAAAACAGCTTGTCATACACAATTATAGACTTTGACTGCATCCAGCCAATCCTCTCAACAAAACCTTCATTCCCCAAGCAATTCTAGATTTAAAATTGCCTCCTACATTTCTCAAATACTTTTCATGTTTGAGCTGCAAAGATCAGTGACTATAAGCTTGATTCCATACAGCAACTGCTTTTGGGCAGCTTTATAGACTGGAACCTCTCAATCTAGAAAAGCGCTTAATGTGGAAAAGAGAGATGGAGTGCCTCCTTTCAGTTTGTGATTACATAGTTGAGTTCATCCCTTCTTGGCAAGATCTTCCCAATGGCAAAAAGCAAGAGGTAAGTTGCAGAAGAACATTGAAACTACCAATCCATTTTTCTAAGTGAATCTTATTGGTGTGTATTTCTGTTAAAGGTGATGACCAGCCAAATCAGACTAGATATTCAGATGAATCTTCCTGCCCTTCAAAAGCTGGAGACCATGCTTCTCGTAAGTGACATGCTGAATTTTCCTTTTCTCGTTGCTCTTTCTCTTGTACAAAATATGCCTTTGTGAAGTCAACTCGGCTTTCACATTCAGAACCATATACATTTACTGACCTTGGGGCAGGAAATTTGTAGGTCTTTCATGCTTTTCTGTTTCTGACATTTAAATGTGAACCTATGTTAATGCATACATAGAAAGACATCACAACCTCTGGTCTTCCTGTTGAGCTTAAACAATTCCTGAGCTTTTGTCTCTTTGAGCAGGATGTTTTGGATGGTTTTATCAACACAGAGTTTTGGTATACGGACCAGGGAAGTACACTATCGTACAGTGATCCTGCACAAATGACTCCTAGACAAGAGGAGAAATGGTGGCTTCCTACTCCAAGAGTTCCACCCCGTGGCCTCTCAGAAAAAGCAAGGAAACAGTTGCAGCACAAACGTAACTGTGCAAGCCAAATTCGTAAAGCTTCCATGGCAATCAATAGTAACATCCTTTCGGAGATGCAAGTTCCTGAACCATATCTGGAATCTCTACCGAAGGTCAGTTTGGAGCCTGTTGGACATGTTTAAGTCATTTCCAAAGATCGTACTAATTAGTTTTCATGGAGGAGATTTTCAAAATAAAAAATAAAAGTAACCAATATAGTAACGAATTTGTTTTAGAAAGAAAAACAAAGAAGCAATTTGGTAGTCGCAATGGCGAAGAGAGAGGCGATGAAGATGGTGATGAGCAATGGCTATCTGCATCAACATGCTTGATTTATTTTCAAAACCAAAAATGAAAACAACCAATATAGTAAAGAATTTGTTAAGAAAAAGGAGTATAGTAGTGGTGGTGCAAAGAGGGAGGTGGTAAAGCTGGTGATGAACAATGATAATCTGTTTCGATATGCCTAATTCATTTTCAAAATAAAAATGAAAACAAGGTGATGAGCAATGACAACGATGGTGGGACTGTGATGAAAGATGGTGGTGGTTGTGAAATAAATAAATATAATGAAAAGACAAAGATAGGTCTCCCCTACTTTTGATTTTCATAATTTATAATCAATTACTAATTTATATTGAAATAGAAAATAGTTTACAGAACAACAATGATTTATTAATCATATAATCATAATAAATAATTTATAGACGTAAAATTAGACCACTTGAGAATGAGAACTCGTGATGGTAAGAGTAAAAGGTTAATTTCCATTGCATGTGTGTCAAGATGTTCACTTTTTCTTGTGTCACTGTTTCTGGGAAATTTTGGCATCGATGTCTACTTGCTGTTTTTGTCTCTGAGGAAATTAGAATTGTTGTCTGAAAATGTTAGAAGTCTAATCAGAGAAAGTGAGGGATTGAAAAGTCCAAACTGAGAATTTGAGTTAGAAAGTAACTTATTTGTCAAATTCACTCTACGTGAAATATATCCTTAATCACGTTCCTCAAGAGCGTAGCGAGCATCCTTCAAAGGCATGATATCGTTTATCATATCCCTTACAGTGATCAACACTCTTTGCAGACTGGGAAGGCCGCTTTGGGTGAAACAATTTACAAGTACATCAGGAACCCAGATCAGTTCTCCCCTAACTATATGCTTGATTGCCTTGACTTGGCAAATGATCACAATGCTCTGGACATCGCCAACAAAGTCGAAGCTTCAATATATGTATGGATGCGCAAGGGTGGTCTTATTTGCTCGAAATCTTCCTGGGATCTGGTCAAAGACTTCATGGTTGATGGAGATAAAATGGAGATGCTCGTAGATAGAGCTAAGACCTTGCTTCTATGCCTGAGGCAGAGATGTCCTGCATTGTCTCAAACAAGTTTAGACACTTGCAAAATCCAGTATAATAAGGTAAAAGGGTCTCTGTGTTTGCGTATTTTATTGGTTCAGTACTGCACCATGCTGCTCATGGTTGTATTCTTCATCGTATACATACATTATCGCATCTATCAGAATATGTGGAGAATATCTTTATACCTGTAGTAGATGATGCATCTGCCAATATGGTGTCTGTACCTATCACATTTTTCATGCGTTCTTATTTTGCAGGACGTTGGTCAAGCAGTCCTTGAGAGTTACTCAAGGGTCTTGGAGACTTTGGCATACAATATTGTTTCTTTGATTGATGATGTACTTCATGCTGATGATGCAGCCAAGCAATTAACAGGAAAGCTTCTGAAGGCGATTCCCACATATTCTCCAAGTATTTCAAAAGTTCACATGAGCGATTGACCACAACTTCCAGTTTGTTCCTCGTTTCAGGAACTTAAAGTTACCGAGTGCTGCATATGCCTGAAGCACTCGACAGAACTTTGATTCACAAACTTTATTTTCTGTAGTTAGAATGACTTCCACTGACAGAAGGTGGTCGGTCTTTTTTGTTAGTTGTCATGACTAATGTATACTATAAGGCTGTAACTGCAGGCAGCTTAACTTGTATATACAACCAGTTTTGATACCGTCAATTTTCTGTAACATTTGAACTTAAATTAAGGGTGTTGCTTCTCTCATGAGTTTGAACTGGATTGCCCTCGTGCATGAATCCAATACAGGTTTTGACCATGAATTGCCGAAGCAAACATGCAAAAGTGGATTGTCCACTGCTTTAAATTCGATTGCCTTTGAGCACATTGAGTTCTTGCAGCTTTCAAAGAATTTCCTCAAGTTAATTACATTCTTGAAGCTTGCAAGAATTCCAATCATATGGGTAACAAAAGATATTAAATGTCTTGAGGTAGTTAGCCTGTACAACATTTTAACTTGTTGGAATTGATTCAGCAAGCTAAACTTGCATGACTGATCTCTATGGGCTTGGCCCGTCTGGTCTTCAATCGTACCCAGAGAGATGAGAGAATACAGAGCATAAACAGACCAATCCAAGAATCAAGAGATAGAAGAAAGATTAAATGTGTGTGAGAGAGATCCTTGATTTAATTGTATAAAATTCATAATGGCTGGGCATCACCTTTCATGTTTGAGCTTTTACAGCATAAAATAATCAGAAACAAGGTCAACCACAGTCAGATGTTAGCAATCCGTATGATAGTTGCTAAAACCTGTACATCTTCTGAATATCAAATCTTGAAGACTTTCCTCGTCATGGACAATTAAGTCATCCAAAGAAGAGTTCCCTGTTTCAAGCAATTCCGAATCCTTCTAAATTTTATGGCCTTCAAAGTTTCAATTCATACCGTCTAGAAACCTTATTGTTTCTCATGCTCCTTCACTTGCCTCATCCGTATCAGCCTTGAACAAAGAAAAGGATTACGATGTCTGTTATTCTCAACAATCAAACTAGCCCCTAATCCTCACCTAGGGGTAGCAAATCGAGTCACTGGGTCGTGTTCGGGTTAGGTCACTTCAGGTTCAGGTCAAACGTAAGCTGACTTGGATCTGAACTAATTTTTGTTCGGGTTGAGCCCAATATGTATTATAGCATAACTAATATATACATATATAAAACATTCATGTATATTTCCATATATATTAGATAAATAAATATTTTTTATTTATCCATATGTATTATACATGAATATTATACAGTGTACACTCATACCTTCCCCATATTTTTTAGGGGTTTCTTTTTACTTTTTCAGACATCCTTTCTAATAATAAATAAATGACCCCCAAACAGTAAAAAGAAGGCATCATAAATGTATATCGTTGGCAGTGCATAGGAACGAAGACATCCTTTCTAATATTATAGTGTACACTCATACCTTCCCCATATTTTTTAGGGGTACCTTTTTACTTTTTCAGCCATCCTTTCTAATAATAAATAAATGACCCCCAAACAGTAAAAAGAAGGCATCATAAATGTATATCGTTGGCAATGCATAGGAACGTGACCCGACTTTTATCAAGTTTCTTTGAGCTGACATGGACTCGACCCAAAATGCTTAAAACCTGATGCGAACATGGAATTTTCGGGTCGAGTTCAGAGTGGTTGAGTCCAATTTTTCAATCCGCATGTCCACCTGGTCCCAAGTGCAGGGATCCAAATCTTAAGTGCAGCTATTGTTATGAATTTTGTTGATGTTTGCTGTCGAATCACACAATCTCATAACCCCAGTTGGTTAATCACTTGCATCCTTGAAATCCAAAAATACTTAGGTAGCAGTCCAAATGATGGTAACTCCACACGATTGAAGTGGGTGTGATTTGGTTCACACCCAATCACCAACTTTGAACTCACGTTTTTTCACCTTTTTATCAAAGAAGAAGGTTTTTGAAGTGCTTATGATTCCCTAATTGTATTAGATTAGTTGATGTTGATATGTGGCTATAGTTTACTTCGGTGAATTGTATCAAGTCACAATGAATATGAGCCATCATGTAAAGAACTATCAAAGTATACTGTTTAATGGTCACTGCAAGTCTGAAGTGGCCACCCATGATTTGAGGGGGCTTGCACTAGAAATTGTTGGGTCTTTCATATTGAAGCGTGATAATAACAAGATCACTTCCTTGATGCAGGCAATAAACCACGGCTCATGGAGAGAGAGAGAGAGAGGAGTAATTGTTATTCTTCAGCAAGGGAAACAGCAAATACGAAAGCAGAAGAGTTCCTTAAACCGAGTTCATCAGAAGAGAACAACACAGAACCTCAATGAAGTTGGTCATTTTCGATAATCAAGCTATGATTTATCATGTCATGAATTGGTAATGTCGCCATACTATGACAAATAACGCAAGGATTTCTTTTCACCAAGTAACAGATGAAAACAATCCAAAAAATGCATACAAGAAAACTAAATTGCAGTGACACGGATAGGGTTGGAACGACAGATTATGATTCATCTGCTGCAGGTGGCTGCTCCTCCTCCTCAGCTATATCTGGAACATGTACACCATTTACTCCATTTCTTTTCATGGTTGCTGATTTTATGAGGTGCTCATAATTTCCCTTCTGCATGAATAACTGTGCAAAATGGTGTCTGCAGTAAAGGATGCCATCAAGAGAAGCGTATGCAGAAATGGTGAGGGCACAGCCGCCATACGAACACCTGAAGCAATTGTTATGATAATACTGCCCTTCCACCGTTATCTGTCAAAAGAAAATCAGAATCAGAATCATTCAGAATATGTATAGAATACGTGTTACTTGTCAATATTAACTTAGAGTAAGCTCAGTCAACATAAGTTATCCACCAAGGCTCAGTTAATCCGGAGAGCGACCTATATCCAAAGGTAAGACAAAACCAAGCATTTTCCGGCACAAAACTGACCTACTTAACCATTCCATTTAAAAATCCACTTTTTCCTTTCGACATTACCCGTAGTAAACTAAGAAAGGAAAGCAAAAATGATAGTTGGAAGCATGAAGATGGATTTTGAGAAAAAACATGGAGTTAAAAGTTGATTAGTTCACAATTCCTAAAGATTAGGAAGTAAAAAGGGTGTAGAAATTTGCATGGAAAAAGTGTACCAAGTGTGGTTCTTAGTGAAGAGCAGTAGATTTCCTAGTGACCGAAACAAATTTCACAAGGAAATAGAGATTATTCTAGTCATTGCAATGGGGATTTTATTTCGTATATGAACATTTTCCACTCTCAACGGGTTTCATTCTTCAGAGAACATCGTTCCATCAGTGATGAGAAATAAACAGTAATCAACAAAAGCAAATCTCATTACTCTTGAAAACAAATTATAGCGCAATTTTATGAGCTCAAGTCCAAATTATAAGAATAATATCTAAGAGTATGTACGATTTCTTGATCAAGGATCATAAAAACAAGATTTTGACAAACACAATTCATAGGACCTCGAATTATCATAATATTTCAAAGAACATGCACCAATAACCTGACAAATATATCTCAATAGGATATTTCTTCACAAACAAAGTGGTGATTAGTGGAAATTTTCGTAGTGCACTTCCTTTTATCAGATCAGTTCTGACAAGGAATAACATAAGTTCAATGCGAATGTCTAAGGGATTAAATTTTGAAGTGGGATTTGACAGAGACCATGAACATTGCTGCTTATTAAAGACTCAACCTAGAAATATATTTTAATTGATATTACATATGTTCATTACATGAACAACTTGAAAATGCAAGGTGGTGGTTATGTTTGGCCATGAAGAAAATAGCATCCACCTTGGGGAAGACTTGCACAAAGTAGTCTTGCTCCAAACAACTTTAAAATTAATACTCATTCAGCGAGGACGGGATTTAAAGTAAAGGAGTCAGCCATGCTTAGCAAGTTCTTCATACACTACGTAATGAGTTGTCCAAATTAAAAACAATAAAGAACAAAAAAATGAAAGCAGACAGGAACTAGGCCCTGCTCAGGCAGAGGCTACAGTCTCTACTCAATAATTGCAGTAAGCATGCTATAGGTGTCATACAGGGGCAAAGATAAACATGTGATGGGAAAGCACACCGAGACAAACCTTTTCTAGAGGATACACTGTTTTGTTACATGTCGCGCATTTGTCTTGCGTACCAGAAAATAATGAGGAATATTTACTGGGGACCCTCGCCTGCAGTTTCAATACCAAATATTGTATTGTGTAAACATGAAGAGCAATTACATCTGGAAAAATTCTCTGAGAAACTAAAAGACAATAAAATAAAGCTTGAAGAAGTATTGATCTAAAATTGTTTACCTGTTCGGTCCTTTCAGGAGACTTTGGTGCTGGGAAACGGAAAACAGAAGAGATCATGTCAATAACAATGAAGACAACCAGATGAACAAATGAATCATGGAAAGGGCAAGTTTGTCTTACGTAAATGGAAGCTCTTGTTAAAACTTCCCGTTTCCTTGAAAAGCTGTTCAAAATGGGGCTTGCAGTAAAGAACACCTTCCAAGGAAGAGTAGTTGCTCATCTGAATACAAAGGCACATACAGCAAGCAATTCAATATCAACAAAAGGAACATTGATTGTTTTGACTTCGGATCATATCACCAGAAAAATCATATGAAGAATGGATGAAAATGCAATTCGCATAATGACAACAAAGTACAAAAAATAAGGAGGACTAGTTTTCAAATAGCTAATGGTCAAATCCAGTCGTAGAAGTGAATCTTGCTATTGTTTTGAAAATATCAAGATATTGGCACGATTTTTCATCCCAAAAAAAGTGTGAAAGAAGTTATTTATTTTAAAAATATCACCAGAATGTATTTATCTTCTTGGACACCTTTCTTATATCTCTGAAAGCAACAACAACTAAGCCTTTTCTCATATGTTTTCCACTCTATCATGTATCATGGTAGCAGTTAAATCAATATAAACTATATTATTCTTTATAGTTTCTTTCCAACATTTTTGTGGTCATCCTCTTCCTCTTTTAACATTTTCACAATCTAGTTTTTCATATTTTTTGTAGGAGCATCATTTAGTCGTCTTTCTACATGCTTAAACGATTTTCTCTCATTTTATCCTCTATTGGTACTACTCTCAATTTGTTTATAATAACCTCATTATGTATATAGTCTTTCCTTTTGTGACCACTCATCCATCTCAACATCTTCATTTCTGCCACTAACATTTTTTGTATATGTTGATTATTAACTACTCAACACTCAAAACCATAAAATATAATGTCTAATTGTTGTTCTATAATATTTACCTTTTAACTTATCTTCTTGTCACATAGAATAATACATGATGTTACTCTCTATTTTAACCAACCTATATTAATTCTATGCATAAAAAAGCTGACCCTAAGTATTTAAAACTTTTCTTGTGAGAGAGCAATGTATGTCAATCTTAATTTCTATATCCTGTGAAGTAATAACATGATCAAACTTACATTCTATATATTTTGTCTTTGTTCTACTAAGTCAGAAGCTTTTACTTTCTAATATTTCTCTCCATAGTTCTAATTTCCCATTATCTTCTTCCTTAGACTCATCCACTAACATAATATCATCTGCAACACACCAAGGTACTTCATCTTGAATATGGGTTGTTAACTCATCAAGAATTAAAATACATAAATATGAACTTAAAGTTGATCCCTGATGTAACACAATATTAACTTCAAAAAATTTTGTCATCCATTCATGAGTCCTCACATATGTTTTCGCACATCATACATGTCTCTTATATCTCTGAAAGAATTTCAAAAATTTGTATCCCCTTTCCATGATATTTGGCATGGTTTCATGAGTATTTTGTGAACCTACCCAGACCTTGCTTTGTAGCAAAGTACTACAGAGCATATTAACCCATTATTCAGTACCGTATACAAAACAACAACAACTAAGCCTTTTCCCATACTAGATGGGGTCGGCTACATGGATTCTTTATTTCCACCAAGGCCTAAAAATAATTTAGAATCCATGGTAAATAAGTCCGACAAAGTTTTATATTGGTTGTCGGAAGCCTAACCTAACCCTCCTCCTTTATCCGAACTTGGGACCGACCATGCAAGGGTGATCACTTACTTTCACTTACATGGGCGGAGTTGTTATTCAGTATCATATATTCTTGAAAATTTAGAGCTTCCAAGACAGGTCGCTATCCAATGGGAAAGACTGAGGATGATAGAAATTCATTTCTGCTGGAAATTTACACAAATCCATTTCTCTAAGATACTTAACGAGCTGATGGATGGATTGGACTCACAATTTTTCAAACTTGTAACTCTCTCCAAATTGTACAGAGCATGGAGAACAAGCAATAGCAACAACAACAACTAAGCCTTTTCCCATACTAGACGGGGTCGCCTACATGGATTCTTTGTTTCAAGAACCAGCAATAGCAACATGACTAAGATTTCAAGCATGTATCCGCATCCTTCAACCGAAACTGATTTATCTATGAGGGAATAAATAGCATCATGGCATGGTACAGATCATTTCTCTCTAAGATGAACTCCACGAAAGAGGGTTCATTGAAAACAAATTTCGGAACAAAACAACCACAAAATGCCATGTTTAATTCCGTTAATTTGTATCTTAAAATGATAATCAAAGCACAAGGAAGGGAAATTTAATTACCACCAACATGCCATGGCAATGAGTGCATCTGAAGCAAGATTTGTGATAGGAAACACCGTCTGCCGTCAAAAGATCGACGACGTAGACCGTCTTGTTGCACGCCTTGCACTTGTCCAATGTCCCCGTGAAAGCCATTCTAAATCGAAGAACCCCTTTCTTTGGCTCAAAATCTAAAAGAGAAAAGAGGGTGGCGCTGGGGGAGATCTCGTTGGTAAATCTATCGAACAACGTCGATTCGAGATCCCCGGAAGAACTCCCCAGGCTCGGTTTGTTGATAGCAACGACAAGAGGAAAAAGGAAACAGCGGAAACAAGTGAAAACTCATCGCTATCTAAATTCGGTGTTCAACTCCGATAGACAATCAAGATCGTCTAAAAAAAAGGAAATACAGAATGGAATGATGTGGTAATCGAAGCTCCAGATGAAGGCTGGGCAAGATCGAACAGGCAGGCACCTAACGGCAGTCGAGAATGCCGGAGACGGAAATGCAGCGCGGCCCTGCGTGCCTCTTTCTGTATTGAACAACCAACGGTCGAGTCGACTTGAACGGTTAGGATGGCGATGGACCGCGGCCCTGACGGGTATACATATACCCCTACCCGGTCCCTCACCCGAACCTCAATTTTTATTCCTCGTATCGGCTTCATTCTCCGTCGGGACAGGCACGGGCTTGGGTCTTTTATTTTCCCATAACGGGGCGGGTGTAGGGCATTACCCCAATTCCAACCCAACATTATACATTTTAAAGTATTTTCGACTTAAGTTACATTATTCGTAAATATAACTGAAAAGATTGAAATTGTTAATATTAAGTAGTTTCAATTAATTAAAAAAATTAATGTATGTATATATATATATATATATATATACATATATGTCAGGTATCGGGAGTAGACCACATACCTGCCCTATAACCAATTAATGCAATGTGGTACCACCATATCCAAATCCAGTCAAACTGGGTATTACCCGTACCATTTGAATCGTGTTGAGTCGAGTCAATATTGTCATCCCTACTGAATGAACGTCGCATGTGGTGCTTAAGAGTCTGATCTGAACTGCCCGATCAGGTTTTATTCCCGACCTAGTTCTCAATTTGACCTTGTCCTTTTTTGGGTCTTGTTCATCTCGGGTCAACATTGCCACACAAGGAGGTGCTTTGGATGACCACTCTGGAGCAGGGAAACCTCCGCGGACATAAGCGTATCATAAAATACTTATAGCCATAGGTTTTGCCAAAACCATGAACCATGAAACCCGTTAGAACCCACTTTCTAGAGGACACATGACGGTGATCTTCAATGACAATGATGAATAAGAAGCTACTCCTTGTAAATAATTGAAGACAAGACCAACAAAGTGAAGACAGTGACAAAGACCCGAAGCGGTTTTCTGTTCCTCCATCCTAGTATGCAGTAGCAGCAGTAGACTTTCACGGAATCACATGAATAAAGGGTTTTATGAGATTTGAGGTTTCTACACAGCCGGTTTTCTGAACAAAGATTTTTATTTTGGTTTTTTAGTGTGTTTCTTCCTATTGCATTGGAGCTGAGTATGGATTAGAACTCGTAACTTTTAGCATAAGTAACGGCTGGATGACCAATTCAACCATTTATGTGAAAAGGTTACCGAGAATGACCACCTTTGCTTTACACAAAGTCCTCTTGTAATCGTTACCAATAAAGATTTTTTTGTTTGTTGGATGTGACAGAAGGTTCATGACCTATAAAATTAAGCCCAGACAACTAGGCTAATCTGCACCTTCAATTGATCCTATATTAAGCTGAACAACGTAGTTATTTCCTCGATTTTTAGCGAGGCAGCTCGGGTAATCCACCTTTAGCAGATTTATAAGGACGGATAAATTAACACATATCAACCCAGGGAAAAAAGCACAAAGAACTTGGTGTAATTAGACCATATGGCTTAAATAATTTCCTTCCATTTGAGTGAACAGTAAGAACCAAATGTCATAGATCCCAAGGTCAGGACTGGAAAGCCATTGAGATCAGAAAGCTTATGGGGGCAATACAACATTTTGACATAATATTAGATCAGAGATCGTCTTCCCATGGCGGTCGAACTTCTGTGAACAGTTCACTCCACCATCCATGGCATTTCGAACAACATTCAGTGAACGGATTCCCTTGGCTTCATAGATTTCAACAGTAACATGCTCATCAAATCAATCATTTTCCTTCTTTCTGCTATCGCAATTCGCATTTGAAAAGCTAGAGAAAAGAGAGGATACTACTTGCTTCACCCATGATGGTGTAATTATGCTCTTCAACCAATCAATGTCTTGAAGACAATGTGGAATAATGGAGAAGTTTAAATGATCGCCTTTATCCCCAGCCCTACTGTGTGCTACATGATATAAAGGAATCTTTTGGCCACTTGGCACAGGATGTTGAGGGTCAAGAAGAGGAATAGGTATTGGCATTGAGGTGCTATCTGCAGAAGCATCATCACGACTTAAAGATGATTTACATGTTATACACGAAGCAAGTGAATGGGTTTTCCTTGACTCTGAAGTGGCAGAGCATTTAGCACTTGTGCTCCAGAAGACACAATCACGGGTTACCTAGACCAGGAAAATGAAGATTATATGTAAGAGAAATCATAATGTTGATGACGAATTCCACAAGAAGGCAAATGCCAAGTAACAGCAAACAATCAGCAAAACACTAGACTGTGATTATTATAAAGGCAATGTAGGTATAACCACTTTGCAGGCTTTGGAGCTTCAGTGCACCAGCATAAAATAGGTAAGTTTGGTGACACTTATCGCCATGAGTTGATGGGAATCAGTGGATTGCAGTAACTTATTAAATCATCGTTATTTCAGTCTGTATCGTATCGACCTCTATGTAGTGTGGCTATTGGCCAGTTAGGATGAGCTTCAGCAGCAAATGTACCCTAGAATACAAGCTTTTATTGTACGTTAATTCATGAAACATGATAGAGGTATACTATGTGATATATGGGTATGTATACATACAATATATATGTATACATGTATGTATATATAATCACGCATATAGGCTAGTCCCAATTTACATCCCTGCAAATATTCTGGAGTTGCAGAATCATAAGCATGTTGCAGTACCTTAAATTGACCTTGATTAGGAGAACACTGAAGATAGGATTCTTTCTTTTACAGTGTCTTTGCAGGCCCAAGGAATTAAATAAGCTCATCTATGAACTAAATTAATCCAATTTTCATAACCATTCCAGTTTCTATGCATTTGGTACGACCAGTATGACATCTGCTAAGAGTCCTTTGAGACTACTGGTGAAGTTCCAAAGTGAGCGTGCTCTTATTTTTCCTGTCATTATGATATATTGTGTATTGATATAATGGAGGAATAGAGACGTGGATATGATAGTTCACATGAATAACGAAGAATTCCTAATAACGCTTTTACTGTATTAACAAGTTTATCCATCATTCGCTTCCAAAGTTATAAGCAGAAAGTAGTTTGATGCATTTCAAGTTTAAGGAAAGAAGCGCATCAGCACCAAAATTCAAAGAAAATTGTTACCAGTTCTTTTTGAAGAACTATTTCCTTCTTCCACCCAGTGCTGCATTTCACAAAACTACAATAATAAACATACTGTCCAGAATAACCTGAAAAAGAATATACAACCACAGAAATGTTCTTTGCAAGCGAACCCTTTTGCAAAGCAAGATCTTTGGTTTCTTTGGAAACAATAATGTTATCAATAGAACCTCCAACTTCAAAGATGGGGTTCTGTGTGCCAAAAGAAAGCGATGATATTCATGGAATCGAGAACAGATGAGTGAGGAAATGTGGGAACCGTCAAGAAGGGGGGGAATTTGTAAGAAAAAAAAAACAAATTCTTTGGAGAAAAAGAAACGTGCTTAAACTTTTTGTCACTAAAAGTAATGCCCACATGCAGTAGATACTTGTTAAAGAAACCAGTAAACCTTATTCCTCTGCCCCCTGAAGGTCCATTTGTATAGAGCTGCAAACACTTTGACAAAGTGCAATGCATGGTCTTTAGAATCAAATAGGCCATCCATTCTCAGCCTTATGTCGGTCGCATGTTTGACACGAGCTACGCTCATCAGAACCTGATGCCTTTAAGCTATCCACACCGATAACATAAGAACTGAAATGATCTTAAATATCAGGAATTCTTTCCTTAGTCCATGACCTTACCTGTCAAACATGTCTCGGTATAAATCAAGTGCATCGCATAAAAGAAAGAGTGATTTATTTAACTTGTTTGGAAATATGAGCATAATAAAATTGCCTTTACATATTTTCAAATACATTTAAAATTTTTAAGTTAAATAAATATTAATGAACAAAGGTAGCTATAACCTGATTTTACACACACACACACACACACATATATATATAGGTCATGCTTAAGCGAAAGCCTCCTCTGATGTAATTAAAGGAAACTCTACTTCCTTGTGCTTGAATCACGGTTAGGGATGGTAAACCTTGACACTTAAGAGCATGTTTGCTTCATACGTTATTAACAAATATTTTATGTTTGAACATATTCATAAGTTGCTCTTTACTTCATAAACAGTCAAAGTTCAGCTTGCTTGAATTCATGTGTGCTCATTTGAACTTGCGTTTATGTTTGTTTCTAGCTCACACTTAAACAATAATCTAGAGGAACATGTACGGTGGAGCCTATATATGATCTACTCTAACCACTATATATATATATATATATATATATATATATATATATATATATATATATATATATATATATATATAGTTTAGTTCACTCTCACACCCATCGATACTTGAAATCACTTAAAGGTTTCTGTCGTTAGATCATGATGATTTCACCGATTGAATCGTAGAAATCTTTAAGTGATCTTTTATTTTGTGATTCCATTATTTTGATCACCGATCATCATTCCACCTTTCACTATTTCTCTACTAAATAAAACTATTTTGATTTGTTACGACCATCGTTACCACTATCAAAATCACCTAAAAAGCTTCAGTATTTATATATAAATGGTTTTATGGTTTGGAGCAACCAAGAAAGATTTTGGATTTTAGAAAAGAGGTTTTGGATTTCAGAGAAGTAATGAAATACAAGAGTTGATGGTTTAAATGATAGTTCCCTAAATACATATACAAAAGCTTACCAGTTTACAGTGGGGCAAGCAGGTTATGTGGAAGTCGCTATTTTTTTGAGAGTTTTATAAGCTGAGCTCGTTTATTTTCCATACTTGGCTCGATCAAGGTGACAAACCGAGCATCAAGAAGCTGTGAACGAGGCGAGTGGAGCACAATTATAACCAGCCTCTTTCGTTTTCCAAACCCTAACCCTATTTGTAGCAGAAGAAAGATGGGCTTTCCCACTATGATCTTGATTTTATTCTTCGAGCCAAAAACAAAAGCAATGGATCAATCAAAGGCTCGGTATGGTTTATGATGTTCTTCTAGAATGTGAGCACGGCAAACCCTATCAACCAAACAATCCTCTTTTATTGGTTAGGTCTCTAGTATACGAACAAGGTAAGCTAGCTGCTAGCTCAAACAACCTCTCTTCTAGCATGTTCATCGATGGTTTGGACATATAGAAAGATGTAAGAAGCTATGAAAAACTAAATTTGAAAAGTATTAAAAGAGGTAGAGGACGACAACAAAAGTGTTGGAAAGAAACAATAAAGAATGATCTAGCTTATTGTGAGTTAACTGCTAACATGGCACACGATAGGGATCTATGGAAACAAAGAATCCATGTAGCCGACCCCGTCTAGTATGGGAAAAGGCTTAGTTGTTGTTGTTGTATCCCAATACAATCACCTTGGGCCTTGGCGTATGATTTGGAAGGTAAAATCCTTTCTAATTTTGCTTCATTTTTTTATGGGTGTGCATTCATGTATAATAAGGCTTCTATATACCCTCCTTAGATATGGTTTCGGGTAAATCGAGATTGGTGCTTCCAAACCACTGGTTCCAGTTATTTTAAAACATAAAATTATGATCAAATTAGTCAGTTGGTTCTAGGGTGGTTCCGGTTTGAATCTTAAACCATTTAAAACTGTCAAAAGTTATTAAAAAAATTTAAATTTAAAGAAAAAGTTTGAGCTTATGAAACCAAACCCTTTTTGAACGGGCCATTTGTAAAGTCTTCGATTCCGTGTTTCAGCTGGTTCCTGTCTTTTTGAGTTCCAGTTATGACTCTCGGACCGATACCCCTCTCGGTTTTCCCACAAAAGTTTAAAGAATAAATAAATAAATTCAAGCTGATAAAACCAAATCGAGATGGTCCTCAATCTGGTTCGAGTTCCAGTTTTACCGTCCGGGCCAGTTTCGAACCGGTACCCTCCCGGACGAGAGTTTTTGATTTCGTCGTTTGGTATGGAGAGCGGTCCCACATTCTTCCCGCCAAATTCTCTTAAATAGCGTCCCTTGAGTACGATCGCCAATCCCCCTTTCTCCCGAAACCCTACCCCTCACACACTTCTCTCTCTCTCTCTCTGGGGTCCAATGGAGGATAGTGCTCGGAGGAGTTCGGAGGGACTGGGTTTGACGAATCGCAAAGAAAGATCAACCATCGGTTCACCATTGCCGTTCAGATCTAAGAAAAAGCTATCATACCCAGAAGTTGGCGTCGATCCTTATCACGATAAATCTGAACCTTCCGATCATCCGCCCTTTGCCTCACAGACTCCTCAGAAATCTACAAGCCTTCAGCCCGTGAGATCGGCGGATGATGTGAAGTGGGCATCAAAGAGAACGTTTGTGAGGAACGAAGACCATGATTCCATATCCAGACCGTCCATCAAAGTCCCAGAGACTGAATCCTTGGAGAAGATCCCTCCAAAGTAAGCTTTCTATGGGCTTCTTGTTAGATATTTTGGTAAACGTTTATAATTTATTTACGAGATCTTAAATTCAAATATTCTTTTTGGCAGTATCTGATGCTTTATGCACATGACCCTAAATTTTAACTTCTCTCGACTGTTTTGAGCGAGATATGTTATGCTCTTCTTAGATTAGGAAGAAAACAAAGCCCTTGTTTCTCGCCCATCCGTTTTGCATGGTTTTGGGAGTCTTGCTATCAGTACCTGGCCGCCTCACTTGCACTTCGTGCATTAGCAAGTTCTCCCTCTTCAAGGCTACCTTCTGTACTAAGTTGGTGGTGGCATGGAGAATGGGACAAAAACGGTCTTGCATGGCACGAAGGCTTTCGGTTCGTGGATAGCAAATTATTCATATTTCTCTCCTGTTCCAATCAAGATCGAGTCCACCGGAAAAATGAGAAAATGTACGAAAGTTAGTTTCGGTAAGATAAAAAATTTAGATAGAGCTTATGGTGAAGTAAGCAAAGCCGTCATCGCAGGTGACTGCCTGATTTGCTAAAATGAATTTCTGATTTCTTCCTAGATAAGCAAAAACATTCCGTCACTTTTGTTTTGCTGGGTGTAAGGATCTCATCAGATTATCTGAGTCTCATTACGAATTCATTTTCTAGTTGTGTGAAGAAATATTCCTTCCCCTGTAGCTACAACGATCTTGTTAGCTATTGTTCGAATTCTCGGGTTTCTTGTGTTTAGGGGCACAATCCTTCTCATTTTTCTTTATATTAATTTGAGTTCTTATGCTAAAGTTTGGCACTCAGTTCCCATAGGAAATATGATTGCTTATATGCCAAAGAACCTTGACTGGTCAGTCTATTGTTTTTTTTTGTCTGAAATATGCTCGATGTGTAATGATCTTTAGGTATGAGAGTTTGCGAGATCAATTTGATTCATTGGTCAGTTCGATAAGATTGCTCCGACTAAAAGGCCGTCCTTCCACTTTTACAAATATATACTCCTCTGTCAAGGTTTTGACTAAGAAGTGAGTTCAACGGTGCCCTTTCCAGTATGCTGATTTTTTTCCCTTTTTGAATTATTCTGCTTAATTGACTTCTACTCGTAAATGATTTTAGGGAGTTCTCTCGGAGACATCTTGCACAATTGAAATTTCTAATGCCAGAATGTATCAATATTGCTACCTCACTTTTTCATGACGAGAAGACTTGTTGTATGAAGCCAGAAATTCTAGTTACATTGCGACCAGAGGCACTAAAAGATGGTGCACTGAAGGTGAATGGAGGCAACTATTTAGATCTGAGCAAGGTGTTCCATTCTAGGTTGGTAACCTTCATAAAATCAAAGCAAGAGGTACATACATTTACTTGATTGTTGTTTTCTTATTTACTTGATTGTTGATTTCTTGATACATGTCCAGTCAACAACAACAACATCTAAGCCTTTTCCCATACTAGATGGGGTTGGCTACATGGATTCTTTGTTTCCACACTCAATTATAAACTAGATCGTTCTTTATAGTTTTTTTCCAATACTTTTGTGGTCGTCCTCTTCCTCTTTTAACATTTTCACGCTCTAATTTTTGATATCTTCTTATGGGAGTGTCCTCTCGTCGTCTTTCTACATGTCCAAATCATCTTAAACGATTTTTCCTTATTATATCCTCTATGGGTGCTACTCCCAATTGGTTTCTAATAATAACCTCATTATGTGTATAGTCTTTCCTTGTGTGATCACACATCCATCTCAACATCTTCATTTCTACTACGAACATCTTTTGCACATGTTATGATTAATTGCCCAATACTCAAAAGTCAGAACCATCAAACATAGTAGGTCTAATTGTTGCTCTATAATATTTACCTTTTAACTTTAATGGTATCTTCTTATCACACAGAATACCTGATGTCCCTCTCCATTTTAACCAACCAGCATTAATTCTATGCGTAACATCTCCATCAATTTTTTCACTTTAAAAATTGACCCTAGATATTTAAAACCTTCATTGTGAGGGATGCACTGTGTGCCAATTTTAATTTCTATGTCATCTGAAGTGAACATTTAAAAAAACTACATCAATAGATTTGTCGATGGTACTTTTATCAATTTGAGTTGCCTTTTGATGGAAGTTTTTTATAGACCTAATAGCTTTGTCAAAGAAGCGAAGACATTGTCTTCGAGTACAATAGCCTGGTGACTTAAAGTGCAACTTTTACAAATCTAATAGCTTATAACAAGTGGCATCCTTGACTTACAATGAAACATCTTTTGTTGTTTGTGGTTATTTTGTTAATCTATCTGTTGCTTCCGGGTCTAATTATTCAAGTACATAGTCAAGTTAATTCTTTGTTTATGGTTATTTTCTTAATCTATATTTTGCTTCTTATTCTAATTGTTCAAGTCCATAGCCAAGTTAGTTCTTTCATCTACACTCTTCTCAATGGATTTTTCTTTTGCATCTTTTAAGGATGTTGAAATTCCAGAAGAAATTTTGCCAGAACCATTTAGTCAAAGAACAAAAGCAATATATACAGATGGAGTGTTACCAGAAACAGCTGATGACTGCCATCTTGGGAATGAGGAAGATTGTGTCCATTTAAGAACCAATGATGGATCAACAATTGAAGTTAATGGTCAACCTCTTGGGTCTTTCTTTAGCCGTTTCCATCAGCGTTTATCTAAGAAAATTCCTATTCTAGAATCTGAGAAAACCCAGCTGCTGTCTCTATCCACAACATGCGGCAACAATGATGTTGATACTTCTAATTCCATCTCTTCAGCATCAATCGTGACTTCTTGCACTACATATCCTCTTGATGGAAGTATGAGACTGACAACTTTACAATCGTGTAGTGTTGAAAATTGTTCAACATTTTCCACTCCGATTATTTCTACACCATCCAAAGATATTGTGCTCGGGGAAGACCTTGATTTAACTCCACTTGCTCCTTCCAAGGTGGATGTGAGGATTGATGACAATCTAACTCCGGCAGTTATGACAGAACCAGTCTCCACACCAGCAAGATTAATGTCTAGCACACCAGATCTTTTCACTCCTAAGAGAGCTAAAGTGACTCCAAACTTTGGTTGTACATCATGTACCAAAACACAGAGGTATGTGATTAAGCCCAAGGCACTGAATTTCTTTTCACCTATAAGCTCAAAGGGCAGAGAACATGGAGCAAGAATGTCATCTGTAGACGAACAAGTTGTTAGCTCTTTTGATCCAACACATCTAAAATTGGTATTTTCTTGCCACCATTCTATTTACACCATGATTATGTAGGAACGGTTGATTTTTATGTTATTTTCCTTGAAAGCTTTGGGGCCTTCTATGCTTTGACAGATAGAAGAAAACCAGAGGAATGAAGATAACAGGGGGGTGGTTCTTGAGGTGAAAGAACGTCAGAAGATTATGAGTTTCCTCCCTAAGCTGTTTGATATGATTTGCCTCATATTTCAGTCTAGTAAATCCCACTGCATCACGAAACAGGAGCTTGTATACAAGATCATTGTGCAACATCTGGATATAGTTGATAGAGGTATGGATTTAAGAATCCACAGCAGTGCCATGTTTCCGCATGATAGATTTTCTGCAAAGAAACGCATACTTGAATATAAAAAATTTCATGAAAGAAAGGCATAACTTATGCGTATTGCTTCTTTAAGTTTCTCTGGTCTCTAGTCAGTGGTTGCTAAAAATTGACTAATGAATTTTACAAAGTCCAAGTCTGGTTTGGTTCCTTAGTTTCCATGTGTTGGGAAGAAAACCATGCCCCTTGTCATTGATTCACTGTGGTCAGTTGTATATGCTCTTAAAGTTGCTTTTTGTTTTGTCCCCAAAATGGAATAGTAAGACGCTTCATTGCAGAGGAAGTCGAAGAACAGTTGGGCCTTTTGCAAATGCTGATCCCAGATTGGATTTCTTTGAAAAAAGACTCAAATGGGGATTGTATTTTCTGGTGAGAATCCTATTGGCCTTCAATCAATTTTGTTATTTGTTTTAAATTTTTCCTTGATAATCCAAACAATGCAAAGTGTCTTTTGTAAAGATTGCTCAGAATGAAAAGTGACAGCAGCTATATAGTAGTACTGTTGTGGTATTGATTCTTTATAGATACTAAGAAGTTTCACTTTGAACTGGCTCACATACTTGTGAAACTTTTATGAAGATGCAGTTTCATCAACAATATCTTTTGTTACTACCTTTAATATGCATCTTCTATATATCTTCACAATATAACAAGCTTATATCTACAGCATTTTGCACTTTTAGGAACCAGTGGGACCATCGTGTGAAATGCACCATATGGTTTTACGCACCAGGGTAACCTAAGATGGAATCATGCAACACAATTGCTAGAGAGTCTTTGCACCTTTCCATCCTTTTTCCTTCTTGAAACTTTCTACTTGAGAGGGCTCACTGTTGGTCTCTTCATACTGATCTGGGGATTCCATTGAAGTTTCTCTTCATGGTATCTTCTTCCTGGAAAACGTCCATAGCGTCTCTTATATGATATTACGTCTATTCTGATGCTACTGCTTAAGCATGAACAACTTCAATTGTTGTATCAGTATTGACATATCTTTTGTTGTTTATCCTCAGCATGAGTAATACCTCGAGTCATGAATCTCTTCGATCTAGGCTAATTGAAGCGGCAAGAGTTGATGCTTTATAGACACCAATTCAAATGGGCATTGTGCATTGGAGATGCTGGGGATGCATGCTGATCGGTTGGTGCTCCTTGGACATTGTAGCTTATTAGTATTGCTCATGAGACTATTAACAAACTTTTTGCCTCGTGAAATAAATTATCCATGACCCCCTTTCACAGTCTGAATGTAACATATTAACATAAGGAAACGCGTATTAGGAAAATATTGGTATAGTAAGGCAGATGTCTGCTTCTTACTTCCATTTGCACGTTACTGTAATTTGGAAGCTCCAATTAGAACTCGTGTTTTGCCTTTGCATGCTAACGGTTTTCTTGAGGCATCAGAAACAAATATGAAAGGGTGATTGTCCTCTACTGATGTGGTTTTATATATCTTCTGTCATTGGTGCATTTTACGCCTGATTGACCATTTGAAGCTCAGCGCCAAACTCACCTAAGCTTCTCCTAACCTAGTCTGAACTAACCATAGCCCATTAAGCCAAACTTTTCTGTCTTTTTAGGATTCCAGTTGAGTCAAAACATGTACAAAATATATCCATGGCAGAAATGAAGGTGTTTGAGATGGATATGTGGTCACACAAATATAGTATACACAACGTGGTTATTAGAAACAAGGCGTTGTTAGATCATAAAATGAGAGAATTATTTAAGATGGTTTGGATACGTATAAAAACGATGAAAAGTAGCTTCGCTGAGCATGTATAACGCACTAGATCGTCTCCATCATTAATTTTATTGACCGGCTATGTCACCAATGGCTGGTCCAGAACTAGCCTGGTGACTTGAACTGGAATAGCATGAGGTCATTGGAATCGGAACCCGAACCGGATGATTGGGCCCTCTCAGTTCAACGATCGCGGCTCCTTCCTTAATGATATATGAAAGTGGATATGGTTCATGAATATTAGTACCAAATGTGAACATAACACAAGCTTTTGCCAAGATCCTCGCGTGTTACGAAATCATTTTAAAGAATTCAAACTTAGGTTCTTCCTATGGTAGATCAAATAGGACCTGCCGAAGCCTAACACCCACACCCACACTAGGCCCCTCCTCAGTTCGACTTTGGTGGTTCCTTCCCAATAATATATGAAAATGGATATGGTTAATGAATATGAGTACCATGTTAGCATTTAACTCTGAAGAAAAAAGCAATCATGTTTTATTATTGCCTTGAAACGCTTAATGAGCCTTGCTCTAATTCTTTTAAAATGTATTATTTTTCACATCTTTTAACTAAGTTCCATTCAGCCACCTCTCTAAATATCCACACAACTTGGTCTTGTCTATCTTGTTTTCTCTTTTATGAGTGTCGTACCAACTTCTGATAAGCTAGTTAGAGATCCAATCTTTTCTTATATGGTACATATCCGCTTCAACGTCTTTATTTATACCATAGACATTTTTTACACTCATAAGTTGTAGAATTGATGATAATAAGGTCCGATTGCTTTCAGTAATGACATATGGCAAGCTTAGATAAGACATCCATATGGCCTACGTAAAAATTTCCACATGATAAAAGTATGTAATTCATGTCTTGATGGTTCAGGAGGATACAAGGATGGGAATGGGTCGGGTATACTTATACCTGTCTTTGACCTGAACTTTAATTTGACGGTTTTAGGTTTTCTTTTTTCCAATTGGCATAGATAAAATCGGGTTATATATGTTATATATATATATATGTATACATACATATGTATACATATACATTGACCTGGACTTTAATGAGACGGGAAATGGCTTTAGGTTCTCGTTTTTCCAATTGGCATGGGGTAAAATCGGGTTATATATGCATATGTTGTTGGATTTAATGTGTATTAATGCCATTTAGTTCATGTTGGTATCTCTAAATATATTTAATTAATATATGTGAAAGTCAAGTGTAAAAGTAACATATGAGGGACTTTTGCAAAAGATGACCAAGATGAGACAAAGTTTAGTCTCATAATGAAGAATGTGACAAACCCATTAGTCCTTTTATATATTTTGTAGCTCATGAACCTAAGTTCAAAGAGCTTGGGAAGGACACACGCACACATTGGGTTGGACTTGGTCTTATGGTTTGAGTATTAAATCTATCTTTTTTCACGAAATATTTGTGATCTAATGATCAAGAGTTTTTCACAGTCACGGATAGGGATAAGGAAGGACGATTTCAGATAAGAAAAGATGATTGCGACAAAAATGGTACGTTGTTTGGATTAGATTCATGATCAGTAATCTACACGCGTACCCTATAAATAGGTGATTAAGGTTCCTCCCTATATACACAGTTTTCACTTTTTCTCTTTCTTCCTGTCTCTTGGTTTTGTCTCTTTGTTCGTGGTGCTGCTATAGTACCTGTGCTCTTGGTTAGTCTCTCTCTCTGCTTCGAGTTGTAGTGCTCTTCTTCCATAAGCGATTGATGTATGTTTAAGGTCAACTTGAAGTCAAATACGTGTTTTTCGAGTTTCACCTAAGAAGAATGTACAAATACCCGTACGTACTCATAATGGGAGGCTGATTTCTCTATAGTAAGTACGGAAGGACAACTCACACAAATAAGTTTGTGATTTTGCTTGTGTTTTTGTTTTTCATATGACTTATTATTACTTATTTTGGATTACGGCTTTATGATTGGGGTATGTTTATATTTATTGTATATTATTTTATTATACATGTATTTCTAAGGTTTATCTAACATACATATACATCCATGCATATTAGAGCAGTTCCTACAGCAAAGCAAAGCATAAGCATGAACGTTTTCGATCTCGTTTTTTCGTTTTTCTCCCTGCTAAATTCATTCTGGTTTATCCAGGATTATCTCTAAACCGTGGTACCTTCCCAACTTCTTCCATAAAGATCTTAGTGAGTAACCAATGATCCTCTTGGTCTGAATTTCTGCTTCCAACGAAGCAGGGTGTGTTTTATACAAGATTCTTCGTTACGGACATAGTGAACTTCGTTTTAGTTGTGGCGCCTACCTTTAGCGAACGGGCCAAGTGCCCGCAAACACATACTCGACATCGTTCTACTAATCCCGGCTTCTCTGGTCCATTTCTTCCCACTTCCACGACACGGGTTTAAGCTGATGAAGAAAGGGTTTTGGTTTATTTTGCATCTCTCTCTCTCTCTCTCTCTCCACATAGAATCCCCACCGCCATGAAAAGAGCCTTCTCTCTTCTATCATCTCTGCGCTCTCTGAGAACCCAGTCTTTCAACAAACCCATTTCCTTCATTTCCCTCTCTTTTCACTCTGACCTCCACGAATCTTCACATCCCCAACCATGCAGAATTCACCATGGCCTCTTGTACAAGAGGAAACCCTCGTACTTCCATAAAAACCCATCAAGAAATCTGGATACCCTCGTTCAAAACGAGCCTTCGTTGTCCTCTAGACAGAAGAAACTCAAAGAAAAGAACGATCTCGACCAGGCGTTTGAGTCAGCGACCACTCTCGAAGAGATGCTTTCTGCGTTCAAATCTATGGAGTCTGTGTTCGACGAGAATGACAAAACGATGGGTCTCGCTTGTTTGAAGCTCGGGCAGTGCCTGGACTCCATAGGTGAGGATCACCAATCGACACTCATTTATGCTAATAGAGCTCTGAGGAGCCTAGAGACTCATTATGATGAGGATGGTGATTGCAATAATGCTGTTTCACTGTCCATGGCTTTGCATCTTATGGGTTCGGTGCATTATAGCTTAAAGAGGTTCAATGAGAGTTTGGGGTACTTAAATAGAGCAAATAGGATATTGGGTAGGCTTGAAAACGAAAGTTCTGGATTTGATGTTAGGCCTATTCTTCACGCTGTTCAACTTCTGTTGGCAAACACTAAAACTGCAATGGGCAGAAGGGAAGAAGCGTTGGACAACCTTAGAAAAAGTCTGGTATTGAAGGAGTTGCTTCTTGAGCCGAAATCCAAAGAACTGGGTGTTGCTTATAGGGAGGCTGCAGAGGCGTATGCGGCAGTTTTGAGGTTTAAGGAGGCGCTGCCGCTTGGTTTAAAAGCATTAGAGATGCATATTGAGCAATTGGGTCAGAACTCTGTCGAGGTAGCTCATGATAGAAGGCTTCTTGGGATTGTGTACTGTGGTTTGGAGGAGCACCAGAAAGCACTGGAGCAGAATCAATTGGCAGTGAGAGTTTTGAAGAACTGGGGCATGTCGTCGGATTTGCTCAAGACCGAGGTAGATGCCGCCAACATACAAATTGCTCTTGGGAAATTCGAGGAGGCAATCAATACAATGAGAGAGGTTGTTCAGCAAACTGATAAAGACAGTGAGACAAGAGCGTTGGTGTTTATTACAATGGCGAAAGCTTTATGCAATCAGGAGAAGTTTGCAGACTCGAAGCGATGCTGTGAGATTGCATGTGGTATACTCGATAGAAAGGAATCATTGGCTCCATCCAGGGTTGCAGAGGCTTATAGCGACATTGCGATGTTGTATGAGACTATGAACGAGTTTGAAACTGCAATATCTCTGTTGAAAAGGTCGCTTGCATTGCTCGAGAAAATTCCTCAGGAGCAGCATGCTGAGGCCGGTGTGTCAGGAAGGATAGGTTGGTTGCTTCTGCTCACTGGAAAAGTGCCTCAAGCAATCCCATACTTGGAGAGTGCCGCAGAGAGATTAAAGGAGAGCTTCGGGCCAAACCATTTCGGTGTTGGCTATATATATAACAATCTCGGTGCTGCATATATGGAGCTAGATAGGCCGCAGTCGGCTGCGCAAATGTTTGCTCTTGCAAAAGACATCATGGATGTTTCTCTTGGGCCCCATCACGCAGATTCCATTGAGGCTTGTCAGAACCTGGCTAATGCTTATGGTGCCATGAAAAGGTATGCTTTTTACTAACGTTGTTAACAGTTATTTTCCTTCGATTCATACAGATTTTCATTTTTTCCTTTTGGTAATATTATCGATTTCAAATTTATTTCCAAGTTGTTATGGACAAACTGAAATGCGTACTTTTGATTTGCAAGCAAGATTTACAAACCTTCCGATTATTTATGTTCGCATGCTAGAAGAATTGAACGTTCCTTTTTATAATTTTATGCTTGACAAAAATATGAAGTTCCAAAAGATATCACGAATCTTTCATGTGCATAAGTGATTGCACAGTAAATTTGTTATCTTTATCTAATGAGTCTTTATTAGGTATGCCTATGCAAGTGACATACCTTCCGTGTAGCATCCGGGGGGCTTATGGAGGAGATGAAACACAGAATAATGGTGAGAATGGTCATATTTATAATGGCTGAAAAACAGCTAGGAAATAAGGGACGAGATCTTAAACTTTATCATGAACTGATGTTATGCCTTGACAAGATTTAATGAAGTTGAAGAGTTGCAGAACTTCATTTTAAGAGGAAAAACGGCAAATATTGTCATGGTGAAAAGAGAATCGTGTTTTAGCATGTTTGTGTTGGTTTATGTAGTTGCAGGAGATCATGCTTTACCTAGTGGCTGAATAAACTTCTCATTCTAGGGTTGTGGTTTTCATTGGTGGACGTGTGTGAAGATCCCAATACGTAATCTTTCATAGTGATCCTGTGTTATTTGAAAACCTAGTAATCCTCCTGTCATCTTTCGCAACGTGATACATTGGGGCCTTGATATTTGGCATGTAGAATGAAGTAGGCTATGATGGAAGACCTATGCAGGCTTATTTGGTTATTACAAAATAGAGCAGTCAGATGTTCAACAAAACAGCAGTCCAGCCTAAGATGCTTTATTGGAGCCTAATGTTGGCCAGTCAACCACTTAAGTCATGCACAAAAGTTGTGAAATGGAAATTTTAAGGTGAACCTGTGATGCAATTGTAAGAGAAAAGTTGGTCTTGCACCAATAGCAGATGAAACAAGATAGCTGCTTAAGGTGGTTGGGACATTTGGAGAGGCAACTAAGTGTGGAGCTTTGCCGAGCAGGTACCTGCAATAGATGGTGAACACTATGAAGGAGGCAGAGGAAGGCCCCAGAAGCGGTAAACAATAGAATGTTGTCTTGCTTTTCTGAAGTTAAATGCTAATATACACAAGATCGAGCACAACATAACTGAGAATCCACATAAACAACCCACTTAGTGTGTGAAGGCTTGGCTTGGGTTTCGGTTAAAAATGTTCTGTTGAATTCTGAACTGCTTATATATATATACCTTTGCTTTTGGGAGGTCTACGGTGGGCAATGGTGTCCTTTCAAGTGGGGATACATTTCTTTGAGCTGACCCGGTGGTGCTTAAATGTCCGACTATAGGTCGTAAGATAAGCTTGTTTTCCAGGAAGCTTGACTCACAAATAGATATTGTTCTTCTGCATCACATGATTTTTTCGTGCTTTCTCCAACATCATTTTCATGCCTTTCATATGTTCCATATATGTTATCAGATACACTCATCAGGAAAAACATTTTGAAGTAATATCAAGTCCTTGTTTTCTTACCAAAATCAAGAAACTAATGTTTCATGCAACAATATATTAGGTTTTTACTTTTAAAATTATATGTTCATACCACACAAAACAAATAATATGGATCCTTGTATCTTTATTACCAAAAGAAGCTTGCTATATGCCTAACTTTAAATTGGTCACATTTTTTTATGTATGTTTCTTCTAGTTCACCATTGTTTTTGTGATTTCATCTTTTAATTTCCTTTTAGTTTCTTGCTTGGCATGCAGTATTATAACGACTGAGTTTCTATTTCATTTTTCGAAACTGTTCCTTGCTTTCAACAAATGTTAACAGCTTAATTTCTTGCTTCCTGGTTTCATATTGCTTCAAGTTTCTTCTTCCAGAATTTGCCACCTTGGGCTGAACCATTCCGGTTCTCCACGCACATGAAAGAATGCTTGCAATGACAAATATATGATCAGAAAGCTAGTGCATTATGAAAGTAATATGGCCAAGCAGTCCGAACATGTAAATTGGCGGCAGCAGTTTAAGTGGAACTGTTGTCACTTTGGAAAACCCAGAAGGATGAAGTTCCTCATTGACAGATTCCTAAGATGTGTTTTGTTGTAGTTGAATTTCATATGTTTTGAGGTTCTGCCAGTCTACGTTCTATGAATAAGCCAAGAGAAATAAAATCAGAAATCTACAGTTTCTGCTTATTGGAAGTGGTGAGACGTTTCTTGGGCAAATAGGGTTTTCAATGATAATACACAACTCCACTGTACTTGTTAGTTGAATACCCCCCGTTAGCTTCAAGCATAAACATTTATGAAATTACTGGTTCCCGTTCTCAAGAAAAAATAGCGTTGAGTTGAAATTATGTATGATAAAATGGGTGCGCCTCACAAATGTGAGTAAGTCACTTCTGTACTTTTGACTATATGTGGGGTGTATGAGTGACATAACATTCATAAGTGATATAGAACAATAGCAATGGAGACTAGTTTTAGAGGGCTACAAAATGCTATGTTGGTTATAAGGAAACATTTAACTACGTTGCAGTGATGGGTATCATATGTTTAGCCTTGAGCGATTCTCATTGGATCTTCCAGGAATTGAATGTCAAAGAGTGATTTTTGGAGGTGTCTTTATGGAGCAATTATTCAGGTTACGATGAACATGGTGGGAGAATAGTAAGGTATAGTATCCTCAGGGAAGCCATACAGAGTTTGAAAAAAGCCTCAGGTGCAAACATGGGATTGTTAGAAGCCAAGTTTGTTCATCTGTTTATTTTATACTGAAGTACAACTGGACACATGGAATACTAGAGAAATTGTCTAGCAATAGCTATTTATCAGTCATCAAATTATACATTCTGCAATAAAAATCTCTGGACAACTGTTTGTGCATTGAAGGCGTGTCTTGAAATGTATTCTGTAACCAAATAATATGCATAGTATCTCTTGGGATAGGGTTGGAATAAACCCTACTCTGATATAATGATGTTTGCTAATAGGAGCTCGTCTCTACATGCATGACAAATATTTACTTTTCTCTTGTTCTTATTAAGATTGCATGATCTAATAGGAAACTATGTCACACGGGTGCGGGTGCAGGTGTGGGATACGGCAAATTTCAAAAATTTTGGGTGCGGCGACACGTCTAGGATATATAATATTATATGTTATATATAATATTCAAGCTACAACAAGTGAGACATCAATTAACATAAGTATATGACAATAGCAAGTACACAACTTTATATTAAAGCAAAACACATAAATGGTAAACAACTACTAATTTCATCATAATACACAAATCAATCTTCATTATCCGGACCCATTTATCTAAAAAGACCTGAACTTCAAAATCGATACCAGATTTTGAAGCATGGAATGTTCACACAAAAGAAAGTGAAGAAGGTCCGCGTTGAGATATTTTTCTATGTTCATTGGTGGAGTTTTATGGGATATGATGGAAGACAAGCTGAACGGACATTTTGGAAACTATGGTGAGGTAACTCAAGTGGTCTTCATGGGAGATAAGGTCACGAGTCGACTAAGAGTCTTCGGTTTCATCGTCTTCACGAATTACTCCCTCTTTGATCGGGTTCTACAGGATAAATACACCATAAAGGGCAGAACCGTGAGTTACAAATTTTTTTTTGCCATGCCAACACGGTGTCGGTGTCGGTGTCGGTGTTGCACCTGTGTCGAGGTCGACACTTCACCCCTTAGAAGTGTCTGTGTGACTTAGATAGGAAACTCCCTGTGATAAAGTAATAAGGCTAATAACAAGTTTTACTGAAGCAACTTGGTCCACTGCACACTCCTTGGGATTTTTGAAGCAGATTGAAGATATGAACACTAACTGGTGTGAACATAGCACCAAAATCTCGCCAATGATATCCACAAACTCAAATACAAATGATCCTGCAAGATCTTCAACAAGCCAAATTATTAAACAAATCACCAAACACTTGGTGCACAAGCCAAACCGAATAGATAGAATAACAAACAAGTCAAGTGAGCATTAAAAGCTATGAATTTTATTAATAACACATGCCCTCTATTTATAGAGGCTGCACAACATCATAAGAGAGAGATTGGGAGCAATTGCTCCCAACGGCTACACAACTAGCCGTTGGGAGTTCCCAACGGCAAGTAGTGTAGCTGTTTGGGAGGGGGATTGACCCTTGAGGCCCAATCCCAATGGTCTTGCTGGGCCCTAATGGCCCAGACTATTTATTACAAATTAACACCTTCCTCAAACTTGGAGTGTATATACCAAAAATTTAACATAAATCTAGGAGTTAACAAAGACTTAGTGAAGAAATTTATCAACCATAGCTCTGAAGGAACATAACATAAAGTCAACATTTTCTTCAAGCATTCTTCCCGAATATAGTGACAGTCAATCTCAATATTTTAGTTCTTTCATGAAATGTATTATTTGAATCAATATACATGACATTTTTGTTGTTACAAAGCAATTCTCTAGAGTCCTCTAGGGCAACCTCCATGTTTGCTAGGAGTTCAGTGACCCAAGATATCTCAGCTCTTATAGTGGCCATGACGCTATATTTTGCTTCCGTAGATGGTAAAGACACCTTTTATTGCTTTTTAAATCTCCAAGAAATTAGAGGATCACCTAAAAATACACAAAATCCAGTGATGGATTGTCTATGATTAACATCCCCACTCTAATTAGTATCAGTGTAAGCAATTAATTTAAGTGAAAATGATGATGTTAGAATTATCCCCTTTCAAGTGTATCCTTTATGTATCTCATGATTCGTATAACCACATTCATGTGTATAATGGTGGGGGCTTCTTAAAATTGACTTACTACATGTACTGCGTGTGCTATGTTTGGTCGAGTGATGGTAAGATACGTTAAGACTCTTATCATTTGTATGTAGGGAGTGAAATCATCTAATTTTTCTCTATATATGGTTCTCAGTTTGGTCCTAATCACCTTTGGCGTGCTCACTTTCTTGTCATTCGTCAAACCTAATTTCTTAACAATATCACTAACAAATTTTGTTTGTGACATAAAATAACCTCCGTTATTACGAGTTACTTCTATTTTCAAGAAGTAACTAAGTAGACCGAGATCTTTCATTTCAAATTCTTTATGCAAATCTCTTTTGATCTATAATATCCCATTTTATCACTTTGAGTCATGATCATATCTACATACAAAAGTAGAATCACAATACCTGCATCAATTTTTCTTACAAACAATATGTTGAGTGAAATCATCTACAAAGATAACATAATAGGTCACTCCTTTTGAGATTATGAGAGTGGGTCCCCAAACATCGGAGTGCACTAATTCGAATGCCTTTTTTGTGATAAGGGTTCTTTTGTTAAATGGTTCATGTTGTGTTTTGCCAAAAATACAATATTTGCAAACAAAGTTATTCTTTTCATTAATCTTTATCCATAGATAATTGTTTATTTTGCTTACATTAAGATGCCCTAATCTTTTGTGCCAAAACCCAAAACCATTACCAGCAATCCCATATGTTTCAAAATTTGATATAACTAAATTATCCATGGCATAGAGACCACCTTTTCTATGTCCTTGCCCAATCACCTTCTTCGATAATGTACCTTACATCCATTTGGTAAGAAGGTAATAATGCAATCATTATCATAATTTTGAGAAACTGAGAGAAGATTAAGGTTTAATTTTGATATAAAACGTACTTGAGGTATTTTAAAGGAATTACTTTATAAGTTATCAATTTATTTAACATCAAGTTTAGTTTCATCGGCCGTAAACACTTGATTTCTAACTTATGTGCATTTGTCTAACAATTTATATTCATTAGTCACATGAAAGGAAGCACCAAAATCTAAAAATCATGGCATACCTTGACTTTTGGAAGAAGATGATAATGCCGACCCGGAGATGCTTGCCTTTTCTTTTAAAATTTCTTAAATATAGGCTGTGATCTTTGACGGTAACACTTCCTCCTTGTTGTCAATGACGCCACATGAGGGAACCTCCTCAATAAGAGAGGACACTTGGTCTTGATATGTCCACTCCTTGCAATAATGACAAATCATACTCTTGTTGGGTAAATGCACTATATTACTTTTGAATTGTCGATTGAATTCACTATTTTTTGTATGTGGAGGTTTGTATATTTTCAAATAATTTTTGGGTCTAGATGTAGCAAAAACTGTTTTTTTGTTGTCTCTTATATTCCTTAATCTAGTTTCCTCCATCGGTCAATCGGTCAAAATCTCATAGCTTTTGGGTCTTGCTTTTCTACGAATCAAGTTTAATCTAATGTTTTCAAATTCGTCTTTCAATCATAGTATAAAAAAGAAAAAAATATTGGTTATCAAGGTATTCTTGAAACTCATTCATATTTTGGAGTTTTCTGAATTTGTCAAAGCTTCTAAGTTGGTTCCAAATATTGAAAACTCATTATGGTAATCCCTAATGTTTATTGAACCTTGTTTGAGCATTATCATAATTAGTTTTCTTAAGATATTCCCAAGTCTCAAAAGCATTGTAAAAGTGATTTTGGCATTGTACTTTTCTCATTTTTTCAACTCTTGTTTATATTTCTCTTGTAACTTTAGAAATTCATCACCATCAAACCCTTACTCTATCCATTTGGGTTCTTTAATTATACCATCAATATAATCTTAATAGTCTCTAGAGATAAAATATTTTTTCATGATACGTGTTGGGCACCAACAAATAACGAAATGCCTCACTTTTCTTTTTCATTTTCTCAACATTACGAAGAGTACCTTGATTCTCTAAATATGATCAAACGATTTTCAAATTTGAGGATCTTCTCACAATTGACACAAGTCCCAATGCATATCTAATCAAACCTTTTCAACTTTAATACCATGTGAAAATAGCACCAAAATCTTGCCAATGATCTTCAAACAAACCAAATTACCTAACAAATCACCAAACACTTAGTGCACAAGCCAAACCGAATATAGAATAACAAACAAGTTTTATTAATAACACACGTCTTTTATTTATTGGGGTTTTACAACATCAATAAGACAGATTGAGAGCAGCTGTTCCCAATGGCTACACAACTAGCCGTTGGGAGTTCCCAATGTCTAGTAGGGTAGCCGTTAGGGAGGGGACTGGCCCTTGAGCCCCAGTCTCAATGGTCTTGCTGGGCCCTAATGGCCCATACTACCTATTACAAATTAACAACTGGCTGAAGACTTCTAGAGAAATGAGTGATATCACCACGCTTGCCACTGTGGAAACGTCCAACCTTGAAGAAACATTTTCTGGACCTGAACTTAAATCCATATCTTCCCCAAGAGATAACAAACATTATGGGAGCACTTCAACAGTTGTCCTTCACTCAGTGAGATAGATTACTGCTTGCTTCTTTAGCAGTTCTGATGGAGTTGCCATCAAATTTTATGTCAAATCTGGAGAGAAGACTACTGAAAATTCTTATTAGAATAGCTCTGTGATGTAGTTAACAGTGTGTTAGAATACTTGTGAATATAGATGATTACAGGTTATCAGTTGGCTTTCCCTTCGAATGGATGCATGTCTGTGAATGGTAACGCATGTTAAAGTTAAAGATCAATGACAGTCCTGTAGTGACGCACTCTTGTCCTTCACGAACCTGGCTAGGGTGTGTTTCACTGTTTTGAGATAATGTGACATCCCCAAGTTCCATAACTAGGTGTATCCATGTTGCCATGTAAAAGAGAGAGCCAACTGGAAATTGTTCCTTGGGGTCTAGTGGGAGCACTCGAAGAATTTCATGCATGAGATCCTCAGAAACCATGGTCAACATGCTATATGCATTTCCATATACTTTCGAAATTAGTTGTCATGTGAATGTGATTTTGCTGTCATTAGGAAAACTGCGTATTGCCAATTATCAGAATGAGTGCAAGGTTGTCATGGACTGGGTTTGCTCTTGTGTCTGCAGTGTCCTGAAAGGAAAACTTGATTCAATCTAAAATAGTGGTTATAATGACAATGGGCAGCTTATTTCATGATTTCTTTGCACTTTTATCATATCAATGACATCTTTAAGTGGCTTGCAGTTATAAACTGGCGTTTGAGTTCCAGCAGCGGGTGATTGATGCATGGAGAAGCCACGGACCTAGTGCAAGTGATGAGGTCCGAGAAGCAGAAAGGCTTCTGGTGCAACTAGAGAAAAAAGCGGTGAGAGAAAGTTTAGATCCACTGCCTGTACCTGAATCAAGTGAAATTGTTTCAGGCAAGTGCTTGGAGGTCAAATGTTTGCAAGTGAAAAGCTAATCAAAGTATATGAAAACTTTGTTCTTCCTTCATAAATTTTTAGTACATATTTCATTGCTGTCCTTCATATCTGAAGGAACTACAGTTCTGGTTTAAAATGTAAAATGTCGCTTCGTCATGCCTATTTGATTGTATTTGGCAGTTTTGAAGCAGGAAAGACATCTTAAAAAGGTCTCTCTTTCTAATACTTTTATCCGTTTCAAAAAGGGGAAGTTATTACTAAAGCTTGAGTTCCAACGTTTCTGACAACATTCTCAGAGCAATCAAAGTTTCCATGTAACAGATATCCCTATTTGTTTAGCTTTAGACACAGTACGACACCCCAAACTTTCTCTTTCTCATGTTGAGATATTCTTCTTCAAGAACTTGTTTTTCTTGATTGCAGCCAGAAATCTGGGAATCCCACAGGGAATCTGGTTCCTTTGATGGGATCATAAACTATTCTTGTGATCATCTTGGATATAGGCTCTTTTGATGCGATGATGTCTTACAATCCAATGAAGTCCAACTGGTGCTGGAGGAGGCGGTTCTTGTTTGTAGCGATATTGAAGTCCTTGTAGAGGTTAGAAGAATACTCGTTTTTCTTCTTTCCAACTTAATATACAGCTCAAAAACCTTAGGGTTCCTGCACAAGGTTCATCACAAATCATACTTAGCATGCATCTTATATGCTATTTCGATTACACCTTACATTCCACACAAGTTTTTCTTTGAGCTCTACTCTTCTTTTCCCTCCACATCAATATATATCCTTGAAGTATAAGCTCATCCTCAGCTCGGCTGCACTCACCCACAGCAAGCAATTAGTTGAGCACATCTTCAATCGCGGTTATGAGCAGAGTTCACGATCCATCATGATAGCCGATTCTCCAAGGAGTGCTTTCAGTTCGATCTGGCCTCTTCCAAAAGCTATTTCGAGGGTCGAGCTAGTGCAATTTGGGCGTAATACCGAAATAAAGTTGTTCTTTCTTTCCGATCAAATTCAGCACCAGTTTCCCACGCACCTTTCGATACATATGGTCCACAAATTCGAAAAGAAGATTAGACCTATTCCTGAAAGAGTAGCTTGGTCTAGCATCGGCCGTGAAAAATGATGCTGGTGAGGGAGCCGACAGTTCATTTGCTACCCATATCCCCAGCGTTTTACAAGTTGACAGTTACATTCCCCTAACAAGCAGGGAATAGTCTTTTTGGCTAGATAACCGGAATAATCGTCTAGCTAGTTTCCTAGACATGACGAGCTTCTTTTGCAGGAGAACCCTTATGGCCCGAGGCCTCATTGAATTCCACTGTGAAACTTTTTCAGTAAAAGAAAGTATGATAAGCATACTAGCATGTATACCAGATTCTCTCCCCCTCCTCTCTCCCTCTCTATTTATTTATTTTTATATATAGAGAGAAAAGTAGTGTTAGATGTATAATGTCTTTGGGTGTATAAAAATATTTAAAAATTATTAGTGATGATCTTTGAGATTAATGATGGAGATTTAAATTATTTAGTATTTAATTGGATATACATGATGTATTAAATGTAAAATATAAAAGTATAAATTATGCTTTTAATTCAAATCTTTAAGATTGATTTGGATGATAGAACAATGAAAATATTTAAGTATTTTTATTCATCCAAAGATATTATGTATTTAGCACATTTTCTCTCTCTCTCTCTCTCTCTCTCACTCTTTATATAAATATATATATATCACATGCACACCTTTACATATCAATCATCATGATGCATTAAATATCACATGTAAAAATACACAGATATTTTTTGCTTTTTAAATTCAAATATAAGACGTCCATAATAGAGATTTAGAGAGAGAGAGAGATCGAAGCTTCACATATAGATTGGCCAACCCGCGTCGGTGAAGCTGCAGCCATTCTCACCGGGAACCATCCACATCCTGGCCTCTCGTGCAATTGGTCTTTCTTCAACCCTAGTAAATTCTTTTGCATCTCCGGTCGGTCGATGAGATGAGTGAGCCCTTCGCATGACAGAGCCCAAAAACGTGCTTAGTAGCTCACCATTCGATTCAGCTCCAACCTCAACAATGGTTAGGAGAACCTACGAGTCTTTACTAACATTGACAAAGAATTGCCACAAGGTTGTACGTTTTGCATACAGTCGTCTCGCACTCGGAACTTTCAAAGTAGACCTTTTTTTTTAAAGAAAAGCGGTTTGGGTGTCAAGTAACCTGCTTTGCTCCCTTACCTACATGCAAAAGTTAATAAAGTGCACGAAACAATAGTAAGATTTGAATCCTCCCGCCAACACATGGACCTAGTACCTATGTTGCATGGAAATGGAAACCAGAATGTAAACGGGACTGGAAAATGATAAATCTTCAAAACTTAAAAAAGGGAAAATGGTAATATATATAACAAATAAAAAACAAAAACACTTTACCCATTTGAATAATGAATTTAATACCTAATTGCATTAAACTGATAAATATGAAAAAATGCTTGTACTTTTAAACGTCTTTTAAGCGTCATTGTAAGGAATTGTGTCCTCTTTATCGAAAAATAAAAATACCGATTCTCCGGTTGAGCAAAGCCTAAAGCAAAAGCCATGGCAGTACCAATGGAGTTTAGGATTGAAAGCAAGAGAAAGAGAGTCTCGAGGTTTGATTCTTTGATTGAGCCAGTAAAAGTGATAGCAGTGACGGTAGGGTTTTGGATTGAATAAGAGATAGGATTTGATGTCTAGACTTTATTTTTCTTTCCAATTTTAAAGCAAAAAACATTTCCCAAAAACAAAAAACTCCACGATTTGATGGCTAGACATTATAGTTACATATATATATATATATATATATACATAAATATGCCCTAAAAGAAGTTTCGGTGCGGTTGGTATGTAGCTTGGTTTATAGTCAGGAACTGAACTGAGATTTTGTAATTTCAAAATCCTATACAGATTTTATCTCAAATTTATTCCATCATGAATATTCAGGTTTGAAAATTTTCTTCTCCATTCATTCATATGGATGGGCCGCTTGCTTTCTATGCTGCGATGGTGCATGATGAGTGATTGGATGACATGCACTTTGAACGTAAGATAAAGGATGTCAACTGCTATGCCCGAAGGCAAGAAGCAAAGCCCTAATGCTCAGTGTATAACAACCTTTTTCTCAAGAGTCTCCAGTAGTGGACGTATTGGAAAATGTTGAGATGGGGTAAGTAGAGCCCTAACGCTCAGCTTTACAGAAGTTTGACAGAGCTGTACACAGAGCCTTAGCTCATCAGGAGGGCTATTTGTCTTCCACATCACAAGTGATGAGTTCGATTCTTGTTGCGTGCGTAAGTGTGTGTGTGTTAGGCTTCTGCCTCCCCTTATAGCCCCCAACACCCCTATCCCAAAAAAAGAAAAAAAAGGAATTGACAGGCCCAAAACTAATGACAGAACTTCATTCCATTGGAATAAAGTTAAGCTAAAAGTGCAGGTGCCCATGCTTTCCATGAAATTTGGTTTCTTTTATACTTGATTTGCTAATGGTTCCTTTATTCATCCACGATTCTTGGCAGTATGGGGAAAACTTTAACCGAAAGATCCTGTAACATATTCATTTAATACATTGGATGCACTATTTCGATGGTAATATTTAAGAATCCATGTGAATTAGGCAAATATAGTCATATGATAGCTACTAATCTACTTTATCTTCTGTCTCTTTATCTAACCAGCAATAATTGGAAGTTTTATATGCAGTGATTGCTTTCATTAACGACCTACGGTGAAAAGATAAGACCTCCATATGGCCTAAGTAATTCTTCCTAGTGATGAACAGGATGATAGCTTACTATCCATATCTTGATGAACAGAGATTGTTTAAAATGATTGAAAATTTTCTCAAAAAGTTCGTCTACATGATATAAACACCCTCATAAATAATTCAAATTATTGTTTCAATTAAGGAAAAGCCCTCGTAAATAATCCATACCACTTTGGTTGTATTAGATCTGATCTTGGATACAAAAATCAAACCACAACCTGATGAATTTAGAGGATTTGGTGTATGTTTCGTTTTGTAGCTGAAAATGATTCTCATGATGAAGAATCCATGTCTCACATTAATCAAACTCGAGAAATTCATGGTTTCTTACTATGTTACAAGACGCACCCTTATTTATGTTACAAGACGAGGCTGAATCCTAACACACACTCACACATGCACTCTTTGGGAGTCGAACTCCCCACCAGCAGCAATAGCAGCAACGGCAGTAGAACGCCCTGCTGTTGAGTTAGGTAACGCTAACGCTCTGTCTCCCTCACATCTTGGAGTCTTGGACGACTGTTGCAGAAAGGGCAGGTGGGGACAAACACGCAAAGAGAGGATTCCTGTACGATCAATGGCGTCCAATTGCAAAGGGTAGCTACTTTAGAGTGGTCGCTAGCCGTCACGACCTGCTGGCTTCCCTACGATTGTTCCATGCTCCATGCAGCTAACCTCATGTCCTTAGGCACCTTCGCCCTCCCCCCCCCCCTCTCTCTCTCTCTCGTTGAAGCCAATCGCTTTGAATTTCCTATTTAAGGCTAGGTCTACCCTTTATTTCTTGAACACCAACTGAAGAAAGAAAAGCTAGTTAATGCTGGCTCCAAGTTGATTGGTGATAAAAGAGCAGTAGTTCAAAATCGCCATGGATGCTTCCTTGCTTCAACTGGACTTCATCCCTGGATTTTCATGTACTTTGCGGGAATTTCGTGCATCTGATGATCTAACAATGAAGGAGTTAGCATTGCCATTCGATGACAATGACTCCAATGAGATGTTGCTGCTTGACGTTGTAGCTGAAGGTGCGAACCAAGGTGAGCGTGGTACTGCTGTAGCGGAGAAGGGGAGGCTGGTTCGGGGCCAAGTGAAGACGGGAAAGTACTACAGAGGAGTTCGCCGGCGGCCATGGGGGAAGTTCGAGGCGGAGATATGGGACCCAACTCGGTGTGGGGTGCGTGTGTGGCTCGGCACGTTTAATGGCGCGGAGGCAGCGCACTTACTTATGACCAGGCCGCGTATTGCATGAGAGGGCCGGCGGCGGTGCTCAATTTTCCGATGGACACTGTGAGAGAGTCGCTTAGAGACATGAGCTTTGGTGAGGATGGCGGCTCTCCTGCAATTGCACTTAAGAAGAAACATTCCACGCGGAGGAGGAGAAAGAGCTCAAAGGCAGCGGAGTCTGCAACCAAGGAGAGTATTAGGATTGAAGGTGTGTAAGAATTTGAGGACTTAGGTGAGGAATATTTAGAGGAACTCCTTAATGCGTGCTAGAAAAGGACGACTGAAAATTAATCCAGCTTCTCTCGCTCATGTTTTGAAATCGATCACTAGTGGAAATTCTCTCTCTCTCTCTCTCTCTCTATATATATATATATATATTATGTCAAAGTTGGCTTCGTCGATGCATTTGAGTAAAATCAAATTGTTAAGATGAGAAAGGGGATTTGAAGATGAATGAGGTATGGATTATGTCAAAGTTGGCTTCGTCGATGCATTTGAGTAAAATCAAATTGTTAAGATGAGAAAGGGGATTTGAAGATGAATGAGGTATGGATTATGTTCTAGGAAAACCATATCGTGTCATTTCTAACATGTTTAGTCACGCACACCCATTCAAGCATTAATATGATTTTAAAAGTTTAAATATTAAAAAAAAAAAGATGGTGTTATTAGACTCATGGTCGAGTGAGTATAATAAGTAGTGGGTAGTTTCCAATCACTATATATTGGATTCAACCCATTTACTGACACTTTACTATCTTCGACCATTGTTTTGTTGTGAAATGAGTGATATAACATTGTCCACCACCTTTTCTCAAAAACTCTTAATTTCTTTTAAATTATACTCCAACCATAAAAAACAATAGATGGTTATTTCAAAAGTGAACAAAATACTTTTCCACATATATATTACACATACATATACCTCGTATATGCACAAAAAATAAAGAATACCCTTCACAAAACTCAAAAAAAAACAAATACTCACTAATATAATTACATATACCAAGTGCAGTTCTAAATTGAGGAAGAAGGAACCATATGAGGGTTGGCAAGTTGGAATCAACTTAAGGTTCCACGATGAGTGATATATGGTGAGCTCCAAGGAGATTCATTGTAGATTTGATAAACCATAGAGGCTAGCGTTACAACTACCAAGAGCAGTTCTAAATTGAGGAAGAAGGAACCATATGAGAGTTGGCAAGCTGGAATCAACTTAAGGTTCCACGATGAATGATATGGTGAGCTCCAAGGAGATTCATTGTAGATTTGATAAACCGTAGAGGCTAGCGTTACAACTAACTGTCTGTTGTAGAACATGTTTGGTTCTGAGTTACCTGAAACCCAGAACCGAATTACCTCAAGGACGGTTCCGGTTTTAGTTTGGGAACTGCTCCCAACCATTTTCATTTTAAAGGCAGGAATTGACTCCCACGGGAATCGAACCCCTGCATGGCCCGACTACTAGTCACTATCTACCATTGGGTCAAGCCTCAACTTTTGTAAATATACCGTATATACTATATATGTATATATATTATTAATAGGTGGTTTAAAACCGCTGGTTCCGGTTCCAGCCTGATTCTTAAAGACTGTGAACCGTAACCGAATCAGGGGGTCTCTGGGTCCGGTTGTGGCTCTAGAGTCGGTTCGGCCGGTTCCGGTTATCAACGGTTCCAGAACCGACCATGTCTAGTTTGTTGTGTTTAGGTACGTCTTGATTGTTGGAACACACGAACCAAAATGTTAGAAGCTGGAGGACGTTTTATGATGGCCGAAACCAATCAGCATTGCGATACTCTATATAATAGGGCAGTATTGTGGCAGTGTAGTAGGCATTTACTATCATTGGAATTTCCTGTTGTAAGATGACTGCACGGGAACATGATTGATCTAACCAAGAGCCCTATATTGTGCCACTCTTTTGTTGTAGATAAGGGATTGCACTGCTCCTTTCTTCGTGTGAGCTGTAGTTGAGCTAAGACGACTTTGATTAGAATGAAGGCTACCACTGTGGAGGCTGGTTGTTCCAATAGAAGGAATTACCAGTGGCACCCATCTTTGATAGTAGGAAGGGAAGCTTGTTGAGTTTCGTGGAATCTAATAGTATTGAACTTTAGGGAACAATCTAAACAATTCATTGATATTTTGTTTCACTTCATCGGACTTGAAGTGTACGGTAATTGTTTCAGTGAATCTGCTGACAATACCAATTCAGGATGTTGCCGACATAAGACATCGTCCGCTCTCCCTCCAATACCTATGCGAAGAAGATGATTGAGAGTGGGAAGTTTGTCTTCAACTGCAAGACGAAGTTGCTGCTCTAGGGAAGCGGTGAAAGCACCAAATGTAGTTGGCTAGTGGAAAGTGAGTCTTTTCCAGGCCAGATGGGATGAGAAGGTCTGGTTGTCACTCCATCTTAGTTGGTCATGGCCCCTACCTCTCATATTGTTCCGTTGTCTTATGAGATCATTTGAATTGTTCTCATGTATTGTGTGAGGTGAGCGATATGATTCATCTTACTGCTTATCACATTGATGACTAACATTTCTTAGCACATTATGTTGAGAGAGATATATGGAGCGGTCGATTAGACACTAGCGGTTCCTTGTTGAACCAAGGATCATACCAAAATTCAACTTTCTGATCGCCAATGTACCACAACGTTTGGTTTTGGATAGCATTACAATCCAAAAGTATAGATTTCTAACCCCAAGAGTTGCGGTCAACTTTCCAAGGAAACCATAAACTGTTTTCGTGAAGATATTTGGTAGTAACTACTAGTATTGTCCATGGATCACATTGCTTTGCTGCCACCTTTCAACTGCTTTCAGCCAATAATGCCAAATTAGCTTCCTCCATACTTCGAATGCCGAAGCCTCCCACTTTTCTGGGTTTGCACACCTTCTCCCAACTCAATAAATGCAGTGTGCGTTTGTGTTCACTTCCGCCTCAAAGAAACATCAAGAGAGACTACGCTTGCTTAATACAACCGTGGGGTAGCTTGAAGAATAGCATACAGTACAAGAGGATAGCCTCAGGATGGCCTTGATCATGACAATGAATCCGACTAAAGAGACTAGAGATGATGCACAGACTTCCAGATAATTATGCATCCTATCTACAATGGGTTGGTATAAGGCTGTTGTCAGCTTACCAAAGAATAGGAGAAGTCCAAGATATTTCATGGAGAGTTTACCTGCTTTCCATCGGCTTATCCATTATACCTCTTTGATCCGAGAAGGATTCATAGAGAAGGAAACTCAAGAAGTTTTATCCGAATTGACCCACATGCCGGAGTGTTGTTCAAACTCATTAAGGATGTGCAAAAACTTATCAATTAACTTCTTCCTGTCTCGTAAAAAAGAAGACATCATCCGCAAAGGAATGGCTCCATTGGAGGCCTTTTACGTTGAAGGGATTGATCTTTTTCTTCTCAATGGTTAATGTTAACTTCCTTGAAATCCTATCCATAAGAATCAAGAATAGATAAGAACAGATGGTATCACCTGCCTCATGCCTCGAGATGCGGCGAACAATATACCATATGAGTAGTGTGTAGCTCGTTGTGGTAACACAAGCCATGATGATGTGTACCCATCTGTCTATGAAGCCGAGGAAGGTTAATGATTATTGCAAGAATAACCCGTCAACCCGATGATAGGCTTTCATTAAATATGTTTTAAACATAACATTAAGTTTCTTGCTAAAGGTCATCGAGTCCCATTTCATGCGCTATCAAGATACTTTCCTGGATACCCCAACCTGTAAGGAAGGCTCGCTGGTTGGCAGAGATTATTCTGAAAAGGATTGGCCGCATTGTAGCGACTATAATCTTGGCGATGATTTTATAAAGGCAGTTGCAGAAGCTAATCGAACGAAACTCGGTGATCTTGTTTGTACTCGATTGTTCAGGGATGAGTACTAAGTTGGTTGTGTTGGCTTTCTTGAGTAGGTGGCATGTGTTGAAGACATTTTTGATGGCCTTGCAGACATCTCGCTTTATGATGTGCCAGTAAACTTGAAAGAATGTCATTGAAAATCCGTTTGGGTCTGGAGCACTATCTGCCTTAAGATCGAATACTGCTTTTCGATTCCCCCATTCGTAACTGGTTGGAGCAGAGATTGATTGTCATCCTCAATGACTCTAGGCTCCGATTCTCCTCCCCAAGGATTTCTTTCTAGCAGTTCGCTAGTGAAAAGACTTCAATAATAGTTGGTTGCTTCGTCTCATATGCTATCCCTCGTATTACATTCTGATCCGTTTTCATAAATAAGAAGGTCGATAATTATGTCCGATGTTCCTTTTAAACTTGGCGTGATAGTAAGCTGTGTTGTGATTGCCTTCCAATTATCAACTACGACTTCTTTTATGCCAAAAAGAGTCCTCTAGCTCTATGAACTCTTTTAGTTGACCTCGAAGAAAAGTTTCCTTTTGCATAGTTACCTCATCACCCATTGCTACTAGGTTTTGTAAACGTTCAAGTTGGTCATGACAATCATTTGCGGCTTTGGTAATGTCACCCACCGTCTTGGTATTCCATTCTATAAAGCTTTTCTTGACGAGTCTTAGTTTTCTATGACTTTATACATGAGTGCCATGCACCGTAAGCTCGCTGCACAATATGTTTGCAAGAGAGAATGTGTCCATATTTTGAAGAACTTGAATGGAGTTTTGGTAGTCAGTGTCCCATTGTTGACAAGTATCATCAAGCCAATATGCTTCGATATGATACGGGAGAGACTTTAATCCAATAATTTGGGTAATACTATATCCATGAAGAGTTAATTAAGCCTATGTGAATTTCTGCTTGCAATGAAAGTGTGGCCCTTTTGTAGATTAGACCATGTAAATGTGGGACCGATAGTGGAAAGTTGTAAGCTGCTAGTGGCCACTTTTTGGCGGAAAGAAGACTTTCTTTTCGGATTTCATGAGTCATGTTTTTTTAAAAAAAAGATTTTCATCAAAATCAGTTTTACTTTTATAAAAACATAACATCTCTCCAATAAACATGAAATGACTTTAAGCACACATAAAAAAACATGAGAAGATAATATAAAAGAAAATCGGATACAAAAATACATGAGAGAAAAAAAATACAACTTAATGTGAAAACCCTCTGTGGGTAACCGTATGCGCATGGCCTTCTTTCTCCATCTTTATTGTTTTTCATCGGGCTGGTGCAACATATGTCTTCCTTGGGTCGGCTTTGGGACTGCTCATAAGCCATCAAAAGTTTTGATAAGTTGTAATCTGATATAAACTCATTGAAGTCTTTTTCTATGCTTGAAGATGAGATTAGGTGAAAATGAGATTAAAGAGCGATTAATAGAGTGATTTTGTGTTCATGGTGGTATTTTCTATGCTTGAAAAGGGTTTTAAGTATTGATAAGCCGAAAAATGGAAGCGAAGCATTCTTTTGACGCTCAAATGCGACATCTTATGTTGGTAGATTTGATATAGTGTACTCATACGTATCTTTACTTTGGGGGCATGAATGTCGTACGAATGCCCTTGAGAGAGAGAGAGAGAGAGAATTTTCTGACACGTAAAGATTTGAGTTATTAACATTGATCAACACCATAGGCTCTAAGCGTTTACACGTATCCGTCGAGCATTTCTTGTTTCAAGGACTCGCAAAAGAGTAGAAAGACAATGAACAAAATCCATGCGGAAATGTATCGATGGTTCTAGAAACAACTGAAGAGCTCCATGGATGCTTTGCTCCTCACGGGTAAGGGTGTTGGTTCGAAAGTCTTCAGGCTCGAATGCTATTAATTTATCCACTCTGACCTTGTTGTGCTGCTCCCGTGGCACACCTTCCATCAACCTTGGGCAGTACAATGAAGACGGGCGTTAAGAGGGGGATGGGGGCATTGACTTCTGCCGTGACATTACGGGGGTTCAGCTTCAAGGATGCTGGTGCCAGCTTCTTTAACCTGCTTGCTAGCCGATGGCTGATGCTGGATCTCTGAGGCTGATTTTTGGCAGTGCTGGTTGTGTCTGCCATAGATGTCCGGAGGAGGGAAGAAAGAAAATGATCTACGGGAGGTGTCTGGATAAACTCTGAGAGAGAGGAGGCACGGGGAGCTGTTATTAATTGAAGAGCAAGGCCACAATTTCTGCAAATGTTTGGCACAACAAAGAAACAACCTCCAGCAAAGGTTGGTTTGAGAGGACAACCAACAGTGAGATGGTGGTGTTATTACTAAGAAACGGGTTAGGTAGTTCTGTATGAGAGAGAGACGTTTAAATTACTTTTTGTTTTTGTTTTTGAGGAAAAAAATTGAACATCTCTCTCTCTTACCAAAATCCTTTATCAACCTCCTTTTCTTTTCTTTTTTTGTTAGAAATGGGAGGACAAAGCCTAACACACCCACCCACCCATGCGCGCCCCTTGAGAGCACCAGCAGCAGCAACAAGCGACTCGGATGGCGCTGACAAATGAGCTAACGGTCTGCATGCGTTTACCAACCAACCAGAACAGTAAGATCCAATTAATATACAATTCAATCAAAATTTACGAAATTTCGATGTTTTCAGAATTCGGCTGGATCAGTTCCAACCAAGATCCCGATATTTCATCGAGAAATAGTCGACGATCCCTATCTTGGTATTTTAGACTTTCCTTTAGAATTTGGATATAAGCTTTTTCCCTCGAGTCGAAGAACGTGAGACGATGCGGTTGGATGTAAATCTACGAAGTTGGGCTAGGAAATCACTGGTTAGAAGCTTGGGGTGGTTCCCAGACCTCCTTCGACACTCAAATCAGTTCTTAGGATCCAGGAAAGAGCACATGTATCTCGAGAGAGATGACATTTTGTGGGAAGTCAATTGGACGTGAGGGAACAAGTCTCTGTCCCCATACCACGAGTTTTGGGGCTTATAACTCAGTCGGATTGTTGGAAATAATCAAAGAAAGTAAATACTTGAGGAAAGAGAATCCTCCTATACGGAAATTGCGATTAATTGTTGTTTTTATCTTTATGATCGAGTTGCCTCATGTGTTCATTAAGGGGCCTTGAGAAACCACAAACTTCTCGTTATTCAATAGGTGCTCGAGTTTGTTAAGATCCTACCTTTTGGATTAAAGAGTTAATGTGATAATAATCACCATGAAGATCTCTATCGCCATCCTCTAGCCGGTTACCACTTGTATGATCTGAGATATATGAAGAATACTTATGAAATGCGGGATTTCCATGTGGGCGTATCGCATTTAGATATCAATTACTAAGAATCACCAGTCAACAAGCAAGCAGTTACATTTAAAGGGGATGGCAAGGTTGATGACTCGAAGACTGCATGCCCATACTGTTGATGACCTTGAAAGTTCAGCCATAGTTGTATTTCATTTTATCATTTCATCGTGCCAATCATTCTTAGTTTTTGGTGATTCGATGGGAGACAACAGAGGAATCACGATTTTCTTCTCGGAACTGTAATTTCTGGGCTTCAACTGTAAGCTTGCTGGTGCTTGATTCTGTAAGCTGCTTGGTTGCCGCCGTTTAATGCCACAAATTCTTGTCGAGTTGCAAGTGTAATTCTTGGTCTTGTCATCCATCGTCAAAAGAACAATAGCAAAAACGGAATGAGGTACGCAATCTGTGAATCAAGAGCAAAAAATGATCGACTGTGTCAGAGTGTATTCGGTAATTATAGGATGAGTACTGTGTTAAAGAGTGTGAAGGAAACAAAGTATTGAAGGGAGGTTTGGTGTTTTATAGAATGAGACATCTCAGTTATTTATAGACTTAGAAATGCTATAATGTTTTATGAGACAAGTGAATAAAAAAAGATCGACCCCACTCGAAGGTAAAAAGGTCTAAGGACCAATGACTGCTTTTGTTCCCCAAGATGCGTGTGGAAATATCAATTGTCCACACAAATGACATCAATGCCCTAGTTATGGGGATGTCAATGGTTCGGATCAACAGTTATCACACAGAATAGATTGATAATGTAGAAACTTCGGGTCAAATGCCCGCCCATAACCTATATGATTCCAAATTCAACCAAAACCGGTTAAAATCCGATTACTCACTCCCGCTACCAAAACAGAATTCCAGATACAAACTTTAGAATTTGATAAGCAAACTGCATATAGATCAAAATCAAGTAAATAATAATTCAACCTGTTGGTTTACCTCCAAAGTATAGCAGATTAACTGTTTCATTCATTACTTCAGTATTGTTGTTCTCATTTCACTCCCAAATTTGAATAAGATTCAATAGGAAATCATCAAGACTCTTTTGGTCCTCCAAGACTGGTCAGGATGCTCTCCTCCATGATGAGAACTGGTTTTTGCCATGTGGTGGTTACAACATAAGGCTGGACTTTTTTTGTAAATTTGTTCATCAAAAGTCTTACTCCACTCATGTAAGTAATCACCCTTGCATGGTCGGTCCCAAGCCCGTATAAAAGAAGGTTACATTAGGCTTCCAACAGCTCGCGTAAAACTTTGTCAGACTTATTTATCATGGATTCTAGAAATTATGATAGGGCTATCTAGAAACAAAAAATCCATGTAAACAACCCCATTTAGTATGGGAAAAGGCTTAGTTGTTGTTGTTTCGAAAGTCTACAGTTATTCTCCTTGTCGTCCTCCAAGACCGGTCAAGATGCTCTCCTCCATGATGACATGGACACTGTACCCTTTAGTATACGTGTCTCCATATAAAGCATCCGTTGGGGAAATTTGGCCCATGCCAAGAATCAATGCATATCTCCAAGTTGATGAGTAGACTAATTTATAAGCAGCATAAGAGGAACAGAATTTTCTTAAATGTTGACAGAATCCCCACCCTTTTTCTAAAGAGAACAGGTTAGTAATTCTAATGGGTCGGATCGTCGTGCAACAGCATTTGACGTAGGTAGCAGCTGCTAGAAGCTTACAGTTGTTGGCAGAGTTCTTTGTTCTCGTCATTATTCAGGGCTCCCTTTTTTTGTGCAAGATCAATAACATTTCAATTAATATTTACAACAAATAATGCGCAGGCTTTCTACAATCTCATTCCCTTGAAGGAGACTGAACTTCCATTTATGGCAGAGTAGGAGGTTTTGCCTTTGTTGTAGTAAAGGTGTCGCAATGTTGTCCAAAGACAAAGAACAGACGCAGATAGTAGAGGGCTCTGCTGATTGCTTGCCCCTACGCTTCCAACATGAGGATTATCGATCATTGTTGGTGCCGGATCTAGAGAATTTGTGTAAAAGGTAGGGTGAACAGACCAAAGGACTGTTTACCGTAGGCCGATATAGCCACAGTTTCAACCATGGGCTCAAATTTTTTTCGTTGATTTCTTTAATTTTGGGAGGGGAGACTACCGAACTTGGTTCAATGTATATCCACCACTTTTCAGATATGTTGAAGAATGTAGAGGATGATGATCAAGTCATCATGATTGAGATCATGTTGAATTTTTATCAGGAAAGTACTTCGCAGTTAAATTTTCTATGGTTTGTCAATGGAATGACAGGTCTGTTAAAAAGCGATTTTGCTCATCTGAACTATCCTGTTTACGTAAGATTGCTCATTACCCACGCATTGTAAGGTCACACTTCCAAATCTAGATAAACTTTGAGAGGTGAGGTCTCCAATTTAATAATTTCTAATTTAGACCCCTTTGAGATTTACCGAGTTACGTTAAGCTTCTGGTGCAAATGGAAACTCAATTCTCCCATTCAGGTAGAGAAATTTTCTAACTTCTAATGCTTTGCAGAAATACCTTTAGCATCTTCATTATGCTGTTGTTTACTCTCTTTTTTTATTGTGTTTCTCATGTGCTTTTAATCAGGTTATTGTCAATGCACTCACTAGAGAAAACTGAAAGATAGCATCATAATATATATATATATATATACTTTTCTATCATTTAAAGGCAAAAATGTATTGGTTTTATGTAATACATCAGTTTTAGTTTCTGGAGCAGTAAACTTGTTTAATGAACAATCAAAACACCTAAAGCTTGTTTGTTTCAAAGTCTAGTTCCTTTTTATTTTATGTTATTTCATTCAATTCTTTTCCATTTCTTCATAAATTTGAGTTCAATTTTCATTTATGATTGTGTTTCTTCAAAACTACCACCTAACTTCCCACTTGACATCTTGGAAAATGCTTCGATCTGCTTATTGCTTCCACTCCAATCAATTCTACCACTTCCCCTAACCTTGTGCGACACTTAATCTAACCTCCCAGATGCGGTTTCCCGAGGTAATGAAGTGCGGGAAGGAAAAACTCATGGCCAGATTACCATTGAAACCATCTCAAACCTTGAGAGATGATATCAGAGACCACTACTAAATATACAATCTAAATGTTCGTTGCACTTCCAAATTGCTGTTAATAAACTTTCGCATTAAGTGCAGCTCTTTTTGAAAGAATCTCCGTTTAGATAACAGAGCTATAACCAGGAGTTTTCTTAATCCTTTTCCCCATCAGGGCCAGCCTCAACTTCTTAAATTGGTCCCATAGCCCAGTAGCTGATTAGATATTGGAGTGCAATACATAGGCATCCACTCGGTCTGACTCCAATATGAGCAGCTTCTCCGATGCTCGCTCTGCAAGTTCCACATTCTTCTGTATCAGCCAATATTGCTCCCCACACACAGATGCACTAGGTTCAATTGGCATATTTTCTATGGACTCTGCTTCGAGCAACTGGCTAGCTCGAGCCAACATGTACACCATGCATGCATAGTGCTGCTCTTCAGAAGGTGCAATCCCATACTCTGCTCATAGACTGGAAGTAGCTCCATCCTTCTTCAGCCAAACTATAGTGGCTACAAAGAGAGTATTGACACGAACGTGATGGCGTTTGGTTTATGTCCTGCTGCTACCATGCACTTGAAAACAGTAAGCGCCTCGTCGCTCTTACCATGAGCTCTATATCCAGCAATCATGGCAGTCCAGGAACAAACGTTTCTCTCAGGCATTCTGTCGAAAACCTGACATGCATATTGCTCGCAGCCACATTTCCAGTACATATCAATTAAAGAAATACCCAGTATCACATTAAGTCCGAGCCCCTTCCGAATCTCAAATGTGTGGATGCTCTTTCCAATTCGCAATGCACCTAGGTCTGCAGAGCACTGGAGAATACTAGAAAGTGTGATTGAGTTTGGGTTAACTGGAGCAACCAACATTGATCGAAACAAATCCAATGCTCTACAAGGTTTGCCATTAAGTAAAAGTCCAGAGATTATGGCAATCCAAGCAACGACATCTTTGTGCTGAATTTGATTAAAAACCTCAAGTGCGAAACCAATAGATTTGCATCTGGCATATATGTCGACAAGGCAAGTACTTATGTTGGAATATAAGAATCCCATCCTTACTGCATATGCATGCAAAGACCTGCCTTCTCTGCCAGCACCCAGAGAGTCACAAGCCAATCACTAGAAACGCCTCTACTTTTACATCATCCTTCTGCATCCCATAAAAGAGCTTGAGAGCCTCCCATTCTCTACAAGATTTCACATACCCTTGGTACAATGGCACCGCAAAGAACCTAATTTCTCACAGGCGTTTCATCAAACAACTTTCGTGCTCGATCCAAATAGTCACAGTCCACATACAAGATCACCATGTTTGGAACAAAATAGATGTCTTCATCTAAGGAAAGGTTGATGGCAGCCGCATGAAACGACTCTCCTGCCTCGAAGGAAGACAAGCCAAAGCAAACCTTTATAGCAAACACCAGCGCGAAGCTATCACCATGCAATCCCCCACTTCTCATGCATCTGTAGAGATTCAAAGTTTCCGAATGCAATTTGTGCTTGGAGTAGCCAGAAAAGATAGTGTTCCATGTACGGTTGTTTCTCTGGGGAATTTCGTCGAAAACTTGGGTGCCCTCTGACAGGGAGCCAGAGTGGACGTAGGAGTACACGAGTTTGGAGCCGAGAAAGAGATGCTTGTGGAGATTGTTGACAAGCTGCGCGTGCATTTGCTTGAGATTTCTGACATCCTTGCAGACGTTAACAATACGTGCAAAGTGATATATACGGGATCGAGTTGGAGCAGCAAACTCACAGTTCCTTCGCGGTAACATTTACGTCTCCCCATCTTGTGCCCTCCCAAAAAGCGGGCCATGGGAGCGGAGTTCGATTTCACCAGACTTTTGAATGACGAGAGTTTGTTTATCTCAATACCTCGCGAATATCGGGTTTGACCCGAAGAGGATCAGTTTCAGGTTTTGGTACCAACTCAATAAACTCAGAGCATCCCGATCAAAACTTTCAAGTACAGCTAATATTACATAAATTGGTTGATGAAAATCTGTATCGAACTTGGGTCGGAGCATTGTTCCGATTAAAATGTGCAGACTTTCAGAGAGAGTGAGAGCAAAGGAGCTACATCACAATGCATCCATCCACCATCGCAACCACCGATTGATAGACTGAGGCATCCATTCCCCGTCACATTTAATATACTCTTATTAAATGTCATCAATTCTTGTTGATATTACCGGACGACTCAATCGGCAGCATCCGTACAATCACACACACACACAATGTGATTGGATCCAACTCACATTGACATCCATCCAATTCTTGTGTTGATATTAACGGACGACTCAATCTGCATCGTCCGTATAATCACTCACACACACACACACACACACATATATATATATACAACTCACTGCCATTCCTTTTGGATAGCATGAGTGAAATCAAAATATCCTTTTTATTTTTTCAAAACTCTTAAAAAAATTAAAATTACACTCATAACACTCAAAATATGAATTCAGTTTTCATATATATATATATATATATATATATATATATATATATATATATATATATATATATATATATATATATATATATATATATATATATATGAAAGGGATCACCCTTGCATTGCCGGTCTCAAGCCCGGATAAAGGAGGAGGATTGTGTTAGGCTTCCGACAGCCAGCGTAAAACTTCGTCGGATTTCTACAACATGGATTACAAAAATTATGAGCATTGCTTTGGGGCGTTCCCGCCTAGCGACGTGCTGCAGAACCCGAATGCAGTAAGAAGTAAGCAAGGTCCACTACATTTTCGCCCGAATGTAATGAATCAATTGCAGAGGGTTCCCACATCATGGACGGGTGTGGGTAAAGAAGTTAGTCCCGCTACATTGCCGCTCGAATGTAGTGAAAAATTTTCAGAGAGGGTCTCCGCATTTTGATTATGGACGGATGCGAGGGGTAAGGAAGCTAGTCCTAGATAATAAGATTCGTATTGGTTCTTGGAATATCGGAACATTATTGGGTAAGCTAATAAAGGTGGTAGATACTATGATTCGGAGAAAGATTCATATTCTATGTTTACAAGAGACAAAATGGGTTGGAGAAAAAGCAAAGGAGATAGAGGATATAGGTTTTAAATTATGGTACTTAGGTAAAGAAAAGGCCCGAAACGGAGTTGGTATTATCATAAATAAAGATTTAAAGGAGAGTTTAGTAGACATACAACGATATGGTGATCGAATCATGACATTGAAATTAGTGTTAGGAGTAGAGGTTTTGAATATAGTTTGTGCTTACGCACCCCAAGTAGGACTAGAAGATAGTATAAAGACAGTTTTTTGGGAAGAGTTAGATAAGGCGTTTCAAAAGATTCTACAAAGGGAGATGATTTGTTTAGGAGGAGATTTAAATGGACATGTCGATAAAGAGGCATTAGGATATCAAGGGATACATGGAAACTTTGGTTATGGGGATATAAACGAGGAAGGTAGGGAGATTTTAAATTTTGCTATGTCATTTGATCTCTTTATAGTCAATACAATCTTCAAAAAACGAGATGAACATTTAATTACTTATAAGAGTGGCTTATCACAAACACAAATTGATTACTTTATTTGTAGAAAAAAAGATAGAGCGTGTTGTAAAGATTGTAAGGTAATTCCAGGAGAAAACTTAACCACCCAACATCGACTTTTAGTTATGGATTTACAAATAAAAAAATGGACAAAGAAGAAAAGAGTGCATCGAGCTATTCAGACTAAATGGTGGAACCTCAAAAGCGAGAACGAAGATATATTTAAACAGAAAGTCCTTCAAGGAGATGTTTGGAATTATGTTGGCACACCCTCTGATATGTGGAACAATATGGCTATACATATTAGGAAAGTGGCGAAAGATGTGTTAGGAGTATCTAAGGGAGGTGTACCGGTACAAAAAGAAGCTGGGTGGTGGAGTGAAGTAGTACAAAATAAAATCAAGGCAAAGAGGGCATGTTACAAATTACATTATGCTAAGAAAACTAGTGAAACTTTAGAAGCTTATAAGAAAGCAAAGAAGGAAGCAAAAAAGGCCGTTAGTGAAGCAAAAGCTAAGATTTGGGAGGACTTATATAAAAAACTCAACTCAAAAGAGGGTGAAAGAGATATTTTTAGGATAGCTAGAGCTAGAGATAAGAAAACTAAAGATCTTAATTATGTTAGATGCATAAAAGACGAGGATGAAAAAATTCTAGTGGCAAATGATGATATAAGAAATAGATGAAAAAACTATTTTTATAATCTTTTTAATGAAAATAAAGATGTTAGTATTAGTTTAGGAGATTTAGCCAAGTCAGAAAAGTATATAAACCACAATTTCTACCGACGTATTCAAAAGAATGAAGTCAAAGAGGCTCTTAAACATATGAAGGGTGGTAAATCGGTAAGACCAGATAATATTCCTATAGAAGTTTGGAAAATACTAGGAGAAATAGGAATCACTTGGCTCACAAGACTATTTAATGAAATATGGAAAAACCAAAAGATGCCCGAGGAATGGAGAGCAAGTACACTTATACCCGTATATAAGAACAAGGGAGACATTCAAAATTGTGCGAATTATCGAGGTATCAAGTTAATGAGTCATACTATGAAATTATGGGAAAGAATTATCGAACGTAGGTTAAGACAAGTATCAAGTACAACAGAGAACCAATTTGGATTTATGCCAGGTAGATCTACTATTGAAGCAATTCACCTTTTGAGACGTCTTATGGAACATTTTAGAGCAAAAAAGAAAGACCTTCACATGATATTTATTGATCTAGAAAAAGCTTATGATATGGTACCGAGAGAGGTTCTTTGGAGAACTTTAGAAAAAAAAGGTATCCCATTGACATATATTAACCTTATAAGAGACATGTATTATGGTGCAAAAACATGTGTGAGGACTCATGAAGGAACGACAGACTTCTTTGAAGTTAATATTGGGTTACATCAAGGATCAACTTTAAGTCCATACTTATTTATAATGGTGATGGATGAGTTAACAAAACATATTCAAGATGAAGTACCTTGGTGTATGTTATTTGCAGATGACATTGTATTAGTGGAGGAGTCTAAGGAAAAAGTTAATAGAAAATTGGAACTATGGAGAGAAACATTAGAAAACAAAGGCCTCCGACTTAGTAGAACAAAGACAGAATATATGGAATGTAAGTTTGATCATTTGGCTACTTCAGAGGACATAGAAATTAAAATTGGCACACATTGCATTCCCCAAAAGGAAAGTTTTAAATACCTAGGGTCAATTTTTCAAAGTGATGGAATAATTGATGGAGATGTTACACATAGAATTAATGCTGGTTGGTTAAAATGGAGAGGAGCATTAGGTATTCTTTGTGATAAGAAGACACCATTAAAATTAAAAGGTAAATATTATAGAGCAGCAGTTAGGCCTTTCCGAGTGTTGGGCAGTTAATCATCATGTACAAAAGATGTCTGTGACAGAAATGAAGATGTTGAGATGGATGAGTGGTCATACAAGAAAAGACCGTATGCATAATGAGGTTATTAGAAACAAATTAGGAGTGGCACCAATAGAGGATAAAATGAGAGAACATCGTTTAAGATGGTTTGGACATATAGAAAGAAGATCAAAAGAAGAACCAGTAAGAAGGTTAGAAAAACTAAATTTGGAAAGTATTAAAAGAGGTAGAGGACGACCACAAAAGTGTTGGAAAGAAACAATAAAGAATGATCTAGCTTATTGGGAGTTAACTGCTAACATGGCACACGATAGAGATCTGTGGAAACAAAGAATCCATGTAGCCGACCCCGTCTAGTATGGGAAAAGGCTTAGTTGTTGTTGTTGTTGTATATATATATATATATATATATATATATATATATATATATATATATATATATATATATATATATATATATATATATATAGAGAGAGAGAGAGAGAGAGAGAGAAGGGGATTAGTGAACAGATGCATAGTCTTTCAGTGATGTTTGGAAGAAGACTATGAACCGGGTAATTTACTAAAAAAGTGTGAAATAGGTTAAAAATTAATAAAATGGCAAATTAGTTCCACAGAGTAACGTTAGGGCTACTTCTGAAAAAAAAAAAACTTAAGGGCAAAACTAGCCTTTTCCCAAACAAAAAAAAACAATTATATTGCACGTCTTATAGATCAATTATATCGATTTCAGATTGACCCGAAAAGTACTGTGGACAGGAATACGACTAGAAATGCAGTCACCAGTCACTCTTAACTTTATGTGACAGCAAATACAGGATAAACAATAAGCTGCCATGGGCGTTAGGTTCCAAAAGCTTTTCACCCCTAATTTACTTAAAAAGAATATATGGGATGATTAAACACAAAGCATAAACTTTGACAAGTTCAAAACAAAACACACAATCAAAACAGAAAATGATCGAGTGTATATAGACCTCCAGCCCACAGCTTAACAACTTTACTGGAAGATTTTAACACTCTGATAAGCTTAAGATGTAGTCCTTGTCGTAGATGTATGGTGTACAAAAGATCCACAACTATACGCCATTGATGTGCTTCTGTAACCTAGAAACTACATAAATGTATTAGATCCAAGTTGGTTGTGAACTGCAGACCTAATGAGTGTTTATGTGAAGCCGAAACAACAAATAAGGGGCATAACAACCAGAAGTCTTGCAAAACTGGCTTAACATTAGCACAAACACAGATCATGGATGCATTCATGGTAACAAAACTTTGGAGATGGAGGGATCAGCTGCCTATATTACTTCAGGTGCCTGCATGAAAAAAAACTGAAAACAGGGAAAAAGGAAAAAGAAAAAAGAGATTCAAATCAAATCTCACAAAAGAGTACCAGTAGTAGTATTCAGGTGCAACTTTTGACCCATCGGAGTTACCTCAAAAGGCTTGCCACATCTTTCAAACTCCAGCATGCTGAGTGCAACTTCACAGCTTTGGGAAACAATAGGTTCTGGGTCCCTCGAAAACTCCTCAAGAACTGCAATGCTTTCATGATCTACAATTCGATCAGGACATGTTACCGCTTTGAGTTATAAAACCTCTAAAGATAAATGCCTTAAGGGTGAGTACACTTGAGGGTTCAGAGCGACGTTACTGGTTCCTTCCAGTTTCAAATTCCTTCATTTTGATTTGGAGTCTATGCATGTCAAAAGGGATTCTCATTCCAAATTTGTTGAGAATTTCATTGCATACTTTAAGGATGAAATCGTATTCCATGAACTAAATTTCTGTTGAGAGGAGCTGTCTCTTTCATCCGTCTCCTACCATGCCCTGCCTATAATCTAGAGCAGTTAGAGAAGACTGACACCTCCCCCATCCTTGAAATCATCAAAAGCAGCTAAAATTTTCTCCCTTTCTCTGTCACATAATTCTCTGTTCCTTCCGAAATAGAAACTAGGGAATTCTCTTTGGTCTGTTTTCTATTTTGTTTCTGCGCATGACTATGATTACTTCTAACCTCACAAAAGGCTAGCACATGTTAATCAGTTTAGGACTTTATCCTCAGAAACGAAACGTATCACAATCTGCAGCTTTGTTAGGCTCCTAAGATTTGGCTACATATCTCTGAAAGATTTACTTTTTCTTGATAATATATTGCATAAGATGCAAAAGAAAGGAATATGCTTAAACAATATTTGATGGCTGGCGGCTTTCTGCATATCAAGAAGATATTACCAGATATTCTAGTTTTCAAAGAGTACCTGCAATAGAACCAAGGGCTTCAGCAGCTTCATGCCGAACCATTGGATGTTCATTGAGGTTTCTAACTACTGCCACTAATGCAACAGAAGCATTCTTGTTCTGTAGTTGTCCAAGGACATATGCAACCTGGCAAGTAATTTATAATTTTAAAATTGAAGAAATCAAGAAAGCACCCACTTGTTCCAATGTAGCAGAAAGAAAACTAAATCAAACAAAGGTGACATGATTCAGAATGTTATTTATCTTAAATAGCAAAATAAATTTGACAATTATAACTCAACCAGGTATATAAACTGAAAATACACAGCCAATAGGGGAGACATTCTGTCCTACGATATTTGAGAATCAGCCTTGCTAGTCCAAATTAACGTAACATAGTCCATGCAAGTGCGAGTTGGGATTTTCACTCAGTAGGGATCTAGCTCAGTTTTATAGAAGCAAATTTGGAAAATATATTTCCACTCATATCTAGTTTGGACTGTATCAAATCAATAATTCTATATGGCAATCTACAAATATATGTTTCACCACTGAAATTATTTGGATAGATAACTAAGGAAATAGTCAAATGTAGATGGAGAAAGCTCACTAGTGTCATTCAATGTGCCAATCCGTTTTGTTCATTTCTCTGGACGGGAAGAAATTTTGTTCAGTACAATGCTTTGCAATGAAATACCCACCTCCCCACTCATGTCATAAGGTCAGTTCAACCAATGCTAAAAAGCATGAGCACATAAGTATGCATATTCTGAAATTTTCTTGAGAAGAGGACATGACTGCACAATTATGTTCATCCATCCACGTATATATAAATATATAGAGAGAGATTCTATCATGCACACATGCTCATGCATTCCCTTTGATTTTGGGGGTATGAGTATCATTTGAAAAGTTATAAGGATAAAATAATAATAACTGATCCTTTTCCCATACTAGATGGGGTTAGCTACATGGCTTCTTTGTTTTCAAAGAGGTTGATCATTTGCCATCCTAGCAGTTAACTCAACATAAGCTAGATCATTCTTTATTGTTTCCTTCCAACACTTTTGTGATCTTTTTGCAACATTTTCACCATCTAGTTTCTCATACATTCTTTCAATTTTAATGGTATCCTCTTGTTACATAGAATACCTCATGCACCTTCTCATTTTAACCAACCTTCAATAATTCTATGTATAACATCTCCATCAATTTTTTTATCCCTATGCAAAAGTGACCCTAAATATTTGAAACTTTGGAATACGTGTCAATCTTAATTTCTATGTCACTTGAAGTAACCAAATGATCAAACTCATTCCATATATTCTGTCTTTATTCTACTACATCAAAAACCTTTACAACATAGTTCTTTCTAATTTTCTATTAATTTTTTCTCAGCAAAAAAGTTATAAGAACATTTTAAAAAATATGAAAGATACACCAAAATAAAAGAGAATGCATGAGTACTAGGATCTAGTTTTCCTATACATAATATATGTTAAAATGTAATAGGGTTGGGTCCAACAGGTATGTGTTTGAAATAAGGTCCTAACGAACTAGACTTCAAAACCAGCAACTATTGTGCTCCTTTCACTCTTCTCTTTATAAAGTCCTCTCATGTATTCATAAATGCTTTCTATATATTTGTTCATTCAATAAAGAAGATTAATATTCTCTTACATGTTTATTTACAAGGTTATGGCTAGCAGGATTTGCGAGTGATATGTGTTGTAATTCGAGAGTAGCATAACGGAAGATTAAAACATCAAAGATTAATAATATTAAAGAGGAAAAAACATGGGAGATCGAGAGAAGGGGCGGACATCCAATGGAGGCCGCCCCCCTCTCTTTCTCTCTTTCTTAATCTCAGCCTCTTAAACCCTAATACAACCTACCAACCCTTATATATAGAGTTGTAAAATGAAAAATGACTAAAATGCCCCTAGTATTTCGAGCAATTACAATAATACATAAAAACATCAGAAATTATAAAACTAACACAAAGAACACTAGATAAGCATATTCTTCAACACCCCCCTCAAGTTGGGAGTGAGATACTTCGAACTCCAAACATGCCAAAAAAAAACTGGTTCTTTCTTCACCACACGTGCACGAGTGATCTCTTCGAGGCTTCTGTAAAAAAACAACTTACGCAATCAAGAACATATAGGTAGCACACGACCCTTCTATGGGTGTCGGTTGCTCCCTCTCTCTTTCTTCTTCTCCATAAAGTGATTCGGCAGCTACACTTAAAAGTCATGTTTCTTCTACTCTTGAAAAAGCTGATCTTTTGTGATAGGAAGTACTACTCCACCGTACACACTTCACATGGCTTTTCCTGTGCCCTTTCACATGGTGGTTGTAGCCGGTGTGTTGGTTGGGTGCCCTCTCTCTACTACTCAAATAGAAGAATACAAACATCTGCTTATACTAGTGGGTCTGCACCGCTTCACATGGTGACTGCAGCCACACTTCACACGGCTTTTCCTGTGCCCTTTCACATGGTGGCTGTAGCCGGTGTGTTGGTTGGGTGCCCTCTCTCTACTACTCAAATAGCAAAATGCAAACATCTGCTTATACTAGTGGGTCTGCACCGCTTCACATGGTGACTGCAGCCGCTTTTTCAACCCTCATAACTGTTTACTTTAGCAACTTAAGATTTTAACTTTCATACTTCTTTGTGATACAAACACATTCTATATCAATAAATTCCTCTGGCCTCTTCTATGATTTGATTTATCATGCATATGTAGTAAAAAGTAAACTGATTTTATGCATTCCATCTTTCCTTCTATTTTCAATTTTGCTATTTTTCTAATGAAGATAATCATCATGTACTACTTTATATCTTCTCTAATCTTTTTGTGAATCTGCAACCCTCTTAAACATTTTCTCAAACACTTATGTGCATGTTTAATAATCCCTTCTTAACATTTCAGCGAACACATGATCTGCAGGTAAACCTCTCTCTTGAACATTTCATCAAATAGTTGTCCTACAAAATTAAAGTTTATGTGAAACATTTTATCAACCACTTGATAAGCATCCTTTGTCCGCCCACTAAATGCACTTGTTGCTTCCATTTTAAGGCTTGACCGATCAAAGCCATTAACCGTGATGGTGGAACAACAGTGACTTCAGCAGCTTTAACCTTTCATCAATAGGAGGTGCACGGACCGACATCAATTCAATTATCTGACGGTTGACACCACTATCTGGCATGAGCTCCGTTGCAACAGTGACAAATTCCTTTCCATATTTTGCAGCGAAGAGCATCTGAACTTGCAGGAGTTCTGGCAAGTCTTAGCATCTTGGAGCAGCAAAACAAAGAGTAGAAATGGCTTCCTTTAAATCTAGAGGGCATTCCCTCTGGGTTTCAATAATTGCAAGGCGTACAATAATAAGCTCACACAATAGCTCAATAATCTCATGGGTGTCCATGATTTTCTGCTCTCTGATTATATGTTCCGCCCTTATAAGTGTTGCTGCCTCCTGGCCAATCTCAAGGAGCTTAGCAACATCTTTCCGCATCTGTTTCAGCTGCAACTCCTTCCTATTTCCCAGCAGCTTGATCCGTGGAATGGTCAACTTCAACAGTGTTTTACATTTTTCTCCCCTGAATCCTCTGTTAAAGAAGGTGTCAAGCATCGCCATTGACGATAGTTTCTCTGCCGATTACTATGAGAACATCAATGCCCGAATCTTGGATGAGTAGAATTAAGCGATTTAGGGACCAGAATCGATCAGGAATGACAGGACTGAAGCTCTTTTTGCTCGACCATGTGCAACCAGAATACATGGCACCAATGGTTTAAATATTGTATTCAGATGAGGGTTCCGAAATCAAAGGAGACTGCCAAACCGCCCTTGTCTCCTCTTCAGTCCCAGGGATTGCTTCTTCTCGAAGTCTCTCTCTCTCTCTCTCTCTCTCTCTCTCTCTCTCTCTCTCTCTCTCTCTCTCTCTCTTGTACAATCTATACTCGAGATGTTTCCCAACTTGAAGGAGTTGCAGGGGCCGTCGGGTGAAGGCCGGTGTGGAGTCAGAGAATGCGACGGAGAGCCGAGTGAGGGAGCTAGCGGAGGAGGAGGAGGTGGAGAGGTTGCACCACTTCTCGAGGAGACAACGGAAGGACGTCCACGCGTGGATGCTCGAGGTCGCGAGGGAGGAGAGCGAGCGGAAGAGGATGTTGGACGAAAAGGCGGGATAAAGGCACAAGCAGGTGATGTTGGAAGCTTACGATCAGTGTGAAGAGTCTGTCAAAAATTTTCACACAATACCTGCAGCACGTTCAGCATTATGTTGATGAGGCAAGGATGGATCCGTGAGGCTATGTTGTAATTCGAGAGCGTAACGGAAGATTAAAACACCAAAGATTAATAATATTAAAGAGGAAAAAACATGGGAGATCGAGAGCCCTTTCTTTCTCTCTTTCTTAATCTCAGCCTCTTAAACCCTAATACAACCTAACAGGTCTTGGAACTGTAAAATAGAAAAGGACCATAATACTTTTACTACAAAAAATTACCAAAATACTCCTAATATTTCGAGTTAAGTATAAAAATACCTTAAAAACATCCGAAATTTTAAAAGTAACACAAAGAACACTAGATAAGCATATTCTTAACAATATGCTCTTATTATTTCCTAATGATTTTACTCCCAAAAAAAGAGGAGGACAATTGGAAAGAATGAAAAAGGCAAAGGAAGAAATTGGTTTCCCCTGCACTTGTTTTCTGCTTTTGATGTCGAAATATGTTTTGCTTGCTTGGAACTCTAGGGTTTCAATGTGTTCTTGGGGGAAAATCCTTGCCTTTTGGCTATGTGTCTGATAGGAGACGATTTTGTGAGCGGTTTTGATTAGGCCTTTGGATTTGTTTTGGATGGTAAAAAGGGAGCAGGTTTTATGGAGAAAACGAGGGAGGGAATCCGCTTATCGGGCTTATGGGATTCTTCAACGAGCAAGCAAATTAGAGATGGAGGAGGGAAGGAGGCGAACAGGCTGTGGCCGGATGGCGACGACGATGGCGGGTGGATAGGATGGCCGAGAAGGGGCGACGATAGACTTGCGACCAAGATGGCAAGTATTCCTCCCGTTTCTCTTTTTTTCTTACATGGAGATGGAGGGTGGCGACAAGAGGCCGATCAGCAATAAGAGAGATGGTTGAGGTGGGTGATAAGAGAGCAGTTTCTTGTGATTGGCAACAAAGAGAAAAAGAAACCGGTGTGGTTGTGTGTGAGAGTGAGGGATGTGCTTAAGGGAGAGAAAGAGGGATGGTCAATGATAGGGTTTTAGGTGAAGCTAAAGTCGATGGAGAAGCGGCACCAGAGCATGTACCGAGTTCAAAAATCGGATGGGAATGGGATAAAGGTATCGAGGCAAGACTGTGGTGTTGCAGTTGACGTAGAAGAGAGATGGTTGAGGCAAGAGAGAGAGAGAGAGGCAGGTGATGGGGATGGTTGGACGCCTCTTCCTTTTCTCTCTGTCGATGGTGGTTGCTTGCGATGGGCCAGTGGCGGCAATGCAACTGAATAACGGTGGTGTTGTGACAGCGGCAAGCCCATGCTTTTTTCATGAGATTATAATCTTAGTTTGTTGGCATTTTTATGGAGATATTTGTAATTAAGATGTTTGATAAAGTTGGCTTTTTGGTTGAAGAGTAATTAATATTGAAAATGCACTTAGTTATCTTGATTACCTTATATTTAATAAAATTATTTTAAGAGAATTATGAGACAAATCTTGTGAGACTTTTTTTAAAACATAAAGTCGATTTCTTTTATTTGTTTTAATCATCTTAATAGATTGTCTTATTTTTGGAACCATAGAATAACTTTTGAGTTTAAAAGATATTTAAGAGCCTTGGGAATTGTATGTATAAAGGTTTTTAGTTTTATCTTAAAAAGCTTATTTGTGTTCGAGTTTATCCTTAAAACTCGGGTTTAAGTTTAGCTTTAAAACTTGTTTGACTTAGCGGATACCATGGTCTCCTTATAATATCACAAGTTTGAAGTGATTTATGAACCTATTTGTTATAATAGACAATCTTATTTGGATGATACCATGTTTTCTATCAAATAACTTTCTTGAATTGGAGCAAATCAATTTCATAAATTTATTTAACTCATTTTTTGTTTGACTTCTAGATTAGATATCATAAATTATCTTGTTGGTTTTAGAAGTTGAGTGAAGGTATGTATTGATACTTCATTTAGGATGAAAAATAAATTGATACATTGGTTATTGAAGATGTTTCGAAGAAAGTTGTGCCATCCCAAATTCATGTTTTTATTGTTAGACAAACTTTTGGTATTAACACCGTAAGTTTGACGAGGGGTGTTAAACTATAATAGCGTTAGCCAATAGGACCCATAAGTATGTGTTTAAAATCAATTCCCAACAGACCAAGGTCACCCGAGCCGAAGCCACCCAAGCCATGACCACTGAGTCACTAAGGGCCCAACGGCTAGTAAAATAGTCGTTGGAACTTCAACAACCACCCATTGTATTGCTTTCACTGTTCTCTCTATAAAGCCCTCTAATGCATTCAATAAATGTTTAAGCCCTTTTTGGTTACTTTGTATATAATTGTTCATTCAATAAAGGAGATTAAGATTAAAATTCTTAGATGTTGATTTACAATGTATTTATATATACAAACACATAATACACATAGAGGCATATATATATATATATATGAGCACAAAAACAAAGCCTTTTCCCGTACTACACCGAGTGCGCTACATGAATTCTTTGTTTTCACATAGCCTTATCATGTGTCATGTTAGCAATTAACTCAACATAACTAGTTTTTCATACCTTCTCAGAGGTGCTTCTTTTGATTTTCTTTCTATATATCCAAACTATCTTAAACGATATTCTCTCATTTTATCCTTTATTGGTCTTACTCCAATTTATTTCTAATAACCTCATTATATATATATATATAATCTTCCATACTCATCTATCTTAACATCTTTTGTACATGTTGATGATTAACTGCCCTAATGCATGACACCTTTTAACTTTAATGGTATCTTCTTGTCACAAAGAATACCTCGTACTCCTCTCCATTTTAACCAACATGCATTAATTTTATGCATGAAATATCAAACAATTTTTCCATCACTATGAAAAATTAACCTTAGGTATTTAAAATTTCCCTTTTGCTAGATGCAATGTATGCCAATTTTAATTTCTATGTCATTTGAAGTAACCAAATTATTAAACTTACATTCAATATATTCTGTCTTTGTTCTAAGTCGAAAGTCTTTACTTTCTAACATTTCTCTCTATAGTTCTAATTTTGTATTAACTTTTTCCTTAGACTCTTCCACTAACACAATGTCATCAGCAAATAACATACACCAAGGTATTTTATCTTAAATATATTTTGTCAACTCATCAATCACCATTATAAATAAGTATGGACTTAAAGTTGATCCTTATGTAACCCAATATTAACTTCAAAAAAGTTTGTCATTCCTTGAAGAATCCTAACACATGTTTTGGCATTATCGTACATGTCTCTTATAAGGTTTATGTATGTCAATGGGATAACTCTTTTTTCCAAGGTTCTCCAAAGAGCAACCTTTGGTACTATCATAAGTTTTTCTTTTCTAGATTAATAAATATCATGTGAAGGTCTTTCTTTTTTCCTCTAAAATGTTCCATAAGATATCTCAAAAGGTGAATCACTTCAATAGTAGATCTTTCTCGCATAAATCCAAATTTGTTCTCTATTGTACTCTATGCTTATTTTAACCTACGTTCGATAATTTTTTCTCATAATTTCATAGTATGCCTCATTAACTTGATAACTCGATAATTTGCACAATTCTAAATATCTCTCTTGTTCTTTCATATGGGTATAAGTGTACTCGCTCTCCATTCCTCGAGCATCCTTCGGTTTCTCCATGTTTCATTAACTAGAGAGCCAAGTGATTCTTGTCTCTCCTAAGATTTTTCAAACTTCTATAGAAATATTGTATGGTCCTACAGATTTACCATATTTCATATGTTTAAGAGCCTATTTGACTTCTTTCTTTTAAATATGTCGGTAAAAATTGTGGTTTATATACTTTTATAATATTAAGATATCAAAGTATATCTTCCACAAATGTACCAAAATATTAGGTAAATATAAAATTTTAACGTCACTCTCCACATGCTTGCTCTTGTCCAAGGGACCAAGGCAACACCGGTAAAAGTCTAAAACAATAGTATCTTTGTAAAATAGGATATCAAAGTTGATTCTTTGGAGCACATTAGCGCATTTTACACTCTATATGCCATATGATACAGTTTTGGATCTGATTTTGGTTTAAATAGCTCCATTCATCCCATCCCGCGATTATTTCAGCTATCCTCTTATGTATTTGTGTGTTTTAAAAGAAACATTCCTAGATGACATGCATAATCTCCATTTTGTCCCAAGGATGCTTAAAGAAAGTGAACCAAAGGCAAAACAGAACAATATGTGAGCTTAAATAAGTGTGTGCAATGGTGAATGGTTTATCCATGATTCAGGTGGTCCTGCTCCTGTCACCAAGAAAGGATAACAACGCTGCTTGGCTGGGTACCGAATTATCCGATCAAGTAAGTAACTAAACCAAGTACAAGTAGCTGGTTCACTCAATCAATTAGTATCCACCTTCAGAATCTAACTATAATTTTGTTCTCTGTGACAAAAAGTATCACAGAAGATCCCCATACTCCCCCAACAACAGAGCATGTCAACACCACCAGAAGGAAGTCTTTCAACTTCAACTCATGCACTCAACAATGACTCACTAGGGACAATGATATCACCGTAGGCAATGCATCATATAACAGAGCTGGAAACAGTACGGCATAGACAGACCTCATGGCGCAGAAGGGCACTTTTAGCACCCAAAGAAGCTATTATGGCATCAACTGCTTCTTCCCCTCCATGATTTCGAAGAGCAAACAGAGCAGCATAACGTTCATACATGCCTTCGTCCTCACCCAAAAGCACTTTCCTGAGATGAAAGATAGCAAAGGATTACTACGGGAAGAAACCTAAATACAACAAGAAAGCGAATGTGGTCCATTTCGTAATGCAACACCTCAGTTGTTCAACAGAAGAATTGCAAGAAGTTGGCAGAGCAGGATCAACTGATAGAAATGGCGGTATAACTTCCAAACAAGTGAGAGAACTTTGGACCTTGCTTGCTTCCTCTATCCGTCTAATTGCAAGTTCACATGTTTCACGAACTTCCTCTGCAGGATCAGAAACTAAGCTTCTCTTTAGAGTTGGAACATTACTTTGTAAACCGATTGCACCGAGGGCTTCAGCTGCCTGCAGCATTAATTCCAAAACAAAACCAAGTTTCTTTTTTTCTGAGAAATTATGTGTAAACCATGTTAAATTTGTGATTAGTTGCGTCAACCGTCAAGCTTTTCAACATAGCCCATCTAGAAAGTTTTCAATTACTTTTTCAATCACCTAACTATAGTATATGGCACATTTAATCTTTTCTAATTTTGTCTCTGGAATCACTTTCATAAACATGTTATTTGCTCGAAAATGCTTAAACTTCTGTTAGAAATGGTTGAATCAGAAGGACGACTCCGGTCAAGCAGTCCCTTATGGGTGAAAAACAATTTTTGAAAAGGAAACAATGCAATAGCAACCATGCGGCTATTCGATAAATTTCCTTCACTAATCAAGGTATACGACATAAGAATCCTAATTTTATGTAGGAAAAATCAAACAATAAATTTTACCTCGTGGCGCACTATGGGGTGAAGAGAAAGATCTTCAAGAACCTGCTCTAAGGCAGGAATAGCTTCCACTTCTTGCATCTGACCCAGTGCAAATGCAGATTCATGAGCAAGAAGGTTTGATGAATCCCTGGTTGCTGCAGTCGAATCCACAAACAGCAATAAGACAGACCATGTCATCAACATAATGAAGAAAGGAAGGCGCACATGATACATCCTATAATTTTTCTAACAATAAAAACCTATGTAACTCCTCCAACTATACCTCTCTACAAATGAAAAGCAAATACTCAGAGAAAAGTAAGACCAGTTTACCCGTCAGAATATCCAAGTATTTGATACCGAAACCTAAGAGACATTTACATTTCTTTACTTTCTTCTTTAGAAGAGTTCAATCAAATACATGATCGCACAGGCTAAGTGAAAATCCAGGAGTACACGAGAGAGAGAGAGAGAGAGAGAGAGAGAGAGAGAGAGAGAGAGAGAGAGAGAGAGAGAGAGAGAGTAGTACCTCGAATCAGAGCATGTCGAACGGAAGGACCCCGGAGATTTCGGAGGGAGAAGAGTGCTCTGAACCTCTCCCCGATGGGCTGTCCAGGATCCACGAGCTTCTCACACAGGAACTTTTCCATCTCGGGAGACGCCGAGAAATCGGTTCGGCCCGCCATTTTTCGCGCAGAGAGGAGCCACAAAACCCTAGCTCCCCGAAGACCTCAACCAGGAAGAGATCACTGCATATGCGAGAGAGAGAGAGGGATTTAAAGCGGTATCTCGGTTTCTGCCGTTGGTCTTCCGCTGGTTTTTCCGTTGCACGGAAAGGAGCGGGAAGACGTACATCAACGGTGACACGGATACGCATCGGAATCGAGTTCGCAAAGCGTTCCCCTTCTCAATTGCCTCTTCAGAAAATAGGAGAACAATTTTCACTTGGCTATAACAAAAATATTTATAGCAAATAGTCGTATCGTATCGTGTCGTCTACAAACGTGTCTATCTGAGTACTAAGCAGAGTATATAAACATTGTCGTTAGTTCACGAACATCTTGCCCACCACAACAAAATATTCTAAACAAATTCAAAATGTGCGCCCAACTATTAAGCGATCCACATCCCAAAATTTTCGGTTTATTTGGGCATTGGTATGTGCACACCCCTTTTATTATACACGTCTCAATAAAATCCAATGATTTTTTTCTCTTTTTATGTGAAAATTTTCATCTTATTTATATTTTTTCATTTGATTTTCATTAATTAATAAGTTTTATATAATTATTTACAACCAATTATCATCCATTAGTTACTTACAAACTTAATTGAAATCAAACGAACGAAGAAACTAGAAAAACAGGAAAAAAATCAAAGAAACGATTGATCTATCTATTTTCTCATATGTTCTTAAATTTGAACGTTGGTTTTTACTAAGATCATTATATTTTCATTGTTTTGGTTGAAATCTTTCTATTTTTCAAACATTTGAATATGATATTCAATTTAAGACAAAACCAAAGAGGTGGTCGAAACTACGAAGGAAAATGTACTACAGGCACGTCTCCTTTAAAGAGGGAAACGCGGTGAAACCGTATGTGAGATGGAGACACACCTGTCTCGTGTATTTCTTGATATTTGATATCAATGGTTTTTATTACAAAATGGCAAACAACTTTAATGAAAGTACTTATAATGTAAGTTATTTAGAGAAGACGATAACTTATCATACGATAACTAAGGATTGTGATAGTAGTTTCAATGCACCGAATGATATATTTGCTCACTGGTTGGCAAAAGAGGTAGAGGATAAATTTATTGATTGCAAGGGTGATTGACTAGACTATTCTCTTGTATTTGTGATTGATGATATATTTAATAGTTGTAATGAACTTATTGACTATGTAAGATTAATTGGGAGGAAGCATAATATTATTATGATTATTAATCGTTCAAAGAGCAAAGACGTAATAAGCAAGGTATGACTTGCGTGTAAAAGGAGTGATAAGTATAAGCAAGTCATTATGTTCATATTGAAAGTACTAGGTAGATGGGTACTAAGAAGGTTGATTGCTACTTCTTATTAAGAGGAGAAGGTGAAGTGGATGAATATTGAAAGTTGTATGTAGTGAATGTGACAAATAACCATCTCGAAGGACATGCTTTTACACAGAGATTGAGTAGTTACGAGTACAATATAACAAAAGAATTCACACGAAGCCCTCGCAAATTGAAGCATATTCTTACGCATTTGAAGCTTGTGGACATAAAATGTGAGTATGGTCGGGCATATTTATAATGCAAGAATAAAAATTATGAAGGAAGATTGTTGTTCTTAAAGTGTTTTACAATAATTACTACACGATCTAGACATTAATCATTATCATACATGAGATCATAAAGTTCCTCATACATATAGTTTCAGTGACATTGTACTTTTGCATCCTCCTTCCATGCACATATTTCATATATTTCTATGGGTATTGAAATTTGATAACATATATAAGACAATCATGTAAGTGTTTTAATGTTGTATACTAATGTTTACCCTATATTACTTTTATTAATGTTTATATATTTATAATATTTTCTATAAGTATAGATGTTTTGCCTTGAGGTTGTTATGTTTACATCAACCTCTAAGAGTTTTCTTGTAGCCTTTGCTTTTATGAGAATAAAAAATGAAGAGAATTATGTTTTGGTATTCAAGTGTGTATGATAATTATTTACTCTAAACAAAATGTCGTGCATTATTTACAATGTCCGTTATCTAGTTTTGGTGAATGTTATTAAAATAATTTTTATATATGCAAAACACTTTTTGTATATACGACATATAACAAAAAACATTTAAGCTTTTATTGTAAAGTTAAAAAGTAATAAAGAGATGATGAGTGTGTTTGTTGTAAGTTGGAGAAAGATTTTACTCACTAGATGTGAGTAGTTATCAAGATACAATGGAAGTAATAGAATTAAAGTGGAGAAAATTTTCTACTTTATTCTCGTACGTTAAAGATAAGTGGTTAGAGTCATACAAAGAGAGAATTGTCTCGACATAAAAAGATATGGTTATTCATTATGATACTCATATAACTAATAGGTATGTAAATTTAGTTTTTAATGCATTTATATTACCTACTATTCTTTAAATGTATAATGATTGTATATTCATATTTATCAGGGTGGAAAGTACTTATACAAGGTTAAATGAATTTGTTGGTACCTCAATTGACATATTTGATATAATTTAGAAACAGTTACATTCGTTGGTAGAATTATAGATTACAGAATTAAAAAAGTCAATTGAAAAACCAAGAACTCTAGCCATGCTTATGTTAACGTGATAGAAGAGCTTTTTGCGAATATTTAGAGAAGAGTATTACGATACTCTTAAACTTATTATGAAGAGTATAATCACGTGGAGATGATAGGGTTAGATATATGAACATATTATTATAATTTGTGACGTTCACATAATCAACCTTATTCCTGCGAGCTCAGTCTTTTGCTTAAATATAGTTATTCAATAGAATTGTTAACTATTGATTTATTTGAAAAAAGCTAAACATGGAGGAGGATATCACATTTATTGTTGATCAAATAGGAAAGGATTCACAAACATCTATTGAAACCGTTTGATGGAAGTTATAGAATCATTTACAATGCGAGAAATTTCTTAAGTTATTGAATTAGTATATGAGTTACGAGTATACTACCATACATAAACCACCAATTGAGCAGGCTAAAGGGAGACCATCTAACCAATCTACCCGACTACCTCATGTAGAAAAGGCCGGGGTGTACATGTGGTTGAGGATGTGATGCCTCTCTTGATATGAGTTGATCCTCTTCAAGGAGATGTGATGTTGTTTTACTGTTGAAAAAAATACAACAACAACAACTACAACTAAGCCTTTTCCCATACTAGACGGGGTTGGCTACATGGATTCTTTGTTTCCACAGATCACTATCGTGTGTCATGTTAGCAGTTAACTCACAATAAGTTAGATCATTCTTTATTGTTTCTTTCCAACACTTTTGTGGTCATCTCTAGCTCTTTTAATACTTTCCAAATTTAGTTTTTCATACTTTCTTCCAATTCTTCTTTAGATCTTCTTTCTATATGTCCAAACCATCTTAAACGATATTCTCTCATTATTGTTGAAAAAATTATTTGCATAAAACTTGACTTCAAACCAACTTATGAGATGGTAATACCACGTATAAATGCTTAAGAAAATGCTATTAGAGATAAAAATTGTGAGTACAAAGTCATTGATGTACTTGTAAGATAAGGAGAGGAGTGGTAACGTTAAACACGTATAGAGTGCTTAAAAGAGGTAGCATATATATATATATATATATATATATATATATATATATATATATATATATATATATATATATATATATATATATCACATATGCACAAATTTTCGTAGATGATTGTGGTGTTATTGGTATTCGACATATTGCATACATGAGATATGGGTCATGTCCTAGTCAATATTAAATGATAATGTCAGATATGATTTCAATTATTGCTACTTAATGAAATATAGCATTGATACTCCTCTCTGCGATAGGATCAATGACATTTCTGCCACTAGTGTCACACATTGAGGAGTTTGTTGTGAGGGATGTGTGGTACATGTGCTATAATCATGTTGCATGATATTTTCTAGCAATGAGCATAATATTTGTATATTTCATTACATTGGAACAAAAGTTCATAAATTGAAGTAGATATTAATATTTTATTTTGTTTATGCTTTTTCACAAATGTACATTTCAAATGACTCTCCGATGCCTCCTATCTTCTCATCGTGACAGTGTTACCGAGACAAAAGCGTTGGAGTTGACCAACTATATTTGAAAAATTCATCCATAAAATTAAACCATATAGCTTGTTAATTTCTAAAAAAAAGGTTGAACTAAATATAATACAAGCAACACTGGCTAGGCTCTACCCATAATATAATATGTATGAGTTGTTATCACTTTTTGTATTATTTTTAAATATATATTTATATAATATATTAAAATAGAGAGTATTGATATGAGTATCTATATAAGTAGTATTTAAATAAATTTACACTTAAGTTTTGAAGTACCTATTTTTCCTAGATCTTATACACAATGTGACCTTTAAAGCTCGAGAGTAATCCCGACCTCAGGTTGATGTATACTCCTCGTAACATAAGGGTCAACTTTCTCTTCTCCTCATTGTCGTCTACGGGAGCGTTCTTCATATGATATCGTACTCGTTCCCTATTAATTATATTTACATAGAAAAAATTTATTTATGAGGTTAATAACATCTTAGTGGGAGCTCGCACTTAATCGAAGACACGCATTAGGCAAGTCTCACTCAAAGTGGGGTGCATCTTAATCCATGTGACGCTTGATAAACCCAAGTTTTCTCGATTCCCAATAACATAAAAAAATGCTGGAAACAAATGGAAACTTATAAAACAACACAAAATCAACATATCTCGATAAATCGATAACCATTTTGACTTAGTTGAAGAAATCAAAAAAACCCTTCTTCTTCCCCTGTCTCTTATCGGTTCTTCTCAAATCTACCGTTTCGACAAATTTCAATCTATTTTCTTGGTAGAAATAGCTATCTCCTGCTACATTGCTAAAATGAAACAAGAAGCAAAAAATGGTCGGAGGAGTGAAATAAAATGGGAGATGGAAGTTGGATCACGTAAAAGGTGAGAGACAATCTAGTTTTCAATGGTAATGGCAGTTTTATAATTTTAAAAATTGATCAGGGTCATTTAAGAAAATCAGAAAAAATAGGGTGTGTGTATAGTAAAATGGGTGTGCACGAATCAATCCTGATTTATTTTATATCTGTAGATACCGAAATTTGTCTCCAGTCTAGTAAAGCATCTTGGTTGAGCAAGCTGACCCCTTATTTGTAGTGGTCCTTCTCATTGAACCCAAACCCGACCATGTTTGAGAGTCGGACCTAGTGAGAAAGTTGATCCTTTACAATCTTATGTTGTGTTCATGTTTGTTTAGTAATTAAATCAACAACTTTTCAGGTGAGACGCATGCTTTAGTGGGTCCGCCATTGTGCATGACTGATAATGTGTGTGTTTGTTGAGTTCATGTGATTCACAGTGCACACTATGGAGCTGCCTTTTGTGCAGGTATGGAATGATAACGGTGGATAGGCATGCTGATTAGCGCCAGCCCAATGTGTGAGTACTTAAGAGTGCATGTGTTGAATGATGAATTAATTGTATATTTACCGATAAACAAGAAATACGGTGAAACTTAATCGTGTTGATCACGCATGTGATTGAGTCTCTAAAAGCTAGCATGTCTAAGTTCAAACCGAAAAAAAACTTGGAAAATGAAAATTGTTAAATGTTTTTAGGGTTTTTCATGTGTTCGTGTTTCTTTTTCCCTCCTGGGTCGTGTTTTGGGGAAAGAAACTTCGTCATCAGCGAGTGGACACGTGGACGTGTCCTGTTCGAAACGGATCGAAACAGGAACAGAACCAGGCTGGAAGTCCACCTGGAAACAACACCAAACCGAACCCAAAACGTAGACATGATCGGTTTCGAACCGGTTCAACAGTTCTAATCAAAACCGAACTGAGTAAAAAAAACCAGCTAAAACCGAAACCCCAGAACTGCAGACTATCTAGGTTAGTTTCGGTTCCACCTTTCATCAAACTGAAACCAATTGAAACGATGGTTCCAAATCATTGTTTTTATATTTTTTATTTCATATTTTATATTGTTTTTCCAGTTCCAAGTGATTTAAGCTTCAACTGGAATGAGAACCAACTCGATTTTACCTATTAATAGGAGAATGCCTAACAGACATTTTCCATACACCAGTCTAGTCGTGGTTCTTTTTTCATTCTTTAAATTTATTTAATTTCCCAATTTTACTCCTTTTTTTTATAGGAAGAACGTATTAACTTTTACCGAGCTACCTCTATTTGGACCCGTTGTGTATTCGAACAATCCCAGAAGATATATCATCTGCATTTCTTAATTAGTCAAAAGTACATTATGAGCCACTAAAATATTTTGCTGTATAAACAAAGTTGTCATTAGCACAATTTTCAACGTTACAATCTCGGCAGCTGACAAAAGTAGTGCTTTCATTGTTGAAATTAAGCATTAAATTCTAATTTAATGCGAATGGCAAAATTCAATATAAGTAGAAACTAACCTTTCATTATCAAGAGATAATTCTGATTTGGTTCCTAGACATGTCTGCAAAATTACAATCTCCCCACCCATGCTGTTGAATTAACGCTATTATGTGATAAAAGGACGTTGGAAAATATATTTATAGTTTTCTTTTAAATACAAGAGAAATAATATAAAGCAACAATTAGGCCTGCCATGTTTTAAGGTTATGAGTGTTGGGCAGTTAATCATCAACATGTACAAAAGATGTTTGTGACAGAAATGAAGCTGGATGAGTGGTCATACAAGAAAAGATCGTATACATATTGAGGTTATTATAAACAAATTAGGAGTGACACCAATAGAGGATAAAATGAGAGAATATCGTTTAAGATGGTTTGGACATATAGGAAGAAGATCAAAAAAAGAACCTAAAAGAAGGTATGAAAAACTAAATTTGGAAAGTATTAAAAGAGATAGAGAACGACCACAAAAGTGTTGGAAAGAAACAATAAAGAATGATCTAGCTTATTGTGAGTTAACTACTAACATGGCACACTATAAGGATATGTGGAAACAAAGAATCCATGTAGCCGACCCCGTCTAGGATGAGAAAAGGCTTAGTTGTTGTTGTTGTTGTTTGTACAAGGGAAATATATGCAGCCTGCAGGAGTTAAATTCCCTACCGGTTACAAGGGTGAGGAGCACCCTGCCGTTGAGCTAGCTGTCTGTTTGGAATAAAGATTTTTGAAAAAAAATATTTAAAATACAGTGGCAGTTTGAAACAGTCAGTTTTAGTTTCAGACCGGTTTTCGGAGACTGTGAATAGTAACCAAACCGGAGAGTTCTGGTTATGGTTCCGGAACCTGTTTCTAACCGACCATGTCTCCAGTTAGAAACAGACCAAGGAAATGTGATATCTTCGCGGCTCATCGGGTCTATAATGCTTGCGTACTCTAACCAAATCAGAATTATCTGTTGATAATAGAGGTTAGTTTCTACTTATATTGATTTTTGCCATTCGCTCTGTTGGAATTAGCCGTTTAATCTCAACGATAAAAGAACTATTTTTGTCAACTGCCGAAATTTTAACGTTGAAAATTATACTAATGACAACTTTGTTTATACAGCAAAATATTTAGTGGCTCATAATGTACTTTTGACTAATTAAGAAATGCAGATGATATATCTTCCAGGATTGTTAGAATATACAAATGGGTCCAATATATATATATATAGAGAGAGAGAGAGGTTGACTGTAATATTTGTGTCTGGCTTGGGCCCATACTTGATACCTGAACCGTAATGAAAAAAGAAATGCGTTTTGATAAGGAATTTCTTAAAACGTTAAAGGAATTCCTTTCTTGAGCTACATTATTTAACGAGTTCTAGAAAAACTAGTAGAATTTGGCAAGTATTTTTCATGCTTAACAACTAGCTACCACTTTTATGTTATAAACATTATGATGAAGGTGCCAAGAGGGCCATATCAGTTTAAATTCATAGTCGAACTTGATATTCAGAACTAGTTTGACATTTAGACGAGATGTGTTGGGTCCACACAAACGCTTGATACTCCAACACAAACGGTTATCGTCTGGAAGAAAAATGCAGCAGTAGCCATTTTGAAGGCAACCATTGAAAGAACTCTCTGTTGAGGTGGAGGATACCTATCCGAAAGTTTTCGCTTCTCAAACTCAATATATGATGGAATCATCAAAGATTTGATCGGACCGATCTCCAATACTCGATGTACAATCAGTTTTTTAGAATCAATACGTGTTGATACGAGCAATATGATGAAAATCTGAAAGTTTATCATATAGGAAGCCAATGCTCGTTGGCACATCCATTTTGGCGTGGAGACAGGTATCGGTACATCGAGCCAATCATCCATACTGGGATTGAGTTCAAGGGTGGGTTTGGTGCCCGACAACTATATTGGCATGAGGCATAAGACCTTCTTATTTTGTCTAATGAATAACAAATGAAGAATAATAATAAACTAACATGCAGGGGAAAGTCAAAAGACGACCATACTTTGGTGCGTCAAGCAGCTGCAACCGCTTCTTTCGGCGGAGATACTGGCTTCGGCTCTGCTGCTGCTGCCGCTGTTTCAGCTGTTCCTTCCTTATGTGATGCACCCTTGGCAGCATCAGTAGAAACATCCTTTGCACTATCTTTTGCTGCATCTTTTGCAGATTCAGGCGGCGGCAGCGGCAGCGGTGGCGGTAGCATGTGAGGAGGTGGCGTGTGCTTCAATTTAACCAATATCTGGCGCATCCTTGAAAGATCGGTGGGCTTCCCAGGCTTCGGCCCTTGGACAACGACAATTGAAGGCTTCTTCTCTGCATCCTTCTCTTCTCAAAGTTCACGATTTCATGAGGGACTAGCTCAGCAATTGCCTTCCAGTATTGCTTATCTGCATTGGCGTGGAACTTCTCCTGATTCGCAAGAAAGAGCTGAAACAAAATAGAAACCACTCATATCTAAGCATCCTTTGTCCCAATTTACCAGCAGAACAAACAAGCAAGTCACTTCTTTCTTTCAATTCTTCTTTTCTTTTTTCTGTTACAACAGGAAGGCAGAAGCCAGGTATGCACGCACTGGAGTCAAACTCATGACGTGCACCATGTGAGTCGAGTGCCCTGCCAGGTGAGCTACCGCTCTGGATGCAGAAGCAAGCAATTTTTGACAGGGTTTCTAGAAAACCTTTCTTCTGAAAGAGGTCAGACGTTTCTCTACCCAGGGTGTGCATATGCCCCAACTGTTTAGCTTACATTTGGTTCAAACCAATCCTGATTTTCTTAGGTTAACCGAAACCAATCGATTTTACCAGTAACAACTAAAACCCTTTTAGAGAGTTATAAAGTATCAAGCGTAAAAGTTCCGCTCAGATGACATTTCAAGTGCTTGGAGCCCTCATTTCTCATTAGAAAGAGGCCTACTTTTTTTCCCAAAGACAGAAAGGAAGCGTCAACATGTAAACATTCCAAACATGAGCATAATAAATTAATAAAGAAGAAAACAGACAGACACAAGATTACGTTACATGGAAAGAAGATAATGTCTGGTAACCTTTTCTTTCTCTCTGTTATTAGCTTTGTTCGTCTCACATGTGGTCTTCCTCTTCCGAGAAAACTCTTGTTTGTATTCATCAGCTTCGTTGATAATTTGGTTTAACATTTCCTTCTCTCTCCTCTCCTTCTCTTCAAGTTTAATAGCATTTTGGCTGAAAAAAATGGACAGTGATTCAATCCTAATTAGATGTTGGAACACAAAGAAATAAGAAAAGCAAGGATAATACAAAGAGACAACTATCAATATCTATCTTGCAGAACACAACCTCTTTCAGCAAAGTCCCTGAATGATGCTTCCAAAGTATCTATCTTGCAGAAACATGGATATGTTTATTCCCACCAAATATTTTATGATTCTAGCACCCAAGTGTGCATCAACGTATCATATTTGGTGGATCTTTATAATATCCTTCCACTGTGTTCTTTTAAATCCAATTACTAAAAATAATTTTGCTTTCAAGAAGTATATATTATGGATGTTTTGGAGTGTATAGTCATTGTGGGAACATGCGAGAAACTTAATGAAGAAATCTTTCCTGTTTCATCTTTGGTCAAAATTAATCCATGGATATCATCTTAGTGTAGTGTAATTCAAGTGGGTGAAATGCATGGTGCAGGGGTCTCAACTCATTCACTAACCTCAATTGCACCTAGAGGTACAAAAATAGTGCTGAGGACCAAAAATATGGTTCAGGGGCCTCAACGCCCTCACCTGAACAAAGGCCCAGAGCACATCAACTTAGAAGCCCTTCCATTGACTTCCAGGCTCCCATATGAGTTTTCTATGCTTTTGAGAATTCTATCAAGGACAACCCAATCACAGTTCTGAGGCAAAAACTTGACCTCCAGGTCCAATAAAACAAACATATGAAATTTTAAAGTGACCTATAAAAAGAAACAAGTATTTCACTTATTTAATCACCCTGCACCAAGTTCTGCAATCAAAATGCTTAAAAAGTGAACTACACCAGTCACATATATTTCGCATAAAGATTACCAAAAGAGGAAAATGTAATTACAAAATCACAACGTAACGATCCTAGATCTTGCTTGATTCTGAATTAGGCACTCAAAAGTCAACTTCCATAAAACAGCATCCAAACATATAACTATTCCTTCAACAGCTACAGATCAAAATTCAAATATTGGGAAAAAAGAAGACTAAGGTAACAAGAATTTAAGTGGGATCTGTTTGGGAGCCCATCCGACCTATACCATACTCCATAACCAGCAAAGGAAGTGCTGGTATGTTAGGTGCAGGGACATACCTTGGTAATGTACAGTGCAGTATCTTCAAACAAAAGTTCAAGGAGTGAAGCAGAAAAGCATGAAACTGCTATACTTTCTAAAGGGGAAAAAGGGAACATAGGAAATGGCGTACCTTGGGAACATAGAACACCACAAAAATTGTAATCCTCATATATAAATGAATAGCCAGATAAATATGAAACTTCAAGCAAAAAAGGGGATAGAAACAGGATCATGGGTTTAATTTGGATTTCATGCTTGAAGCTTTCATATCCCATAAAAAGAGGGCTGGTAAATAATAGAAACCAAACATTGAGAGTTAAAATTCGTTAATATTCATGATAAGTGGAGCTGAGCTCCACCTGATTGAAATTTGAATTAAAAGTGTCCGCTGTACTTTGCATTTTCTTTATAGGTTCAACAGATCAAACAGTGAGATAATAAAATAGATTTGAGAACTGATGGATTTGAGTATTTACCAGTATCTCTCTCTATATATTTAAAAATCTTAACCATATAACGTTTGAGCACTGATGGGTTTTAACACAATCATCCATGATTGAGATGTTTAACTTAAAAAAGAACCGATTGAGATTTTGAAGTTGGGCAAGCATCTGAACACACTATATATATTGTATAGAGAGAGGATGTAGTTCGTACTCAATACCAAATGATACTTTTTTTTGCATGATTCTATCATTTCAACAATGACTTTTTTTTGCATGATTCTATCATTTCAACAATGGTCCGATGCCTTTTATCACCTTTCACTATTACTCTACTATCAAAAACCATATTTCATGAGTCAAAATCAATATTGTCATCATCAAAATCACTTAAAACCTAGATATTATATATAAATGGTTTTGTGGGGGTTTTAGATGTTTTTGATTTCTTTCTTTTAAGTCACTCGTTCTTATTATGCTTAAGATTTCTTTTCCTGAAAATCATTTTAAGGAAGATATCTATAATTGAAGAAACAATTCTAGCATCATCCATGTATAAAGTTGCATGAGATCTGTTCTATTTCCTGCATTTGCCCTGAGATCAGTTGTTCAGTAAGTTTAGTAAGCCAAGAACACTAAGATTCCTTGTTATTAAAGTCTTTACAAGCAAATGGTTCAAAGCAAAGGTATTGACGAGTTTCATCTCTCTTGGTGTTGAGTTTGTCAAGTAAAGAGAACGAGGAGAATACACAAACAATTGTCTCCCACTTGATTGCTCTTCACATGGATTTCATCATAGGAGGCTGGCGTGCACTAAAGTTTAGCAAATGTATTGAATATGTCATTAGACTCTTCATTTTATTATTCTCCTTATCCCTCCATACATATAATTGGCCGGTTTGTGGTTATATTCCACATAGACTGCAATGACCAACTTCGCAATACTTTTTTCTTTCAAAGCATAAACTAGAATGTCTTACAGGGTTTTTCACTTTTAATCACAAAATTGTTACAGAATTCTAGGGGTGGCAGTGGAGCAGGTTGGGAATGGATAACCTATACCCGGCCCCAACTCAAACCTTAATGGGTTGGGTACATGTTCGAGTTCTCTTTTCCCAATAGGTAAGGAGGTGGGTGCGGGGCACATGTATTTGCATGATATGTGTGTGTGTGTGGGTGTCTTTGTATATATATTATATATGACACACCTAGACTGCATCTCCCATAGGAGGGAGACTCGGTTAAGGCACATTTCCTTTAAAGAGTGTTGAGCTTCCCAACATCTACACTGTACTATTTACAGAGAGTCAGCATAATTTGAACCTTAGACCTATGAGGTACGGTCCAATACTGAGTACTTGGAGAATGAATCTTCATTTGAATGATTAAAAATTTTAAACTAGAGGATATAAAGTGTAATACCTACTTCTTGCAATCCAAACCTTGAAGCTTTTAATTTTAATATATTCTACCATATGAATATGCTTAGCATATCAAGTAACAAGCATTTACAATCCAAGCCCAACCCCTATTTTTTGTGCTCAGTTCACCGAGCCCATTTTACAAGATTGGAATGAGCTATACCTTGCTTCTTAAGTTGGAAGTCTCTAACCAAAATACCCTTGAAAAAGTAAACTCGTGATTATCTTTTTTTTTAAATAGGATCAAACTGGTGAAGTCCACGGTTTCAAACTAGTAGCACTTTTGTGATGCTCCGTTTGCTAAAGAATTGTAAATTTGTCTTGATTTCACGTGAGATAACCACAATTCATCGGTAAGAAAATTTATCGTTCTACAAGAACTAGCAAAACATATCAAGGAGTCAACTTGCACGATTTGAATTTTGAAAGAAGATATCAGGAAAACAAGTGAAACATCTAGATCGACCGGAAATCCGACCCGCAAAGCTAGTCTGCCTGTTCACCATCAAAATATGATGAACACAGGTAAAGCAATCCGTGAAAGATGATGTACACAAAATGAGGAAACCCAATCAGATCAATTTGAAAAGGAGAAATAACATGACAAATAAATGTTTCTGCTCACATTTAATTCACTGGGCAAAAGAAAATAGCTGAAACGAATCCAAATAGAACGCCACCTAACACACAACAACGACGACGACGACGAAATTGCAGAAGATGGCAGAAGATAGACCAAGATCACAGTTAGACGCGCAGATACTGCATCAATCTAGGGAAGAATTCCACACCAAATGGAATAACAAAGTTAATGATTCAGATCAACATGATAACTCCAGGTGCTGCCTCCATTCACGAAGCTTGGTTCATTTCGGACGGGGCGGGCGGAATCAGCATGAGACGAGATCTCCGTTACTCATGGAGATAGGAATTTCCGGAGAGGGGCTCGGAGAAAGGGACTCCAGGTGCTGCTCGTGTCGGTGAGGGAGTTGTCGGTGAGGGAGTGGTCGACGTCGTTGGCCCCGTAGCTGTGGTACTCCGCCGGGGGGACGTCGTGGGCCGGATCCTTGGCGTCGTCATCGGCAGGAAAGTTGTTGAAAGAGTCGTAGCCCATGTAACCATCGTCTTCGAAGGGTCGGGTAGAAACCCGAGCTCCCTCCCCGTCACTGCTGAATGTATCGAAAGAAGACATCTCTCTCTCTCTCTCTCTCAGAGGAGACGGGCCAGAAATGGCAGCAAGGGAAACGGAAAAAGAGATTCTGAGCTTTGGTGCAGCAGCGCCCGTACCCCCCGCCGAGCTTGTAGCTCTCTACTCTTGTTCTAGAGGACGAAACTACCCTTCAATTACAACAGAGAGGCCGAAGCAGGTCTTAGACCTGGCAATTTTCCACCCGACCGGACAATCCGACCCGATTCTGACACAAAAAAAAAATCCGAATTCAGGTAGTATTTAAAAAAAAATTCGGGTGGGATACATGTAAGGAAAACAGACCCAACAAAAGTTAAACCAGGTTTGGGTATTTTTACGCACATATCATCTACATAGATAAATACATATATATAAAATCGGATCCTCCTCAGCTTTGATATGATCATGTTCATTGATTGTTTTTCAGTGCTACAAATGTAATTTAAAAAACTTTAAAAAAAATTCAGAAAAAAGATGAGGCAATATATCATATTCGTACTTTCAAAAAGAATAAGTATTGAACATGATCTAATCACTTTTATATGTGTAATTTTATACACATTTAGGTCGAAATTAAGTTTAATGGGTTGTGTTCGGATATGACTCGAATAAAGACTGGATTGGATATGGGTTGGCTTAATGTTCACCCAAACCCAAAATAATCCGACTAGGCAAGCACCGTCTGCCGGAGTTGAGAACCCTGCCAGGTGGCCTAATGCCGTGAGTGCATAAACGGCTATGTTGCTCTTTCTACTGGGCGTCCCAGATTCATTTATATATGAAAATTGTCGTTGTTGAGGTGATTCAAGAAAGCTCAAAGATTCATCAAACTTGAGAAGCTCCAATGCATCTTTCATATGTCTTGGAAAGAAAAAGGCAAAAACCTTAAAAAAATCCTCCTTTTCGATCTTTTGAAAGGTAGTTAAGAGATGCAAAAGGGTATTAAAAGCATTATAAAATTCCTTTCTATAGCTTTGTACTCCTAGAACAATAAATAATCTCCCGACTCTAACTCATGTTTGTATACAGGAACTGTGTTCATCTAAGAACACTCATCAAAATCACAAACTATTTCTACCTCCAAATTCACGCTTTTAACGACTCCAGAAAATAAGGAGATTTGTGGACATTTTTAATTAAAAGAAATGTTCCACCGTATTCCACCTACCCTTCTCCTCAAATAGTCTCCTCGGCCAAAGTTTCCAAGTCTTGGGCGGAAAAAAAGAGTCCAAGGAAACTAAATTTCAAAGGATAGTTGGTGAATCAATCTAAAAAGTGGATTATTAAATAACACACTTGAAATTTTGATAAAAGTCCAATTTTATGTGCGGCGTAAAGGTAGGGATTTTGGAGATTGGACATTGAAGGTGGAGGAGACAGGTGAGATAAGAGAAACATAAATATGAATCGGTGTATTTTCAACATGAAGAGTTAGTTTCCATGTAAAAGGTATATGGTTAGTTGTTGGGCAAATAGTAGAAGCTAATATGTATCTTAGATTTACCATAATGTACCAAAGGTAAAACAAAAAAACAGTGATGCATGACATTAATCCACATAACTAAGTTTTCAAGAAGCTAAAATAATTAAGAAGGGAACCTATTTATTCAACCAATCCACGTTTGAAGTACTGAGATGATTTCAAGGGATTACTATATGTAAACCCTTTTTACTACCTACATACACTTTTTTTTAATACTCAAATTACTTCCCAACACTTTTTCTCTCCTCACACTCAATTGCAGCAATCCCTTTCTCTTTATTATGGTGACCAGTATTTCATTAAAATTTTGTTATTGTTGTCTTTTTCACAACAAATATATTCTTACGAACCTCATCAAAGAAAAAAATCAACAACAAAAGAATGAAATCAATAAAAAAATTAGAAGCAAGAACAAAAAGGAAAATAAAGAAAGACATGATTATAGTTTTACAAACATTTCTCAAGAAACCTGCGGATCAATCGTGTCCCTCCCAACACAAAGACTTGAGTTACGTCTGCTATCAATAAAGATTTGCAACACATGACCGTCTAAAAAACACGCATGTACATCTCAAGTCGTCATCGAGATTTCAATCGAAAATGAAATCAATACCTCAAAGAAACTGACAAAAAATATAATAAATCAATAATGTACCTCTAAAAATCACTAAAACCCTGTGTAAATAGGTCGTCTCCTTTTTTCTGTTCCTCTTCTTTTTCTTACTTTTTTTTCAAACGACGAACATGAGGCATCATATGTTAGAGTCAAACCTTAAGCCGTGGATCATTGAAAAATGTAGGATGATCACTGGCGAGATGGATATGGAGAGAGAGGACACCGTTGATGATCAAAGGGTATTGTGAGAATTTTTAGAAGTGATGGGGCAAAATCAAAATTAAGTAAAAAAGGGTATGTGGATGGTAAAAATGATGTGCGCATATTATGGATTTTAAGTTGGAAGGAGACAAGTTCGAAACCACAAAAAAAAAACAGTAGTTGAGGTGCTCTCTCTCTCACTGGTAAAATTCTAAAATTTGAGATAACCCAACTCATTCGTCAGAACTCGAGGCGTTAATTTGATAGCTGAGAGAACCCGTTCTGAGAATTCGGCCTTTCCATGTGTACTTCGTCGCTCCAACAACAGCAGAATTCCTCACATATATTGCAATCACGGATGAGATGAAACTCGCCCTTAAATATTTATTTCACAAAGTTGGCGGAAAATGGTTATAACACAGAAATTTACAAGGAGAAAAAAGTAATCGACTTCTAAATCAGCAAATAAGCGAACTGGATTAACTTACTTGGGAGACGAGCATACAACACAAATCTTCCATGGAAGCTTTTCTAAATGCAATTCCAAGTTTATGGATTTACAAAACAACCTAAGACACTAGATTAACGTGCAGCTGTTGGGAAGTTACTTCTGGCTGCGAAGGTAGTTGCGCATCTGCTCGTGATACTCCCCACGCAAGATTAGAAGCATACTCTTTGAATCTTCCCACAACAATCCACCTGCTTCTCTTGCAAAATCACATGCATTTTCAAATACCTCCTGAAACAGAACAAAGGATAATCAGAATATCTCATGCAAATTTTCCAGTGTAACGTCCCATGCAAAATAGTTTAGCAATTTAAGATTTGTTTGGAACCCCATAGCCTGTCATTTGCATACGATTGTACAAAACCATTCTCCAGATTGGAAAATGACAGGAGAAATTAAATGCATCTAAACAGGTTCTGAATTCAGCATGCTACTGCCATTCCATATTACTTACAAGTTACAACTGTACAACAACATTTCTATTAAACATTTCCGACAAACCTACTGAATCATTTATTGCAATTTCCCACTGTTCTTTTCTTTTGGTGGATAATCCCTCACTATTCTTTTTCATTAAGGTTACTTGCTTCCACCACATGGGGGGATCTCGATTCCCCATTTCTTGTCTTTTCACCATATTTTCCACTTTTGAGAAGGGATTTGTGGTCATCAAGTCCATTTGCAATCACAATTTTGTTCTCTCTCTCATGTGAATGGTAATTGAATGAAACCTGTTCAGTAAGGTTGAGTAGTACCAAAAATGCACAAGATTTGGTTGATTTCTAGATAAGATATCATGCAAAAAAATTAAGCAATTTAAGATTTGTTTGGAACCTTAGAGGGAAAATCATCATAAAGATATGACGGAATCATCTCCACACGATTTCTATCAGCCTCCCACAACCTAATCTGCAAGCAGACATGACAGCATGAACATGATGTCACATCCCTTCGTTGCAAAGAAGGGAAATACAGAAATAAAAGAAACTGGCCGAGCACCTGATCTGTGACATTTTCTGGAACTGCAGGTATTCTTGTTGCTACACGAGGATGAGCATTCTGTTGGAGAAAAGAGATTATCTGAAAGATACATAAGAACATAGACCATTAGAAAGGCTAGATTAGTCACCTAGGGGAATAATTAGGAATACAGAGTTGATCATAAGGAGACCCTTGCTCAAGTTATCCTGTTTGCCACAGTTATTCGCATGGCCACTGTTAAATTCCTGTAGCCATGTCTACTATTAAGAATTAGGATAACTTTCAAATAGATGTAAAAAAAAACCCTTTGAAAGAGTGGTTAAAGAAAGAACATGGAACCTCTTCTAAGATTAGTAGACGATGGCTAATGCAAATGTCACTCAGGTCCTTCCCATAAATTCTAGTGCTTATGAATGGCTAGAGGCACAGGGGCAAATTAGAATAGCGGAAGCAATTGCAGTGGGAAAGGCTTGGTTTTGGTTTTGGATTTGATAAAGAACCTGGGGCTATGCAGATCCGCACTAGATGCAAACCCAGGTTCCAAACTCCTGGCCACTATCATAGAGCCATTACCCACCCAGTGAACTACGAATCTTGGAAGTTGTAAAGGTCATCAACGATAGTTCTTGATCAACAAATAGATATGGTCAAAACATTACTTCTATTTCACGACAAACAATTCATTACTGGGGACGTGAAGTGAACATTACAGAATGCTCACTAGAATATTGCAGTTTCATTGTGTTTCAATAGGAAACTGGAAAAAAAGAAAAGAACGCCATTACACTGAAAAACGATTGATCTAGAAATACAAATTCATTAAGATAGATTTTTAAGGACCTAATGCTTTTCCATCATTGAACATGAATACACCTATACAATGAATACTGCATTTATAAAGTGAAGGGACAACCTGACAATCAAGTATGACTTTACGCAAGCACCATAAATCTTTAGAGAAGCCAAGCAACAACATGAATGTCAATCCCAAGTCTAACATCAAAGACATCAAGTAATTGTGTTTGTGTGTGTGTGTGTTGTGCATGAGAGTGAGTAATCAAAAGCTGAACTTTTACTTGGTGGAAAATGTGAGAACTTAAACAGAAATGGCTGATGACAGATCCAATATACAAAATCAAACTTTCACCTGCTCTGCTGTTATTCCTTTGCTGAATGCGAGGTATAGACTCTCTTTGTTAATAGCTCCAACTATAAGATTTGGTACCTGGTACTCAATCCTACATTTCAAAAAGGAGAAACAAGAGCTAGGCACAAAATATTCCAATGAAAAAATTGAAGATAAAATATCTCTACCACATGAGAGTACAGGTGCATGCACATTAGCTTGTAACATTGTACACGTGTTTTCAAGTCTTCAGCCTAATATTATTATATGATATATTTTCCTATACAAGGTTTTCCCCACAATATAAACCAGTTGCTAAATAAGGATTTCCAGGAAGAGTTCTTCTCTGCAGCTTATAGCCTTAAGCAAAATTAGGAAGCGACATCAGAAGTGGAAGGAAAAATTGCGACTTTCTAAACAATGTGAAAATAATGAAGAAAGGAACCCATTTGGAAGTGAATTTGACAGCCAAACAAGAACTGAGACAATAAATGAGCAAGAAAGAATAGAACGGAATGTTGAATGAAATAAAAATCAAATTAAAATATAAATTTAAAACAACAAATTAACATTTAAAAAGATAATAAGTTGTTACAAATCATAAGCTTTATTAAATAAACATAAAATCCATTCTTATTCTTATTATATGAAATTTAAAAAGGATCTTAAAATTCACAACCTAAGGTATTGGGAAAGAAGCACCAAGTTGGCTTATATGGCAAGAAAGTATCATTTAGATTTATTTTTCTACTTTACTTTTGATAAGTGCACCGGCAGAAAGCATACAAGGAACATTTGTGCAGCACAGACAATTACAAGTGAAACGAATTGGGTCTCAGAACTGTGAGGCAAGAATAGGAGAAACATGAAGATACCTCCCATGGTATTAGAAAGTGAGGGGATTGTGCTTCTCATGTGAACTTTTCATCTTTACTAAATTTCCAATAACCCTGGTCACTAAAAGCATCAATCTTTTGACACGGATCCACGTAGAAATTGTAGTTTTCCAACTCAACCATTGTTATCTGCGATGTGCTTTCATTGATAGGCAATTAAAGGCCTAGTTATGCTATAGAGTAATTCTGATTTATACTAGAGACTAGAGAGTACTTCTGATACACAAGAAATGCCAATTCATTTTACTGGTCACGTCAAGAATGAAAAATTCCACGGTAGACACTTAGCAGTTTGGAAAACAAACTTCACAGGGCTCCAGCCAGACAGTTCAGAACTTTCAATAACAACAGATCCAACCTGAGGTTGTTACTTACACGGATATCCCAACACAATAATGACATCATGTGGCGTGCTTCTAGAAATTTCTACAAACACTAATTTCCATTTCTAAGAATACTGCTTGAAGAAAAGAAGCAAATAATTGCCTTCACTAGACAAAGTCAAACAGGAAATCAAAACAACAACGAAAGCTACCTCGAGAAAAGGTCTAATATCTCGCAATGCAGCTTCGATGATGAATTTGCATACAGCTTGAAGTTCGTCTCGACGACTACAAATCCCTAGGTGCATTAAGAAGTACCTTGTAAGTAACTAGCAACAAGACAAAAACACTTGCCAAAAGAGTAAAATAAGAACAAATATAATAAAGCACTTAGAATCAGAAACACGAATATCAACAAAATACTGAATCTTACAACGAAACATAAGATTCGGTCATCATATTTTTCTTATGCTTTTGATGCAAGATTTTGAAAATCTCAGACCTGCCTATTGTGAGGGTTTATCCTTGTATAAAGACTCTGCGTTAGGTAACTGACAGCCAGAACAAACTTATTCACACCTTTTACCAAAATATGTGATCTTTTGAGCGTTAATATACTATATTCATACAAGTACAAAGTTAAACATGTTTGGGCAATAGCACTCGGATGGATAACCTCCTACAAAGTCCTCATGTTGAACCTTCTGACCATCCCCACCTAGTGTGGGAACAAGCTTGGTTAAGGATTTTGAAGTCTCGTAGATTTTGTAAGGCAAAAAAGAAAAACGATGTTGGAAAGAAATGTTTATGCATGAACTTGTTTTTTGGAGTTAATTGTGAACTTTTCACAAATGGAACACAATGTCACTAAGACCCATGAGACCAACCCACTTAGAGTGGGACGAGGATTGGTTTGGGTTTCATTTTGGTTGGATAATGATCTATTTGTGGTTGGTCATATAGCCCACTCAAAGGAAATAATCCTGCACTGTTCACGAACTACTTGGTCCCACAACTTCCAAATGCCCCAAATCAATGTAACAAAGGCCACTGTCCATCAATCATCTACATCCACATTGATGTTTGATAGTGAACTAAAGCTTAGCTCTTCAATAATATTTTTCTGCAACAAGACTTCTTTCCAAATAGTCTCACCACTTCAACCATGCTGCAATTGCAACCTTGCATCTAAAAGGACAAGAACTAAAACCACTATTTAACCTTTTACATACTCATTCAGCAATCAGGTGCATACCGACTCTGGATCAAGAAACAAAAGACTAGCACCTAAAAAAAAGTAGAGTCTTGCTTCCAAATGACTACTAAAATCTTCTACTTCTTCCATCCTGCCCAGTTAATGATGCAGCAAAGGGAATGTACGTCCATATGAGCACAAGCAAAAGCACTGTATGTTAATATGAAAATGGAAAAGTAAATCATCCATCTGAATATCAAAGAGGAAACAGGTAAACAATTGGCATGAAAAGTGTGTAATGTTGGAACCTCCTTGCGTGTTGTTGAATCTGACAAACTCATAGCAAGATTGGATACAAACTTTGTTGGAATAAACCAGGATTCTTTTCTTCCCTACAGAGAACAACCAACAATGGTGCCACAGAAGCGATCTTAAAGAAGCATTCCAAAGAACAAATTTGCCTAAAAAGTTTGAGCCTTCTACCTGCTGAATTATGACAAGTCCAAGAGCAGATAGATCTTTAATTGCATTTTGTTGTACCTCTGTCAAAGTGTTCATATTATATAACTACAATGGTTTAATAGCAATATTGTCAAACTCAAAACATTCAGATTATACACATACAATGGTTCCGACCAAAAATATTATATCCACATCAGTTTTAAAGAACAGATATTGCAGTAGATCTTGCCACTGGTCATACCACACCAACGATTGAAACAGATGAAGAAAAAGACAAAAAAGTGAACACCGCATCAAAAGGATACGTATTTTTAGATGAGTGTAACAAGTTCATAAATTACCTAGCTGTTACATGTTAATGGCACACAATAATAGCAGAAAATATGAAGACTTAAGGCCTCAAAATGAGTCTGACAGAATGGTCTATCATAAAGTAACAACGCTGCAAGACATGATATAATCAGCTCAAGATCCCAATACTGCTCAATTGTGCAAAGGATAGAAATTCAACATTGACCTTTCCACCAAAAGAGAGAGAAACCTCTAGCATGTCATAAGAAGGAATTATTACCAGACACCATGTTCTAGTCCTTAAACATTAAAGATTATCTGAAATGGTTATAATACCACTAATTTACAACATATGATGTCAGATAGATGTAGCTGTTTATAGGGGTGTCAGGTGGGCGTTGCTATCAATTACAAACTATGACTGGACTCAGCTATATTTGATAACATTTTTGGATTCCTTCTTTCATGTATGTTTTTCTTTTCTGTTATAGTTGGGGTCAGTCAGACCCTTACCAGATATGCACACCCCAAGCAAACTCAAGACCTTCAACTTCGAGGGTTCCTCTCAGCCAATCCCTAGCAAGAACAGTAGTGGTTCTGAATTTCCGAAAGAAAAATACTAGCTCCATCTATGTTATCAATAGTGTGCTATAGCATCTGCTATAGTGCATTATAATGTTTTAGTGGCCTTGAGGCCATTATAGCGCTTGGCATTTAACGGGTGACCCAATAAAACACTATTAGTGCCGCTACCAATGCTACCGGTCCACTAAATCGCATTTTGCATACAAGCCGGGTCAATCCATATGGATATGGGTCAACCAGATCCAATTCAAAATTTTAATGAAAACGACTCTAAACCCTATTCCCGAAACATTTTACTGCCCCCCCCCCCCCCCCCCCCCCCCTCTGTGTGTTGGGTGTGTGTGATACATTGCACTCTTATAAGAGGCACTACCATTCAGCAACCCCATTTATCCTCATCCACACCACTTCACTTTTATGCTGATGAAACACAAGTCAACTGCCATTCAGCTCAAGACCCTTTATAAGAAAACACTGATATAAATGAGTAAATATCAATGTGTGTGTGCATTTGCTTGCTGTCAGCATCTGTGACCCTTTAATAATCAGAATACATATAACTTAGTATCTAATGAAATATTTTGAGTGATTGCAGTTGCAGTGGTGTGAAAGCATTAAATACCCTCTAATAGTTGTAACGGATACACAAACTAAGTAGATCACAACAATGATGATGCATCCTCTGCTTTAAGTTGTAGTCTGTGCATATTTGCCCTTTTCAGCTCAGCAGTCCAAATGTAGAAAGTTCTGTGGCTTGTCAAAAATCATTTTTGCCTCAAAGGATTTCTCTGATAGTACCAGATGATTCACAATCAGGGATAACTAGAGCTTGATATAGCATTACTGAATGTAAATGAATTCAAGTCCAAATTAGATCGGGTTATGCTAAATCTGGATCGGATTAGTTAGCTGAACTGAATGTTTAATATGTTTGTGGCTGAGTTGCCTGTCATATTTAGAATCGGGACATAGATTTGGACCACATGTAAAAGACAGATCTCATTAACTAGTGGGTGGGGCTGCAATCACACACTACTTTGGTGGGTGTTATATTCTGTGGTGGATGTATAGCTGCACAAAAGAAAAGACCGGAGTCATAATGAGGTTATAAGAGAAAGAGCTGGTGTGGAGCTAATGAAAGATAAAAATGAGAGAGACACGTTTAAGGTGGCTTGGTCATTTGAATATGCTGCCAAAGAGATCACTAGTGAGGTGTGAGACATTGGATGGTAAACACTTTAAAGGAAGGAGAGAAAGACCTTTGAAGTGTTGAAAGGACACAATAAAACATGACCTACCCATAGCGCATGTTTGTGCTCAATGGCGACTGAAAATCCATGTAGCTGCCCTCTTAGATGAAAGGATAGCCTCTAAGTGTTGAGAGGACACAATAAAACATGATCTCACCTTTTTGGAGTTAAATGCAAACATGGCCCAAGATTGAGGCAAGTAAGAGACCATGTATCCAAATCCACTTAGTGTGGGAGAGGGCTTAGTTTTGGTTTGGTTTCTATGTTCTTAAATGCTCTTTCTGGGTGGTTTTTGATACTTCCATAAGAAAAATTGTTTGTTTCTTGTTTCTTGTTTCTTCTTTATCTTTATATATCTAAAGCTTTCTTAATGCATTTAAGAATTTTCAAACCTTTTTCTGAAGAAAGCCAGTTAATAAAAAACAGCTCCTTATGAAAACAGCTTTAAGAAAATGCCAATAATGAGAATGGTGACTATGGAGAAGTGTCATTGTAGAACAAAAGTTCTACCTCACCAGTGGCATGAAAACTAAGCTCAAGAAGAAATTGGATCAAATCAAGTGGATCTGCTCCTCTATCCTGCACCAGATCAATTCAAAAGCAAAGGGTTAAATAGTAGCAATTGGTTGGCAATAAAATAGTTTCCCATGCCAAGAGCATCATAATTACTTTATGAAGTATTAATGTTTGCATACCTCAGAGGTAGAAATGTACTCCCTAATAATATACCAGAGTTGAGCATTGATGTCCATCAGCTTCATTTTAAGAACGAGATAGGTCAATGTCAAAATCAAACAAAACACAATAGCAAGAGGATAAACAAGTTCCAGAGGGTGCATACCAAAAACTGAAATCCATTTTCTGTTAATTGTAGGCCATCATTGTCTCTGCAGATATGACAAACTAGAACAGATTAACACTCAACAAAAGAGTTGCCATTCTAACATAAATCCAAAACCAAGCCTCTGCTAATGTTAAGTGGGGGATATCTGTTTAATGTACAATTATTTACAAAAGAAAAGGTTAATCAGGAGGTGATTCAAGAGAACTGCACCACCAGGAAAGGTTAACCTTGAGCTAAGAAGACCCCGTTGTACAACTTTCATCATGGAAGAGCTAAGAGTCGCTGATCTTTCTCCTTTAGTTAGTCTAATAAGTTGAAGCAGGAAGTTCTGAGACACAAAACATGAAATTATAAAGAGCCAAGAAGCACAAATCAGAGGCCAGTATTACAACAACTAAGCCTTTTCCCATACTAGATGGGGTCAGCTACATGGATTCTTTGTTTCCACAGAGCCCTATCATGTGTCATGCTAGCATTTAACTCAATATAAACTAGATCATTCTTTATTGTTTCTTTCCAACACTTTTGTGGTCGTGCTCTTCCTCTTTTAACATTTTCACAATCTAGTTTTCATATCTTCTTACGGGAGCGTCCTTCAGTTATCTTTCTACATGTCCAAATCAGAGGCTAGTATTAAAAGGAAAAATTAAGTAAAAAAAATCATGGAAATAGATGCAACAAGCAAAAATAGAAGCACAACATGTTGAGAAAACATTTACGAGAATGCTACAGCACAGAAAGAGCGACCTCCCATTGCTCAAGAGCATAAGCTTCTAAATCCTCCAATTTTGGTAGTCTCACAGTGACATTTGAAGGCATTGGTTGTCTTGGCAAAGCCTCGCTGAAATTGGAAAATTTATATAGATATGTAGAAATCACATTTGCTAAATCACATGAAATGCAGGAAATTTAAGGCACTGTTGTTACAAGAGATCTTGAAGTTACTTGGGTATGTCTGGGCATGTGTGCACATAGAAACACTTGCATACATATTCAAAGGCACACAGTATTGCACAAGCACGCAATGACACAAAAGTAAACCCACATACACACATAAACACATATCACACATCAGTGGGAGAGCAATTGATGCGTTCAACTAGGTGCTCATAAGGTGTGTTGCATACAACTGATGGGAGAGCAATTTTAGTGTATTAACACTAGATGTCATGTGGAACAGCTAGAACAAGATTCCCACATGCAAGCCATACATGTCGCCAACGATCATGCACTGGAACACGTGCATGGCAAAGATATGGTAGTGCTTTTAACATGCCATGTGCATGAAAAATCCCCTCTCGCATGTGTAAAACATCCAGAAATAACTACATCCATCTAGATAGAGCAAAACCGCCTAACATAGACATGCATAACTTATTAACATGGTCATTGGCACTACACTGACTCCAAAGATACGCACATGCATAGCACTACAATGATTCTAAACATACAAGCATGCATGTATTCTTGCTGCTTACATAGATATATGCATATATAGAAGAAACATTCATTACATGAATTCCACTTTCTATATTCTTAGGTAAGTATTATATGCACATTATTTACTCATAACATTGGTTTATCCAGAACAGAAAAATAACTGGGAGGAAAAAAATGATCTTGTTGTAAGGACAAGGTCATCCCATGAGAGAATTTAACTACACAAAACCACTCATTAATACTGAATTTGCACTTCTCAAAAATGCAAATAGAAGAGCAAAGGACACATAAAGTCACTCAAACTAACCCCTTTAAGGCCTGTTTAAGAAGAAAATACTTCAAAGAGAAGCCTGGAAGCTTGAAGGAACTACTTGAATAACGTAGAAGGCTATGCTTAAAGGAGGCACTCCTGACTGAGGGAGGCTTGATGCACAAGTGAATCAATTCAAAAGAATATCAGGGCAAGGAGATCATGCTATAAAGTACTATAGAAACAAAAGCCACCAAAGTACTAGACGGGGTAGGCTACATGGATTCTTTGTTTCGACAGAGCCCTATCATGTGCCATGTTAGTAGTTAACTCACAATAAGCTACATCATCCTTTATTGTTTCTTTCCAACACTTTTGTGGTCATCCTCTACCTCTTTTAATACTTTCCAAATTTAGTTTTTCATACCTTCTTATAGGTTCTTCTTTTGATCTTCTTTCTATATGTCCAAACCATCGGCCAAAATAAATTAGTTACAAACCAAGAAAAAGATGCATTTTCTGGACTCTTGAAAAAGCTATTAAGAAGTATGAAAAATGGCTATTACTAATGAAAAAGCTATTAAGAAGTATGAAAAATGGCTATTACTAACCAACTTTTTGCATATAAACCAAACCTTGAAAAAACTCCACCCATGTAAGGGATCACCCTTGCATTGCCGGTCCCAAGCCCGGATAAAGGAGGAGGGTTGTGTTAGGCTTTCGACAGTCAGCGTAAAACTTCATCGAATTTTTATAACATGGATTACAAAAATTATGAGCATTACTTTGGGGCATCCCCGCCTAACGACGTGCTGCAAAGCCCGAATAAATTAATAAGTAAGCAAGGGCAATTACATTTTCGTCCGAATGTAATGAATCAATTGTAGAGAGGGTTCCCACATCATGGACGGGTGTCGGTAAAAAAGTTAGTCCCGCTATATTGCCGCCCGAATATAGTGAATAATTTTCAGAGAGCGTCTCCGCATTTTGAATATGGACGAATGCAGGGGGTAAGAAAGTTAGTCGTAGATAATAAGATTCGTATTGGTTCTTGGAATATCAGAACATTATCCGGTAAGCTAATGGAGGTGGTATATACTATGATTCGGAGAAAGATTCATATTCTATGTTTACAAGAGACAAAATGGGTTGGAGAAAAAGCAAAGGAGATAGAGGATACAAGTTTTAAATTATGGTACTCAGGTAAAGAAAAGGCTCGAAACGGAGTTGGTATTATCATAAATAAAGATTTAAAGGATAGTGTAGTAGACGTAGAACGATATGGTTGTAATGAAGACAACGCTCCAATATAGTTGCGAAAGATCGATAATGAATATCACCATAATGTAATTATCACGAAGCCTTAGAAAAGGCTATAGCCAAAAGCAACGACCGCACACCAAAAGAATAGTGAACACAAAGCAAACTTGAATAAATAATCTTTATTAATTAGCCACAAAAGGCTTAATCTTTACAAAGAGACTTAAGGGGTATTTATACAGAAGAGGGAGTAATAAGAAAGAGAGGACAAAGGGAGAAGAAGAAGGGGGGCTCGCTGCAGCCAGCCCCCAACGGCTATCTGAACTAGCCGTTGGGAGCTTGGGCCCCCAACGGCTAGTGGGCCAAGGTCGGGCCTGAGTGGCCCATTTTCTAACACCCCCTGTCAAACTGACAGCTCCATGACCTGAAGTTTGCCAATTAAAGATTGAAATTGAGGAGTAGGTAATGACTTGGTGAACACATCTGTAAGCTGATATTCTGATTTTACAAACTGTAATATTAAATTGCCTTGGAGATGCTCTTCACGAACATAGTGTCAGTCAATCTCTCTGTGCTTTGTACGCTCACGAAAGGTATGATTGTTGGCTATATACATAGCACTTTTGTTGTCGCAGAACATGATTGGAGGAGCTTCCAATTGTAAGCCCAAGTCCTGAAGTAGTCGTCGCAACAAAGTTAGTTCTGTATTAGTATTGGCCATTGCACGGTACTCGGCTTCGGTGGATGAAAGAGACACCTTTTGTTGTTTCTTGCATCTCCATGAGATGAGTGAGTGACCAAGAAATATGCAGTAGCCGGTAGTAGAGTGCCTGTCATTCACATCACCACCCCAATCAGCATCAGTATATGCAAGCAACTGAGATAACGAGGAAGATGATAGAAATACTCCCTTAGTTGAGGTTTGTCGAATATAACGAACAATCCTCGTAACAACACTCCTATGCGCTGAGGTGGGAGCATGCTGAAACTGACTTACAATACAATTGTACAAACAGCATGAGCAATATCAGGCCGTGTTATGGTAAGATAGGTGAGTGCTCCAATCATTTGTCTATAAGGTATGGGATCACTCAAAAGTTCACCATCAACTAGATGCATCTTTTGGTTGATTACTGTAAATATTTGTCAATAGTCGAAGGTTGATGCTTCACGAATCAAATCCACCAAATCGCCAAGAGTCAAACGACAATTAAGTATGAATGCCAATCTTCAAGTACAACAAACAAGAGAGCGGAAGCATACAAAAACAAGTCAAAAGTTGTGCCAAGACAGCATACATTATTCATGGATTGAAGAGGTATTTATAGAGTTTACACTTTGTACATTGTGTGTGAAAAATAAACAAGAAAGAACAAGCTAGCTGTTGGGCAGGGCTCCCAACGGTAATGGTTAGGGCCCTGCTAGCCCTTGCCCTAGCCCTTGTCTCAAACAAGGGCTCCACGGGCCCTAATAGCCCGTGCCCCTATTACATTAACACCCCCCTCAAACTTACGGGGTATACATTGAAAGTTTGTCTAAAAAGAATTGAAACCAAGTAGCTGAAAGGGACTTGATGAAAAAATCTGCTAATTGCATCTCAGATGTGACATAACATAGTGAAAACTTCTTGTTCAGACACTCTTCACGAACAAAATGGCAATCCATCTCAATATGCTTCATCCTTTAATGAAAGGTATTGTTGGAGGCGATGTACATGGCACTTTTGTTATCGCAATACATGATGGTAGGACGTTGCAAAGTAACTCCCATATTTGCTAGAATAGTTGTTATCCAAGAGATCTCCATCACAACCGTAGCCATGGCTCGATATTCAGCTTCAATGGATAAGAGTGACACTTTTTAGTGCTTTTTGCACTTCCAAGAAACGAGAGATTCACCTAAAAAAACACAAAAATCAATCGTAGAGTGTCTATCGTTGACATCTCCACCCCAAACAGCATCCACATATACAGATAAATCAAAAGAAGAAGTTAAGAGAACCCCCTTGTTAACAGTATTTCTAACATATCGAATAATGCGTAAAACAGCACTCATATGAACATAAGTTGGTGCCTACTGAAATTGACTTGCTGTGTGGACTGCATGAGAAATATCTGGTCTAGTAATAGTAAGATAGGTAAGGGCACCTATGAGTTGTCGATACGGGGTGGGATCAACTAATTTCTCACCATCAGTGGATCTTAACTTGGTGCCTAGAACTTCTGGTGTGTCAACGATTTTGGTGTTTTTAAGACCAGATCCTTCAATGATATCATTGGCAAATTTTGTTTGAGACATAAAGTATCCACATTGGTTTTTAGTTATTTCAATGCCTAAAAAGTAATTTAGAAGACCTAAGTCTTTCATGTCAAATTCACGATGAAGATTAAGTTTAACTTCTGTAATTCCTGCTTCATCATTCCCTGTGATGATCATATCATCCACATACAAAAGTAAGATAACAATACATGATTCAGTTTTACGTACAAACAAGGCAGTATCAGTATAGCAAGTCATAAAATTATGCAAATATATGAATTTTTCAAATCGATCAAACCAAGCTTTAGGAGTCTGTTTCAAACCATACAAAGCTTTTCGTAATTTAAGAGTATGATAAGGAGGAACATTGAAACCAGGAGGAGGACTCATGTAGATTTCTTCATTCAAATAACCATTCAGAAAAGCATTCTTAACATCAAGTTGATATATATTCTATTGCCTAATCGCACTAATGGTTATGAAAATTCTAATTGTGGTCATTCTAGCTACTGGCACAAAGGTTTCATCATAGTCAATTCCATATTCTTGGGCATAACCTTTAGCAACTAGTCTGGCCTTGTATCTCTCAATGTGACCATTGCTATGAGTTTTGATTTTATAAACCCATCGACATCCAATAACTTTCTTATCCTTTGGTATAGGTGCAACTATCCATGTCTGAGCTTTGTCTAAAGCGTTGAGTTCATCTTTCATAGCATCTTCCCATTCTGAAATACCTTTAGCTTGATGATAGAACCTAAGTTCTTTAACTTGACGAAGGGTGGCAATCAAATTTTTTCGTCGTGGTTCAAAAGATTCATATGACACAAATCACTGGGAGGTCTTGAGACCCTAGGTTCTAATCTTGTATTATTAGGTTCTATATGGGCATCATTGGTTTCTCTAGGGCGTCTTATAATGTGAGGGAAAGGGTTCAACAATTGAATGTGGAGTATCACTATCTTCAAGAGGGTTTTCTTGATGATCTTGATGATATACTGAGTCACAATCATTATCTTCTTCTAGGTCAAAGAAATCTTGAGAAATTAAAGATTCAGAATTCTCTAAGGGTTTGGACTTATAATTGTTGAATATATGAGTTTAGAGTCAGTTTTAGTACATATAATGTCTTAGGATAGTAAAATTGATGTTTACTTTAGAGTATTATTGTAATTGTCCGATGTCGTAAGAGCATTTTGGTAATTTTCTGTACTAGGGGTATTTTGGTCATTTTATGTTTTAAGCTCCTTATATAAGGGCTGATAGGCTGTATTAGGGTTTAAGAGTATGAGATTAAGAGTGAGAGAGAGAGGGGGCGGCCTCCATTGGAGGGCCTCCCCCCTCCTTCAAATTTCCATTGTTACTCTTCATGTTTATGAATATTTTCTATTATTTATTATCCACTACGTTTCTCGGTAATTACAACATGGTATCAGAGCCTTGACGTTCAATGGAGCACCAAGCAATCGTTGTAAACGTGTGATTGAGATTCAGCCTTACAGATGGAAAGAAAGAAGAAAATGAAACAAGATTGTATTTTGGAACCTGGAATTGTCCAGGGAAGATCTGGATCGATTAGATTATGTTGGAATAAAGGCCAGCGTAGAACAACTTGCATGCAAGACACTGAAGGTTGTTTATGAGGATGCTGACTCTCTCGATTTTGTCATGGAGTCCTGCCCAGGTGGTCGCTAACTTGACTGTATGGAGAAAGAAGGTAGCTTTCCTGAGAGACAAGCTGTTATTCTGCTTAAGGATCTCATCTTGGTTATCAAGTACTGTCACGAGATTGGAGAGAAAAGATGCAGGAAATATGTTATGAAGTCAGTGTGCATTTATTTACTACAATGATCAGAGTGTTTGCAAGGGAAGGCCAACTTGATGCAACTCTCTCTATATTGGACGAAATGAAGACCAACAGTTTCAATGTGTTCAGTATAATATTTACATAGATTGCTTTGATAAGGATGGAACAGTCAATATGGCATGGAAGTTTTTCCATGAAATGAAGGTTCAAGATATCATGCCGGACAATGTGACCTATTCCAGCATGATTGGTATCCTCTACAAGACGATTAGAGGAAGTTGTTGAAATCTTTTGAATAAATGAAAAGTAACAGGAATGTACTTTGTACATATACATATACAACCATGATTATGGGCTATGATTCTGCAGGCAAAATTGATGAGGCTTGTAGACTTTTAAGGAGATAAAGAAGGATGTCAAACCTAATCTTTCGACTTATAATATTCTTATTGAGATGTTGTGCAGGACAGGGGCCATGGAGATTGTACATAAATTCAGGGATGCAATGGAAGCTGCAGCGAGGAAGACGATCAATATATTATTTTTAAAGCGTTTCATGCAGCAGATCCTGACTTCGCTCTGTGGATTCATAGAGAATGTTTTCGAGCACAAGGTCCTTAGAGAAATATTTGACACTTATATTCTGCTGTGCATGTTCCTATGATTTACGTGAAATTCTCAAGAAAGAAGAAGAAGATAGAAAAAGAAAGTTGTTGGGTGCAAAATAAAAAAGGTAACAATGGTGGCTGAACCATTCCTGGAGAAAATTAGTTATGGAAGATAACTTTATTTCTTTTTTGAATTTCAAATGCTAGAAATGGAAGTTACAGATTATTTTTCCAGATTTTGTGAAAAGTAAACCAGAAAGGTAGATATGGAAAGTACTTTTTCTGATTTTGTGGGAAAGCTAACCAGAATTAGTTATGAAAAGTAATTTCCTGATTTGGTGGAAATGATAAGGAAAAGAAATCAAGATAAGGATGATTCTAAACATAAGGATAAGTACCACATTTTTTTAGGAAAGAAAAAGGTAACTTCTACCCATCATCTGCATAAAGAAAGTAAATACAGGAAAAGGAATGTGGTTGATTATAGCATGTGAATAATCACACGTATGGAAGTGGAGCAGCAATCCAAATATAATTTATAATTTATGAATGCTCGATGAACTTGCATAAGAGTTGCTGCTTTGATTGTCTTAAAGGCAATGAATCTAAGGAATTCAGAAAGTCATCAAAGCTGTTGAAGAATTTTTTGTCAACTGAAATGCGTGAACATTATGAGATCTGCAACAGTATATCCAAAGCAAGAAGTGAAGGCCAACTCTTTTCTGAATTGAAATGACCTAGACGTTGAGTTGTAGCAGACTATACAAATCAAGAGGTTGTATTCTCTCTTGAATATCAAAGATTCAACTGCAAATATTCCATTGCAGAATAGTGAAAGCCTTTAAAAACATGATGGCTACAGTTGAAGAAGCTTCGCAGATCAGCCCAAGAAAATTTGCAACAGTAAAGCACAGACCAAATTCAAACTTATTCATGATGAAGTAGTTACTGAGAAGGTTAGGGAAGATAAAGCCTTTGTCAGCTCATAAGGAAAGGTATATGGTGAGCTCTGTTTGCTATGCTGATGAGATTCGTCATGTGCTACAAAGAAGAATCGTAGAGAATAACAGAGAATATGCAAACGCTGGAGATATTGTAAATTTCTTGTTCTGGAAATTTGCAGCCATTAAAGCTGCTGAAGTCCACAGTCATGTAGGCTGAGTGAACGACACAAAGCTTCTGTGTTATCTTTGACTAAACCAGATCAACCGTATAATCTGGAAGAAAGCAAATAATGATGGACGCTTTTGCAGATAGTTTACACCCCTAAGGTTAGTGAAGCATGCCAGAAATATGGAACCATTTTCAGACGTCCATAGGGTCTCTACATAAGCTTGAAAGAAAGGAAACGATCCTTGAGGTGCTGAGGAACTGACCAGAGAAAAGCATTCAGGTCATTGTTGTCACTGACGGTGAGCGCATTCTGAGGCTTGGTGATCTTGGTTGTCAGGGAATAAGAATCTCTGTTGGGAAACTGGCTATATATATATATATAGTACTTGGAGGAATTCGTCCATCTGTTTGCTTGCCCATTACAATTGATGTGGGAACTAACAATGAGAAGTTGCTCAATGATGAATTCTACATCTGTCTAAGACAGAAGAGGACAACTAGACACGAATACTCGGATCTGTTGAATGAGTTCATGTCTGCTGTTAAGTAGATTTACGGAGAGAAGGTTCTCATACAGTTTGCAAAGTATGGGACAACACATCTTGTCTTCAATGATGAAGTTCACTAAGGCTGAGAGTAATATGAATGATCTGGTGTCTGAGCATCAACAATATCAGGACGCTACAGCTGATAAGGAGAAGATGCACTGCAGACCAACTGTTTGATGAAACGTTTAAGAAGAAGTGATGATTAACTTGCGTGACAAGTGTTTGATGAAATGCCTAAAAGAGATGTTTTTACCTGCACATTATTAAGTATTCGCTAAAATGTTCAAGAAAACATGCCCATTAAGTGTTTGAGAAAATGTTTAAGAGGGTTGCAAATTCAGAAAAAGATTGCAGAAGATTTAAAGTAGTACGTGACGATTGCCTTCATTGAAAAAGCACCTTCATTGAAAAAGCAACTGCATGCAAATAGAAGGAAAGATAGAATGCAAGAAAATCAGTCTTTTTCACTACATATGCATGACAAATCAAATCATTGAAGAGGCCTGAGAAATTTATTGATATAGAATGTAGCAGTATCACCAAGAATCATGAAAGTTAAGACCTTGGGTTGCTGAAGTAAACAGCCAGAAGGGTTAGAAAAGCGGTTGTAGTCACCATTTGAAGGGGTGCAGACCGACTAGTATAAGCAGATGTCTGTATTATGCTATTTGAGTGGTAGAGAGAGGGCGTCCAACCAACACATCAGCTGCACCCACCATGTGAAGGGATGCAAGAAAAGCCATGTGAAGTGTGTATGGTGGAGTAGTACCTCCTATCACAAAAGATCAACTTTCTCAAGAGTAGAAGAAACATGACTTTTAAGTGTAGCTGCCGAATCACTTGCCGAATCACTTTATGGAGAAGAAGAAAGAGAGAGGGAGCAACCGACACTCATAGAAGGGTCGAGTGTTACCCATGTGTTCTTAATTGTTCAAGTTGTTTTATAAAAACCTCGAAGAAATTACTAGTACACGTGTGATGAAGAAAGTCATGATGATGATCAGCCAGGAAGGAAGAGGTAATGATGCAGCCAGAGATGCTGCTTGAGATGATCAGCCAGGAAGGCTGAGTTGATGTTCCAGCCATAGATGCTGCTTGAGATGATCAGCTAGGTAGGCTGAGTTGATGTTGCAGCCAGAGATGCTGCTTGAGATGATCAGCCAAGAAGGCTGAGTTGATGTTGCAGCCAGAGATGCTGCTTGAGATGATCAACCAAAAAGGCTAAGTTGATGTTGCAGTCAGAGATGCTGCTTAAGATGATCAACTAGGATGACTGAGTTGATGTTGCAGCCAGATATGCTGCTTGAGATTATTAGCCAGGACGGCTAAGTTTATATTACAGCCAGAGATGATGCTTGAGATGATCAGCCAGGATGACTGAATTGATTTTGCAACCAGAGATGCTGCTTGAGATGATTAGCCAAGAAGGCTAAGTTTATATTGCAACTAGAGATGCTCCTTGATATGATCAGCCAAGAAGGCTGAGTTGAAGATATTGCAGCCAAAGAAGCTGTTGAAGATTAAACCATGAAGAATGTTGCACACAGATGAAGATTTTTGGCAAGTTTGGAGTTCGAAGTATCTCACTCCCAACTTGAGGGGGGTGTTATGAGTTTAGAGTCAGTTTTAGTACATATAATGTCTTAGGATAGTAAAATTGATGTTTAGAGTATTATTGTAATTGTCCGAAGTCATAAGGGCATTTTAGTAATTTTCTATACTAGGGGTATTTTGATCATTTTACATTTAAAGCTCCTTATATAAGGGCTGATAGGCTGTATTAGGGTTTAAGAGTCTGAGATTAAGAGTGAGAGAGAGAGGGGACGGCCTCCATTAGAGGGCCTCCCCCCTCCAAATTTCCATTCTTACTCTTCATGTTTATGAATATTTTCTATTATTTATTATCTACTGTGTTTCTCGGTAATTACAACAATAATAAGCATCATTCTCAAAAAAAAATTCATCCTTAGAAACATATAATTTGTCTTCCATGGGATCAAAGCACAACCCTTGTTGTCTATGCCATAACCAAGAAATACACATTCAATAGTTCTAGGTGACAGTTTATCATTCTTGTCTGTATACACAAAACATCTACGTCCAAAGACTCTAAGTCGTTCATAGTATGGAGGGATATTGTATAATTTTTCAAAAGGTGAAGTATTTTCAAGATTCGATGAAGGCATTCTATTTATAAGATATACTGCAGTAAGAGTAGGTTCGGCCCATAAATATTTAGGAACTCTACTAGCAATTAACATAGTTCGACATGTTTCAATAATATGTGAATGCTTTCTTTCTGCTACACCGTTTTGTTGGGGAGTTTTAGTGCATGATTTTTGATGAAAAATACTATTTGTTTCAATAAATTTTTGAAATTCATTTGACATGTATTCTCCTCCTGAATCTGATCTAAAGATCTTAATGGTGGCTCCAAATTGGTTTTTAATCATATTACAAAAGACGACAAATTTTTCAAATACTTTGAATTTATGTTTTAAGAGATATATCCATGTAAAACGAGTAAAGTCATCCACAAAAATCACATAGTATTGAACTCCTCCTTTAGAAACAACAGGCATGGGCCCCAAACATCCGAATGTATTAGATCAAAAGCTTTGTTTGGTATATAGTTTTTTTCTCCAAAAGGAAGATGCATTTTTTCAAGAATACAATCTTTACATTCAAACTTTTTCTTTCTAATGGTTTTCATAAAGGGAATATTACATAATTTTTGAGAGTCCAAGTGTCCAAGTCTTTTATGCCAAAGCGTAGTATCATGGGCTACATTACAAATCTCAGAATTTGGCATAACAAGATAGTCCATTTTGTATATTCCACTTTCTCTATGGCCTTACCAATCACCTTCCTCGATAGGTGATCTTGCACCACACAATGTTTGGATGAGAAAGTGACTACAATTGTTATCACATATTTGAGCAACCAAAAGTAGGTTCAAGTTAAGTCTAGGTATAAGACTTACATTTTGAATTTTAATTTTTTTTTTTTTTAATTTCCTATTTTCTTGATTTGGAGTTTTGTTCCATCGACCGTAAACACATGTTTTCCAATAGTTTCACAAGAATCAATCAAAGAATCTTCACTATGTATCATATGAAAAGATGCACCGGAATCTAAAAACAAAGACATACCTTGAAAAGTGGATAGAGCATTCCCGGAGATGCTTGCCTTTTTCTTGAAAATTTCTTCTATGTACACTTTGATGTTGTTGAGCAAGGCTCCTCCTTTTTCTACGGCTCCTATGTTTCCACTCCTTTTCCGAAATAGAGGACAAGTTGTTTTAATATGCCAACTTTCCTTCCAATAATGACAAATAGTGTCTTTGTTGAGCCACGGTCCCATGGGCTTCTTTGACATGCCTTCGTTATTCTTTGTATATGAAGGCTTATAAGTCTTCAAATTGGCTCCCGGTTTTGATGCGGCAAGCATGGCTTCTTTGGCGACATTCATATTCTTCAATCTTGTTTCCTCCATAACAAGATCGAACAAAAAAGAATCCCCTCTAGGTCTAGGTTTTCTATGTATAAGATTTGATCTAATATTTTCAAACTCGTCTCTTAACTCACGCATAAACAAAAAGAAATATTGGTTGTCTAGGAATTCTTGAAATTCATCTAGTTTGTAAAGATTTCCAAATTTATCAAAACTTCTTAATTGAGTCCATGGTAGTCTCTAATGCTTAGATTTCCTTGTTTAAGCATAACCATTCTTTTCATTAAATCAATTTGGAAAACAAAATCATCTTGGGAACGAAGTTTCTTCAAGTATTCCAAAGTTTCAAAAGCATTTTCAAAAGCATTAATTCTATTTCTAAGCTTTTCATCCACATTTTGACAAATAATCCATGTAATCTTTGCATTAATCTTTTCCTACGATTTCAAATCTAGCTTGTATTTTTCGTGAGCTTTGCAATGTTCAAAGTTAGTTCTTTTATGGTTCCATCGATATAATTCCAAAAATCTTTTGACAAAAAATACTTTTTCATAGTCCTAACCCAACTTTGGTAACATTTTGGGTCTAGGATACATCTAAACGACTCATTTTTGCCTTCCATTTTGTGTAAAATCAAAAATTTTGAACTAACCTCAAGTTTGATGTGATTCTTCAAATTTTGCACCCGTGACACGCTTCCCAATGCCCTCGATTTCTTCAATCCGAGGCTCTGATACCATGTAAATATTTGTCATTAGTCGAAGGTTGATGCTTTACGAATCAAATCCACCAAATCGCCAAGAGTCAAACGACATTTAAGTATGAATGTCAATCTTAAGTATAACAAACAAGAGAGCGGAAGCATTCAAAAATAAGTCAAAAGTTGTGCCAAGACAGCATACTTTATTCATGGATTGAAGAGGTATTTATAGAGTTTACACTTTGTACATTGTGTGTGAAAAATAAGCAAGAAAGAACAAGTAAATGGACTAGTGCTGGCTGGCCAACACTAGCCGTTGGGTAGGGCTCCCAACGGTAATGGCCAGGGCCCTGCTGGCCCTTGTCTCAAACAGGGGTTGCACGGGCTCTAAGTGCCCGTGCCCCTATTACATTAACAATTACCTCAGGTGTCTCAATAACTTTGTCATCTGTAACACTTGATCTAAGAATAACATCATTACTAAACTTAGTTTGTGATAAAAAGAAACCTCTATCATCACGAGTTACCTCAATGCCAAGAAAATAAGAAAGTTGACCAAGATACTTCATTTCAAGCATATAATCAAGTTCTTGCTTGATTTGCTGCATACCTATATTATCACTACTTGTAATAATCATATCATCGACGTAGAGCAAAAGAATAACAATACCTTCAGAGGATTTTCTTATAAACAAGGTTGTGTCAGTATAACAGATAGTAAAACCATGCAGTGTCATGAATTCAGTCATTCTATCAAACCAAGCCTTAGGAGCTTGTTTGAGACCATATAAAGCCCTTTTGAGCTTTAAAACTTGGTTTCTAGGAAGATTGAGACAAGGAGGAGGCTCCATATATATTTCTTCCTTCAACCAACCACTCAAAAAAGCATTTTTAACGTCTAACTGATAGATATTCCAATGATGAATTACACACACATCTATAAGTGTTCTAACAGTTGTATATAGATACATGAGCAAAGGTCTCTTCATAATCAATTCCATATTTTTCTGAGTAACCTTTGGCAACCAATCTAGCTTTATAACGATCTAATGAGTCATCACCATTAGTCTTGATTTTATATACCCATCGACAATCTATAGTCTTTTTATTTGATGGTCTAGAGATAATATCCCAAGTTTGGGCTCTATATAAAGCATTCAACTCTTCGTTCATTGCATTAATCCAATCTTGTGATAATTGGGCTTCTTTAAAGGTTCTAGGTTCCTTTATAGCTGAAATATTTGTTACTAAAGCTCTATGTCTTGGTGAAAAACTATCATATGAGACAAATCTTTCAGGAGGTCTAGAATCATGGTTTTACCTTCTAGGAATAGGCACACATCTCCTATTGTAATGTTAATCAAAAGGTGCAATAGAGTGTATCATATGCTCATCAAGATCATTTTCTTCATGAATTACCTCTTCACCTAAAATATCATTCAAGAAGGAATAGGAGTCATTAAGAGAACTATCTTCATCCATGCTTTTAAAAACATATTCATTTTCAAAAAACCTAACATCTCGGGATACATAAATCTTATCATTTTTACAATCATAACACTTATACCCCTTTTTGGTTATTTCATATCCTAAAAAGACACATTCTATGGCCTGAGATGATAGTTTATTATCTTTGTCAGTATAAACAAAGTATTTACATCCAAAAACAAGCAATCTAGAATAGTTGGGAGAAACTTTAAAGAGTTTTTCTATAGGAGACACATTTTGTAAAACCGAAGAGGGCATTCAATTAATTAAATAGACTGCAGTCATAATAGCTTCTACCCAGAAATTTTTAGGAACACCACTTGATAAAAGCAAAGTTCTTTTGGTTTATAAAATATATCTATGCTTACGTTCGGAAATACCATTTTGTTGAGGAGTCTTAGAGCAAGAAGTTTGACATATAATTCTAAACGTATTGAGATGGTTTTTAAAATCCTTTGGCATAAACTCTCTTCCTCAATCGGATCTAAAAATCTTGATTTCGGAATCAAATTGACTTTTTACAAGATTATGAAAGATAACAAAATTTTGAAAGACATCGGATTTTGCTTTTAAAAAATATATCCATGTATACCTAGTAAAGTCATCTACAAAAATGACATAATAGGAAATGCCTTCTTTAGACAAAACGGGTGTCGGACCCCATACATCCGAATGAATTATTTTGAAAGGTCTTGTTGTAACATGTGTTTTGTTTGGAAATGGAAGGTGTTGCATTTTATCGAGAACACAATCTTTCAAAGAAAAAGATTCTTAGATTTCATTCCAAGAGGACATTGATACAATTTTTGAGTTTTAAGATATCATAGTCTCTTGTGCCATAAAAGAGCATCATTTGTCAAAACATTACCATATCATATACTATTCAAATAGTCCATAATGTAAAGTCCGCCCTCTCTATAGCCACGACCAATCACCTTCTTCGAGAGACAATCATGTACAATACATCCCATAGATGAAAAAGTTATAACACAATTTTTATCCGAAATTTGATATACAAAAAGTAAGTTGAAATTTAGTTTTGGAACAACACAATTTTGAAAACTTCAAAATTTTTCTTTTGAAAATCACCAATTTTATCAACATTTAATTGTGTTCCATCCGCAATATAAATACATGATAAGGGTTTTTGAACACATGATTTTAAAATATTTTCATTGAACTTAGTTAGTTTTAGAACAAGTCATATGAAATGAGGCACCGGAATCAAGAATCCAAGAAACCATACCTTGAACTTAGTTAGTTTAAGAATAACAAACTGCACCTATTGTTGCTTTGTCTTTCATTTGAGCTTCAAGTCTTTTTATCTTTTCTTCAAGTGCAATGATAGAGGATGAGGCTTGTTCTTCTACTATTGCCACCTTTCTTTTCAACTTTGAGCAATTTGGCCTTATTTTCGATCTCTCTACAATGGTGACAAACAATGTTTTTTCTTCCTTCTTTATTTTTGAAATGAGGAGGTCGGTAAGCCTTCATATTTGCTCCGAATTTTCATGCGGCCAAGGCGGTGTCACTTTGAAGTCTTGCTTCATTAATTCTTGTTTCCACCATTTGAAGATCGGTAAGAATCTCTTCTTTTATAGAAAAAGGTTTTCTATGAATGAGAGATGATCTTAGCCCTTTAAATTCTTCCCGGTGACTTTTTAGAAATTGGTATACAAAATCCTCATTATCTTCACATTGTCTCTCACTAAGACATTATGTACATTACATTTTGTAACCATATAATGGATTCCAAACATTTAAGTATTCCCCCAAAAAATTGTTTACCCCTTTATCTCCTTGTTTAAGTGAGACCAATTTGTCTCTTAACGCCATCCTATGAGTCACAAAGCTTTAAACAAGAGATTTTTTTAAATATTCTCATGCTTCTTTAGCGTTGGTCAAATCCACCAAAGTGTCCCTAGTATACTCATTTACATTATTCAAGAGCATCCATAGGATTGTTCTATGACCTCCTTCATATTCATCTTTTTGCTGAAGTGTGGCATTGATAAAGGGTTCTACCTTCGAATCACTTACATAGCCCCATAATTTTTTGAAATATAAATAATTTTCCATAGATTGGGCCCATGTCTTATAGTTCGAGGGTGTTAGACGAAAGTTGAATCTCCCTTTATCATCCATATTTCAAGGAGAAAGAAACAAAATAGGTAAACTTACAAAATATGGTCGGCACGCTTTTCGAGACGGTGAATAATATTCCCACGATCGCAAAATGACTCTAATACCATGTAATGAAAACGACGCTCCAATATAGTTGCGAAAGATAAAACATTTTAAAGTAAAAAAGAAAGACCTTCACATGATATTTATTGATCTAGAAAAAGCTTATGATAGGGTATCGAGGGAGGTTCTTTGGAGAACTTTGGAAAAAAGAGGTATCCCATTGACATATATTAACCTTATAAGAGACACGTATGATGGTGCAAAAACATGTGTGAGGACTCAAAGGAATGACAGACTTCTTTGAAGTTAATATTGGGTTACATCAAGGATCAACTTTAAGTCCATACTTATTTATAATGGTGATTGATGAGTTAACAAAACATATTCAAGATGAAGTACCTCGGTGTATGTTATTTGCAAATGACATTGTATTAGTGGAGGAGTCTAAGGAAAAAGTTAATAGAAAATTAGAACTATGGAGAGAAATATTAGAAAGCAAAGGCCTCCGACTTAGTAGAACAAAGACACAATATATGGAATGTAAGTTTGATCATTCGGTTACCTCAAAGGACATAGAAATTAAAATTGACACACATTGCATTCCCCAAAAGGAAAGTTTTAAATACCTAGGGTCAATTTTTCAGAGTGAAGAATTGATGGAGATGTTACGCATAGAATTAATGTTGGTTGGTTAAAATGGAGAGGAGCATCAGGTATTCTTTGTGATAGGAAGATACCATTAAAGTTAAAAGGTAAATATTATAGAGCAGCAATTAGGCCTGCCATGTTTTATGGTTCTGAGTGTTGAGCAGTTAATCATCAACATGTGTCTGTGACAAAAATGAAGATGTTGAGATGGATGAGTGGTCATACAAGAAAAGGTCATATACATAATGAGGTTATTAGAAACAAATTAGGAGTGGCACCAATAGAGGATAAAATGAGAGAATATCGTTTAAGATGGTTTGGACATATAGAAAGAAGATCAAAAGAAGAATTTGTAAGAAGGTATGAAAAACTAAATTTAGAAAGTATTAAAAGAGGTAGAGGACGACCACAAAAGTGTTAGAAAGAAACAATAAATAATGATCTGGCTTATTGTGAGTTAACTGCTAACTTGGCACACGATAGGGATATGTGGAAACAAAGAATCCATGTAGCCGACCCCGTCTAGTATGGGAAAAGGCATAGTTGTTGTTGTTTTTGTTGTTGTTTGTATCTAGATGTAGTTATTTGCTGGCCTAGCCTGTCATCTATGCACACTTTTCAATTATCATTACAAAGTTAAATGTTGGTTGAGCTCAATCCAAAAGTCTACATGGTTCAAGGCTTGAAGCTCTTCCATCATCGTGGGCCCCCAAAGTCTGGCTAAGCTTTGGATAAACAAGTTTCAAACAAGCTTGTCAAGGACCTGTAAATAACTAGACGGACATTCTATGCATTTTTAAGTAACAGAAAAATGTACAGTATCTAGACATCAACCAGGTAAAGAAAAGTCACGTAAAAGGAAGAACTGAATCTCTTTGCAACATTCAATATTCACAGTTTGTGTTTCGCATTTAACAAGAGAAAGAATGACAAGAGTTATAACATCTAGAACACTATAACTTTTTAAAAGAATGTAACAATGCTCACCCGTACACCAAGTACTTTTGAAGGTTGCCTTTGAACGTTTCATTCAATTGATAACTGCTTCCCTTCTTCCTGATAAAGAAGGGAGGGAGAATAGAGTTTCTGGTAACATAACCAGAAGCACAAGGACAAGTTCCACAAAGGGGTATACCTGTCGACACTTTCAATAAATATTCTCAGCTGCAATAGCCTGTCAATAGCAGTTCCATGCTTAGACAAACCATCCAGGAGCACCCATTCTTCCATTAATTTAGCAGTTATTTGTACATCAATGTACAACATCTGCATGACGTACTTCTTGCACAACGGAGGCAATGATCTACATAGAAGGGGGAAACCATAAATTATGCCACACATTTACTTGATCATGTAGTTGACAACTTCTAACTATAATTGCAGAATCATAGAATAACAGCAGCACAAATATCAAAATTGAAGATCAGCAATCCTATTGAAGTCGTGGAGACTTAAATTTAGGAAAACTGCAGTTGGCACTATAACCTAAATCTACCACTCAAAAATTTCACTTGCATACCGCTCTACGCATTTGTTCTATCCACGAAGTGTAACAACGAAATGGCGCCCCAGCGTCGAAACAATTCGCAGGGAAAAGAGGTGTGCAACAAGAAGAAGAAATCTGGTCAAAAGCCACAATAATCACTAAAAAATTCTACAGAAATCATCATTAATCATATGTTCACCATTTTCCGCTTCTTCCATTAATATTAGGAGGAAAGGTTCGGAAGAAAATGATTTTCCTCAGGCATGAACTTCATTCCTTCGCTTCAACTCAATTTAATGCCAACTCTTCCCTAGCATCAAACCAAACCTACAGAGATCGTGAAGGCCCCATTATTCACGATAAATTGTGACCAAAAAATGAATCATATAAAGGGACATGGTTGGACTTTCGAAAGCGACAATAGATAACAAAAAGTAACGTTTTTCGTTTTCGTATCTTAGGCGCCGATGGTTCGTACGAGGAAGAATTGCTATGGAGACGAAGAATAACCTGAGAATCGCTTCGCAGACGAAGGTGCTCTCGTAGAGCTTGTCGAGTTTCAAGGCAGGCAAAGACGCGACCATGTCCGTGAAATTCTTCGCGACGATCCTCACCTGCGGCATTTTGCTTCATCTAATGGCAGAGATAGCTCGAAAAGGGCCTGAAGCACGAAGAGAGAGAGAGAGAGAGAATATTTAGCGCGGGATTCACAGGCGCGCCACGAGAGAGGCATTTGCTCTCGGGTTGGAGGCGGATTTAGAACAAAAGCGAGTCGAAGGTGGACGCTCTGGGACGGGTTGAAACCAGACCCGATTACTTAAATACTAGTGGAGATCCTGCTCAGGTTTTCCTCGGATCGGGGTCGAAAGCGGTTCCCAGTCACGTGGATGATACTTTCAGTAATTTTTTCAGTTCTGCCAAACGTATGGAGAAGAAAATTGGATCGTATTGACACGAGCGTGTTCAGTGTTCATGAGAAAACTCGTGGTGCTCGATGAGCATATCCATCCCTTAAGGATTAACCGATGGATGAGTTTCTTAAAGGATCTTTAAAGAGATGGTGTTAAAGCTTGAAGTCAGTAGATGGTACAGGACACCACTGGGTCGCGGATAAATACAACAGTCCACTTAGACATGGCCGGTACTAAACTGGCCTGGAGGTTTCAAGCAAAATGGAATGAGTTTAAACTAACTGAAACCAAAACTGGTGCAATCGAACCTAAAACTGACAACCACCCAGTTCAGTTTCAATTTCAACCTATAGAACCGAAACCAGTGACTGTAAACTGCCAATTCCATATAATTATTTTTTTAATTTTTTAATTTCGAAACATTTAACCGACTTTTCTGGTTACAAACTGTTTAGGCCTCTGCAGAACCTGCAGTTTGGAATCACTGGTTCATGTCTAAGTCCACCCAGCAAAAGAGGCTGGCTGTGCCACTCCACGAAGAGGTCTCTCCTATATGCAGACTACCAACGAGGACAACCACGGACAACACCTGAGTATGAGCCCATCAGGAGGGAAGGATTGTGTGAGCAGCATGTGAAAAACTTTGATTTTGTAAAAGCCTATATTACATGAGCTTGTCAGAGCTTGGAATTAGTAGAGTTCGCATTGTGCTTCCTTATAAAAGCCTTGAGCTTCCGCGGACGACTCATCATTCAGTTGGGCGCGTAGCCCTGGATTAGATCATCTGAAGAAGACTAGGAAGGAACGATTGTGCAGTCAGCATGTAAAGTTGTAAACACTCGAAAACTCTTAGTCGCTAGTCGTTTCGTGCTCAGATGTAACAAATTTGCAGCGTTTGAGGCGTCATATGAACTTGTCTAACCATGAGCTTTCAATCTTGCAGCACAAAAATAGGGAGGACGAGGACGATCTTGACAATCCCCATGTTGCATGATAATGAGAAGCCAAGAAAGAACTCCATATCTGATCAGGGAATGCATATTGGAGAAAAATAATGATTCAAAAGAAGATCCTTCAGGAGCCCATGTATGGATATTCTGCCTCCAGTAAAAGAAGTCGAACTCTCCACAGAAAGAGCATCGCAGTGTTCAATACTTGTCAGCGAAACTTAATTTGTCTCTTTCAACATCTGTGAGCTGAACAAGTATGACTCCTGGATTGCTTTCTTCTTCGTGCCACTTGATATGCTCCTTGTCCAGAAACGTGGTAATCTGCACATGTTAGAATTCGAACTTATTCTTGCTACGCATTGAAAGGTCTTTGTTTGTAAATTAGCCCTTAACAGCCTATAGCGTAGCTTTAGAGAACGCAATATACTAAAGAACCAATGTGAACATTAGTGGGTTCAGCTTTGAAGAAGGTGGTGGAGCTAAAAAAAGACTACAAAGAGGAGCATAGGCACTTACAAATTGTTTGAGGCTCCTTTTTGAACCAGTAACGGAATGAGGCTCTGCTATAACTTTAAGGAACTGGATGGCTGGTGGAATACAAACAGCATGACAACAATCTATGTTAGTCATCATAGGCTCTAGGATTTAGAACATAGAACGTCTTGGACACTTACATGGGATGCCTGAAAGCGATAAAAGATGGAACTGTAGTAGACGCAATGCATTGCTTTTACCATGATCATGTAAATCAAGTGTTACATCAGGCTGCCTTTCCTCAATGCTGCAAAGGGGTTCACTTTGTAGAATGTAAATTTCCTCTTTGTCCATCTCAGACAGCATTGGTTAGAAGTGAAAAGAGAGAAACAAAGGACAGGGTTGTTACATCCATGCACTCTAACCTGGCTTCGAAGAACTTCCCAGACCGTTCGTCTAATTCATTGGCCTTCTTCTTATAAAATCTTCCCTGAACAGATCCAATTTCAGAAAAGATATTGCATGGGAATATTAAATCATGAGGTGTAACAAAAAGAAGGATGTAGAAGACAGAAACCACCAGAACAAGAATATTATTAGTTGAACGAAAGCAAGCAAAGTATATTGATCAATGTCATCCTGCTGTGAGGCTCATGTAACCTCAAAACCTTCTCAAAGTTGAAATAATGCAAGCAAAAGAGAAAAGAGTGCACCTACTTATATTCTTATGTTTAGTTGATGTCAATGGACTATCGGTTTTCCTAATTTGATTTGGATCTTACCATTTCAAGGTACTTTTCTTTTTTCTGATACAACCGCTTTATGGCACTATAATGCATCAACTAACATGATATACTCGCAATTTTATCAGTAATAATTTGTGCTTTTAAAATGGTTAAATAAAAATATATATACCCTTTTGTGTGTTTTTGTATCTCTTATTATTGTTTTTGTGTAGCCTTGGCTAACCCTTACAGAGAACTTCTCTGTTATATGCTGGCTATCTCAACCAGAACTTTCTCTCCTGTCTTCTCCCTATTGTATGTAACTATGGTGGTTTGCCCTCTTTCAAAATTATAACTTATGATATTCCGGTAGTTCAAAATTATATTTGAGGTTTCCTAGGCGATGGACATCCCTTTGCAGGTTTCTCATGAGGAAGTTGACATCCGTCATTCATAGCAAACATAATTTGATTGGACCCTCGTTTTTCTAATATGCAACATATAAAATTTACATACTTATATTAACTAGATGTTTTGGATTTGAAGCTGATAGTTTGTGCCTTCTTCTTCGTGACCAGACATTGAACTTGGTATGACATGAATTAGGTATAGATCACAACACAACCCCTTAACATCTTCTTCTAAAGATTGTATCCATCCAATTCAATGCATCCATAGCCTTGGGTCCATACACAATCCACATTAGCTGCCAGACATTTCATCATTGAGTGGAACACATAACCATAGAGGCAGCATGGTGATTTGTTCTCCATCCAATGCCTATTAAATGGAAGCCTTCAAGTCATTTATATGGTGTTTCCTTTTCTCTATGTGTAGATTAAACAGAAAGCATAAAAATTAAATCAAAAGATTGATATGCTCTAATTTTTATGGTTGGATAATATTTCACCAGACATTCTAAAGGCTGGGTGTGCCGGATCCTAGAGCACCATGTATATATATATATATGTGTGTGTGTGTGTGTGTGTGTGTATTGTATTTTTATATATGCCTGTGTATTTATATATCTGTAGGTATACATCACGTAAAGAAACTGAAAAACTATTTATATGTGTCTATCATTTCTATGGTTTCTTTGCACGTTTGTGTTGATGTCATATGTATTCTTGGTAGTTTGAGAGGTGATTTGGGGTTAGAGGAAATAACAGACAACAAATGCTTGTACGATAAGCTTGCTAACAATATCGGAAAGGAGAATATACATGTTTTCGTGGTGATAGATGATATGCGTATAGACTTGCATGGTAGTAGGCAAGATGCGGTTATTCAAATTGAATTAAGAGAACAATTAAGAGGAAGGGCTAGAGAAGTTGAGGAGATTATAGATATTCACCTAGGTCTATTCGAACAAGTTGAAGATGAGGATTATGTAAAAATGATGGAGATGGAGATGCATAGAAGATGGTCAATTGCCTGGTCCATTATGTAAGAATATCATATTGGTGATAGGCAGGAAGAGGATGATGTTTTTGGCAAGGGAAAAGTTGAAGAATTGGCTTTAGATGACGAGCAATTGCCTGGTCCATTTACTTCCAAAGATGAGGTGCCACCTTCTCGTGATGTTGATAAAAGTATGTTGTATAAGAATACTGAATTGTGCAAAGGAATGAAATTAAAGAATAGATTTCTACGTAGGGATGCCTTAAAAGATTATTGTATGCAAAAGGGTCAGTTATATGTTTGTCCACAATAAGAAGCAAATGATAACCGTGAAGTGCAAGGCCAAATGTGGATACATTAATTATTAAAGGATCGTCATTTAGAGGGGGTGGATGTTTTCCAGATATAAAGTCTTGGAAACCCCTTTCAATTGTCCTAGAAATTTCAATATTCACTTAATGAACGCCAATTACATTGCAGAAAAGTTCAAGGATGATATTTGTGATAACCCCAAGTGGGAAGCGAAGGTGATGAAAACACAATTCAGTAGAAAGTTATCAGCCAATGTCTCTCCAACAATGCTACAGAGCAATGAGGAAAGTCGAGAAGGATAATGAGGTGGGTTGCTGGGAGTAGTATTATCAAACTAGAGAGTACTGCACGATGGTGCAAGAAACCAATTAAGGTAGTTGGTGCAAGTTAAGAACATATACGGGCATTAGTAAGTGGAGGACTAATCGATAAGTGAGCAAGGGAAAGGGCAAAACCAACATATTCCAGGGCCATTGGTGCCTATGTTTGAGTATATGTATGTGAGGTACATGGCACAAAAGCAGGGATATTTTCTGGTGTGAGATCACTCGTTGGGTAAAATGGGTGCCACCTGAAGGGGACGTTTGGGGGCCAAGTATTGTATGGTGTTGCAAGAGATGCTAATAATAGCATGTTGCCTCTTACCATTGGGGTGGTTGACAAAGAGTGCAAGGGTTCTTGGAAATAGTTCCTTGCCCAATTATTTCAAGGTTTTAGAGGGATGCAGGACATGGCTGTCTTTACATTTGATAAGCAGAAGGTAAGTTGCTATTATCTTTTCTTAGTAATTATTAATTTATTAGTGTTTAACTTTAAAGTTATCAATGTTCTAATGATATTCAATTGCTACAGGGGCTATAAGAGGTGATCAAAGAACTAATGTCAGGTGTTGAACATCACATCTGCCTAAATCATTTGTACGACTGCGACAATATGAAGAAGCCATTTAGGGGTGAGAGTATAAGAAGTTATTGTAGGATGCAGCATCTACCACCAACCAAGGTGTGTGAGCAAAGAAGATGGAAGAGACAAAGAAAAGGGGCAATAAAGGTAAGAATGCATATGATTGGCTAATGAGTCATGAAGCTTGTACATGGGCTAGATCTCATTTTTCTATGCATTAATAATATATGTGAGTGTTTTAATTCCCCTATACTTGAAACTAGAGATAGGCCCATTTTAAATATGCTGGAATGGATTAAGACAAGGCTAATGAAGTGGTTACAAGTATGTTACTCTAACATGTTGAGGTATACTGGTGCGTTGTGTCCTGAAATACAAGCTAAGTTGGATAGGAGCACAAAAGAGAATGCTCACATCTATCCAATACAAGCATGAGGTCATGTTCCATGACTCAAAACTATTTGGTGGATTTGGGTGAGTGAACTTGTTCATGTAGGTTGTGGCAGCTAAGTGGACTCCCATGCAAGCATACTATTACATGCGTTTTTGTTAAGAGGGAGATATGAGAAGATTATATACTCTCGTATACAAAGGAGACAAACCTTGCTACCTACAATCACATAATTCACCCTATACCAAGCAAGGGGCATCGGCTATGCCACTTAATAATGAAGAAGATGTGTTCCCACCAGCAATTAGGAAGCCTGGGGGAAGACCAAAGAAGTTGAGCGAAAGGAAGCCTGGATAAGAAGCACGTCAGGAGAGGGTGTCAAGGATTGGGGGTTTTGTGATGTATAGAAATTGCAATTAGAAAGGTCACAATTCAAGGGGTCACAAAACTGCAAAGACTGGTGAAATGGTATCACACACATGTACCAGTTGGCCTATGTCACAACGACACTCTATTTGGGTGAGGTGTTGGCACTGGCACGGATGCAACACCGATACCGACACAGTGTTGGTCACCTATGACACGACCAATTTATCGAAGGTCATTTTTGGGTGTGTTTATCATACCAACAACGCGTAAAGCGTCTCTCTCGCCTCTCATCTCTCTCCTCCTTGGTTCGCTATGCATATGTGCATGTCGCCTCTCTCCTCCCGGGTTCGCTTTGTGCCTCTGTCGGTCACCTCTCACCTCCCTGGTTTGCTCTCGCCTCTCTCGCTTATGTGTCTTTCGCCTCTGCTGTCACCTCTCGCCTCCCTGGTTCGCTCTCGCCTCTCTCGCTTATGTGTCTTTCGCCTCTGTACCTGTCGCTTCTCGCCTCTCGCATTTATGCCTCTCTTCTCTCTTGTTATTGTTAATATTGTTTGTGTTTTTTAATCAGATTTTGATTTGAGTCGAAACCTTATGATCGACAAAAGAAAAGGAACAGGAGTATCAACTGAGAGTTCTGAAGTAAAGGAAGGAAATTATGATTACAGCATAGGCATAGAGGAGATTAGGAGATATAAGACTTTATAATGTATATTGGGGTAGGAGGAACCAAAAATCAAACACATAGCATGCATCCATAAATATAAAAGAAATTGGGCAGCATAACCCTTAATTATTATATCATGGATGGAGTCATAAGCTCCTTAATTACAACCCCCATTGAATTGAATGAAAGAAGAGAAGAAAGAAATTTGAAAGGAGAAGGGAAGAGATGACCTTTAACGTGAAAGATTGTGTGGTGGTCGGTGGTTCGGGGGTTGCGGCTTGGAGGGGCGGGGCGGCACCTCTTCTTCCTCTCTCTCTCTCTCTCTCTTTCTCTCCCTCTCTTGCTACAAGATTTTTCCTCTCTCTTCAATGCCTCAAACCAGCCTCCAAGGTCCCCTTTTATAGATTTCAAGGGGGGCCTTCAATGAGTTTAGGGTCTTGGCTTGATATTCAATGTGATTTTGATTTGATCCATGGAATTTCTGGTCCATAGCTGCACATGGGTGCATGTGGGCTGGGGAGTGGTCCCCTTTCTTGGTCCATGTGGGCTTCTATGAGTCTTGAGGCAACCATGTGGACGAGCTCACTCTTGATCGAGTCACCCGCCTAGGTCTTCCCTTGGTTCATGATATAGCCCGCCCTCATGGCTTGGTTGAAGGGGGCGATTCTCACTTGGTCTAGCTCATGGCTAGGCATGGTCTCTCTTTGCATGGTGTAGGGCTTAATCAATTCGTCCTTGGCTTGACTTAATTTGGGCTTGTCTTGATTTGAACCAAAATGTCTCGTTGAATCATTTTCACCCAACTGTGTGCTTTAGCCATGGTTTTGCTTTGATGTGTTCCTTGGCCCTTTGGCTTAAACTTGAGGCTTGAATGGACTCTAACCTTGACTTGAATTAGCTCAATCTTGCACGTCTTATGATCACCAGCTCCCTTAGGATGAACCATCTTGAGTGTTGGATTTGATCGAGCTTAGCTGAGGATGAGCCCTACTTGGCTTTGAGACTTGATTGGGGCTTTACATTCGATCATGCCTTGACCCATTCCTTTTTTCGAGTTAGGTTGACTTGTTTGAAGTGGGTCGAGCCTTAGTTAGAGCATTAGAAGTTTTCATAGGAAACTAATAGTGTTTCTATTGTTTATGATGGATGGAGTGATATTCAAAGGTGTCGACTCATCAATTTTATTGCTTATTTAATTAGTGGTTCTATATTTTTGAAGTCTATTGATACATCTGGAGGAATTAAAAATACAAGCTAAGATTTGTTCGTAAAAGTTATTAAGAGTGTAGGACCTGATAATATTCTACAAATAATCACTAATAATGCAACTAATTGTAAAAGTATATGATTAAGTTTGGAAGGTGATTATCCACACATTTTTTGAACACCATGTATAGCTATAGTTTAAATTTGGTTATTTCTCATATATGTATGCCATCAGAAGATAAGGATAATCCTCGTGCATATGAATTGTGTTCATGGATTGAAGATATGGCAGTAGATTCTTTAAAGATAAAGAATTTTGTAATGAATCACCATTTGATGACATTCCTATTCAACAAACATTTTGGTTTAAAGTTGTTGAAGGTTGTAGGGACGTGTTTTGCTTCTGTGGTTGTGATGGTAAAAGATTCAAGACAATAAAGACATCATTAGTTTAGATGGTTACCGATTCGAGTTGGGATTTATAACATGGTAACAAGGTTAAAGATCAAGCAAGGGCCCAAGCAGTGAAGGCTATTATTTTTAATGATTTATGGTGGGACAAGGTATAATATTTTCTTGAATTCATAAAGCTTATTTGGGAGATATTGAGAGAAGTTGATAAAGATGAACTCATGCTTCATAAAGTTTATTAAATATAGGATACCATTATTGAAAAAATTGAGTCAATAATTTTGAAGCACAAGGAAAAAAACAATGTGAGACATCATCATTTTATGATCATATTCATTCTATATTAGTTTTAAGATGGGACAAAACCAATACTCCCTTGCATTGTTTAGCACATTCTTTACATCCAAGATATTATGGGAAGAAATGATTGCATGAGAAAAGTGGTCGTACTAATCAAGATCCTGAAATATCAAAGAATAGACAAATGTATGGGAAGGATTTATCGTGAGTCATACTTAATTAGGCAAGTAAATTCTGAATATGAAAAGTTTTCTTATGCCAAACTTGACTTACTAGAAGCAAGGGATTATCAACATCCACTAGATTGGTGGGCATGTTATGGATTTAAGATGCCTCTTCTTCAAAAGCTTGTATTAAAATTATTATATGAACCTCCAACTTCATCTTTTTGTAAAAGGATTTGGAGTATATATTATCAAATTCACAATATCAAAAGGAATAATCTCTCCAATAGTCATGTTGAAGACCTAGTTTATGACCATTCAAATCTGAGATTAGTTTCACGATGAAATGCCGAGTACACGAAACTAAGTATTTTATTGCTTTCAAAATTGTTATCTTTCTATTAATCATGGTGATTCGGTTTCATCTTTTATTGTTTTTTTTTTAAATATTGCAATGAAAGAACACCAAAATATTGAGATACAAATCTAGAAGAATATGATTTAGATGACAATCAAGATTTAAATACCCTTAATATGGAACTTAATGATCCTGGAGTCCCTTCAGTTGATAGTGAAGATCTATAATTTCTGAGGTACCCGTTCATTTTATTTATCAAACATTAAATAAATTAGAACTACGGAGAGAAACATTAATGCTCGTTGGTTAAAATGGAGAGGAGCATCAGGTATTCTTTGTGATAAGAAGATACCATTAAAGTTAAAAGGTAAATATTATAGAGTAGCAATTAGGCCTGCCATGTTTTATGGTTCTGAGTGTTTGGGCAGTTAATCATCAACATGCACAAAAGATGTCTGTGACAGAAATGAAGATGTTGAGATGGATGAGTGGTCATACAAGAAAAGACCGTATACATAATGAGGTTATTAGAAACAAATTAGGAGTAGCACCAATAGAGAATAAAATGAGAGAACATTGTTTAAGATGGTTTGGACATATAGAAAGAAGATCAAAAGAAGAACCGGTAAGAAGATTAGAAAAACTAAATTTGGAAAGTATTAAAAGAGGTAGAGGACGACCACAAAAGTGTTGGAAAGAAACAATAATGAATGATCTAGCTTATTGGGAGTTAACTGCTAACATAGCACACGATAGGGATCTGTGGAAACAAATAATCCATGTAGCCGACCCCGTCTAGTATGGGAAAAGGCTTAGTTGTTGTTGTTGTACGGAGAGAAACATTAGAAAGCAAAGGCCTCCGACTTAGTAGAACAAAGACAGAATATATGGAATGTAAGTTTGATCATTTGGTTACCTCAGAGGACATAGAAATTAAAATTGGCACACACTGCATTCCTCAAAAGGAAAGTTTTAAATACCTAGGGTCAATTTTTCAGAGTGATAGAAGAATTGATGGAGATGTTACGCATAGAATTAATGCTGGTTGGTTAAAATGGAGAGGAGCATCAGGAATTCTTTGTGATAGGAAGATACCATTAAAGTTAAAAGGTAAATATTATAGAGCAGCAATTAGGCCTGCCATGTTTTATGGTTCTGAGTGTTGGGCAGTTAATCATCATGTGTGTGACAAAAATGAAGATGTTGAGATGGATGAGTGGTCATACAAGAAAAGGTCGTATACATAACGAGGTTATTAGAAACAAATTAGGAGTGGCACCAATAGAGGATAAAATGAGAGAATATCATTTAAGATGGTTTGGACATATAGAAAAAATGTATGAAAAACTAAATTTGGAAAGTATTAAAAGAGCTAGAGGACGACCACAAAAGTGTTGGAAAGAAACAATAAAGAATGATATATCTTATTGTGAGTTAACTGCTAACATGGCACACGATAGAGATATGTGGAAACAAAGAATCTATGTAGCCGACCCCGTCTAGTATGGGAAAAGGCTTAGTTGTTTGTTTGTTTGTTTAATATTTCTTTTTCATCTTGACTTGTGATTACAAAAACATTGAAATTAGTAGTTGTTTAATTGTTTTGCTTTAATATAAAGTTGTGTAGTTACTATTGTCATATACTTATGTTAATTGATGTCTCATTTGCTCTAGTTTGAATATTATATATAATATTATATATCTTAGCCGTGTTCTCGTACCCAATTTTTTTGAAATTTGCCGTATCCCGCACACGCACCTTTACCTGTTCACACCCGCACCCGGACATAGGTTTGGCTGCAAAGAGCCCAATTTTTGCTAGAATATCAAATGATGTTGCTACTACTGGGTAGTTATAGTATCCACCTTTAAGTTTAATGTACTTGGTTTATGTTAGTGTTGGACCTATGCAGTCAATTTATTTATTTAATTTGTATAGTGTACAGAGCTGAAGAAGGAGATCAAGAAAGAATCATGTCATGCCTAATCCTAGTCATGCATAGGTAGAGCCTTTCTGTTTTGTTAAACCCCTTTGTTTCTATATGATTAGAGTCCAAATCCAAGGAGTTAGAGGTCTTTTGTTATGCCTAATGCTACTTAAGCACAGGTACAACTTCTGTATATTTTTTCGATTTCACATTATTTCTAGTGGACCACAAATTACACATTTTGGTTTTCATATGAACAGAGTCCAAGGAAGAGTGTTGATGTGCCTGATCCTAGTCAAGCACAGGTTTTGCATTTTGACTGTCTTTTTAAGATAATTTTAGTCAAGCACGTGCATGTTAACTTGTAATAGAGTTGAGCCATTAGGGCCCACCAGGCCCTTAGCATGGCCCCCTCCAGTCAACAACCAACAGCTACACTACTAGTCAGCTGCTCCATGATAGTCTCTCTTTCTCTCTCTTCTCACTTGTAATAAACCTCTATAAATAGATTATGCAGTCAAATAAATAAATTAGAGCTTTTTGAGCTCACTTGACTTTTTGGGTATTATACCTATTTGGTTTGTCTCGTGCACAAGTGTGGCTTATTAAAGACCATGCAAGATCATTTGTATTTGAGTTTGTGGACATGATTGATGACATTGTGGTACCACTTTTACATGGTATCAGAGACGAAAAGGTGTGATTAGAGCTGCATGGAGATTTGTGCTGATTATGAAAAAATCTTTAAATTTGAGAATTGTTTGATCATCTTGAGGGAATCAAGGTATACTTCATTACTGTTGAGAAAATAGAAGAAAACAGTGAGACATTTCGTTATTATTGTTTCACAACTCTTATCCAGGTTAGGCACGTACCATGAAAAATATTTTATCTCTAAAGACTATTAGAATTATATTCATAGTACAATTAAAGAGCCTAAATCGATAAAAAAAGGGTTTGATGTGGATGAATTTCTCAAGTTACAAGAAAAATACAAGCAGGAATTATAAAAATAGAAAGAAATATAATGCCAAAATCACATGGATTATTGGCCAAAATTTGGATGAAAAAAACTTCGCAGCAAGATTAGCATTTTCACAATGCCTTTGAGAGATGAGAATACCTTAGTAAAACTCATTCTGAAGACGATTTTGTTTTTTAAATAAACTTGATGAAAAAATAATAATGCTCAAACAAGATTCCATAAGCATTAGGGATTACCATAATGAGTTTTTCGATCTTTAGAACCAACATAGGAGTTTTGAGAAATTCAAAAAACTCCAAAGTATGGATGAGTTTGAAGAATACCTTGACAACCAATATTTCTTCTTGTTTGTACGGGATTTAGAGATAAATTTTAAAATATTATATCAAACTTGATTCATAGAAAACTGAGACCCAAAAGCTATGAGATTTTAGCCAATTTAGTTATGGAGGAAACTAGATTTAAGAATACAAGAGACAACAAAGAAATTGTTTTTGCTACATTTAGACCTGGAAATTATTTAAAAACCTACAAACCTCCACATGCAAAAAATAATGAAGGCAATAAATAATTCAAAAATAATGTAGTGCCTTGGTCCAAAAAGAGTACAATTTACCATTATTACAAGGCGAGTGGATATATAAAGACTACACATCCTCTCTTATTTAGGATGTTCCCTCATGTGATGGCCATTGACAACAAGGAGGAAGTGTTATCGTAAAAGATCAATACCTATATAAAAAAAATTTCAAAGAAAATGTAAGCATCTTCGGGTTGGCATTATCATCTTTCTCCAAAGGCTAAGGTATGCTATGGTTTTTAGATTTCGGTGCTTCTTTTCATATGACTAATGAATATAAATTGTTAGATAAATGCACACAAGTTAGAACACAAGTGTTTACGGCCGATGGAACTAACCTTGATGTTAAAGAAATTGATAACTTAAAAATTAATTCCTTTAAAATACCCCAAGTACGTTTTATACTAAAATTAAACCTTAATCTTCTCTCGGTTTCTCAAAATTGTGATAATGGTTGCATTATTACCTTATCACCAAATTCATGTATGGTACAAAATCATCTATCGAAAAAGGTAATTAACAAGGATATAGAGAAGGTGGTCTTTATGCCACAGATAATTTAATTATATCAAAATTTGAAAGTTATGGGATTACTTATAATGATTTTGGGCTTTGGCCCAAAAGATTGGGGCATCTTGATATAAGCGAAATGAACAATTAATCCATGGATAAAGATTAATGAAAAGATTGATTTTATTTGCAAAGAATGTATTTTCGACCAAACACATCATGCACATTTTTATGAAAGAACTTTTATCACAAAAAAGGCCTTTGAATTAGTGCACTCCGATGTTTGGGGACCCACACCCATAACCTCAAAAGGATGAGTGACATATTATGTTATCTTTATAGATGATTTCACTTGACACACTTTGAATATATTTCTTGAAACACAAATCGGGAGTTTTTGATAACTTAGAAATTACCTATACTTATCGTAATATTCAAAGTGTGTCGAATTAGTACACTCCGATGTTTGGGGACCCACACCCATAAGCTCAAAAGGAGGATCAACTTTAAGTTCATACTTATTTATAATGGTGATTGATGAGTTAACAAAACATATTCAAGATGAAGCATCTCGGTGTATGTTATTTGCAGATGACATTGTATTAGTGGAGGAGTCTATGAAAAAAGTTAATAGAAAATTGGAACTATGAAGAGAAATATTAGAAAGCAAAGGCCCCCGACTTAGTAGAACAAAGACACAATATATGGAATGTAAGTTTGATCATTTGGTTACCTCAGAGGACATAGAAATTAAAATTGGCACACACTGCATTCCTCGAAAGGAAAGTTTTAAATACCTAGGGTCAATTTTTCAGAGTGATAGAAGAATTGATGGAGATGTTATGCATAGAATTAATGCTGGTTGGTTAAAATGGAGAGGAGCATCAGGTATTCTTTGTGATAAGAAGATACCATTAAAGTTAAAAGGTAAATATTATAGAGCAGCAATTAGGCCTGCCATGTTTTATGGTTTTGAGTGTTGGGCAGTTAATCATCAACATGTGTGTGTGACAAAAATGAAGATGTTTAAATGGATGAGTGGTCATATAAGAAAAGACTGTATACATAATGAGGTTATTAGAAACAAATTAGGAGTGGCACCAATAGAGGATAAAATGAGAGAATATCATTTAAGATGGTTTGGACATATAGAAAGAAGATCGAAAGAAGAACTAGTAAGAAGGTATGAAAAACTAAATTTGGAAAGTATTAAAAGGGCTAGAGGATGACCACAAAAGTGTTGGAAAGAAACAATAAAGAATGATCTAGCTTATTGTGAGTTAACTGCTAACATGGCACACGATAGGGATCTGTGGAAACAAAGAATCCATATAGCCGATCCCGTCTAGTATGGGAAAAGGCTTAGTTGTTGTTGTTGTTGTACAAATTGGGAGTTTTTAATTTTTTTTTTTACCTTTCACAATATGATGAAGACTCAATTTGAAACTAATATCAAAATCTTAAGAACCAACTGAGAGGGTGAATATCTCTCAAATGACTTAAAAAACTATCTTGAGGAACATGAAATTTGACATAAAAAATCTTATACAAAAACTCCCCAACAAAATGGTTTTGTCGAAAGAAAACAGACATATTATTAAAACTACTGGAACTTTGTTGTTAGCAAGTGAAGTTCCCAAGCACTTGTGGGCTAAGCCGCTCTAACTTCTGTATATTGATAAAAAGGATGCCATCAACCAAACTTTAAAATTGTTTCTCCCATAAAAAATTGTATTCAAATAAACCTAGTTATGATAGATTCAAAGTTTTTGGATGTAAGTGTTATATTTATATAAATAAGAATGATAAGTTAGGTCCCAAAGCCATTTGAATGCGTCTTTTTTGGATATGGTATTGATAAAAAAGAGTATAGATGTTACAACCCAAAAGAAGACAAATTTTATGTGTCTAGAGATGTCAAATTTTGAAGATGAATGTTATTGTGAATGAAATATCGGATGAAAAGTTAGATGACAAAGAAGAAAGTATGGTCCATCTAGAGGATGAACCTAGAAATCCCGAAACTAGATAAGAAATCATAAGACCTTTTGAACATCATTATGTAAGAAAGAATAAAAAAAATGATAATTCTCCAAACAAAAGAATCATAAAACCAACACAGATTTATGTCTTACAAAACATTTCAACCATAACGAATTATGAATTAGAAGCTCTAGAAAGGAATAGGTTATGAAACCCAAAGAAAAGAAAATTATTGGTTGTAGGTGGGTCTATAAGGTCAAAGCTCATAGTGATGGATCTATTGAAATGCACAAAGCAAGACTTGTAGCTAAGGGGTATTATCAAGGGATTGATTATGAGGAAACTTTTGCTCCATGATCATATGACTATTGTTTGTATATTAATTTCTATTTATACTAAGTAATTATATCGATATGGCTCCTCCTCCGAGATTTAATGCTCCAAGTAATTATGTCTTTAAACTAAAAAAGGCTTTATATGGACTCAAACAAGCCCCTAAGGATTTGTTTGATAGATTTGATAATTTTATGCATGCACAAGATTTTTGCTCTTGTTATACTGACACTGCCTTATTTGTAAGGAAAATTGATGTAATATTCTGATTCTACTTTTGTATTTAGATGATATTATCATCACTAGAAGTGATGAAAACGGAATATTACAGATCAAAAGAGACATCTGTATAAAGAATTTTAAATGAAAATTTTAAGTCTACTTAGTTACTTCTTGGGAATAAAAATAACCCATAATAACATAGGTTATTTTATGTCACAAATAAAATTTGCTAGTGATATTATTAACAAATCAGGTTTGACAGATGACAAGAAGGTGAGCACATCGGAGGTGATAGAGATCAAAATGAGAACTATAGATGTAGAAAAATTAGAGGATCTTACTTCCTAAAGCTAAATGATAGGAGCCTTGACATATCCTACCATCACTCAACTAGACATAGCACATGCAATACATGTGGCAAGTCAATTTCAACAAGCTCTCACCAGTATACACATGAGTGTGGTTATGCAGATTATGAGATAAATAAAGAATATACTTGGGGTATGATTCTAACATCATCGTCTTCTCTTAAATTAACTACTTATGCTGATTGGGATGGGGATGTTAATGATAAACATTCCACCACTAGATTTTGTGTATTTTTAGGTGACTCATTAATCTCTTGGAGATGCAAAAAGGAGTAGAAGGTGTCTATATCATCTACATAGCATAATATATAGATTTGACTACTACAACAATAGAGATACCTTTAATCATTGAACTTCTTGCATACATGGAGGTAGCACTAGAGGATTATACCAAATTTCTTTGTGATAATAAAAATGTCATATATATTACTTTAAATAATACATTCCACAAACGAACCAAGCATATTGAGATAGAATACCACTATATTCGGGAGGAATCTGACATTATGTTATGTTCCTTCAAAACTACGACTAGTAATTTTTTTTATAAAGTCTTAGTTTGAGGGGGATGTTAACTTCTAATAAAGCTCGGCCATTAGGGCCCAGTAGGCAGTCAACACCCAATGGCTACACTACTAGCTGTTGGGAACCCAACGGCTAGTAGTGTAGTTGTTGGGAGCAGTTGCACCATGATAGTCTCTCTCACTCTCTTCTCACTTTTAATAAACCTCTATAAATAGAGGATGTTGTCAAATGAATAAATTAGAGCTTTTTGTACTCACTTGACTTGTTAGGTATTATACCTATTTGGTTTGTCTTGTTTACCAAGTGTTTGGTGATTTGGGTTGTTGAAGATCTTGCAAGATCATTTATATTTGAGTTTGTGGACATCATTGGCGAGATTGTGGTGTTATTTTTACAGTGCATAGCATTTTGGTTTTGTATTTGATCATATAGCCCAAGGAGTTCAAGATTGACTACCGCTGCAAATTCACCAAGTCAAGCAAAGGCATCTCATAGGAGTGAAAGCATGGTTAAGGGTCACAATTCTATTGCTTCACACGGTCAAGCACATGTAGACATCTAGAACAACTCTATTATCAATTCACATTTATTTGGGATCATTTCAGTTACGTATAATTTGTGTATCAGCAGGGGTCAAATAGACGAGAGAAGAAAAATGATGGTGAAGCCATGCACTCACCACCAATAAGTCACTGGGCTGAAGGAGTGAGTAGGAGGGGATTCAGTACAACATTTAGAGGGAGCAGTACACGCCTGTTAGAGGAGGTGTAGGAACATCACGTAGAGAAAGGGTCCTCATGCAGATCCCTTGGAGGATTTGAGTTTTGTAGCCGTGCTCAGCTTTTTTTGCTTTTCTGGGCTGATGTAACCGATACTTATGTTACACATTTTGTGATGTTCAGTTTTGTGATATTACACATTTTGTGATATAACCAACACTTACGTTACACATTTTGTGATGTAATCAATACTTAAGTTACATACTTTGTGATGTAATTGACACTTATAAATGCTACAGGGAACTCAAATGTGCTTGTGATTATATAATTGCGAATGATTGTATTATTACAGGGAAATGCAAATGTGTTTGGGTTGTGATGTAATCAACACTTATATTACACATTTTACTATAACTGTTACAGGGAGTGCTTGTGGTTATATGATTGCAAATGATTGTACTATTACATGGAACACAAATGCGTTTGGGTACTATTTATTGATTGTGTTGAACAATTGTTGGTTGGAATCGTGTATTGGTATTGGAATGTTATATTGCAGCAAAATCCAAACAATTGGTGCATAGATTCTACACAGTCAATGCAATGATGGCAGAAAAGGTAAAGAAACGGTGTACCATGAGTCCGTGGTCCACATACAGCTTAAGTGTTAAAAAAACATCTCTTAAGTGTCAAAAGAAACTCTCATATCCCCGAAGTGAAAAATAGCCACATATCACTAAAGTGAAGTCAGAATGTGCATGATGAGTTGGCAACACACAGGCCATGCAAGCGCTCCAAGTGAAAAAACAACAACAACAACAACAACTAAGCCTTTTCCCATACTAGACGGGGTCGGCTACATGGATTCTTTGTTTCCACAGATCTCTATCGTGTGCCATGTTAGCAGTTAACTCCCAATAAGCTAGAATTCTTTATTGTTTCTTTCCAACACTTTTGTGGTCGTCCTCTACCTCTTTTAATACTTTCCAAATTTAGTTTTTCTAACCTTCTTACAGGTTCTTCTTTTGATCTTCTTTCTATATGTCCAAACCATCTTAAACGATGTTCTCTCATTTTATCCTCTATTGGTGCCACTCCTAATTTGTTTCTAATAACCTCATTATGTATACGGTCTTTTCTTGTATGACCACTCATCCATCTCAACATCTTCATTTCTGTCACAGACATCTTTTGTACATGTTGATGATTAACTGCCCAACACTCAGAACCATAAAACATGGCAGGCCTAACTGCTGCTCTATAATATTTACCTTTTAATTTTAATGGTATCTTCTTATCACAAAGAATACCTGATGCTCCTCTCCATTTTAACCAACCAGCATTAATTCTATGTGTAACATCTCCATCAACTCTTCCATCACTTTGAAAAATTGACCCTAGGTATTTAAAACTTTCCTTTTGGGGAATGCAATGTGTGCCAATTTTAATTTCTATGTCCTCTGAAGTAGCCAAATGACCAAACTTACATTCCATATATTCTGTCTTTGTTCTACTAAGTCGGAGGCCTTTGTTTTCTAATGTTTCTCTCCATAGTTTCAATTTTCTATTAACTTTTTCCTTAGACTCCTCCACTAATACAATGTCATCTGCAAATAACATACACCAAGGTACTTCATCTTGAATATGTTTTGTTAACTCATCCATCACCATTATAAATAAGTATGGACTTAAAGTTGATCCTTGATGTAACCCAATATTAACTTCAAAGAAGTCTGTCGTTCCTTCATGAGTCCTCACACATATTTTTGCGCCATCATACATGTCTCTTATAAGGTTAATATATGTCAACGGGATACCTCTTTTTTCCAAAGTTCTCCAAAGAACCACCCTCGGTACTCTATCATAAGCTTTTTCTAGATCAATAAATATCATGTGAAGGTCTTTCTTTTTTGCTCTAAAATGTTTCATAAGACGTCTCAAAAGGTGGATCGCTTCAATAGTAGATCTACCTAGCATAAATCCAAATTGGTTCTCTGTTGTACTTGATACTTGTCTTAACCTACGTTCGATAATTCTTTCCCATAATTTCATAGTATGACTCATTAACTTGATACCTCGATAATTTGAACAATTTTGAATGTCTCCCTTGTTCTTATATACAGGTATAAGTGTACTTGCTCTCCATTCCTCGGGCATCTTTTGGTTTTTCCATATTTCATTAAATAGTCTTGTGAGCCAAGTGATTCCTATTTCTCCTAGTATTTTCCAAACTTCTATAGGAATATTATCTGGTCCTACCGATTTACCACTCTTCATATGTTTAAGAGCCTTTTTGACTTCATTCTTTTGAATACGTCGGTAGAAATTGTGGTTTATATACTTTTCTGACTTGGCTAAATCTCCTAAACTAAAACTAACATCCTTATTTTCATTAAAAAGATTATAAAAATAGTTTTTCCATCTATTTCTTATATCATCATTTGCCACTAGAATTTTTTCATCCTCGTCTTTTATGCATCTAACATAATTAAGATCTTTAGTTTTCTTATCTCTAGCCCTAGCTATCCTAAAAATATCTCTTTCACCCTCTTTTGAGTTGAGTTTTTTATATAAGTCCTCCCAAATCTTAGCTTTTGCTTCACTAACGGCCTTTTTTGCTTCCTTCTTTGCTTTCTTATAAGCTTCTAAAGTTTCACTAGTTTTCTTAGCATAATGTAATTTGTAACATGCCCTCTTTGCCTTGATTTTATTTTGTACTACTTCACTCCACCACCAAGCTTCTTTTTGTGCCGGTACACCTCCCTTAGATACCCCTAACATATCTTTCGCCACTTTCCTAATATGTATAGCCATATTGTTCCACATATCAGAGGGTGTGCCAACATAATTCCAAACATCTCCTTGAAGGACTTTCTGTTTAAATATATCTTCTTTCTCGCTTTTGAGGTTCCACCATTTAGTCCGAATAGCTCGATGCACTCTTTTCTTCTTTGTCCATTTTTTTATTTGTAAATCCATAACTAAAAGTCGATGTTGGGTGGTTAAGCTTTCTCCTGGAATTACCTTACAATCTTTACAACACGCTCTATCTTTTTTCTACAAATAAAGTAATCAATTTGTGTTTGTGATAAGCCACTCTTATAAGTAATTAAATGTTCATCTCGTTTTTTGAAGATTGTATTGACTATAAAGAGATCAAATGACATAGCAAAATTTAAAATCTCCCTACCTTCCTCGTTTATATCCCCATAACCAAAGTTTCCATGAATCCCTTGATATCCTAATGCCTCTTTACCGACATGTCCATTTAAATCTCCTCCTAAACAAATCATCTCCCTTTGTGGAATCTTTTGAAACACCTTATCTAACTCTTCCCAAAAAACTGTCTTTATACTATCTTCTAGTCCTACTTGGGGTGCGTAAGCACAAACTATATTCAAAACCTCTACTCCTAACACTAATTTCAATGTCATGATTCGGTCACCATATCGTTGTATGTCTACTACACTCTCCTTTAAATCTTTATTTATGATAATACCAACTCCGTTTCGGGCCTTTTCTTTACCTGAGTACCATACTTTAAAACCTGTATCCTCTATCTCCTTTGCTTTTTCTCCAACCCATTTTGTCTCTTGTAAACATAGAATATGAATCTTTCTCCGAATCATAGTATCTACCACCTCCATTAGCTTACCCGATAATGTTCCAATATTCCAAGAACCAATACGAATCTTATTATCTAGGACTAGCTTCCTTACCCCCGCATCCGTCCATAATCAAAATGCGGAGACCCTCTCTGAAAATTTTTCACTACATTCGGGCGGCAATGTAGCGGGACTAACTTCTTTACCCACACCCGTCCATGATGTGGGAACCCTCTCTGCAATTGATTCACTACATTCGGGCGAAAATGTAGTGGCCCTTGCTTACTTCTTACTGCATTCGGGCTCTGCAGCACGTCGCTAGGCGGGAACGCCCCAAAGCAATGCTCATAATTTTTGTAATCCATGTTGTAGAAATCCGACGAAGTTTTACGCTGGCTGTCGGAAGCCTAACACAACCCTCCTCCTTTATCCGGGCTTGGGACCGGCAATGCAAGGGTGATCCCTTACATGGGCGGAGTTGCTCCAAGTGAAAAAACAAACAGCTAAATTTTCTGCCTCGAATTGGTTTGAAAGAGAAACCAAATCTCCCTTTAAGTGTTAAAAAAAATCATCTTCAAGCGAAAAATGGTTAACCACGTATCACTAAAGTGAAGTTCTCCCTAGAATCTCTACAAATGCCAAATGTCCCGAAGGTTATCAAGCATTTACCAACATTTATGGTCAGCATCATTGTTATAATGCACCTAGTAAAATGCTTGGGGAGAGAGTTTTTATCATGATTTTTAGGATCAATCAGGATAAGTCATCTAAAGCATTGAGATACAAACATGAAAATTGAACCTTTTCATATGAAGATGAAAGTTCTTCAAACATACAGTTACTATGTTTTATGGTAAATATGGTTTTTCAATTACTTGGAAGCTGGAAATGAACCTGTTCCAACAGATACTTTGCTTGGTCAAGATTTCCCTTTGAATGTGCCTCAGCAGCCTGCATAAGGTCAGATGTATTAAGAATCCAATTTTGTACAACATTACTCGATTTGAAAGATAGCATCCTCCATAAGGACATGCATTTCTCAGTACAAGAGATACCTAAAGTACTTAAATGAATGTTTGTTAGATCAAGTTTTCAACTTGCAGAGTTACTCACAGCCTCATAGTAAGCCTTCATTGCATCCCAATGCTGCTGGATAGATTTGCGTAGAGCACAATACTCACTAGTTCTAGCCTCCTCGTACTCATTTTCTGTATCTAGACACCACAACAAGTAGACATATTTATGCAAGAAATCTGTTCTTTGATACAACAAAAAGGGTACTTCTTGGAGTGAGGGAAAATGCGCAGCATGAGGGCCATTAACTTCAAGCAATGCTTTACAGAAAAGCAGCAGGTGCAGAAGGAATGATAAACGACATATCTTTCTGTCTTCAGTTAGTCCTTTCTCCTGGGTATGATTTTATCATCAATGCACTCTAAATCTATACCAGAATAAATCTGGCAGTAGCCAGTGGATGATCAGCATCCTCACATAAATTAGAACTTTCCAGCAAGTAATAGCTCATAACGTTACCAATAGTGTGCTCGCATGGTTACCTTCATTAAGATGAACTTTTGACTCCACAGGACTAGCTTCAACACAACGTTGTACTACTCTTTTTGATTCCCTTTTCATCTTCATCCTCACAGACTCCTTAGACAATCGCTCAGATCTCTCAGGCATGTTAAATATTGCCTCTACAATTTCTCTTTCAAGATGGTTCTTCTCAACACTCGCGTCAGATGGTTCTGATCCCTCAGGCTTTAGTGCATTTTCACTGCATGATTCGAAACTGCATGAAAAGCTTATAAAGCAAGACATAAATAAAACAAGTTGACATAATTTATATGGAACATAAGCTATCGATTGTGAAACCAGGTTCAGCCAGAAGAGAAAATCAGATTGAATGAAGAAAACTGAATGCAAAAGGGTAAGTGGAAAATTGTGACTGAATCATAATGGAAGTTCAATAATAGCATCTTCCCCATACAGGAAACTGCACAAGAATTTCAGTGCAAACGTGGTGGTCATTAACATACACCTGACTTCTTTCAACATATTCTTATAAGAGTAAGCATAAATTTTACTCACGCAAATCATATTCAACCGAATAAGTCCAAAATATGCAAAAACAGATAGAATAGCCAAATTGTGATAAATGTTCCCTTGCAATTCCATAACCTTAATTAATTTAGCGATTTATATTTATCAAAATAAATTTATAGAGGAGCTTATGCACAGATGAGCAAAATTTGCTTGCATCATGTCCTTATACGTGCGTGAAATTCAGTCATCCAGTTCTAAACCTCAAGAGTGTCTTGACCTCTACCATCATTTATCAGTAGATAATGCCAAACAGTTCTCCTATATGAAACTGCACAAAGTTTCAGGGCTCAGGCATGCCTTAAAATGATATTTGCTTGGCAAGCAACATCTTCAATGTGGAATAGAACAACAGACCAACAGATACAACATCATACCTGCAAGTGCGGACCTGCATTTCTTCATCATAAGAATGACAAATCGGTTTCAGCTTCCTACCTGCAAGCTGAGAATAAAAGTAATCTAGTTAGACCCACTACAAGGTACCTGAAGAAATACCGAAATGAATCAACTTCCAGTAATGATCAAACATGCTTTAGCTCCAATTCAGTTCCACTTTATAAGATTCATCATTGATTTTACATCACCTTTAGTGAAAGAGTAAGTGTTCCAAAGACCATGATATGTCACCTTTTGATCACTCAAGCAGTATATGAGACCTATAGGAACCACGTCAAACAGAATCTCATCTTCAGATTGAGACCCAATGGAAAATTCTACTAAACGATGGTTAATAACCTATTGCCTCTTTAAAGACATAACAGCTTGTATGCTCATGGATGAGCCTTCAATAGTAATTTACAACTTTTCCATTAAGAAATTTGAAACCAAGTCTTCGTAGCTTAGATTGTCAAATTCTCCTTCATCACCGTAAGTTATCTCCTCCAGCCCTTTCACTTCATATAGGTTTTCTTCTTCTTCTTCTTCACATAGAGATGATCTTTTACTTTTGACAATTGGAGGCAATGTGTAACATTGTAACTTAAAGCACTATCTTGGAAGAGTGGTTAAAGTACAAGAGGACGGTAAGAAGGTATGAGAAACTAGATAATGAAAATGTCAAAAGAAGAAGAGCAAGACAAAAAAAATACTGTAAGGAAACAATAGGGATGATTTAGCATATGTTGAGTTAATTGTTAGCATGGCAGGAGATCAAGTCCTATCAAAACAAAGAATCCATGTAGCAGACCCCATCTAGTATGGGGAAAAGGCTTAGTTGGTGCTGGTGGTTAAAGTACAAGAGGGTTTTCCTTCTTGTTTTAACTTTATTATACTAAAGCCCTGGATCAATGATTGATAACGTTCTCTGTTGAAAATTTGGTTTTGCCTCTTTAATTTCCAAGATGGTGCAAGAATCATCAAATCATTCCACGATCTAGTCAATTTATCACCATAAGTTTAAAGTTCTTATTTCCTTGCTTTGTAATGTTATTGCCTTGGAGATGGAACCTATGAATAATGTCACTTCATGTTTAGTTCCCCTTTAAGTAGTCTCATGCATCCTTGGCAAAATAATCTTATGAAGAGATTATTTCTAATGTCAATATCAATATTCTTGGTCAAGGACCCAAGGACTTTGAAATTGACTTTCCACAGTTCAATGAACTTTTGTAGTTGGGAGGCTCAAATCACTTCCATGCTTTTTCTTTGTCAAAAGTTGTAATTCTAAAAAGATCTATCAAGATAGCCCCATATAACCCGAGATTTGTAGTTAGTGGAGCTTAGTTTTGTGGAACAACATGCTATTACCCTCAGCTTGACATCTCATGTTTTGGTTTACACAACCATGAACCATAACCAAACTAACTTTAGGCCAGTTGCTGTTACAGGTCCAGAACTGCCAGTTTCGGGTCAAAACCAGAACCGAGAATAAAATAAAAGAATATTAAATACCAGGTGATATTAGTAAATTGATATTGTTATTATGAAATTGTAAGTCATCCTCACTTAAATCGTATTTTATTAAAAGACACGGTGGGTTGCCAGACAATGATGTCAGACCATCATTAAATGTTATGGTATATAATGTTACTTCGCCTTAAATGTGTAGATATGCAGTAAAAAAATGCAAAGTATTAAATTAGAAACTAATATTTTATTTAAAAAATGAAACGGGAACAGCTAGTTCCGGTTTCTTAAAAATGAAACCCAACAGTTCCGGTTTTGATTTGGGTGATTTTGGGTCCTGCCGGTTTAAACCGACGGTCTGAGTCCAAACCAGCGGTGTCTACCCTTAGTTTCTTCCATCTTCTCAAATAATGAGATTGTATTGGATCCACTTGTTTGGAAGTCAAGATGCCCTCAAGAAAAGAATACCGATCTTTTACCCTCTCAAGCTTGTTTAAGTTCTTGAGCATCCTTCAAAATAGAAAGCCATCAATCTCATCAAGAACACTTGCAAATCTTTAAATGACACTTTAGAGATTTCATAACAAGATAGCCAGGCTTGTTGTGTATTCTGCTTGCTTTGAGAAAGCAGGTCCACTAGATGCTTCAAGAAAGTCACTAAATTCTTGCAGCAAACGCTAGAGAGAACTTGAAATTGACACCTAAAATGAAGCGAAACTTGCAAATGAACCCCAACCAAAGAAATGCATCATATGCATATCTTGCTTTATGGTAACATGATATACGGTGTACATCACTCCTCAACACCGAGATTATGCTTTCAAAATCATACCAGACACTCATCTAACAAGAATGGATGTACTGCAACATAAATAAGATGACCTTCCCATATCAAAAGCTTTCTTTGTTGGTAAATGAGTTTTAACTATACCTGTTGAACATCGTATTTACAATGGCCTGCACATTAAGAAGAGTGACCATCAGTTTTAGCTCAACAGTATATAGCATCTGTCAATGGAAAAGCCAAAACAAAGAAAATACACAATTTTTCAGTAAAAGTGCACATGGTAACCAAGAATGAAACTTGTGCCAATAACAGGGGCAGGAAAGTAAATGGTTCACTTGTAACCAGAGCAAAACAAATGTGTAACAAGGATGAGGATCCAGGGTCTGCTGCCCAATTCCCTGACCCTGCTTCGATGTCCTTAGAAGGAGGATAGTTCTGTTATACCATTCGTTTGCAGTTTTGATGCTTTCTTTTATCTATGTTAAATAATTAGCATAATCATTCATTAGATTCAGTTGCATATACATAAGAGGAAAAGGATCTAGATCTACTTTTCTTCCTATTCCATTTATTTTGGTGACTGCTACTATCAGCACCTTTGCAACTTACTATCACCACCAATGCCTACTGTTGTATCACCACCATTTCCCTCCACTACCATCACAACCATGCACCATGATGACACCATGAACACCACTTTCCACCTACCATCACCCATTGTCCCCACGATTGCATCACCTGATGCAGCCTTTTTCATCCACTGCCAATTGAAACAACAATAACTACGACTACAGAATTGTTTGTCCCCATAGAGCTCAATTATGTGTCATACTAATATTTTAACTCAACAAAAGCTAGATCATTCTTGATTGTTTATTTCAAACACTTTTGTGATCTTCTCACACCTTCTTACCAGATCATCTTGTTTTCATGTATTCAAACTATCTTAAACAGTTTTCTCTCGTTTTATCATCTATTAGTGTCACAAGTAATTTGTCTCGGATAACCTCATTCCAAATTCCAAATTCCAAATTCCTTGTGTAACCACATATCCATCTCAGCACTTTCATTTCTCCCGCATACACAACAAAAGCTAGATCATTCTTGATTGTTTCCTTCCAATACTTTTGTGGTCTTCTTCTCACGCCTTCTTACCATATCATTCTTGCTTTTTCACGTATTCAAACAATCTTAAATAGTTTTTCCTCATTTTATCATCTATTCGTGTCACAACGAATTTGTCTCAAATAACCTCATTGCAAATACGATATTTCCTTGTGTAACCACATATTCATCTCAGCACCTTTGTTTCTCCCACATGCATCTTTTGCACAAATTGACGATTAATTGCCCAACACTCAGCACTATATAGTATATATAGACCAACCACCCATCACAGCCACCAGCATTTCCTACCACAACCACTACCAGCCCTGCCCCTGCCCCTGCCACCGCCCAATTTTCATTTGAACCATTTTTCATGTTATTTTAAACAAATTCTTATTATATATAAAATTATACCTTTTTACATTTGTAACACCATACAATAACTTATATTTGTTGTTTGTGAGTAATAGACAAAAAATCCCCCGAAATGGTCATGGTCATAATTCATAAACAAGTATGCAGACCACAATGTTGCAACAACTAACACATTAGGTTATTTATAATCATGATGAATCAAATACATGGTGCTAATGATACATTAAACTTCAAAATCAGAAGAAACTAAATAAGTAAATATTATTAAGTAGAACAGCTCTCAAACTATATTGGCAATATTACTCGATTACAGTTCAAAACTACCAAACAGAAAAATAAGATAATATAATAGTGAAAAGAGATTAAAGTGCCAAAGAATTGCCCAAGTGAGAACATTGATAATGTGAAAAACAAGACAAAGCAGGTTATGCAAAATGATTGGTTGACCTTCGAAATCATGACCACAGAAAGAATGTTCTAAACCGAATCTTAGACCCCATACATCAAGGTGTACATATACATGATAATCATACTGTATTGTATGTTATGTTATGGTACAATACACTATTTTTCACATTTACTAAACAAAAAATTAGAAAACTTTGAGCCTCTCCATCCACAAAGACAACGCACCACAGAGACAAGTGATGCATTTCATGATAATGTGCATTTCAGTAATGTTGTAACAGGTTGCCTGTATCCTACAATACGTGCATATACATATCACATTTCTGTGAAATTCAACATGATACAATAGATGTATCAGCACCCTCTAATGTATCAGCCTGTGTTGCATTGTGTTGTGCAAAACAACTGTAGCACATGTCGTACAATAAATATGATACTATATTTTCTATTATCTATTATGCTTTATTAAATACACTTTAGCTTATATATAAGAAGGAAATTCACATAAAACTGCATAAAAAGCAATGCAGTCACAGGGACTGCACTGCACTATGCTGTATACAGTGACAGCACAGTGCTGTACACGGTGCATAGTGACTGCTTGTGTAGTCACGTGTTGTGCACAGTGACAGCATTCTGTCGCACAGTTTTGACTGCTTTTCTGAGTTTTTATGAACTTTTTCAATTAATACGATACAGCTATGATACGTCCAATACATATCGGTCAATCACATCTGGGTGGCGAGTAATATGGCCCCGTATCGCTACTCAGAAGTTCAGAACCTGCATTTTGGTATCCAAAGGAGAGCATTTTAAAATATTATAGTTATTGATCATAAAATGATCACCAGTTCTAACAGATGAAGCATTAGTAAGTCAAAGAAAATGAGAACAATGGATTCACCTCCACTATCTCCATCTTAGCAGCCCTTGAGAGAATAAACTTTATTCGACTTGAGAGAATCCAGTTCTCCTTGCAAAAAGATTGTGAGAGGATGAATCCTTTGTTGGATATGTTGGAAGAGACCAATTGATAAAGAGCAATATCAGACCCTTGATGTGAGATCCATTCTTGTTATTTTCTGGTCCAGTTATTAAGTATACTTAAGTAAGGACATATTAGTCCTTTAAGTTATAAAAGGTCTATAAATATCTGAGTTTTAGAAAAGAGAAAACATGCGACACACAATGTGAGGTTGTGTGTGATTGGAAAGTGATTCCTAAATCAAATTTGTAATTCTCTGTTTTTTTCTTCTGCGTGTGAATAAAATTTCTTTCAACATCCTTCTGTGACAAATCCTTTCCTTAACCAGGCCAAATGAGGTCAAAAACATAATTCTGGGGCATTTCAAAATACCGGAACACTTGAGATGAAAAGGAACCAAACCTTTTGAAGATGAACGTGCCTTCTTGACCAGCAAGACCTGTGAAATCTATTGGGCTTGGAGTTTGGGCAATCTCTCCATCATTGTACTTAACAATTGGCTAGAGCATTTTATCCAAAGGATGCCTTGAAGTACAAAATACATAATCTAAAGACTAACATTAGTTTGAGTGGGATGACAACAGCAAATCACCAGAAATTAGATACATGTCAAGAAAGCACGCAATTGCATAATTTGTGATTAACAATTGTCAAAAGTATTCTGCATAAGAGGACTCTTAGCAGTACATGGTTCAAAATCTAACATTATAGGTTTAGGTTATTAAGGTCGCACATTTGGAACAGATGAAGAAGTGCAATAAATACACAACAAGCAAATTAATCTAAATCAAAATACTCACTGAGAACATCTCTGATCACATCTGTGTCTAAGCAGCAGCCATCTCCAAGCATGGAAAACAAAAACTCCTCATCGCGATTGGACCCCATGCTTTGGCCACAAACAGATTCAGCACCATTAGCAAACCCACTGTTCTTTCCTAGCTCCTTTGCCACTGGTCTCATATGGTCAGTTGGGCTAGCTGATTCACTCTGAAATGATGCATGCCTTACGTATCCTTTCCCTAAAATGCTAGAAACCATGCCAATGGATACAGGAGCCTTCCTATTTTTTGATCTCTTCGATCTTTTGAAGTTATTTTGCACGAAATCAACTGCCTCCTCTTTCAGTGAAGAATTTGGAATCTGAGCTTCTCCAAGTTCAGATGTTCCAACCGACCCAGTTGTTTTGTCTTGCTCAGAACCTGAATTTCCTGAATGTTGTGGTTTCAGAGAACCAGCACAATCAGAATGAACCTCTTGGCTGTAACCTTGCTTTTGCAAGCCAGACAGAATACCGGCAGCAATATCTACGTCCTTATTAGATTTGCAATAAGCAGCTGCAATGTCCTCAAGTGAAAATGATGAGAAAGAATGTAGCAACAATTCCAAATCCTTTTCCTGATGATCATCTTCTGAACAGAAGAAGTTGGCTTCTTCTTCGTACATTTTGGGATCTGTCTGCAGCATATCTAACCACGAGCAAATACAGGTCAATATTTAGGTGAGCAGCATTGACACGTCAAAAGAATGGAAAGTGAAATCTTAAAAAAGGACCAAAAAGGATTAAGGAACAAAATCAACTGACTTGGATCTTTTCAAATACGATACCTACTTTTCTAGATGGACAAAAGGTCTCCTTACAGTTATGCCAATATAGCCACCTAAAAAACCTTCATGCCCAACCTACCAACATCTCACAAATTACAGACACAAAAACACAGAGATGCTTGGACAACTCAATGTCTTCAACCAAAACAAGAAACACAAAAGTGGGTATGAAATGTAGCACACCATGATAGTCCATGATATCGCAAGCTATATGATCTCGATAGCAGTGAGAACAAAATTACAATCAGAAACTAATTCCAGGAAAGCAAAGAAGTTCCAATGAAAATTGCTCCTTATCTGAAGTATAAGTAAACCAAGTATGGCCCGGAACTCAGTAAATGGAGCACGCAAGAAAGTGCGTCATCAACTGCTTAAGTCCTAACTAGGTTGAAGATGCCCAAAATTTTGACGGAATATCCCATGATCAAACTGAATCATATGATCCTCTGGACATTACAAAATGGAACTCCAAAAGAATTATGCATATGAATTCTTAGAAAGGAAATTGTACCCACTAGATTCAGCAATGGAGAAGGTCAAAAGTCAACCAAAGATAGACGACTCATGCGATAAAAGGGGGGCATGTGAGGCGAGTACCGGCAAGATGGGAAGGAAAAAAGGAAAATGAAATATTGAAAGTTAGCAAAAAGGTAACGAGTGATTCAGAAGGAACTGGATTTGTGAGACCACCTGTCTGATTTGCCTCTGTCTCTTCCCACAAATGACTTGTTGGCTCCTTAGTAAATGATTATGTCTGAAACCATATCCGTTCAGTCAGAACCCACTGCTGAACTCAGAAGAAGGCCCATTTGCATCATAGAAGTTGGAAGAACTGAAGAATTCAGATCTCTAGGATTATGGTTCTTGATATAAAAGGTTGAGGCTTTGTGACAACAAAAATTAGTACTGAAACCATCACTTCCAGAATCATTAGTTCTCCCCAGAAAATGACACTTGTTCAGGGTGGGATATGATTGTCATATTCCATCAAAACCGGTTTTATTATTCAGGGTATGACAGTCATGCTGCTACGAAAAATGGCACTCATTCAGCTCAAGATATGGTACCCCGTGACTCTTTGAGCGTGAGATGGGAATAATGTTTTAACAAAGTCCCCGTTGTTATTCCCATCTTCATTGTAATAAAGGGAACAAGAGAATCGTTCCATGAGAACATCTGCAGCCCTGGCAAGTTTCATCTTGCTCGTTTTCCTCTGTAATTAACGACTGATTTTGACACTGTAATGACCCTGACGTAACCCAAGAAGCAGAATAAATAGCCAATGCAACACACACTCAGTTGATTGGAATATATCATACTTGTCTGGGGTGAAACTCCTGTTAAGAAGCCAAGAAAATCACAACCATGATGGCGATAGGAATTTGTTTAACCAAGCATGCAACAGTTGAATGTCTGCATAAAATACCATGCATGATCAAAGCATGTCATTCGTCATTGATCATACCCCAATTACGATCCCACCAGCACCTTCTCGAGAAAACGACTTGAACCAACATGTGTTTCAAATAGGAAGAAATGTGAACATTAGAATAGATGCAGAATGTAGTCGTATTACGGTAAGGAACTTCAGATTCATGTGGAAATGTTCCAAACCATGGAAATCAAATGGTGAAAAATCGACGGTCATAAGCACGCACAATCCACCAGTAAAGAATAGTTGAATAGGAAAATGAAAAATGTGTAGACATCATCGTTCGTAAAGATTTTTGCAAAACAGAACCCGTTCCAATCAAATAAGAGAGAGAGAAAGAGAGAGTACAACGTCATCCGCAACCCAAAAATCAAAACTCGGGTAGATTGCGCATTGCACCAAATCCCTAAATACGAAACCATCGTCATCGTATCCAAAACCATCATTCGAATAATCTCACAGTCGCCCAAAAACCACATTGCATTAAAAAAATCCCTAAGTGCACCCACTCAGTGAGGGTGAAGCAGAAACCGTGTGTGTAAGAGAGAGAGAGAGAAGAGCATACCAGAAGAGGTAACAGCTACGCCTCTGGTGAAAGAGAGAAAGGAGGTGAACTTGGGAAAACAGAGTGAGGGAGAGTTTTGCGTGATATAGCGGGTACACCACGTATTGCCTCGAGAAAAGAGACGATCACAGTACTTCCCCGAATTCCTTCTGTAGCATTTGCAAAAGTAAGCGGCATTCACAACCCAAAAGTTTCAGGTCGGCAACAACTTTTCCGCGACGCAAACAAACCAAAATCGACGATTGCTTGGCGTGATGTCATCAAGAATTTCGCAGGGACCCACTCGTCGCTCACGTTCTTTTGACGTGCTCCTCGAGTACGGAACTACGGAGGGTAATGAGGCAGGTTTGCGTCCAATTCAAATACGACCGGCACAAAATTGTCTAGGACTAAATCCGATCCGATTCGTCCTCTGGATCTTTGAGTCAGAACCGGCACCCGCTCTGCAAAGAACTCATCCCGCTCTAATAATAAAGTCTTTTCAAAAATAACAATTTAACAAAATTGAATATATTTACTAAATAATATCCTAGAATCTTTATAAAAGATTATTAGTTAATACTTAATATATATAAGATATCATATTTTAAGTATAAATACCTATATATATATATATATATATATATATATATATATATATATATATATATATATAATTGAGATGCCAGACAACCTCTAATCCCTCAGAAAAATTGCATCACGATCACGTGAACACACATTGTCTTGTCTATCTAGGTCGACACAAAAAACAATAGCATTTAATGTCAATGATTTAATGCCAATCATGTGTGATGCGGATGGACAGCTTCATCAACACCATTCACGACAGTGCGATATGGTCGAACAGCTTCATCACTATTGTCCACACGATTACACAAACGATGATTATGGTCAAGAAATATTTGATTATCTAGCAACTCCCATTTTCTTTCTCTATATATATTTAATTATATATACATGCAACAATGTATAAATATAACCATACACATGAGAGAGAAAAGTGAAAGGATTTTGCCACTACTCACAACGTAAGTTAGACTCATCTTTTACTTTATCGGTATAATCCATGCCTTTTATATACTTAAGCATTATATATATATATATATATTATTTATAAAAGTTACGGCTTGACCCTTGACCTAATCGAATTGCCGTTACTAAGGTGGGGTACCCAGGTGGTGATTGCCATCGATATATTCGAAGCAATGCAAGTCATGTGAGGTCAACGTATGCAAAGTTCATTTGAATGTGTAAATTTATACGAGAAATATGCATTGTCTCGAGCAAATCTATTTCAGCAAGAAATACGAAGATTGAAGCACTTAGGGCATTAGCGCACCTGGCAGGGCTCCCGGACTCAATAACTTGTAGGTGTGGGTTCGATTCTCGGGGCGTGCATACTTGGCTCGAGCTTCCCAAACTAAGAAGACAAAAGAAAGAAGAAGATGGAGAGAGCGTCAGTCTTTGTGTGTGTGTGTAGAAGTGCGTGTATGCATGCATGACTTAATGATAGAAGTGGCTAATCTTATGTCAAGTGCTGCAGCTCAGGTACCACTAATCCGCTTAGTGTCTACATCTAGGGAAAACCCAACCTTCAGCCTCCCTATCCTGGCACACGTATCGGTCTCGGACACGACACAATGGAAACCAGAGACTGAGAGCGGCTGTCAAAAATAGTCGAAGGATTGATTAACAAAAAAAAATATCAATCGTTTTTCTGTGGCTACACTGGATATAACCAGAAATTACGTAACGATATTGATAGTATCATGAAACACTTATAAGTTTGATAAATCCCAAGTTTCTTCACGAACGATATTGATAGTATCACGAAACACTTATAAGTTTGATAAAACCCAAGTTTCTTCAGACTTACGAGATGTATTATGATTTACCTTAAAGACCAACTCATGCATGAAGTGTGTAAGATAACAAATGGATTAGTAGGATTCCTTAAACAAAAATGGGAAAATTTGACTTCACAATGCAACGAAGAAAGATCTTGAAAAATCCAACTGTAGGTCCTTACACATGAAAATTCCACAACAAATCACATTTAATATAGGAAAACAAGTTTTCAGATGAAAATTTTGAATTTTCAACCTCACACAAGTACAAAAAAACATACATATATATATATATATATATATATATATATATATATATATATTGTATGCACACGTATATAAATTCTATTTATATTGTATGAACATGTATATAATAAATTCACATATATATTAACAAATATATATTATTTTTGTACATTTATATAATTTGGGTTGATTACAAGTTGGGCACCTCTTATCTTGTATCCAGTCAAAGATGTTTGGTATTTTATATTTTTTACAAGAAAGCATCCTATGAGAATCAAACTCCCCACCAACAGCAACGGCGCTAGAACGCCTTGCTCCTGAGCTAACGCTCTAGCTGTGTTCGGTATTTTCATTACGATGAAGTCAAACCTAGTCAAAAAGCCTTTCCAATAAATTCATCCGTTTTTTCTGGAAACATTTATTATTTTAGTCGAATCAAGCGTTGTGAATATTGCCATCCTTGCACCAACAGCATTAGCTCAACGGCAGGGAGCTCTAGCACCGTCGCTGCTGGTGAGGAGTTCGACTTCTTGAGAGTGCATGTTAAGCTTCGGCCTCATCGTGACCTGCAACGCGGTGGGTTTGCACCCAACTTGACCTGCACAAAATTGTTTAGGGCTGAAGCCGACGTGACCTGCCCTGCGGATCTTTTGGTCTAAAACCTGCACCCATACCACTGCGCCCACCACCCCCATATTTATTTATTAAAAACCAATTAATTAAGATTGGACATATTTACTAAACAATTATACTAAGATATTTATGAAACATTACTTGTTAAGCTTTAATGTAGAATATCTTATATTCAAGAATGATGTGGTCAATGCTTACACTTAGTCATTGATCATAACTATTTTATCATCTCAGTCATTGTAGAAGCAATTGAGGAGATAACAAAAAATCATAATACATTAAATGCAAAGTACTGAATCTTGAAAACCAAACCCTAGATCTTAGCACTAAAGAGGTTCAACCATCTACCACTACTTCTGTATATAAGTATACGTACACCTCAACTATATATACATATTTATAAATGTACATCTATTTCTCTCTCTGTACAATACCAACTATAGCGTGAGGCATAGACAAGTGCAGTTCTGATTAGTCCGGAACTTGAAATCATAATTAAATCGGTGTACGACTGGTTTCCTACACCTGGTTTCGATTTGGAACTTTCAGATTTTGTTTGAGCTTGTAATCAGTATTCTTATTAACAGAATAACAAAATAAAAAACCTAGAACCGGCAGTTCAGAATCACCGGTTCTGGTATTAGAAAAGGTGAAACCGGAACAGAACGAGTCTCGATTCTTGTTCCAATTTAACTGGTTTTGAGTTCAGTCAGTTTTGACCCGGTTTGATTCTGGTTGAAACCTCCGAACCGGTTAAGAATCGGCATCTTTAGTGAGGTAGGTTGACCCTTGATTCGAGCCGCATACGACAGGAAACGAAACCCGACATGAGCGGGTCGGGTCGAGTTGAGTACCCGTGGGTCGGTTGGTGATTGCCTTCGTGAACAAACGAAACCCGACATGAGCGGGTCGGGTCGAGTTGGGTACCCGTGAATCGGTTGGAGATTGCCTTCCCTTCACGGAGGTGCCGTATGTTTGCGTCCCTAGCGCTCGTATAGTCGTCGGGGAAAGGGCTCGGTTTTGGTTGGGTGTGGATCTGGATGACACGAGCCGCGTCCTAGTTTGATGCGCTATCTCTTCCCTCCACCTGTAATTAAACATTAATCGGAAAAGAAGAAAAGTTTAGGAAAATGAAAAAGAAAGACCGCCCAACCCAGGATTTACTTTTCCCTGTGGGCGAGCGTTTTCAGGGATGCAAATTCAATTTCCTTCCTCCGTCGTTAATATCCGAATCGTCACAGCCGTCGTCGCCGGAATTCCGTTTGACCGTCTCTGGAAGGGAACGGGGGAAAGACGAGATTGAAGACACCTGGGTTAGTATTTATGGTCATTGTTTTCGTCGTTTTTGGGTTCGCTTTTCCTTTTTAGGTGCTTAAACCGCGAAGAACAACATATCCTTGGCCTTTTTGATGGTTTCATTAGTTAGGATTTTGGATCCAGAAAAAATTGGTTGAATTATTATTTTTCATTGGAAATCTTTAGTTAGATATGCTGCAGACCTCTTGCAGTTCATCTAGGGCAGAGACTTTTCTTCCGTGGCGTCTATTTGTTCGCTCCTTTGGGTCGTGATTCTTCTTGAAGTTTTGGTTAATTCGTCTGTAAGCTGTGAATACGAGAACCATTCCTAATGGCTAACGGCGTTTTTTTGGTATGACCGTGTGATCTTGCCTTCTTACTACTTGTTGTAATACTATAAAGGTATCGAAAACCGTAATAGCGGATCGAGAAGATGCCTTTTCTGTTCAATGTATGTTTTGGTGGGAGCCCCTCGCTGGAGTCTTTTGAAGTTCATCTAGGTCTGAGTAATATCTTTGGTTGCATCTGTGGAGCAATTTCTGGACACATTTTTTTGCCTGTTATTTGTATGTCTGCATATTGTGGAAGAATAAAGTGATTATTGTCTATCTATTGACAGATCGTCATTCCTCTAATGCCAATGTTTGTTTCTTTATCCAACTCTGCATTTCGTTTCGTTCCGTTCTATTTGGTTTCTTTCAAACGTTTGACGAAACCATGTTTCCACTCTTTCATCTCCAGATCTGGTTTTGCATTGTAGAACGGAATTGAGAGATAGATATATCTACACCGTTGGCATGCATCGGGAGTTTCCGGCAACTTCGTCAACAGATACATCTTCCTATATCCTCTTGAACAAAGATGTGATGACCTGCAATGACGCAAATGGAGATCGCCATCCATCTCCTGTTACGCATGATGGTCCGTCGCAGACATCTGGTAGTGGATGATGTTCTTCAATTTTATAATTATGATTTTTCTTTCAAGGCAACGAGTAATCTATCATTATTATTATGCTCCATTATTTACAATGCTTGCAACAGGATGGTTGGATCCATGCAATTTGAGCAGTATTCTGTTACAGAGTCGCACCTTTTAGAATTTTTTTGGGTGCATCCTTTTTTTTATTTGGGAATGTTTTAGCTATTTATTTGGTTATTGTGTTGCTGAAGCTTGATGCCTTTGCAGGTTTCTATGAATAATTTCGTAGGCAATGCTTATTTAGTTTCTAACTTATCTGCTGTGGAGACTAGTAACTCATCGATAATTTTGTGCTTGTTGCATTTTGTTTCTAGGAAAATCCATATCTATCATACAAAGGGTTAATTTATAGAATCCCATTTCATAGGCTTATAGAAGTTGGAATTCATGAGCCTTAAGTTTGATGTATTTCACTACTTGCTCTTTCTGCTTATGTATAATGCTACTGTAAAAGTTCTGTCACTACTAATCAGCACATAGAAGGTAGTTGCTTTTTGGAATGGAGAACTTTTTATGCACCATGTTTTCCAAGATTCCATCAGGTGTCCTGTGGTATATCTTTTTTTATTGAATATTTGATTTATCATCACACTACCATTAGATACTAATTAGTAGTCCTTTTTCATAGCTAAGAAGCCTACACGCCAGTGGGCTGCATGGACACGTCAAGAGGAGGAAAGTTTCTTCAATGCTTTAAGACAAGTTGGCAAGGTACTGATCTTGTTTGTCTTCCCCCCCTCTTGTAAGTTATTCATCTTTTAATTGACTTCTTGATCCATGGCTTTGCAGAATTTTGAGAAGATCACTAACCGTGTCCAAAGTAAAAATAAGGATCAAGTATGCCATTTATCTTTCACTCTACATATCCCCGTAACACATTAATGTAAACTTGTTTCAGATATTCCCTTGTCTTTAGCAATTATTTAATGCTTGCTAATGCAATATCCAATATCCATTCAATGATATGGCAAAGAAAACCTTTATAGTCAATGCTGCTGCTCTGTTTAAACATGAAACAATGGACATTTTCCACTGTTTTGTCTTCAACCATCATTGAAAGGGCAGTGAGTCGATTTCAGGGGCACTTTCTTGATAGAAAGCAGCTCTTGTTTTTGCATTACCCTGATAAAATAGCAGGTTTTCATTGAGAGCACATACACCCAAGGGTGGAAGTTTGAAGATCTAATCTCTAGGAACATACAAAAACTGTAACTTTGAATTAGGTTTCATCCGCAAGGGCATGTGTGATGATTAAGGAAAACTCTATGCATTTAAGATGGCCAGGTGTATGGTGTGAGATATAATTATATGTCTGACAGAAGATATGTGTATCATTGGTGAAACATCTCAACAAAATTATGTGTGCTTGTACACCTCTGCTCTGTTCTCTTTCTCACTCCAAATTTGCACAAACACAGACAAAAAAATGCCCTGTTGGCAAATATTAAGTCTTAGGAAAATTAATTTCTTTTGCAAAAACATAAAAAAGTGTATGCTCATACAATGGAAAAGGTTACTGACAGAATCACATTGGAAGTGGAATTTTACTTGTGCTTCACAATGGCATGCTACTTTTCACCTCAAAATAGTAGATATCTTAAACCACTTCTATATATCGTGGTATTATGCTTGTTAAACATACATTGCATTAATGACTTGTAGATGTTTCATGCACTCAATTGATATGACCTATGTGCCAACTCTCACTTTGGCAAGGGTTTGCCTCCGAGGAGTAGTACCAACCCCGAAGCCTAGATGGAGAAGGAAGGTGTGTTAGGTAGCTCACTGTAAAACCCCGTGAGATCCTCGGTTGTCAATAACTCAAGCGCCGAGGCCACTGTACTCTAAGAGGCCCCTACTTTGTCATAAAATCCATTTATGTATAAAACTAGTTAAGATGTAATAATGTTAAAGATTTAAAATGTCAACCTTGTGTTCAAATAGAAAACTTGAGCAAAGATTTGCATGTCTATAAATCTAATGTGTTTCTTTGGGTTGATATTTTAAAAGTCATATTAAATGAAATTAGTTTTTCATCAAATTTTGAGATAATGTTTCATAAATTTGTAAAAAATAATAATTCTTTTACGAGCATCATTTATCGTACCTGGACGAATACAGATATTTGTTTGACTGATATGTTTGAAATGTAATTCAAGCATGTAAGTACACATGCAAAAGGTAAAATGATGTTTTTATGGTATTTGAGTTGATTTCTATCTTATTTGGTCTTAATTTATTTAACATTTTTGATTAATTTATAAGTTTTGGAATACACTATTGGCCTTAATGATCATAATGTTGACATTCCTGAAATGTGTCAGATTGACATTTATATTACATCTCAGAATCACATTACTTATCAATTGTTATATATATTATATTAATGTCAGCGCACTGTATGAGCTTAGTGTGTTTGCCACCTAAGTGGTGCTTGAGGCTATTAACAACATAGATTGGATCTTGCAACGGGTACTTGATCTTTGGGCACTAATTCAGTGGATCCCATTTGAAAAGTGAAGCAAGCATAGTTGATTAAGAACAACTCCAGATGAATGGCTTCGTAAGAAAGTTCTTTTATGGCATATCCTGGTCAGTCTGGTGGAAATAGGGTGACCTAGGTAGTTAGGTTAACGGTTAAGGGATGTGAGACACATTTTACATTGTGCAAGCATTTCTTCTTTGGTTGCCTAGCAAGGGTTTGAAATGCCTGTGGATTTGAAGATTAGAATAAAGGAATCATATAACAGATTTACTGAAGGATGCCAATCTGGTGGCTCATCTTTCCAAGAGTTTGAAAAGGATTCACGCTTCCTTATTTTATTTGCGAAATTGCACGGATAATAATGTAAATTATCTTAATTTAACTACAAAGAGAATGGGTTCTGACATGGGATGCTAAACTCGATAAATCTTTGTGTGACAGTTTAACTAAAACCACAAATATTCTCTTCAATACTAGTTATCGTCCAGAGTAACCCAACAAGACACTGAAAAACAAAGTTAAACCTACATTGGTGACAAGGTGGTATCTATATAATGCTGGAGCACCTACTGAGTTTCAAAATGGCAATTCCAAAACCATTAATAAGCTAAGTCTTGGACATCCACGGTGGTCCATAACAGCTACATGATCTTGTTGCAGTTTTTTAGAGAAACTGTGAAGCGCCATTATTAACTAAAACCACAAATATTCTCTTCAATACTCATTATCATCCAGAGTAACCCAACAAGACACTGGAAAACAAAGTTGACCTACATTAGTGACAAGGTGGTATCTATATAATGCTGGAGAACCTACTGAAAATGGCAATTCCAAAACCATTAATTAGCTAAGTCTTGGACATCCACGGTGGTCTATAACAGCTACATGATCTTGTTGCAGTTTTTTAGAGAAACAACCAAACCCCAAGTCAATCCACAATAAGTGGGGTTTGCTCACGTGACTAGTACCATTCTGCTTGCTCTTTTGTTATATTATCTTTTAACTCCAAAAGAGCAATATCATGTTTTATCATTTCTTTCCAACACTTTTGAGGCCTAAATAAACTGTTTTTGAAGGGTACTCTATCTAATTTCTCGTACCTCTTCCTTGAAGCTTCATTTGGTTATCTTTCTAAATATCCAAACCACTTTAAGCATGTCTCCCTCACTTCTATTGGTTTCTCACAAACTTTTCCAGTATGGGTTTTCTTTGCCCACTCATGCATCCACCTCAACCTCTTCATTTGTCTTCTGCACATAGTAATGATTGACCTCAATTTTGGAATCATATGACATTAGATATGCCAATAGTGCTACTTTATGACATTTACCTTTCAATTTGATTGGTAGTCACAAAGAACACCAAATGCGCACCCCTTTGAGACTTGTCCATCAATTCTTGTAGTTGGAACCTGAGTAAAAAAGATCTGTATTGTTATGCATCAACACAACAACAACTAAGCCTTTTCCCATACTTGATGATGTTGATTACATGGATTCTTTGTTAGAGTTCGATCCTGTACCATGCTAACAGTCACAAGATTGAGCTCTATGGAAACAAAGAATCCATGCAGCTGACCCCATCTAGTATGGGAAAAGGCTTAGTTGTTGTTCTTGTGTTCTTGCATAACAAGAAAGTTATTTTTTACTCAGGTTCATTGTACAAATTTTAGCTTTTGTATAACATGATCAATATTATTATTGTGATGTCAAACTTAGTAAGAAGGATAGTTATGCTTTTCTTGGGAGAAACTCAAAATGATACACTTTGTAACTAGGCCATTTTATATGTTATGCAAAAGTTGTCTTTGGATTAGCCAAGGGCAAAGGCATTTTTGGAGTTTGGAACCGGCGAAACTTTGGTCAGTATTGGAGATGATAAAGCCTCTGTTTTGTTATTGTAGTATCCACTGCTAAAATGCATTACCTTCAATCTTTTTTCCCATCTTTTAATTTTCTCGATAATGCAATCCACTTTATTTCTGTGTTGCCTTGCTTTCACCTTTTCAATATGCATGACAAAAATGTTGAAGTGATAATAAGTTAATAACGTTTTTTCTTCGGAAGTTGGTGCAGTAGGCTAATCAAGCATCAGATCCCTAATTCCTGTACAAAGCATGATATTATTATCTGATGATTCTGATCCATGCTGTTCCTTTTGATAAGTGTTTCCTTTTCTCATGGGATATGCAGGTGAGACACTATTATTACCGTCTCGTCAAGCGAATCAACAAGCTTTTGGGTCCTGCATTTACTCTTGATGCCAAAAATTCAACAGATGCTAATGCTGCCATGCTTCGGTGGTAACTTTCTAATAATTGTTTTGTATGTCTGGAGCATGCTCATTGAGAGATCAGTTCAAGCCATTGATAGTGGTCTTACACATATATGGAATTTGTACTTATGCATTTTCTTTTCGCAAATATGTGAGACTTCCATATCTGTTAAATCAACATATTTGAATGCTTGCTTGTTCATGTTCAAGTTCTGTATAATACTCTGAATGCATTTCTTTTAATAGAAAAATTTTGGTAATATGAATGAAGAGAATGGAGAGGCAAAGTGCATTCCTGCTCCTGTATGAGCTTGTCAAGGCATTTCTTAATTTAATATGCACGAAAGGCAAAATAAGGACAATTGAGGTAACTAGCAGCAATGACGAGGGAGAATCCAGATGACTTTGCAATTCTAGGTACCTATCTATGTGTTTTCAGTTACATGTACGAGCTAAGGTTTGTATATATGGTTGACAACACGGTTACACCATACCTTTCAACATTGAGAGCATGATTTGTTGCATAGGTCAGCCACTCTGGTGATCTCTGAAGGTATTTTAGTTCTTGATTATAAACTTTTGTTGAATACAAAATGTTTGTTGACAGCTCATGAGAGGTATGAGAAATTAGTTGTGAACACTTCAAAATAGGCCAGATAAAGGCCTTAAAAGTGTTGGAAGGAAACTAAGCCATGATCTTTCTTTCTTGGGGTTATCATGTAATATAAAATAAGCTCGAGAACGATGACAACTAAGAAGACCTGGATTTGGTCTCACCTGGCATTAGTTAGACTGTGAGTAAGTTACCTATTTCAGCTATTGCATAACCTATATGCCTGTTTTGTAGTGTGTGATTCTGCTACTACGTTTGTGCTTAACGTAACTGAACGTGAACTTATGTGTATAGGAGCAAGTATACCTTAAGTAGCTGGCTCTTGATGCATTTCATTGCACTCACATCTGCTGAATCAACTTCATGGCGCACTGAAGCTTCAATGTGATTTATGAAGTTCTCGAGTCCCTTACGAAGTTTCCTCAATAAACATGATAATCGATCTCCTGCAAGAACATTGCATTGGTATGGGAGGTTTTATACTGGTACATACTATTCTATCTGAGAAGACAAGAGGCTACTTTAAACAGGCTTAGATCTTACTTTTGTTTTGGGTGTATGGGACGAAAGCAGGTTGTGTCATGGTAGGTTTTTGGTACAGCAAGGGATCGATATGTCAGATCAGTTGATGTTGCACACAAGTAAAGTGGAGAGCAACCAAGGTGTTGGTTGATGTCAGATATTTACAGTTTATGGTTCAATGGTGATCACAACATTGAGATTTCATGGTTTTTAGGAAGATGTGATCAGTTATTTTGCCACTAAGGTAAGAGAGGTGGGTTAGTGCAAGGCAGGGGATGGAGTCTCAATGCAAAAAGGTGATAGGTCGTGGTTGTTGTGGTGAGACCAAATTCAAGGAGAACATATATCAGTGTGCAGATTAGTGGAGGGAGAAAGAGGGTGCAACAGAGTGTAATGCATATTTTGACTTATCTATAGAAAAGTTTAATGTGCAATTCATGGCACGTTTAGTGCTGTATACGTTTTTGGGTTGGCACGGGTGGGTAGAGCATCCAAGGTTCATTTTGATGAAGGTACAAAATCCACATGCTATGGACAGGGCAAGGATTTTCTAGTCACACAAGCCTAGGTGGGGTTGGCCAGGACAGAACTAGTTTGCTGACTGTGGATGCATATTTTAGCATGGGCAAACAAGCAGCAAACATACCACTTTATATGAGGGGATAGTGCCACAACAAAAGATTGGGAATCAGGTAGAACATGCTAGGCAAGTTTTGTTTCAAGGGAAGTTGCCTACTAGTTTCTTGCAACACTTAAAAGCCTATAGACCAGCTTGTGATCCTATAGTTCAAAATATTGGAAGAAAGATAAAATCTCCCTTGAAGTTGCGTCCCTGTGATTTTTTTTGAATAGTTTTGGTTTGCGCCCCGTCTAGTATGGGAAAAGGCTTAGTTGTTGTTGTAGTTTTGGTTTGCATAAAAGCTCAAAACAAGTTCTAAACTTGTTCTTTAGACTAAAGGAAGAATTGGATGGTGAGCGGCAAACATGGTGAGAAGGGAAACTCGAACAAGCATGCAATTCACGAATACCATCAATATGGTAGAGGAGAAAGCTGGGCATCAAGATCCTTGGATTTACTGAATAAGGGATTCCACTTGGTTTTCTGTTCGGAGCTAAAGCTCAATAAGTTAATAAATCCTTGCTGGAGCTTCCCTTGAAAACACTGGCCATCTATCCTGAAACCTCAGCTAAGGTAAATGGAGTAGTGAAGGCCAATATTCTTGGATTGGATGAGCTACCCTCTCTAGGAACAGTGTACACTCTTCTTATCAGAGAGAAGAAAATGTCCTGTTCTTTTGTGCCGGTCCTCTGATACTCTTTGGATCACCCTAGATGTGGACCAGGCTAAAGGGGTTAAAGTCCTTTAGCTTTTGGTAGCTTGATGGGTTTGATGTGCACGAGGTGGTTATTCAGATCCAGATCAATATCCGATGTCCATGCTGCAGATGACATGGAAAAATGTGTTGTGAGTTGAATATGCACAAATTCATGGATTTGTTTCCTCTTTTCAGCATTATGGAGTTATAGACTATGAACTGCGTCATGGACAAACTTTGACAAATAGATTTTAGGAAAGTTCTCTTGATTAAGTTTGTTACTTGGGGCATTGCTTAATTCAATGTGATTTTTGTGAGTGCAGTTCCACTGCAATAACACATTTTTATAATACTTAACTTTCAATAATGAAATACTTTTCACAATTGGTAAAGTTATTGGATTGAAGTACATGCACTCAAAAGGCTTCATAAACATCGTTCCTTACTTTGTCTAAGCTTTTTTCCATACTGGGTGGGATCAACTAGAGGGTCAACTTGAAGAGTGTTCCTACGAGGTCATCCATCCTATTACTATTCTTGCCCAAGCATGCTCAACTTTGGAGTGCGGAAGGGATCCAGTGCATTAATGCTGGAAAAAGGCTTCGTAAACATGCCTGTATTAAAATCTTTAATATAGGAAAGGGACAGTTTTTGGTGGATGTTGTTTATCAAGACTCTCCAAAAACGCATCCTTAGAAACACTATTCAAGGATTTAATCACGAATGTTATATCTGGAAAATTGTTCAAATCAGGAATACAGAGCATCGAGATAGACTTTATTTTCTGAATCTCTATGTAGAGGAGTATGCTAACCAAATGATTTGGAACTATCTCAGCATTGAGCAGTTAGAAGTCTAAGTTAAAGAGCTATGCGATTTTATTGTAGAATTTTTTGAATTATACATAGTTTCCACTGAATTAATACTGATTTTGTCGATTTCTGTTTCTTTAGACTTGTGACCTCTGAACTTTCATCCCTCAAAGTTGCGCCTAGGAATTTTATTGTGGGCATGTCAAAATTTCGGCCTGTACTTGTTACAATTTTTTGCTGTGACTTCGGAGGTACAGTAATCATTAGGAGATAATCGAGTTAGAGATGTATCTTGGAGTTCTAGGGATGGGCTGATGAGAGGAATGATAGAAGTAAGTCCAGACTTTGGGTATTCTGTCGGGGACTGAGGCCACATGTGAGCCTTTTATGCAAATACACAGGTTCTCTCGAGTCTCAGTGATGCTTGACGTTCTTTTTCTTCAAGTTGATTTATGATTTTATTTTGAAGAAATTATACTTGTGATATACGGAATATCTGGGTTATGAATCTTATAATCAAAGGCAACCATAGAATGAATCTGGCCCATTACGGCTGCAAAAGATTTTCTAACTCATCCTCCTGGTGGCACAAGTATTTATATAATCTGCTTGGTGATTATCACACAGATTCTATGGAAGTGCTTCTGTAGGTGCAATATTTTATGATACTCTATTGAAAAGTTCAAAGAGTCATTAAACTTATACCTTGGCATGTCTTTCAAGGAATACCACTAAAAGGCGTTTGAAACTACCACCTTATTGTACTGAAGTAATTAATAAACTTAAAATGACTAAGTTGGCCCTGATTAGGCGCCTTTCCAGTTAGGATGGTCTCTTCTAAGTGATGGCATTTAGAACTTCTGGATAAATCTGCAACTGTATCCGGTTTAGGCAGGAACTCGTCAGCTTTTCAGCCTAATTGACATTAGAGTATCTAAATATCTTTTTTCCCTCAAGATAAGTGTACGCGTACTTGGTCAAACATAAATTAATTGAGAGCAATTGCAAAAGTTGTATCTAGAATCATTTAAGATAATGACATACCAATGATTTTTCCATAATTTTCTTGATACGGGTAAGAATTCAAATACCCAGTCAAAATATTGTTTAGCCGTCTTCAGATGTTGCAACCATAGGAAAAAGTGTGGCAAGTGGATCTTCGATCAGAATGCACTGAAAACATTCTTTGGTGAGGAGGAATCACTGTAAACTTCGACCTTTCCTTTTCCTCTTCTGAACATAATGGTTAGGAACAGTGTTGTTCAGATCGTATTGTGTATAGTTTTGGTCCACGATACGGTACTTCGTATCACATCATATAAAAAATCATGATAATTCTAAACATTATTAACTGCTTGTCATGGCTGGTCACTTAAGCTGAGTTAGACGCTGCACTAGATTAGGCACTCATTCCAGCGATAAGATTGGAATATGTTTGTCGTCTCCTGGTGATGGTTGAAATCATGGCTGGTCATGTTGGTAATTTGTATGTTGGCCTAGCACCAAGATTTTCAACCCCATTGTTTATGAGACACTTCAAAAAGAGCAGCTCAGTTCTTCTTTGTTTGTACAAAATTATCTTTGAAATAACATTGTAACAGTGCTTTGAAAGGCCTTTATGTTTTCCTTTGCTAAAGAATTTAATCTTATTATTTGCAATGGCATTCTCACTGTTCCCTGGTTATGAGCTGGGCATTTCTAAACAGTTTTAACAGGCTACATAACTGTTATTTATGCAATTTTAATCAACAATCGTTTTAAGAAATAAGCATCACCTATATGTATGGTAAGTCACCTACCCCTTCGTGTATGACAGGAGGCTGTGCCATCGAACATCTTAATTTGTGAAAATACATTATTCTATTTTGTTACATTGGCATCAATAATGTCCTGCCTTACTGCTTCATGGACATGTCAAAACTTGTCATTGCTTTTGCTGTTCTTGATCATTCATTTAGTAGTTGCAGTAAATATTTCTACTGATCATGTCAAATTTGATTTGTTATCTATCCTCTACGGGTCTAGTATGGGAAAAGGCTTAGTTGTTGTTGTTGTTGTTTTATCTATCCTCTACGGGTCATTTATCAAGTCTTTTATAAAGGCTTAGGGTGGTAATATGCCTTATATCGTGTGATATATGATGTATGGCACGATACATAACGATAATATATCTTATACGATACACTATGGTGTATCGTCACACCATATCGTACAATAGGGTGCAATGCGAATAACATTGGTTGAGAATGCCTTGCATGCAAAAGGCTAGACCAATCAAACAAGAAAGTACTTCACGATACGATACGTATCGCACCGTATCATACAATACGGTGCAATGCGAATAACACTGGTTGGGAATGCCTTGCATGCAAAAGGCTAGACCAATCAAACAAGAAAGTATAGACCATACCTTGTCTAACTGACCTTTTACTGTCTGAGTTATGGTTGGTATGTTTGGTGTTTTAAAGTTACGGTTGGATGCTTGTCACTTTAGTTTTGTATTTGTTAATGTGTTAGTTATTCTTGAGTGAAAGTTCATATTCCTGCTAATATTTCACAAGTCGGTCAGTTTCTTTCCAACTATGTTTGCAAATGCACTGTTGCAGCCTTATAGGTTTGATTCTTTTCCAGCACTGTATCAGTCATAATGCAACACAGTAGACTTTGGCTTTGGGGTTTGGGTGGATATGTGAAGCTGGATCGTCTTACCCTAAAATAAATTTCTCTTTCAATAGGTGGTCTTTACTTGAGAAGCACAGTTGTTCTGCTTCAAAGCTGCATTTGAAGCCTAGACGGTTCAAGATATTTGTAGCTGCACTGGTTGGTAGTTGGTACTATATTGTTCAGTATTTAGTTATTTGGCTTTAGCATTTCTTTTGGAGTCAGCTGAGCTCTCTTTATAACTGCAGTCATTGGTTTGGTAACTTTTATACTTGTTTTCATTTGATAATTTTCTTGCTTGTGTTAGATAATTTTTCTCCATTCTTGTGATAAATTACTTTATCTTCCCTTGAAAAATGAAGGAACACCAACTTCTGAAGGATAGAAAGAAGGCAAAAAGGAAAGCTTCTCAAGCAGACCATACTACTTCTCAATCACTAGTTACAGTTCCTGTCCCAAGTAAAGCACCTATAAATGAAACCCATGGACAACTTGTAGCCCTGGAAGGCCATGGAATTCACAAAACAGGAGCTGGGAGGGGGAACACACTGAAACGTAATTTACTTGCAAGCATTGGTTGTCTTAAAGATGAAATGCCTATTTCCAAAACGGCTCGACAGCGAAGAAGAGCTGGAGGTATTGTAGTCATCATCAGTATTCTGCTTTCTATCATTGACAATATTAAGAGCATAAACCCTTTCACAGTGTTATTTTTGTTTTGGGACATCTTTCAAAACCTTTTTTCATGGGTCCATTTATTTGCATCAATTTAAAGCTCTGCTATTGGATATATTCATTCATTTTTTGTTGTATCTGGATCCTTATCTTGACAATTGACCTGTTAGTCATTTGAGTAATTAGGGGATCTGGTTGTTTTCTCTGATTAGTTTTCACTGTCTGCTGTACGACTGCGAAGAAAATGCATGACACCTCACAAAGTGTGTGAATGATGTATACCTTGAGGCTCAATCACAAACTAGTGTTGTAAAGTATCATACATACTGTGTGATACATATCACCACGTATTGTATCGATGGAAAAATCAATACGAAATAGCCCTGTATCACAAATGGCTCCATATCGGGTGTATCATAGGATATGGGGGAAGACCGTAGTAGGTGTATAGTAAGATTTGGGAGCGCATCATAGGTGTATTGTATTTTTTCTAAAATCACTTTCAATTTTTTTCATTGAAAAACGTACAGATATGTATTGATATTTGATACGTGTTGTATGGATAGAAGAACAATAGGCCTTGCATATTGATATTTACAACATTGTCACGAACTGTGCTGTTGCAGCTTTACAGTGTAAAGGCTGATAGACCTGATATTGTAAATGTTGTATCGGACCCCATATAGGATATATGGTACCATATCATGCAATGCTGCGACACCCTCTATTTATTCATTCAATAGAGAAAATAATTTATCCAGAAGAATGTAAAAGTGAATGATCGAATCACGTAGTATGACAAAAGGCAATAATGTTGTACGAGACACATGATATGGTGCAAGTTAGGTCAATTCCTAGACCTTTTTTTCTGGCACTATGGACAAAAGCGATATATGTACTGATCCATGTAATGATATAGTATAGGATTTTATGTATCTATGACATTCTATATTTATAGATTGATCAAGTTTCATATTCTCTGCTTGTTGGAGTTTTTCTGGAGTGGGAATCCTTGTAACTTTTCAAGACGGTAAGGCAGTGATAAGTTTGGATAGTATTAGGTTTTGTGACTTTTGTCTCTTCATGTTCTTTTTGTGACTCCACTTCTCTTCTTTTTTGTTTTTTTGGCACTCATAATGCTGTTACATCTCCATTTCTATTTTTCCCTGATGTTCAGAACATTTTGAGATGGATGAGCGGTCATATAAGAAAATACCATATACATAATGAGGTTATTAGAAACAAATTGGGAGTAATACCAATTTGCGAAAGGAGGGTAAATCGTTTAAGATGGTTTGGATATGTAGAAAGACGACCCAAGGACGCTCCTGGAAGAAGATATGAAAAACTAGATTGTGAAAATGTTAAAAGAGGAAGAGGATGACTACAAAAGTTTTGAAAAGAAACAATAAAGAATGATCTAGTTTATATCGAGTTAACTACTAGCATGACACATGATAGGGCCCGGTGAAAACAAAGAATTCATGTAGCCAACCCATCTAGTATGGGAAAAGGCTTAGTAGTTGTTGTTGTTCATAACATTTTGTTAGATCTCCATTTCTGATTCGTATTGATAATTTCTAGGCTCTATTTCATCTAACGAGTACAAGCGATGGGAGAAAGCTGCAATGGCTGGTGTTTCTTTAGTTGCTGATGCGGCTGTGCATTTGGAGCGTGCCGGTAACAGATTTCCCTCAGATGTGCTTTTAGACAAGCTACCCTGCGAGCCACTTTTCTCTTCTGAAGGTAAACTCTTGAACAGAGTGGCAATGTAACAAATCGCAGATGCTGAATTTCCAGTTCTCTTATGTAGAGCACAGGGATGTCCAAATTGAGTACATGGATGGACATCCTATGCCGCCTTCTGGATCAGCCACAACAATGTCTACTCGTGAGATTATGAGGAGAGATCTCATAAAAACACAGATGATTGCTTCAACTAATCTTGGGCAAACCACCAGTCTATTATCAAAAAACACCAAATTGAAATTGCAGCTATTCCCAGTAGATGAGTATACACGGAAAGGAATGGAAAAGGCAAGTACAAATTAGTGGCATCTTTAATTCTATCTTCTTGTTCATTGTACTGAACATGTGTTTTCACTTGGTTTTTTATTCATCCTTTAGGATGGCCATAATCCATACCTAGAACTCACTGTTAGCGCTCAAAAGAAGATATCTTCAATAATAGAACATTTAAGTCGCAAATGGGGCAACTCAAGCATAGCATCAGGAGAGCTCATGCTTTTTCCATATGCTGCTCATCAAGGATACGTTGCAAGTCACCAGAGGTGGACTCTGAAGGACTCCATTAGTGCTTCAGATGTATCCACAGCTCTTGGAAGTCCTGCTAATTCTCGTCTAAGGTTAGCATTTTGCAGTAATGTTGGTTGAGGATTATCTTCTTGAGTCGTGAAGTTCTCTGACATGTATCTTTGTCTTTCAAGGTATGGATGGTTTACTAGCACGGAACCTAGCCTGAGATCATCTGGACAGTTCCCATCTCATATTTTGGATGTGTGCTTGCATACTAACAATGGAAATTTGTCGGCGGGCACAGGCATAATTTCTGTGAATCAGACCCCATCTTCTGTTAATCATGTAGGCGAAGCAATGGATAGAAACGGTTCACTAGATGCAAATAGAAACGCATCCAGCAATGTTACTTTCAATGGATCACAAAATGACAAGATCCTTTCTGGTGATGCCTCCAACGACCATGGGCGTGCAAATAGCTGCTTTGTTGATAATGAAAAGAATCTTAGAGGTGTTACACCCATCAAGAACAACCTTCAGACATCATCATCAGAGCACCCATCAACCCCCTGGCTGAATGAAGAGAGCACCAATGGGTTTCTTCACACTCTCTTTCAAAATGCGGTAGGGTATTTTTTCCCTCGTTGCTTTGTTAATTTTCAAGTATCCTGATGTCTTATCGTTTTCCCCATCGTCATTCAGGGCAACATGCAGCAAAAGAACACGCAGAAAGGTGTTGGAGCCACCTTTGCAGCCGCCGAGTGGGCGGATAGCGTCACCAATTACAGCATGGGTGATCTTTTGAATGAAGCATCCGTTCCAGCAGATGCCATAAATTTTGAACAAACTCAAAGTGCTGTGACCAGCAGTGCTGGTCTTCACCCAACATCATTTTGTTCTGATTCATTTGATGCTGCGATAGCAGCTCATATGGCCCGTCATCAAAATACCAACAGCATGTCAGCTAATATTTGTCACCCATCCATTTGGGATGCAGAGGATACACGTGATGCCTTTTCATTTCAGAAGAATCGTAGTTCACAGGATAATGTTTGTCTTTCATCCAGAAACGCTTCAACAGAGACTGGTGGACAGAGTATCTTTGCGAATACAGCTGGATGTGCTGAACTAGTTGAGGTGTGTATATTCAACAAAAGATTGAAACAAACGTCTGAACAAATTTCCCCTTTCTTGCTATTCTGCAAGTGCGAATTAGAAAAGATTAATTTTGACAGACAAAAATAAACAAGGATTTCTAGGTTGGGTGCTCCAGTTTTCCATTGTGTTGAAGTGGATATGGTTCAATTTTGTGTTTCTACCAAAAAAAAATCAACGAGTTCTCCTGTGCATTTGATCTTGGATTCATGCTGAAAAGGACAAGATATATATCTTGGACAACTGACAATGTGATAACAAATAGATAACTTTTATGCCCAAACTGTGGCAAGGAGATGATAGATGCCTTTTACGGCCACTTTTTGGGATAGAGGATTTTGTTAATAATTTTTGAAGTGAAGACGATCCCTATCCCCCTTGTTTCAATGGAATATAGGATCTGTGGTCATGCAGTTTAACAGTAAATCCTTTTCTTTTGCAAGTTGATGACATGAGAAGGTGTACATTTTCATAAAAAAGAGAAAAAGGATAACTTCCTATACTTTCGAACCATCTCATAATTGATGAAGGGTCTTTTGGTGCTGAACCGTCATCCCTATGGCTCTGTTTCTCACTGTCTGTGACACTGATCTTTCTCTAGCAGGAGCTCGATGAAGCAGGGTACGATGCTGAAGATGTTGAAGCTGATCCGGAGAGCATCGAACAAAACCAAGAGGGTGTAAAAAACTTTGGCATCTTAGACACTTACTGGGTATTTACATCATCTTTATTTTTTTACTTTCGATGATTATCAGAAATTAATTCAAGGAAATAGCTGATCTGATTTCTTATCTCGTCTCGTGCTTTTTGTTGCAGCCTGATTCCTTAGGATGCATGCTAGATTTCGGGTTTTCTTCATCAAGGTTACAGAGCCAGTGTTTGTTGAACGCTGATAGTCTGAGTGGCCTCATTGCCAGCAGTCTAGATGCCTTTCAGAATTGCTCCTTTTTCGGCACCGAGAAGAAGGCCTTATCTCGCGAAGGAGCCCAGCAAGCACCTAATGGCATCGCCGTGGGGAATTCAGTAATATTAGATCAAAATTAATCAAAGGTATCAGATAAGCCTGAGATTAAGTTGTTGGATGCAGTTTTTATTGTCTCATTCAGGCGCAGTAAATCTATGTTTCTTGCATAAGCGTGTAAACACGGTTACGTAGTCTTTGAAGAAAGGGGTGAAGGAAAACGTCAAGAAAAATGGAAAGTGTCGTGTTTCCCAAATTGTACAGATGAATGTGATAACAACTAAAGGTTCCGAACCAAAGCTAGGTTGGTTTTTGATCCCATTATTTGAATCATGCAGCCTGACAACAGGCCAGTGTTTGCTTTCGAACCCTCTCAAGCTTGATTTTCCTTTAAAACTTAAAAAAAAAGCCCATTGGCTTGAGCAACACGTGTACAATTAATCTTTTAACGGCAGGTCGAACTGCAGAGCCCTAAATACACAAGGTCTCTCAATTCCCTAGAGACAGACTTTCATTTCAATTGTTGCTATCCCTTAGTAATTAGAATTGATTGGTCGACGGGCATCTCCTAGTCTTTTCCGAGAGCACTTGTTTCCAAACACGGTTGATTTTTACGAATTGATTTGTTATTTGGTGCAGTGTCTAAGGGAGATGCTCGTCCTTCAGCTTCCTAAAACTAGGAATGGTTGTGCATTCTGAGTCTTAATTCACCTGTCAGGGCTCTCGGCTAATTTGACGAAAGCTGTGAGCTTGAACTCGACTCGAGGGCAATTTGGATTTTCCTGGAACCTGAAACCATAACTGAACGTTTCAAAACTATCGAAAACTGTCGGTTCCCATTTGAGTCTGAAATCAGTAAAAAAAAGAGAGAAGACGTGATAATGAATGTCGGTTTCCTTTTTTAGCATGAGGTCAAAGTTAGGTGTATATATGTGTGTGTGTGTAGACATGGTCGATTTGGAATCTATCCGGTGGTTTTGGTAGGAACTGAACCGGGTTAGAAACTGGGTAAAACTAGAATCAGGGAAATAGGATTTGGAACCAAACTTGGATGGATCACTCAGTTCAGATCCAGTTCCACCTTTTATGGAATCGGAACAGACTTGGAATCAGAATCAATGGTTTCAAATGTTCGGGTTTGGATATTTTTATTTGTTTTTTAATATATATTTAATTCTTTTTTACCGATTTATACGATTTCAAACTCAAACCAAAACTGTTCCGAAACCAGTGGCTTTGGAATGTTCATTTATGGTTTGAAGATAATTGAAACTGGCCATGTCTATATATTTTCCTTGAATCAAGCTCACAACTTTCGTCGAGCCCTTCTAGTTAAGCTAAGACTCTGAGTGCACAACAATTGCTAGTTTTAGGAGTCTGAAGGGCGAACTTCTCCCTTAGAGGCTGTATTTGAAGTTGTAGAGGAATACGTGATAGCTTGTTGTTACACTACACTGTTCTTGTTTATAACTGTTATTCCATAAGAAATTTGAACTTTTGGACGTTATATTTAAACCAATAGATTTTTCTTTCCCATAAAGCCACGAGGCTGACGAAAGGCAAACGACCTTGGCTTGGTTCCTTTCCCAGAAGTTGGCAAGGGCATTCCTGACTATAAAAAGTTAAAATAAACCGCGCAACGTGGTCCATGCGCGCCAGGTGGGCTCTGTTAGATGGCTTTGGCGGTTGAGGCACTCACATGCAGCAAATTAGGGAAAACGAGTTCAGCTCCTTTTCGGAAAAAAAAGAGCTCAACCAAAGCCATTCGATGCTTCTTTCCCTTCCAGCTTGATTGTGAATGGAGAAAACCAGCACTGGGAGAGCTTTACCCTATAATAGTCATGGACTTGAGCCAAGCCGGGTTCTTTGTCGGGTTTTCGGGTCGAATGGTGCAGGCAAAAAAAAAAAATTCCTCATCGCAACACTACTTTTCGATTAATCACTACTTAACTGTCTTACCACTTTATCACAAAATTGTTCCAACTTCAACTGAAGTGAGGTTTACAATCCGGTGATGATAAGCAAAACGTGATCTGTTTCAGTCGACTCCATTTATGCGCAAAAATTCTCACAAAAGAGAGGTTTCCTACTGAATTAGTTTCAGTTGCCAATGTGGAAGTTCTTCTCGCTTCTCCTAGGTCTCTCTCACACACACATGGTCAAGGCTCAAAAATAACAAGCAAGATTAGGAACCAAAACTTTATTGATTCAAGACCAAGTAGACACAACATTTAACCAGCCAGCCACTCTTGAGCACACACAACTCCCTAAGAGTCTCTCCTACTCTAAGATGTCAAAAAGTCTGCCCCTAGTTCGACCCCTTGGCCCTATTTATAGGGGAACTAGGATGACTTAGTCCTCTTGAGATCTATCTAACAAGTTCCATGGATATCCTACGGAATGTTTTCTTTTTAGATGGATGCGGTTAGGCTAGGTAGACAAGATGGCCAACACTTGGCTAACTAGAACCATCTAATTCTAGATACTAACCTATCTCTATAATTATCCTAGTTATTAGATTACAAAGGTAGCCCCAAGGTAGTTACCACACTAACCCACTTGGCTAGAGGGTTTACAAGTTACATCAAAGGATATCACCTACTACACTAGAGAGGTTTTCGGAACGTGTCTCCACTCGACACCGTCATCCATGGCTGCATGCAATTATGATGCGTGTGAGTGGCGTGCGTGCTCTACATGTGCACTCCAGTATCCGCATCCTAGTGCCCTTCGGGTGTTCATACACCCAATACACTGTCGAGCATGATGCCACACTATCACGACCCCATGCTTCCCCTGCCCGTCCTGCAATGTCACTCTCATGTGCCCACACGCACCTCTTAGGACAAATCAAATTTTTTTCACAATAGAAGGCATAAGCCAGCTATGCACGTCCAAGGAATCAAACCAACACTCTCCATTTGGTTGAGTCGAGAGCCTCCCAGGTGGGTTAACACCATGAGTGCAAAGAACCCACTTTTCTGTAAAAATATAAAACTATCTTAACATGAAATGGTAGCCGGGATCAACGGTGGATCCATATTGTAGTGAGGCAAAGCAACCTCCTCATCTGAAATTCTGAAAATTTTCAATTGTTTATTGGAATTTGCAAAAATAAGTTACAAGTTTTTGAACACACTCCTCTCAAACCTGAAATCCGCCCGACTCAAAACAGATTTTTTGGATCCGCTAGTGCTCGAGTTAAGAGATCCAAAGGAAAGAAGTTGCTTGAAACGGCTGTTAGCTTTTTTTTTTTTGGGTTTTCTAATCATTTTATAGTACAATATTTTTGTATGGGTGTCTTTATATAATCTTAGCTACATATTATTTTTTGCAAACTCTCGTAAATCTATTTTTAACATTAAAGTAGAGATTTGAAATAAAAATATCATTATATTTTATATTTTATATATTTAATGAAATACTTTAAATATAAAGTAATTCAACTATTATTGTCAAAATTTCAAAAAACTATCTAATGTCATGCCCCGACGTTAGAATCACCCAACAACTCAGAACTCGCGACCGGCGCTAGGATTCGCAGAACCTACCAAGCCTTTCATCAAAGATGCAATGGTTCAACAGAAGCTTAAAACTGATGATTTGGAGGGTCGATTGGAGTAAGCAAGGAAACTTAAGAATAAATAAGAAAGCAATGCGATTTTATTGGTAGCATATAAAGGTGCGTGGCCCGCGACACGCTTACAACTCAGATGCAGGACTCTTACTGAGCACAAAAGAAAGGGAGTGCCTTTTTGTTAAAGGCAGTGCCCCATCCCTATGTACTAGAAGTTGCCAGGGTGTTCCCACACAGGGGCCTGGTTACACAATCGTAGTATAGTTTGTGGTCAAAGGGCCACATTTCCCCCACCTAAACTCTTGACGACCTCGACAAATTTCATGGTGATGCTTTTGCAACTCTTGGCGTGTTGTTCTCCTCTTAACCCACAATACCTTCATCTTCTAAAACTCCTGTTGTCCTCTAGGACGCAGGTGCCCGTAGTAGCTACTGCCTGCACGTTCCATGTCCGTATGATAAGTCTTAGGTTTGATTGCATAGAAGATAGTTAACAATCTGTCATGAATGAGCTCCAATCAGAACAGTCGATCCCTTACCCTTAAGATGACTGGTTAAGGATCGTCATACTTCTCGACAGTCGCAACGCGTTGCCTTACGACGAGACCATCACACCACTTCGAATTCGTCCACTTCTTCATGCGCGTCGTTGCCTTCACATGGAGCGCTTGGATAAAATCACGCATTTCTTGTTGATCTGCGTAGAAGTTGTGTATGGTTGACAACGTCTTGGAGTGTTGTACAGTCATCCTCTGTTGTGCCTCTAACTGCCCTCCGGGTTCTTCGCTCCTATGCAACTTACCTTGCATCCCCCTCTAGCCTTCTCAGCAACAGACTTCCGTCGTCGTCTCTTGGAACTGAAACTTATACTTGCTTTATTATCACCTTACCCACCAGACTTTCAGTGCTGATGGCCTACCCTTTTCCTCTGAGGTAGGTTTCTTGAACGTGCGGTGGGCAAAACTCCTTTAGTCTTATGACATTAGTTTTCGAAGACACCTTGTTGCGAGGCATCTTCTGCTTAGCACCCTACATTGCTACTTTGCGTGTGACATCCCACAACTTCTGACCTTCTTATAGTTGAAGCGCCGACACTTTGCGAACATGACCATCATCTGAACCTGCCGCACGAACAACACAAGGTTGATCGCAATCCATGAAAACCACTATATTCGAGGCTGGTCGTATCTCTGCATGGTTCACCCTTAAGAACTCCATGCCCATTATCACCCGATATTCATCAAACGGTGCCACTGTGAAGTTGGTTACCTCGCACCAACTCTTCACTTGAGTCGCAACAACAACTGCCTCCCCAAGATAGGTTTGGACTCTGAATTCATAGCATTCATGTTGCTATTGCTTTCCATTACCCTTAGGCCCAAACGTTTAACTTCTTGGGGGCACATAAAGTTGTGAGTTGCACCAGTATCAATCATAATCATGGTGTCCTTGCTATTGACAATAATATGTATGTACATGAGAGTTTTCCACAGGCTTGCATGATGTTGATCCCCATCTATGATGTTCAATTGTCTTATTGCACAAATCCTTAGTCTCTTCCTTTGGGTCACCATCCAAACTGTCCATCCTTTCACGGCGTTAACAATGCACATAAAGTCCTCTTTCTTGTCTTCGCACTCGTTTGAGAAATATTGGCCAACACAATACTAATTCGCTTAAGGATCCCTTGGCCTTACCCTTATTTGCATGGTTTTTATTGTTTCCTTGTTCTCTTGATACAGAAGACTCGGTTGGGGTATCATTCTAAGTGTCATGCCGATTCTCATTATTTTCACCATTCCGCAGTTTAGTGTCATGCCTTTTTTCTTCATACTAGTTAGCCGACGATTGTTAAGTAGACGTTCTGTCGTTGTTATTGCTTTATAAAAGGTCTGCGGGTTGATCATATTCAGCTCTTGCTTAACCCACGACTGCAACCCGTTAATGAACTTGAATAAATGATCTTCTGGGCTCGTTGTCCGAATGCTCAACACATGAGTATGGTATTCTTTAACGTAATATTTTAACGATCCGTTATGCATCAAACCATCAAGCTTCATTTTCGTGATTTCCTTTCTATTACGTGAGAGAAATTGTTTTCGTAAAACGTGTTTGAAGATATCCCAAGAATGGAGGTGAGATAATCCTGCCTCAGATCAAAGGGAGTTCCGTGTCACTATGTAGAGTGTCGACACATGAGGCTCATTACATAACTATAGTTTGCGGTCGAAGGGTCGTTAAAACTATAATCTTTTGTTGCTTCATACGGTCAGAGTAGTGAGTACGGGGTCGGCCGTGCGGTGACTAGGCACTCTCATGAGATGAGATGGGACGTTTGTCAAAGGTTGAGCTTTTACGTCACCCTTCTTTCTTGCCTTGCTCGACGAACAATAGCATGCCCGTTTCCAAACTAACTGCTTTTATTGTTCTGTTAAATAAATCAATTGGGAAAACAACTTTACATCGCGCGGATGACACAGGCCGTCGCCATCCACGCTGATTCATTAGAGAGAGAAGAGAGCGAGAGAGAGAGAGAGTAAGCATTAAGACAAATTCGGACGCTATGCTTCCTCGTCACTCAGAGAGAGAGAGAGAGAGAGAATTGGGTGCGGGGGGCAAGGCAAAATCGTAGAGAGCTGTCGATTCTGCGTCTTGCATCCTAAGAAGAAGACAGAGGACCTGCCTGTCTCCTCCCCTTCATCGAAGATTGACGAGCACCATCGTTTCCCTCCGACCATGACACAGTGGAGAACAAAGGTAGCTTTCATCTATCCTCTTCTTTTTTCAAGTTTTGCTCATTGCTCCCCTTTTTGGTCTCCTTTTACATTGTCTTCCACAAAATTTGCTTCAATTTTGCCCTACCGTCTCTTTCTCTAACCACCCCATGCCCAATTTTGTTGTTTTATGAAGTTCTCTGTTGATTTTGGAGAGACCTTGATTATTCCCCTGCAAAGGTCCTTTTCTCCTTCCATTGTTATTGCAGGTAGATTTTAAGCAAACTTCTGGTCGAAATTTCGGATGAATTTAACCTCGTAATTTCATATTTCAGACCTCATATCGTACTTCGACTTAGTCGATGATACTTTGTCTAACCTGTTTTCGTTCGCCTGATGTGGATTTTTCTTCCTTCTCTTCCCTCTGTAGATTTATAACTTTCATGAACTCTTTCTTGTTCGCGCTCTCCGTGCTTCCTATCTTCCGTTTTGTTTAGGCAATTTTTTATTCATTTAATTGCTTTACAGGAGGTGTTACTTCCAGTAAGAGTTTGGCGAGTATTTGATGGATGCTCCCTTTATGTTTAGGACAATTTTGACGGATTGCCTTTCCTAAACGTTGATCATTTTCTTGTTTTGACAAACTGTTCGTATCTCTTTTCCCCGAAAAAGAAAGAGAGTCCCTTTTTGAATGAATATCTTTGGATTCTGAAAAGACGAAAAATTTCGGCCCCTTACATGGACTTGTCAACGATCCATTCTTCTTCTGCCTTTCTATTTTCCCTTTACGATTTCGTTTTTCAGTATATCGTCATAGATGCCTGTTTCCTGTCCTCGCCGAACTCTTACCGCAATTGGTTTTACCCTCGTTTGATGTGTGCTGCAAATTTCTCTCGATTATCCAGCAGCGCAAGTATTATATTAAAGTCAAAGATGTTGATCTGGCTGAAGCTTGCTATTTTTGCCCTTTTCTTTCTAACATGTAACCACGCCTTTACTTCGCCTGTATCTCTAAATGTCACACTCCATTTTACTTTAGCTATTTATGAAGTCGTTGTCATGTTTGTTGGCATTTAATGAGTTGAGGATTTTACTCCTTAGATTTCTCCAACTAGGTCAACCATCACCTTTCTAGACCCTTCGTACTATTGGGTTTCTTGTGATCTTTATTGCTTTTTGGTTGTCTGAGGTGCTTCTGAGTAACTTAGAGCTTTCCCTGGAACTCAACCAAGGAAAGTTTCGAGCAAACGCTCGAGCTCGTTACAGCCAAGGGTGAACACTCGCTTGGCTTGCTAGTTTGGTAAGCAGTTTCGTGTTTAGGGTGTGAAAATTTTCTGGACTTGGCTGAAGATGTTCTTTTTTGTGGTTAGCCAAAAAGCTTCTGATTTGATGCGGGTCTCATCTCTTTCAATTGATTCAGGAACAAACTCAGGGTCTGTTTGGAATCATCAAAAAGTAAAGTGTATTTCAGCCACAAGTGGCTGTGAAACTTCAGTTATATGGAAGGTGGTTGATGGGTATGATTTTCAAGGGAAATGTTCAGTAGATCCTCACTCTTTCATAAGTTTGTTTCCAAGCACATCAACTTTTCTGACCAAATTATTGTTTTAAAAAACTAACACTGATGATGTTAGAAATTCTTAATTGAGCTTCATCAAAAGCCATTTACATAAAGTCCCAGTCCCAGCCAATACTTCTCCACTAACAGAAGTTTCTCTTAAGTACAGCCACTATGTCCAAAAATACTGTTTTACCTGTTTCATTGTTTCCCAAAGAGAACCTTATTTGTATATATAAATGCACATATGGTAGAAATGGTACATTTACAACCAGAAGATCCTAGATAACGTGTAGGACTCCTTATTGTGTTTGGAAGGGGTCTTACTATGGTGGCTTCTGAGTAAACAACATGCAGTTCTGTCTTAGAGACTTGTTGTATGTAAAATGACAAACCAACTTGAGAAAAATTAGATCTTGAATCTCTTGTCACTTGCTTATTTCACTGCATTTGGTGCTTCTCTCATATGATTCCATGGATCCTTTTACATATGATATGATATACTTCCATTAAGTTTCTTGGTTGGGTTATATCTCGAAAACATTTGCTTTTTGTGGTCATAAGTACTTTCCACTTTTGGTTTATTGCCCCTTTATCTGTGATATTGTATAATCGTTCTGTTTTTCTTAGATCATGCAATTCTTTTTGGTAAGCTTGTTTTGGACTTCCTAACAAACATATCTCTTCATGTACTTCTGATTGTCTTGATGGTTCTTGAGTCACCAACTTTTTCCTTGGTGCAGGTATAAGATCCAAGATATGGGATGTCTAGTATCCAAACCAAGTGATGCTGGTGGAAACAGGAAGAGACCAACTAATGTGGGGGACATGGTTGTTTTTGTGCCTGGCCTGCGAGCCCCTAAATCTTCAGATTTTACCCCACTATTAGCTGAACGTTTGTCTTCAAATTTGATCCAGCGCCTTTCAGCTCTTCAGGCTCGAATTGTTTTGTTGGCTCACCAAGAGGTTCAAATAGCTTCCAAGTCAAAGAAGAAGAAAGCTACCCAACATGGTCCGTTGACATATTTCCTATTGTAATATTGGACTCTGTGATATTCTTTTACTTAATTGACAATCACGCTTTTTCATAATACCTTCTTGCTTTTTCACATGGAAAGAATCAGTTTGTCCCTTGAAGAAGTAAAACATGTAGGAGAAAATTGTCACTCATATAGAAAAGTATACTGCCCTTCTTATGAAAGTACCTTATTTCTTACATTTTTGCTACCTACAAGTTTCTTACAGGCTTCTGTTTATCTCAGGGGGGTCAATGTACGCAGACCTTCAACAATCTCTTGAAGATTACCTTCCTGTGCTGTTGGGATTGGTAAAAGATGGTAACAGTTCAAGTTCTGGACACACACAATTGTTTAGAAATAACTTTTGCTTCATACTATTACCTTAAATTTGAGAATTCTCTATGGCTTTATTGTACAGAAAACCAGCTCGAACATTTGGTTGAGTTTGTATGGGTGAATCAGGAAGACACCACAGAGGTGAAGAATTGGCCTTGCTTTTTCTTTATTTTCCATTACTGTTTATGTGTCCCTTTGTTCCATGCTATTGGAACATTGCCTTATAAGATGGTGTTAAAGTGTAATAGGAAAAGGGTCAAAATGGCTGAAGGTTCGTTGATCTCAGCCTATCTGGCTCGAGCCAAGGGACTGTTGGCCCCAACTAGCTATTGGGGGCTAACAAGTGTCTAGCCATTGGGGAGCCCCAACAACTCTCCTCTGTCTCTCTTTCCCTTTTTGATGCTGTAAACTCCCATTCTTGCTCTATAAATAGAGCCACAACCTTTGTTAATAAAATATCCTAATTTAGGGGACAACACCTTTGTTATTTGTTTGATTGATTGGTTATTTGTTTGACTTGATTTGTGTGTTTGAACAACAAGGTATTGATTGTTTGACGATTCTTCAATTGTGATATTATCATTTGTCCTAGACTCTTGAAATCAATTGAAGAGCTATTTCTTACATGGTATCATAGCATACTAGGAAGCAAATCATCAGACGCAACTGCATTGAGAAACATGCCCGACTTGAAGCGAGTTTGGAAAAATTATGCCTTCTTGTTTTCATCATTTCAAGGTTGAGGTAACCCTTAGAAATTTATCTTTTGAATATCGGAAAGAAAAAATGAAGTGTTTCATTATTTTTTATCCAAATTGTTATCAAAGTTGGGCCCGAACGATGAATAAATATTTTTTATCTAAAGATTATTGAGATTTTATTGTTGATACAATTTAAAAGCCTAATTTGCTTCTTGATGGGCTTGACGAGCATGAAATCATCAAGGCCCAAGAAAAATACAAACACGATTTAAAAATGTGCGAAAAGATAAACGCAAAGATCACTTAGATCATTTGTCAAAACGTAGATGATAAGCTTATAAATAGAATCAACATCTTTGAAAATGCTTTTGAAAGAATATTTGAAGAAAATCCATTCTCAAGATGATTTTGTTTTCCAAATCAATTTAATGAAAAAAATGATAATGGTCAAGCAATGCAACTTGAGTAACAATTAATTTTTTGAGTTGTGAAATAAACTTTGTAGTTTTGACAAATTTGGAAAACTATAAAAAATGGATGAATTTCAAGAGTATCTAGATAATCAATATTTTTTTCTATTTATGCGAGGTCTTAGAAAGAAATTTGAAAGAATTAGATCCATTTTAATCCATAGAAAATTGAGACTCAAGAGAATGGGTTTCTTGATGATCTAGTTATGAAAGAAATTAGATTAAAATATTTAAATACTTCCAAAGAGGCCGTTCTTGCCACATGTAGATCGGGAGAGAACCTAAAGTCATACAAGCCACCACATATAAAGAATATTGAAGGTTAAGCCAAGAACTACATGACCCCTTGGTCCAACAAAAGTACCATTTGCCACTATTGCAAAGAGAGTGGACACATTAAAACCAATTACCCAATCTTGACGAAGAAAAAAGGCAATGTAGTCGTCTTAGAGGATAAATAGGAAGGAACATTAACTTTTAACATCAAAGCATATATAAAAGAGATACTCAAAGAGAAGGCTAGCATATCCGAAAACATGTTATCAACAATTGCTCAAGTATGTCTTGTTTTTTAGACTTGAATCGGATGCATTCTTTCACATGACACATAGAAGGGATTTTTTGAAAAACACTTGTGAAACGAGTTCTAGTAAGCATGTTTTTACGGTGGATGGTACAAGACTTTAAGTAGAGTAAATTGGAAGTTTTAAAACTAAGAATTTCACAATACCCAATGTGAGTTTTGTATCAAACTCAATCTTAATATACTTTCTATTGCTCAAAATTGTGACAACGGTTGTATAATCACTTTTTCATCCGAAAATTATGTAATACAAGATCATCTATCGAAAAAGGTGTCATAGAGAAAACAAATCGTATAAAATAAAAAATTTGGTTGTCCCAAACTTTTAAAATTGCGCTTTGGTTTATGACCCAACTCTTTGGTACAAAAGATTGAGTCACTTGGATGTGAACAAATTGTGTAACCATCCTTTGCTGAAAAATAATAAGTTAAAGATTTTGTTTGCAAAGAGTGTATTCTTGGAAAGTTGCATCATATATTCTTCGGTGAAAGAAATTTTATTGCAAGTAAGCCTTTTGAGTTGGTGCATTCCGATGCTTGGGGACCGACTCCTATCCTATCTAAAGTAGGAGTGAGATATTATGTGACTTTAATAGATGATTTTAGTAGATATACTTGATATATCTTTTGAAACATAAATCTAAGTCTTTGATATTTTACAATATAATTAGAAATCAATTCGATACTATTCTTAAGATTTTGAGATTAGATTACGGTGGTGAGTATATGTCAAACGAATTTCAAAATTATTTAGAAGTACATGAAATTTTGCATGAAAAATCTTGCACGAAAACCCACAACAAAATGGTTTGGCCAAATGAAAACATAGACACATTATAGAAACTACTACTAGTAAAGTATCTAAGTACTTATGGTTGGAAGCTACCCTAACCATAGAAACTTATTGTAAAATTGTTTGGACTTGTCATGAATTATGAAAAATTGAGATTTTTGAGTGTAGATGTTTTATCTATACGGATAAGAATGATAAATTGTCACAAAGGTATAGAGTGTGTCTTTCTAGGTTATGGAGTTGACAAAAAGTGTTATAGGTGTTTTGATCCAAAAGAGATAAACTATATGTGTCAAGAAATGTGAAGTTTATAGAAAAAGACTACTACCATGACTCTAACCATGAAGATAAAGAAAATATGTCTTTCTTAATGACGTTATAAATCTAGAAGAAGATAGTGAAATGAAAGAACCATAGATCCTAATCAACAAGATGAGTACATCGATTTAGAAATAAGAGAAAACAAGGAGACTATAGAGCTTTTTTCTCTATTCTACACTAGAAAACTAGAATTCAAGAAAATGTAAGAATGCCCTCTAGCATCTCAAGCCCCCCATAAAGATTTGTGTCCTATAAAACCTTTGAACCTCAAAAAAGAATTTTCATTGCTTCCATTCAAAAAGTTTAAGAACCAAATTCTTATAATCAAGGTAAGGACATATGGGAGTGGGAAAACGCTATGAAAGAAGAATTAAAGGCTTTATATAAGACTCATACTTGAGAAATTTTACTTAAACCTAATGATAAGAAACTTATTGGATATAGATAGATATATAAGGTAAACACTCATAGAGATGGTACTATAGAAAGATATAAAGCTAGACTAATAGCTAAAAGGTATATCCAAGAATATGAAATAGACTATAAAGAAGCTTTTACTCTGGTTGCTAGAATGACTATCGTAAAAATCTGATTGTTATTAGGAAGTGAAGAATATTTCAATTAGATGTTAAGAATGTCTTCTTGAATGGTAAGCTAAACAAAGAGTTATATATGATTTCTCTTCCGGGACTTAGTGTCTCAAAAATCATGTTCTTAGATTAAATAAGGCTCTGTATGGTCTTAAGCAAGCCCGTAAGGCTTGGTTTGACACATTTGAAAGTTTCATGCATGCACATTAAGTTTATATCCTGCTATTCTCACACAACTTTGTTTGTAATCCTGCTTTTGTATGTTGATGACATGATATCACTAGAAGTGATGAAGATGGTATACTTCAAGTTAAAAGAGACCTTCACAAAGAATTTGAAATGTAAGATTTCAGATTATTCGGTTATTTTTTGGGAATTGAAATTGTAGATAGTGATAAACAATATGTGTCAAACAAAATTTACACGTGATATTATTAAAAGGTCATGGCTAATTAATGAGAAAAAGGTAGATACACCAAAAATACTTAAAACAAAATTGAGAGCAATGAAAGGAGAGAAACTGAAAGATCAACACTGTACATTCAATTGATAGGGGTATTTTATCTCTCTATCACTCGCCTAGACATATTACACGCGTTTGACACTGCCAACCAATTTTAGTAAGCTCTTACTAGTGCTCACATGAGTGCGGTTATTAGAATCATAAGATACGTTAAACACTTTGTGGATAAGGGGATGTTTCTAACCTCTTCATCTTCTCTTGACTATTGTATATAATGATGCTGATTGGGGTGAGGATGTCAACAATCAACACTCTACCATTGGTTTTTGTGTATTCCTAGTTGAGTCTTTAATCTCCAAGAGATGGAAGAAGCAAGAAAAGGTGTCTTTGCCTTCCATAGAAGTAGAATATCATGCAATGACAACTATTGCTGCTAAGACTTCGTGGATTGCAGAGGTGGTGAGAGACATGGGAGTCATTCTCGAACAACTCTCTATTATGTTTTGTGGAGAAATAACCAAGCATATCGAAATGGATTGTCACTTTGTTAGAGAGGAATGTTTGAAGTGTCTTCATAACTTCAACTTGCATATTTCTTTACAAGTCATTTTCAGCTCATAGATTTAATTTTTTGTTGGGCAAACTTTTAGTATACACACCGTAAGTTTGGGGGGGGGGGGTGTTAAAATGTAATAGAAAATGGGCCACTAGGGCCCGTTGTTCTCCGTCTATTTGGCCCGAGCTTGGGCCAAGGTATTGTTGGCCCCAACAACTCTCTCTCTCTCTTTCCCTTCTTGTTGCTTTAAACTCTCATTCTTGCTCTATAAATAGAGCTACAACCTTCATTAATAAAATATCCTAATTTTGGAGATAACACCTTGGTTATTTGTTTGATCCATTGGTTATTCATTTGACATAACTTGTGTGTTTAAACACCAAGTGTTTGGTGTATTGATTGTTTGGCGATTCTTGGATTGTGATATTATCATTTGGCGTAGACTCTTCAAATCGATTGAAGAGTTATTTCTTACAGATGATACTCTACAATCTACAGAAAACTATGATGTCAAATGCATGGTACGAGGTGTTGTCAGTGTTGCATTTTATGGCAATGCTTTCACTGTCACAGGCGAATTCACTGCTTCTACCTAAAACAACTGCAGATGGTTATCAACAAAAAATAACAGAAGGTGAGTGCAGCTTATGTTCCTTGATGAGCTTTCTCTATCACGGTTCATGGTGTGGTTATACTTTTTATGACCTGCCTATTGTTCTCCATGGATGACAAGCACACTGATTTCATTGTTCCTTAAATGTAAATTATAGAACTGAGGTGTTGCAGATTTGACATGAGATCAGATTTTTATTATCTCTAGCCATTTATTGTCTTTTTCATTTAGAAAGCTACCTATCATCATTATTCTCAGCCAACTGTAAATCAATCTTGTAAGTAGTGTATCAACACCCACACTCTGCAGCCTGATAATATCTTGAAAACTCTCACTGTCTTTTTAAATGTCAAGAAGAAAACTGGAAATATCAGATACTCCATAAATAAATCATACTTGCTGAAAATTTCTAAACAAATGGCCTTTTTTATTTCACTAGTAAAAATTAAAGGATGATATTTACATTTGTCCTAGTGGATAAAAGATGCTCATAGAAGGAAGTAATTTTAACCAATCTATAAGATTTTTCATGTACTACTAGATAAAGTAATGGCATATCAAGATACTTTTTCCTTTTAGCTAAAGAAATAGTTGACTTTTAACATCTTTAGAAGTTTAAAGATAAGGCAGTGTAATGTATGTCATATGTTTCCTCATAGTAATAAATGGCTAGATATTATGATATGATACAAATGTGCCATTACTGACAACTTTGTGGAAAATAGCTTTTTTCATCTGTGTCCTTCTATCAGGATACTAAGTACTTATCGTCTGCATCATCATCTTTTAATAGCAGATGAAAGTAATGTTTGAGTCGGTTTATGATGTTCTGTTAATTGGTTTACTCTGTCACATAGATTGGACTCTCTGGTGAAGCAATTACTTCAGATTGTAATAATATGCCATCTAGATTAAGTTTTTCTTTTCTATGGTCATCATCTGATGTGATCTTTTTCTAGTGTTGGCAACAAAAACTTGATTTCTGCTACAAATTACTTACTGGAACTACTTGTTTGCCTTTCAAGCTATAGCCAGGTCCAAATTCTGAAAAATGTCAAGAGATCATTGATGTTAGGCACCACCAATCATTCAAAAAAAAAAGGTCAAAATTGGTTTCATATTAATTAAATGAGTCCAGCGTGAACTATTCTTGTGTTTTTTCTGCTGATATGTTCATTGCAACATCTAGTGCAGTTATTTAAGGTAAAATAAGTGCAACCTTTTTCTTGAGCCAGAACAAGCAGTCTTCTGTTTCTTTTGTTTACTATTTGCTTGTATATGTTACATGAACTTGTTGTGAACTCCCTAGTTATCAGGTTTTGCTGGTTGTCAGACTAAATAATAAAGTATTTGGTGATTGTATGCTGTTTCACCTACATCGTATAAGAGTTCTCATTTAAGGTGCTGAGGACTGCAGCCACTCTTTTGTAGTACTTTAAGCCTACATAAGAGTTCTTACTTGAAGTGCTAATGACTGCAAGCGTTCTCTGATGGTAATATAAGCCTCAACAATTTATACCGCAAGCTGACTGCCAAAATGCAGCCTAAAATAGAATATCAAAACGTGTAGCTCCCCTATCATTCAGTAGATGAGATTTTGGATATTAATTTTTTGACTGGTTTCATGGTTTGTTTGTGACAGAGAACAAGAGAATATCTGTTGATGTTTTCTTAAAAGCGGCAGGATTTCTAGATTGTGCTATTCAAAATATCATTCCTCGGATGCCTCCTGATGTCAGGTTTGTTGAATTTCACCATGAGTCTATGATGAACCGTAGTTGGGCCTCTATATTTATCTCTTGAGGTCATCTAGTAGATGCCACTCTGCGCCTCTTTCCATGAGGCAGAAGATGCAGAGTCCCCTTGAGAGATGGGGCAGCTGCAGCGTTAACTTGTTTGCAAGGGCACAATAATGCCAATCTGGGTTCAGCTTCCTCTACAATAAGATGGAAAAGGACCAGCTAATTTTGTTCTGAATATCTGGGAACTCTATGAGATGTCTTGATAGTCATGAGCTTTCTTGACAATTTGTAGGAGAAGTCTTCCAACTGATCTGAAAGAGGAAGTGCTACATGCTCTTTGCCTGCAGGCATTAGGCCAAGTATGCATTTGGGAGCCCTTATACTTATTTGTCTGAATTCCCTTTGTTACTTTGTCTATTTCATGTTTTTGATTGTTCGCTGGTGTACCAAATTGAATTTTTGTTATAGGGTGCCTATGTTCAGCTTGGGATGGCAATTGACAGTGCCAAGGCTACACTAGCTGTCAAACGAAGGCTTGCTTGTGAGATGGTGAAATATTGGCATCAAGTATGGCAATCTTTAGTATTTATTAATGCTGCCATTGGTCCTTATTGTGTCTGATTTTTTTTCCCTCCATTTCTTGTTTTGCATTCTTCATTTAATTTCATGATTTCTTGTGGGATGTTTCTTATAGCAAAAATTACTGGCATGGTCATGTTGTTCTGAAGCAATAGTTGCTCCTCTTACCTTTTCAAGCATAACCTATGGTTATACCAGATTTTGTTCATGTCTTTTCTGGAATGATGACATAGATTTATCGATAAGCGAGTTTATGCATCCATGTTCTTACACTTTCACTTTTCCTTCTGTTTTCCTCCCTGTGACAGGCTCAAGAAAGTATCTCAAACGTGCCCTTATCTTGTTATTGGGGAGATAAACATCGGTTCTTTATTAAGTGGAAGTGTGCTGAAGCAAAGGTTTGTTTCTTGGTGAACAATATCTTGTTAAAAATCAGGGGCAATCGTTGTACTGTTTTATAATGTCTGTTGCACTTCAACATGATTTGATTCTCTCTAGTTTTTCAGTTTCTAAACTTTTGAGACCAAAGGAATGGTGTTCATGTTTCAAGATGCAAGGGTTATATTAGGCCTTGCATCTGTGAATAACTTGAGTGTTGGTAATCTAGTTTGTGATAAATTCTAGTTGCAATACCTTCTACACTATGTGCTCTCAAAGTAAGTTTGAAGCATGACCTAGGAGATAAGTTTGTAACAACGGACTTCTCTATATATCTTCCTCACCATCTTTTGCAGCATGTAGACATATCCTTATCACTAAAGTTAATTTTGTTTTATAGATAACTAACCTGCTATATCAGGTTCATGTTTTCTACTGTGAGCGATCGTTTCAGGTGATGCTGTGTAAATATTTAAATAATGTTACCGTAACTTCAGAACCTACTTGAAGGACCAAGACAGAATTTTGAAGTTTCTCAAAATGGAAAAATCATGCTATAGTTGGCCAGAACTTTGGGGCATTGATGTGACATGAGTGTGATAGAAATGAAATAGTATTACAATTTTTTCATGTCTGCTAGTTTTAATATTTCATATACAAAATATTCTCTTTATTAGTCTTCACCAAGCCCATCATGTCAATAATGGAGCCTGTTCTTAAGTTTGTCCTAGTTCTGAGCTCATTAAAGGAAAAGTTCTCCCAAATTAGAATCCTTTTTAATAGTTCATGTGAATTTGTTTTCAAATTTTTGGTGTTTGTTTCTGTAAGGGTAGGTTGTGGTGTCGTACCTCTAACATAGCGTGTTCAACCAATGTAGCATGTGCATAAGCAACATAGTCATTGCTAAATAACAAGTTTTGTTGAGATTTAATGGTGATTTTTATCCTACAAAACAGATAATTGAGCTATGTAATCTTCACTTGAAGAATAGTCTAAGATGGAGAAACTAGAGATCCAGAATACTGTACAAAGGCACAAAGATGTATACTGTTGATTGAAGCCTCAAATGATAGGTCAAAAGATTCGGTAAAGGCCAGACCAGACTTAGGAACTATAAAGAACCACAAAGTCAAGAGTGCCACTTGTATGGGTTTGTGAAATTAAATTGAAAATAATCGTCATACAATATATATATAGGCTAAAATATATGCCCAAGTATAAAGAATCATTTCAGCCTGTTGTTCATGGATGCTTTGAACTGACTAAGTTATGCAATAACTCATGTTTGATCACTGGTTCAGCTTGACTGAACATCTTTTTGCATGGGAATATCAAGAAGAAAGTGTGCTTGGGGCATTTCACGTGTTCTTTGGATTCTTACCTTCTGCATCTCTTCTGGAAAACCAAACCAAACTTTTATCCCACACTAGAGGCTTAATTTCTCAAATTGCTTTTACAGGCTGCAGCATACTATTTCCATGGTATGATTCTTGGTGAGACAAACACAGAGAAATCTCATGCCATGTCTGTTGCTTCATTACAAGCCGCTGAGGAATTCCTCGATGAAAGTAAAAGGGTCTCGGAGCAGTTTTGCATGGCACCTCCTCAGTCAAGGTTAGTGAACTTCATTTATGTATCAGTTAAGCGCGTTTATGTGTTTGACTCTGGATAGGCAAGTCTGGAGAGAATTTTCGTCCAATGATGTGAAGTTTGGTCCTATGGCCATAATGGTTATAACACTGGGCTGCCTCTGCTGCAAATATTCATGGAACTGGTTCTCCTTCGTCTTGATGAGGCTTTGTTTTGGTTGTTACGAAAATAGAGATGACAAGGATGGCTGGGAAGAGGGACGGATCTAAAAATTTATGAGATGATAAAAGTTATACAAGATTAAGCCTAATATGACAACCGAAAGATGAAAATTTGTGTACTTCAAAATATACAAAATGAAGCATATCAAAGCGGACCTTTCATGCAGTTACCTGTTCAAATAAAAATGCATATTATTATCATATTACAATTTCTTTCTTCAAATCCCAAAGTACTGCAGTTAAGCTTCAACAAGCCTTTCCAGGTTCCACCTGTCTGTATGTATAATACTATACATGTATAACGCAAGCATAATCAATAATCTAAATTAAATTATGGTCCACCATTTAAAGAACCATGATTAAATAATAAAATCCAAATTAACGTACTCAGATCCAAGCAGCCAGATTTTATCAGTCTGAAGCGGTCACTCCAGATAATCTTCATATCCATGCATCAAACTTATATAAAATGAAACTAACCACCACCACCATCATCAACAACAACCCACTGTGAGTTTCACCGTATTTATAGGAAATTATACTAAAAAAAGAGGATGATATAAAGAAGAGGGCATTATATAGAATCCGCTTGCAATGCTATTAGCCATTCTATCCTAACCAACAGCCAACCCCCAACAAATTAAAGCCAATCAGTATACTATTAAACTTGGATATAGTCTATGTTCTTCACCAAGAAAATATTGTTCGCATGTGTGCTGAAGTGCATTTCCTTTACTTAAATGTTTTGGATCTCTCTCAGAGAAAAGATTATTTCTCAAAGGGAAACTCATTAAACAAGAAGTCAACCGAGGTGTTAGACAAGGAAAGTCGGTAAAACCAGGAAAACTTGAGGGGCTTTCCTCCAATCAAATTGTTGGTCTTTAGCTAGACTATGAAACTAAAGAACAGATGTATTTCAGAGAGGTAGATCCCTCACACACGTGCACATGCAATGGAGACATGTACATGAGCGTGAACACGTACAGGGATATATGTATGGAGAACGTCTAGGGTAGACACTAGGCAGAGCTTCTGGGTTTGTTATGCACACCACTCTATTTCTCCTATTTATGGATTGACAGAAGAGAGTGAAGGCCCAGGAGCCCTTGCCTGAGAGTAGAGAGTCAGCTGGACATGCCCAAAAATTGGGATATATATATATATATATCTAGAGAGAGAGAGAGAGAGAGAGAGAGAGAGAGAGAGAGAGAGAGAGAGAGAGGTCCACGCACACACTCATCCATGCTAAAATCTCTTTAAAGATCTCAATTATTCAATCTTTACCATTATCAGTTAAGATCTTTTTACCTTTTAAATTTAAATTTCAACTGTTGATTTCACTAATCAAAAAGTTGAGATCTTGTTTGAGCATGGATGAGGTGTGTGTATTTACCACGTTTTCTCTCTCTCTCTCTCTCTCTCTCTCTCTCTCTCTCAAAAAAAATAAAAAATAAAAAATAAATAAATAAATAAATAAATAAATAAATAAATATATATATATATATATATATATATATTTATGTATATATAAATATCCTTTGGGAAACAGAAATGTGTGAAATTACTTTATTTATTTTTTGTTTTCCTTCCCAAATTTTTGTGACCTTTTAGGGAACACAGAATTGTGATAAGTCACGCCTCATATATATGTATGTATACATAAAGAGCTATACCTAGGGGAGCCGCTTCCTAGTGCTTTGCAGTTGAATAAATCCCTCTAATTTCCTCCCACAAAAGCTAAACCTGTAAGTTCAAGAAACCTGATTTCCAATGCGAGAAGCAAAAGATGCCCTCTGAATAATTCAGTTCAGGCAGCAACATCATGCCCATAACGACAAAAGATGTTAAGGAAGATCCCGTTTATATACTTCCATGCGCTCTTTTAAACACTGATCATGAACGACATTTGTCTGTTCAAGTTGTTCTTCGAGCACCTAACCTTGTTATTGTCCCCTTTTATTGGAGTAATGAATTGATTTCTCTACACATCTATCTTATTAAAAACCAAGAATCTTGTTTAATGGCGTTTCTCTTTTTGCAAAAACGAATCCTGTTAGCATGTGCTACCATTCGTGAGAAATTTTCTCCGGCAGTTGTATGTCATTATGAATTTATGGTCTACTGGGCTGACCCTGCTGAGAATCGGTCCCAGTGTGGGAACCATCCTTGGAGATATCGGATCAGTAGAGAAGAAGACATCTCTCTCTCTCATGGGTGTCCCTAGTTCTTTTTTTTTTTAATACAGCACAAGGACACGCTATTTTTCTAATTATCATATTGATCCGAAACAGTTTTTAGGAAAAAAAGAATGTATTCTTGAATTAAAATTATCATGTTTATCAATTTATTAACCTATGTTGCCCGTGGCTCATAGGACACGGCACCTAATGAGCATGCTCCAGTAATATGCGTAGTGTATGCATGCGTGCATACTTCCCGGTTGCACCTTGACAAGCTTCTTTCACTGGATGATAACATTTACTGCATAAAATCGTTTCCGTTCCATACTCTTTGAGGGATCTGAGTTGGTATATGTCCACGAAGGTCAACTTCTCTTGTACTATGTTCTCTGTCAGTGTATGTGTGTTGAATCGTATTTTCTATTTACTTGCTGCAGGAATCCACCTCCATGGGGAGCTGCAAAATATCTGTACGAGAGGATCCCAAAAGATGCCTCTAGCAAGGCACGCAGCAACCATGAAAAGTAAGAAACATTGGATCTTTGAGGATGACGAGCCTCTGATTATGTCTCAAGGTTACTTCTGTTTCTTTTATGAATCAATATCCTCTTGCTGACAGAAACAATTTACTGTCATTCAGCACCCCAGAGACCGTGCCTCCATTGCCAGACTTTCCTGTGGCCTTAAAGCCTGATGAGTTTAATCTACCACCTCCAGACACATCTTGGGATATCAAAGGAAGTGTGGCGGTGACCCCAACTGCTTTCAGGATACGCAAATTCAAATTGAATTAGCAACAGTAACGGGGAAGCAAGTTGTATCTCCACCATGGACCACGCTCATTGAGCAGTTCTGACATACATTTTTGGCTTAATTATGTATTTCCATGAGCCCTTGATTTCCCCATCTACAGTTTGGGTCTCATTTGTGATGATGGTCGTCGAGGTTGATCAATGTCAATGCAACGGATCGAGTACCAATCCAAGTGAAGAGTTTGAAACCACGGTCCCACTAGGAATGCAACAAGGGATGTGCCATAATAAAGAGTTTGTGTAGATTATCCATTTTGTTCGAATTTAGTATTTTACATTGACAATATTCTTTTCAGTAAATGTCATGGTCTCATACTTGAGGTTTGCAAAGATGAAGATGATCCCATGACACGACTGTTTGCTGTTCTGGACCAGAGAGTTCATTGGCTATTTAGAACAAGTGTATTATTCTAAACTTTAAAGTATATATATAGAGAGAGAGATGAGCCATGTTATATGTTATTATAGAATCTATTTTATATTACCAAAATCTTATTTCCCGAGCATAGATGTATAAAGTATAGAACTTCATTGACTATTTAGAATCATGGTATTTGCAAAATGCTGGGAATGTTTCGTGTCTCGGATTTGCAGCTAGTCATATTTGTCGGAATTTCATCGAGACAAAACTGTCTATAATAATGCACCCAGAGTGTTAGCTCAACGGCAGTGCACCATGGCACTGATGCTGGTGATGGGGATTTAGACTCCCAGGGATGCATGCATGGGTGTATGTGTTAGACTTCGGGCCTCCTCTTGTAACAGAAAAAAGAAACTGTGTATGATAATGGTTGCCAAACCTGTACGTGTTTACTATAAAGAACCTTCAAGATGGAAACTGGGCCATATACAATCTTCTTGGGTCTGCCTAATGAGTGGCAAGAGTGGGTTAGGCAGGCACTACCAGATGTACATCCCTCAGGTGTCGAACTCGTTACCTCCATCCAAATGGGTCGAGATGGATACCCCAATAACCTCGAAGAGGGTTCAGATGAAGGATGGCAACCTCTACCCACTCCACCCGCACCATGTTCTCAAGGGAAATAATTCAATCTGGCGAGCCCAATGACTAAGGAACACGATGATTTCAAGCACTGAAAGTGACGAAGAATGTATTGAATAACAAAAAAAAATAAAAAATGACAGGACCGCACAAGTCCCCTCGCATTACAAGATTATTATCTGTAAAATTCGAGCTTAATACATCGCATGATAATCCGATACATCTTTCTTCACTACTCTGTATATTATCTGATATCTATCACATGATCCCAGACCCACAGGAAGTATTCAAGTTAGATTGTTGCAGTTTCACACTGAAGGCAGAAGATTGTTTCAGATATTGAAGTAATAGATAAATCCAAAAGAATCACGGGAGACCCATGATACAAATATATAGCAAGGGACTCTTCACCAACCTCAGCCAAACTGATCAAACCTAGTTATTCGTGAAAATGAAAAGCAATTAATAACTTAATTATGAACATTTTATTTAACAAGGCCAAGGTTGAGAATGCCCCAAGAATTGTTAGGCCAAGACTCGTCCCTGGCCCACGCGATCCCTCCCTCCCACGGCACCCTCTTATCCCAACTACTCCCCCACTCTAGCATCAGCCTCAGCCCCAACTGCGCCTCTCTCTCCCCCTCGTCATACCTCTCAAGAGACAGATAGGATTGGCCCAACACTACATGGGGCTCCCCAACAAACGGGTTCTTCTCACAATACCTAACCAGCAACTCTACCACTCCTTCATTTGCTTCCTCTTCACAACTCACTGCCTGCCAGTAAAGGTCCCTGGCTTCTAATTGATCCTATGGATCCAATATCTTCGAACATTTGTTGAACACAGGCCGCATCACAAGTTCTATTTCTTCCATCCTCTCCTCAAAATACTTACCTGTCTGCTCATCATGAATCTACTGCTCCTTGATGGTGCCATCTGCGTTATCATGATAGAATCTGTTAGAAACGATGCCCAGAATACACAACAACAATTTCTCAAATCAAAGGAGGCTAAAACAATCTATTTTCAGTAAAGTAAACCTCTCATGATCATATTTTTTGGTACGTATACACAAATTTAATTCGAATATGTACAAATTAAATTATTTACAGAAGTTTAATACCCTACTTGACAACTTCCCTAAAAATAGAAAAACAGATGTCAAACCTTTCCACGTAATTAAGTTCTAAATAATTCACTTCTCCACGTACCGAATATCATAAAATAAGGAATTATTGACTCTCTTCTGAAAATCTGAAAGTTTTATGTATTCAACAGAATCTTACCACCATCACCATTTTCAGCAATACCGTAGATCTTCTGCGTATCTCTTTCCATGATGTACAAAGCCTCCTCTCGCGCGATGAGATTGTATAATGCACCCATACGAGAGATGGAATTCATCCACAGTCCTGGCTTCCCGTTCCCAGGACAGATAGCTGTTGGCCGATTGCCGGAGGACTCCAACCGGCCATTCGAGTTTTCGAAGAGGGTATCCTGGAACCCGAACAGTTGGTCGCTGAAATCGGCCACTGTCATGAGTAGGAAGACGGCGACGAGCCGGCCGTGCACTAGGACCTCCTCGCCCTTTCTGATGTGCTTGTTCTTGATCCCCTCCGCCGGCACGAAGGATTGCAGCTTCTTCCTCCATTCCGGCAGGTCACCGCTGCTCGGTATTGCCGCTCCTCTCAATGAAGCTTCCGACTCCGTGAGATAGCGAGCTAAATCGTCGTCCGTGCAGAGGAAGAGGAGGTCATCATGGATGAGGGTTTGGCGGGGGACGATGCAGAAGAGGTAGACGAGGTGTTCTGCGAGGCCGCCGATGATGCTGCGGACGTGGGGGTAGCCGACGTCCGGCTGGAAGATGGCGAGGTTGACGTAAGAGTTTGAGTAAGCAGAGTGGAAGAGGCCACAGAGGGAGGCGTCCGGAGAGGAGACCCACTGGTGGAGTATGCGGTAGACCTCGACCAGGTGATGGAGGAAGTCACCGTGCTTGTGCCAGCTTTCGCCGGCACCGGCGGACGCCAGCACGTCGACTAATTTGGGGAGTTCCGGGTGAACGCTGCCAAGCTTCCCTCGCAGGAAAGGCCTTGCTTGCGATAGTACGTCGCCCGCCACTCGGATTTCCGACTCCCCTTTTACTGTACTGGGAGGGAGATCCTTTTCCGCACGAGGGGACATGGCTTCGCGCTTCAATGGGAGAAGGAGTCGAAGGATGAGGCGAAGACTGGAATGCCGTTGTCGGCTTATAATATATTTAGAATGTTTTTACGGTTTTATTACTGACTGTTTGCTAAAATCACGGTGGTTATGCCATCTCACAAATTTTACTGTTTCGGTCTTACTTTTTTTAAATTATTAAAATAAAAAGAAAGTTAGAAGTATAAGTCTGCCCATTGCTTGTAAAGAAATAACAGAAGTAGACAGTCCTCAAACTTGTTCTTAAATTATAGAAACTATTTGAATTTCATATATTTCCATTATAGTACACATATGTTATCTGATATTACTATTAAGTGTCTGAAAATATTTATATTTCACTAGTTAGATATTGTGAATATTACAATTTAGTACCTAACTATGTTTTATTGTTGGTTTCTTAGAAAATATCTTATGATCAATTAACTGTTGCTTGTTTTCTATTTTTATTTAAAATATTCTTATGTCATTGACAAATTACTAAAAATAACTTCCAAAATTTGTGTTTCTTAATTGGCAAAGACTTAAGAGTTAAATGACTTAAATTTTCAAATGTGTAAAGGAAAATCTCATTGGCCATTTTGTCTCTATCTCAATTGCAACAAACAAAGAAAAAGAAACATATGATACATTTTTTAAAGGATGATACTACAACCATAACTATCATGTTAACTTACAAGGAAGATGACTTGGTTAGGCTCTTCGAGGAATTTGAGATTGCTAAAGAGTTATTTGATTCTTTGATTATCAAATATGATACTATAGCTAAACTTCATGTTCAATTATTCTTTCAAAATATAATTCTTACAAAATAAAAGATGGGGATAATTTAGTTGAACATGTTAACCATATGTTGGTAAGGACTAGAGATTTGTTGTAATAAAATCAGTCATTCCTAAACCAATAGGATATCCACAATTCTAAATAGTTTTCCCCTTTCTTAGAACATGGTAACCACAACTCTTAGACTTGTGCATGATTTTACCCTTCTAAACTCATTGAAACTTTGAATAAGAATATATGAACAAAAACAAAAGGGAAAAATTATAAGTTACTCAAGATTATTTAGGGTTAAGCTCTAAAAATAACTAGAATAAGAAAAAACTAAATAAAAGGTTTGGTAATAATAACAGGAAGGACGATCAATTTTTCAATAAATCGCAAGAATCCGCTTGTCGGATAAAATACTTCAACTGTGGTAAAATGAAAAACTAGAAACGGGATTGTCATAACAAAAAGAACAATGATAGGAACACCCAATGTCATGATCCAACAGAGAAATAGAACATAATATGCATTATTTCTAAGTGCCTCTAAATAGACTGTCCTGTAATTAGTTTGTAAATCGACTCTTGAGGTACATCTCAAAGAGTAAAGAGTGAGTGATGGATCTAAAGGAATACAATCCTAAGGAGCATCAAGTTTACATAGAAAATAATACTTTTTATGATGTTGTTTGGGTTGAGTACTTTAGGATTTTTGTATAAAGAACACTAATTGTACTTATTGATGTATTAATTGTACACTATATTAACTGCAATCTTGTGTCAGTTCCTATTTTGGTAAAAAAATAGTTTGGGGTTGGGTTTGTCCCTTACAAGGTCACTGTAGGAAAACATGATATGATAGATTTTTAAGGTCTATTTGATGTTGAGGATTGTTTGTTAAGTTAAATGTAAATGAAAATGATAGTTCTTCTTCTATTTATATTGATTGTGCATACTTAGTTGATGTTAATGTACAACATAAACGATTAGAGCATATAAGTTTTAATAAGTTGAGAAAATTAACTAACTTTAACTTATTGCCTATTTTTTTAACACTTTTAATAAGCGTGAAGCTTTACAAAAAAAAATAACCAGAAAATCATTTTCCCAAAAAATAATTAGAGCAACAACCCTATTAAAAATTATTCACACCGATTTATATCAACCTTTTAGGGTGTGATCTAATCGTGGGAAGGTGTATTTCATAACCTTTATCGATGATTATTTGAGGTATTCATACACATATATATCTTAGTATATAAATCTAAGACACTTGAGGTATTTAAATAATATAAGAAAGAAATTGAAAATCAATTAGGACATATAATCAAAGTTTTAAGGTCTGATCGAGATGGTGAATACATCTCTATAGAATTCTTGAAATATTATACAAACTTTGGTATTTCCAAACAAAATACCATGCCTATAACACCTTAATAAAATAATGTAGCATAGAGATATAACAAGACATTGTTGAATATGACTAGGTCAATGATAATTAATGCTTCTTTTCTTAAGGTGTTTTGGGAAGAAGAAGTAACTATATATATATATATATATTAAATATAGTACGGTGTAAGGCTATATTCTCTATACCATATAAGATGTGGTTTAGAAGAAAACCAGACTTGTGTCATCTTAGGAAGTAGGGATTTATAACACCTGTGAAAATCCTTGATCAATATAGATATAAGGTAGACAATAGGTTCTTAAGATGTATTTTTATTATGTATCTCAAAAAATTTATGAAATATCAGTCTTATCATAAAGATCATGGTTTAATAGAAAGTAAGAATGTTGAATTTTTAGAAGAAATTAAGAATGATATCCTTGAAAATGATTATGAATGCATTGATGATATAATGAATCTATATCTATCATCATTTGAACCAATGGATTCAAATTACTTTAAGTGAATATGAAATATATAGTCACTCCGTTCTACTTAAAGTATTATCATACTTACCCGCTGAGGAAGTGTTTAATTCAATAGATTTAAATAAGTTGATTGATAACATGTTATATCAGTAGGCTATTGATTCATCGGAATCTACTTATTGAGAAAAATCTATGGATACAAAAATTGAATCCATTGAGAAAAACCAAGTATGGGAATTAATAAATTTACCAAAAAAAAAGTCATAGGCTGTAAATGAGTTCTCAAAAAGAAATATAAAGTCAATGGAACAATCAATAAGTTTAAGGCGGGGTTGGTTGCAAAGGATTTTTTCCAAAAGAAAGGGATAGATTATGTTGAAACATATTCTCATGTTGTAAAATTTGCATCCACTAGAATTATTCCGGCTATTTAAGATCAAATAGATGTAAAGATCACTTTTCTAAATGGTGATTTAGATGAAATCATTTATATGTAATAACCATAAGGGTATGCTATTAAAGGCTAGGAAGATAAAATGTATAGGTTAAAAAAATTTGTATATGAATTCAAACAGTCACCTTGTGAATGATATTTGACCTTTGAAAATACTATTCTAAAACTTGGGCTTGTGGCTAATGAACTTGACCACTATATTTATGTTTGGAACAATGAGAGTCATTTTCTCATTCTATTCTTATATGTAGATGATATATTGTTGATTGGAAATGTAATGAAATGATTGTCAAAACCAAATCATGGTTAAACTCAAAGTTCGAAATGAAAGATATGGGAGAGACATCCTATATTCTGGGTATAAAGATTTCTTGTGATAGAGAATCAAAACTTTTATGTTTAAGTTAAGAGAGATATTGATTATATCCTTAAGAAATTTAAAATAAGTGATTGTAAGCTTGCAATAACAGCCATTGTTAAAGGGGTCAAACATAGCAAGACCGATGGTTCCGTTGAGGGAGAGAATAAGCCTAATGTTTCTTATGAATAAGCTATGGATAGCTTGATGTATACGATGTTGTGTACAAGACATGATATCAGATTTGTTGTTAGTTTTATAAGTAGATATCAAAGTGATCCTAGTTGACAACATTGGATAGTTGTAAAAATGATTTTAGAAAGGAACAAAAGATTTTAAACTTTGTTTTTAAGTTGATGAACTAAAAGTGATAGAATACTCAGATGTTGACTTTGCTAGGAGTAAAGATGACAACAAGTCAACCTACAATCAAATATTCTTATTTGGAGGTGGTGATGTTTTTTAGACTTGGAAGAAACAGAATTGTGTAGTGTTGCATAAATAATAAGCTGAGCATTTTGCTTATAGTACGACTCTAACAAGTATCGTTTGGATAAGCTGCTTCATATATGATTTGAAGTTAGATATAGCCAACGAGCCTGTTGTCATTTATTTTGACAACAATGAGTAATTACTCTTATTAAGAGTGAAGCTGATAACTCTATAAGCAAACATACGATGGTTAAATACTATCATATTCATGATATGTTTAAGAGGAATGGGATATCTATATCTTATATGCCAACTGATGATATGTTGGTTGACCCCTGAATAAATATATCTATGAAGATATTTTCACTAAACATGTTACACACATGGGTTTCAGATATGACTAGAGTTTGAGTGCAAGAATATACTTTATTGATTGTTACGTAGAGAAAACATATTGATTATGAAAATTACATAACAAATAAGAGTTGTAATTTACTTGCAATTGGGAAATGGTACTTGGAAAAACTCTAAAACAGTGGAATGTAAAACCAATGTATCATAAATTAGCTTATTGGTAGCCACTTCCAATCCCAATAACTGTAACCATGCAATGCGAAAACCATTAATTTTATGAGTTTTATGATTACATAACAGAAGGGCCCTCTTCCCAGATTTCATGAGTTATCTTTTACAAAAGATAAACTCAAAAACAAAAACCATTTTGCTTTTTAAAAAAGATACAAAAATCTCTTTGATAAACATAAAATGGGTTTAACGAAAAACCTAGGGAAGAAAACACTGGAAAAAGAAAAACTAAGTATAAATTCAATGTATACTAACAAAAAATATATACGAACATTGATTTTCCCTGTGAAAACCTCCTGTGAATAACCGTACACCAATCTTCCTTTCTTCCTTCTCTTTTCTTCTTCCCTCAGCCTCACATAATCGATGAGAAGAATGTCAGGACTCTTTGGGAGAAGTTAGAGTCAATCTATGCTTATAAGACACGCAATACTTAGTTGTTTTATTGAAAAATTTATGCAATTGAAATATAAGGATGGAAGTGCTATAAGAGACCACTTAAATGAATTTCAAGCTCTTGTGGATCAAATGGCCAACATAGGTATTAAACTGGGTAATGACATTTTGTATCTTTTTTTGTTGACTACTTTATCCGACTCTTAGAAAACTTTTAGGGCTACTCTTTTCAATTCTGCTCTTATCTTTAGAGTTAGATGTATTGGTAACAGGTAGTAGAGACAGAGATAAGCAAAGAAGCTATGATAGTGATAGAGATAAGAGCAGAAGCAAGTCAAGAGGTAAATTCGAGAATATGAAATACCATCATTGCGGTAAGAAAGGCCTAAAAGTTTAAAAGAGAAAAATAAGGAAGAGAAGAAAGAAAATAAGAACAGTAATGAGACAATTGTAGCGTCCACAAAAATAATTCTTATTTTAAATGATGAGGTAGTAAACTTTGTGTGTGATGACACCATTTGAGTTGTAAATAGTGGAGCTTTAGTTCATGCCACTTCGAGAATGGAGTTCTTTAGCACTAATACTCCAAATGACTTTGACTTGTCAAGATAGGAAAGTGAAGTTCAACTAAAGTACTTAGCATGAGAGTTATTTAGCTAAAGACATACAATAATACTATTTCATCTCTTTACGATGTAAGGTATATTTTTGATTTACGCTTAAATTATTATTCATGGGAAAACTTGATGATAATGGTTTTATCAGCTACTTCATGAATGACCAGTGGAAGCTTACTAAAGGCAATCTTATTGTGGGTAGAGGTAAGATGACTGCTTCGCTTTATTTGATGTATACGAGTATTTTCAAGTCTTTGAACGGTACCGTTTAGGCCTCTAGTGATGTGAGGTTATTGTATAATCAACTTAATCATATGGGTGTAAAAGAAATGATTTTTCTTATTAAAAAGAATTTGATTCCTTGTTCAGATGGAGTGCATCAAAGAGACTATGAAGATTATATTATGAGTAAACAAAATAGAATATCATTTGCTTCTTCTCCTCCTTCTAGAAAATCAAATATTTTAGATTTAGTTCATTCAGATATGTAAGAACCTATGCATACTCAGACACTTGGTAGCTCTCTTTATTTTATGACATTTATTGATGATCACTCTAAACAATTATGAGTTTATACTCTAAAATGAAAGGATCAAGTGTTTTATGTTTTTAAAAAGTTTTTTGTTATGATTGAAAGGCAAACATGAACAAAGTTGAAATGCATAAGATCAGATAATAGAGGTGAATATTTTGGGTCATTTGATTCCTATTGTAGAGGGCATGACATAAAGCCTGAGAGGACTCCTCCCAAGATATAATAATTGAATGGTTTAGCCGAAAGAATGAACCATACCTTGATGGAGAGAGTTAGAGCATTACTTTCTCAACCCAAACTATCAAAGTATTTCTTGGGTGAAGCTTTAAGTATTGTAGTTCATATTTTAAATCTCCCACCTTGTGTTTCTTTGTATGATCTAAACCATGTTTAATCCATGGTTCCTCTTAATCAAGCTTAGTATACAAATTTCTATGTATTTTGCTTTGAATTTGAGAAGCCCTTGGTGGTGAAGGACTCTTGGAAAGAGAAGCAAAATCAAGAAGCTTTGAGGATCTTCAAGAGGTAAGAGGGAGATCCATCTCACTCAACCAATTATGGTGGGGCGGGAGATGGTCTTATATTTGATGGATTATGAATTCATGAGAATCAACCATGGTCATGTAATAATTAATTGTGTGTTTATGAGCTTTTCTTTTATTTCTTGTGCTTGATTATTTTTATCTATGCTTAATATGCTTTGTATGATTTTATGGCTTTGATAGTATACTTATAATATGATGATTTATATATGGCATGTTTGTGATATTTATGATGAACATATATATGTATGCCATGATGTGTGGGATAGAAAGAAAATTGATCTTAAGTCTGTAATGACCACAGGAAGAGCTATGGTTTTGAAATGCCCTTTGCATGAGGGTCAATGTTGAAAATTCTTACAAGAGACAAGGAACCTTAAATTTGTAGTCCCAGTGAATAGTTGAGAATTTTCGCCAAGGTACACCTCAAGATAAGCTTACAAAAGCAATATGTGGTATACAATGGAAGAAAATCAAGCATTGGATTAACTCACGACTCATGGTACAAGGAACTAAAGGTTTGTTTTTTTTTTAAGAAAACATGAACTTTAATTTCAAAATGAAAGGTATTGATTTTGAAGAGATTTTTTGTACCCTGCGGGTAAAGATGGATCGTCAGCCCATCCGAAGTGGTGGTTCCAATCGGCCATCTATGAAGTTTGAATCTAGATGTGGAGAAAACTTAGACTGTGAAGACGCGAATTTCTTCATGGCGATCCTACAAGAATTAGATTTACATGGGAATGTAAGCTGAAGGATTTAAAGTCCAAAGGCAAAGAAAATCTAAGTATGTCAAGCCGAAGAAGAGTTTACATGGACTTCAGCGAACACGTCAATGGTATAAGAAGTTTGACTCCTTCGTGATCAACAGCGTGGATCACCGAAGGACTACTTACGATCATTGTGTCTCACAAGTCAATTTCTTTGATGGTGAGGTTCATCATGACTACTTTTGTATGTACATGACTATATGTTGATCGTAGGATAAAAATAGAGGACAAGATCGCCAGAAGCTAAAGGAAAAAATGAAGAAGTCTTTTGCTATGAAGACTTGGAACACGGCATATTCTTATGACCCGTCTTTCGTGTTCGAAAGGAAGGAAATCTATGGTTATCACGAGAAAAATATCGAGAAAGGTATTGGAGGCGATTTCACATGGAGAAAGCAAAGCAGTTGCTACTCCATTTGCTAGTCATTTTACTCTTAGCTCAAAGCAAAATCTATAAGTGAAGCTGAAAAGGAGAAATGTAAGGTGCCATTATGCACCAGCTAATTGGAAGCTTAATGCGCAGCAATGGTATACCGCATTGACGGACATAGCACATGCAGTTGGTATAGTTAGTAGGTTCTTATTTAATCCCGAGAAAGAACATTGGGATGTAATAAAATAGATATTAAGGTATTGAAAGGGTATTGCTAGTTTGAGATTGTGCTTTAGACATAAAAAGCCAAAACTTGTGTGTTATAAGGATTCAGATTTGGGAGGTGATCTTGATAATTGTAGGTTTACCTCATGCTATACGGTTACTTTTGCAAGGGGAGCAATTTCTTAGGAGTTTAGACTTGAGAAGTGTATTGCCTTATCAACTACTAAAGCCAATATATTGCTATTAATGAAGGTGCCAAAGAGTTACTTTGGATGAAAGAATTCATGCAAGAGCTTGTCTTTATGCAACAAAGATATGTTCTATATTATGATAATCAAGGTGCTATTTGTCTCATAAAGCACTCTACTTATCACTTAAAGACGAAGCACATCAATAGGAGATATCATTGGGTCAGATTGTGCCAGAAGAGAAGCTGCTAGAAGTTGAGAAGGTATACATATGACAATCCCTCTAAACGGTATGAAGTTTGTTTATTCTTCTAGTAAATGAAGATTGTGGTCCCGTTAGCTGGAGGGAGAGTTTGATGGGCATTATTGATCATTTGGTCCAACTAAGGGACCCACCTATTAACACATCACTATGATGCGTGTGGGTTTGATGGAGAGGAGATGACCTGATTTGGGTCTTTAACATTTTTAGACTCAACGTGAAACCCTATTCTCCATGAGGTGGGTGGTGGCTGCACATTAGAGTGTGGTCACATTTTAAAGAGTACATTAATATTATGGGCTCCTTGTGAGAGTTCGAATGTGTGACTATCACCTTTTCAAAGGTCGGAGTTCTCAATTGATGGTTCTTTTTTCTTCGATGTTTTTTTATTTCTATCAATTTTGTAATCCACATTCGGTAAGATCTTCCTTAACTTTTTTTTTTGAGTTTTTCATGATATTTTGTTATTGTTGCTATTGAGGCTCTCTTGTAGATCGTTTACTTGTATCCTCTCTCTCTCTCTCATATAGTGGAGTTTAGGCTTTTGTGGCATCATGGTTTTTTTTTAGGTTTTTCATGTTAAATTTAGTCTCTGTTCTTTTTCATTATCATTCTATATTTGGTTGCATCTTATTGGGTGAACAAGATGAAACTATGGCTTTGAGGATATAAATAAAGTGGATAGGGAGATTTTAAATTTTACTATGACTTTTGATCTCTTTATAGCCAATACAATTTTTAAAAACCGAGATAACATTTAATTACTTATAAGAGTGACTTGTCACAAACACAAATTGATTATTTTATTTATAGAAAAAAATATAGATTGTGTTGTAAAGATTACAAGATAATTATAGGAGAAAGCTTATGTACTCAACATCGACTTTAATAATCGATTTTCAAGTAAAAAAGTAGACAAAGAATAATAGAGTGCATAGAGCTATTCAGATTGTATGGTGGAACCTCAAATGTAAGAATAGAAAAAAATATAGATTGTGTTGTAAAGATTGCAAGATAATTACAGGAGAAAGCTTATGTACTCAACATCGACTTTAATAATCGATTTTCAAGTAAAAAAGTAGACAAAGAATAATAGAGTGCATATAGCTATTCAGATTGTATGGTGGAACCTCAAATGTGAGAAAGAAGATATATTTAAAAAGAAAGTTCTTTAAGAAGATGCTTGAAATTATGTAGGTACACCTTCTGATATGTGGAAAATATGACTATACATATTAGTAAAGTGTCAAAAGATGTGTTAGATAAATCTAAGAAAGGTGTACTGATATAAAAAGAAGTTTGTGGTGGAGTGAAGTGGTGCAAGATAAAATCAAGGCAAAAAATGAATATTACAAATTACATTATGTCAAGAAGACTAGTGAAACTTGAAAAACTTATAAGAAAGTAAAGGAAGAAATGAAAACAGTCGTTAATGAAGCAAAAGCCAAAATTTGGGAGGATTTATATAAAAAGCTTAATTCAAAAGAAAGTGAAAGAGATATTTTTAGGATAGCTAAGACGAGATAAAAAAACCTAAGGATCTTACTTTTGTTAGATGCATCAAAGATGAAGATGAGAAAATTCTAGTGGCAAATGATGTTGTCAAGAATATATAGAAAAATTATTTCTATAAGTTTTTTAATAAAAATACATATGTTAGTATTAGCTTAGGAATGTTAGCCAAATCATAAAAGTATATAAAGTATAATTTCTATCGGTGTATTCAAAAGAGTGAAGTCAAAGAGGCTCTTAAATATATGAAGGTTAGTAAATTTGTAATATGAGACAATATTTCTGTAGAAGTATGGAAAATCCTAAGAGAGATGGGGCTCACTTTTGCTCATAAGACTATTTAATAAAATATGGAGAAACTAAAAGTTGCCCAAGGAATGGAGAGCGAGTACACTTATACCCACATATAAGAACAAGAAAGATATTGAGAATTATTTGAACTATTGAGGTATCAAGTTAATGAGACATACTATGAAGTTATGAGAAAGAATTTTTGAACGTGGGTTAAGACAAATATCGAGTACAACATAGAACCAATTTTGATTCATGCCTAAAATATTTATTATTGAAGCGATTCACCTATTGAGATGTCTTATGGAATATTTTAAAGCAAAAAAAGAACTTTCACTTATTGATAGGGCATTAGGTATTCTATGTGAAAAGAAAATACCATTAAAGTTGAAGGATAAATATTATAGAGCAACAATTAGACCTCTAATATTTTATGGTTTTGTAGTTATCAATATGTGCAAAAGATGTCCATAGTAGAAATGAAGATGTTGAAATAGATGAGTGGTCACATAAGGAAAGAACATATACATAATGATATTATAAATAAATTGGGAGTAACACTAATAGATAATAGATGATAAAATGAACAGAAATCATTTAAGATGGTTTGCATACGTAGAAAGACGACCAAAAAACGCTCGCGTAAGAATATATGAAAATGTTAAAAGAAGAAGAGGGTGATCACAAAAGTGTTGCCTGGTTAACTGCTAGCATGACACATGATAGAGCTTTATGGAAACAAAAAATCCATGTAGCCAACCCCATCTAATATGGGAAAAGGCTTAATTGTTGTCATTGTTATTGGGCGAATGCTGTTATTACCAAATTGAAGTATCTTGACAACACTTGGTTTATTGCTGGATTTGCAGATTCAATTTATGGTTCAACCTATGACCTTTATGTCGAAGCTGTGGTATTCATTTTTAAGTTCTATAAGTTTGGGATTCCTAGGAAGAGTAATCTTGAGAAGTTGTAGGCACTTTTCCTTCCTTTATTTTTCTTCAAATGATTTTGCCATTTTCAAAGTTTCCAGAGATGTTTCAGAACATCGAACTTGAATTTCAGACCTTAAATCATCCCGTAAACCCCCAATATAAATCCCATTACTTTTAGTTCAATTCCAACACCAACTTAATTAGGTAACTTGCCCAAATCAACTCCTTGGAGTGGGATGCAGATTAGAAGCTAATGGAGGTCACTGTTCATGGTTTTCGTGGTTCAGATCACCAGTTCTCTGGAACTCTAGTGTGGAAGGTTACTTGTAAACTGAGTTTTGCTTTATCTTTTTATAAGAGCTTTCGTGGTTCACATCACCGGTTCTCTTTATCTTTTTAAGATGGTAGAGAATCGTTATTACTTTCTCTGAGTATCTTCATTTCTCTAATGGAGGAGGAGAAATATGAGAACAAAGAAGGACGAGGCTGAGTTACTAGCCACTCTATAGAATGCCTTGATTGAGATCCTTCAGGCCCTGCAGTGCTCATAGTTTCATAGTTGATGATTTGCATGTCTTTATTGATGAAATTGATCTTTAGATTCAATGAGGCCTTCTGAGGTTTGGCATTAGTAGTATACAGTTTCACAGGAGATTAGATCTTTAATTTCTCACGCATCAAATTGATTTTGCATTGAAATGACTGGTAAATTAGATGATATTTTGCCTAACGTGTCAACAGAAAGCAATCTCTGAAAATAAAGAAAGAAACAACGCAGGCGGATCATTCTGATGAATTAATCTTTTAACATCCTCTTTTTTTTCTATTTTGAGAAAGAATAGTAGCAGAAGATGTCATGGAGGATGGACCCACTTGAGAGCTCGGTCAGCACCTTGGTGAGTCATGTGCGGGGCAGAATTTTCTTGCAGGGAGGTAGAGGGGCCCCGCATAGGCATCTGTTATGCGCGTACGCCGCTGCCGGGAAGACGTTGAAAGGCCGGTTCTGTGGGATTTGGCCGCAAAGCTCATTGCTTCTGAAGTTTCCATGCTTTAGGCTAGTCAAGTCCGGGATCCCCCCGGTCAGTCTATTGACGGAGACGTCAAGCCATTCTAAACTCTGCAACCGCACCAGAATTGTGGGGATCACGCCCTCGATGTTGTTTCTTGACACGTCCAATCTCCGGAGATTGGCCAAGTTCGCCATTGATTCGGGGATTGATCCCGTGATCCTGTTACCAGATAAATCAAGTTCCCTTAAATTAAACCCTCCTGCGAACTCGGGAATCATCCCTGAAATCTTGTTCTTAGATAGATTGATGACCTCTAGAAAATCACTTGTATTGTTCGTGATGAATCCCTGAATCGAACCATATAGCTGGTTCGAGTGCAGGTCGATAGTGCCCAGTTGACTTGGAAGAATAACTGTTGATATTTGAGACTCTAGCTTGTTGTTGAACAGTTTGGCACTCTGTAAACTTGTCATCGAGATAAAGAAGTTGCCGATTGGTCCCGTAAGGGAATTATCGGAAAGATCTATAGAAGTCAGACTGGAAGCATTGGGGAGATGTGGGAGTGGCCCCTGAATTCTGCATCCTGCAAGGTGAAGATCTCTCAACTCTGTCTTGGTGATCCATTGCGGGACAGTACCCAGATGGAGATTGTTATAAGAAAGGTCAATGGATAAGAGAGAAGGGATTCCTTGAGCAAGGGACTCCGGCAACGAGCCAGAAAACCCGTTTCTTGAGAGGTTAAGGTACCACAAGTTTGTTAGCCTGCTCAGTGAATTGGGAATCTCTCCTGTAAGGAGATTATTACTTAGAGAGAGAGTAGCAAGAGTCCTCAAGTTGCCAATCTGATCAGGTAGCTCGCCGTTGAGGTGATTGCCGTTCAAGTTCAAGTTAGCAATATGAGGTAGAAGACAGATTGAGGTCGGCATCCTCCCACTGAATTGGTTGTCAGATAGATCAATGTATCTTAGATTCCGTAGTTGTCCAAGAAAATCCGGAATCATACCAGACAGGGAATTAGAACTCAAGTCAAGGAATTGCAATCCCTGGATGTTTCTCAATGTAGATGGGATCCCACCGGTTAAGAGATTTCTTCCTAGATTTATTTGTATTAGATTCTTCAGTCTGCCAAGAGCTGGAGGCAAGAGTCCGGACAATAGGTTTCCACCGAGTGACAACGCCTTTAGCAAGGGCAGTTTACTTAAGCTTGCGGGTATACTGCCCTCTAGGCGGTTATCTTCTAAACTAAGCTGGGTGAGGAATGACAACTTCGAAAGGCTTGTGGGGATTGGACCCATTATGCGTTTGAGCCCCGAGATGGAGAGCACCTGCAAGAATTCAAGGTTACCTAGAGAAGAAGAGAGAGTGCCCTTCATGAAGTAGGAGGAGGTGCTATCTGAACTGGGGCGTCCTTGCAATTGCAATGCGATCACTCTTCCCGTGTGAGGATCACACTGGATTCCCTCCCACGCACCGCAACAGTCTTCACCAACCCAAGAGGACAAGATACCCGTCGTGTCTCTAGCAATGCTGGATTTGAAGCTCAGAAGAGCAATCCTATCTGAAGCAGAGCAAACAGGGGTGGTTGATTCTGTTTCTGCTGAAACCCCGGGTAGCTCTTGAATAAAATAGAAGCTGATAGCCAGATTGAGGGAGAAATGAAGAACCCACATGTGATTTCTCATTCTGCAAGCAAGATCTAGTATGAGATGGTGGTTGTGGTTAATTCTCTGTGTGTGTGTGTGTGTGTGTGTGTGTGTGTGTGAGGCACTTTCCTCACTTGGGGAGAGGGGTAACTATAGGAGTTGCAGGAGGGGAGGAACGAGAAAATGAGTTAAGGCAGCAAAGCAGGTAAGGGGATCTTATAGGGGTAGGATGTGTGCGTTCTATTCTTCCTTTCATTTATTCCTTTTAACTGTTGGATCCTTTTGGGACTCTTCCACATTGATGTTGGTGAGTTTGATGGAGCTTAGCAAGCTCACCAATGCCGTTGCTCACGGGCATTTTGAACGTTGGAGCGCGAGGGGTTCGAATCTAATCGACGTTTGAACGTTGTATTCTGGGATGGCAAGAGACTTTTCATTGGGTCGGAAGGAAATTTACTTCGTTTGTCTTCCAATACGCTAAAGAGTTCGATTTTGATACATGAAGGATAGGTTTCTTTTGGTTACAATGGTAGGCGGAAGCCTAATACACACACCCACATGACTGCACCCCTGGAGAATCGAACTCACCATCTACTTGTGGGTTCAAAAAGCTTGTGGGTTTTGCACGGAGGGTGTTAGCTCAACGGCAGGGTGCTGGTGGGGAATTAGACTCCTAAAAAGTGCATGTGTGGGTGTTAGGCTTCAGCCTCCTCTTGTAACAATAAAAAAAAGCTTGTGGGTCTCTTCCTTTCCCTTATATATAATGTGTCTCTCTCCATATCATTTACAAATCTTAACCATACAATCAAACAAATGAAAGAAAAATAAATGCAAAAGTTATTTTTGAGTTAACATGTAAAAACTAAATGTACACTTTTTCGGTAACAAACATATAATGTGCGTTCTAATACCCTTTTATGTAAAGTATACTCTTGTCTCACTTTTCAATAAGAATACAATAATATATAAGAACCAGTTGATATATATATATATATGAGAGAGGGAGAGAGACCAAATTGAGTAGCTGTTATAGCAGGGCATTTTGTTTTTACATTTTCCCCTACCCATGGGGTCCCGCTGTGAAGAGGTGAGGACAGAACCAAAGAAAACACTGGCGGCACGCAAGCTGCAGGCATCATGAACTAAACTGAACAAGATACTCACTCACCATCAGCGTGAATGGCGGTTCCTCTTTCAACATGACCGTGAATGGCGGGGACTAAGCAAATGCGACATACATGAGATAGGCCATACCGGGGGCAAATGTCATCCCACCTGAGCATTGCATAAAATATATATATATATATATATATATAATAGTTTATGTGAATATTGATTCTTAAAGATCTTAACTGTTTGATTTTTAAGATCAGTGGTTGAAATCTTAAAAAAAATATTATTAGGTACATTTAATATACCTACAAAATATATGATAGTAATTTTAACTTTTTAAATTTAAATTCTAATTATTGATCTTATAAAATCTTAAACATGAATAAAGTATGCGCATTTACCATGTTCTCTATATATAGTGATTGAATCTTTGTTGGTCACATAAAACAATGTTAAAACCTGGTCTTGAATGTTTTTTGGTGACACTCTCTCTCCTAGTGTGAGGCCTTTACTCCTTCCCTTGATAATAAGCGTGGGGAAAAGAGTGAGATCGATCCAAAAGCAGGACTGATCGCATATATATATATATATATATATATATATATATATATATATATACTTTCACCTCCGAGTTATGATGACAAGTGATCGGTGGCTACACTATAAAATTGAAAATGTTGGGTATTCAAGCATATGGGTTCATGCATGTAAACCGGCTGGTTACTTAATTAGCTAGTGGTGACACTGATTTGGGAGTGAAGACGGGTGGTTGCCATTGATCTTCTCTTTTAGAATCTTGGACCGGTGTTTGGTGGGTCTTATATGTTGTCAAGACCTTAGCATGGGTCTTCTTCTATGTATTGCATGATGAGGACGATGCATGAATCTTCCAAATTGATCACCCAGTGCTTAATTTACTCGTGTTCTAAACGAAAGCAATCAAGTTCTTCGATATGAATCTCTCCGATATGCCTCCTTCAGATCGATCCATCCTGCCAATTTGCCGAGAGCCAACTTTCTTACTTGCTAAACATCAATCGTCTGATCACTTCCTTCCGATAAACAACAAGTGCCGAGAGCTAGCTCTCTAACTTGCTGAACATCAATTTGCCGAGAGCTAGCTTTCTAATTTGCAGAGAGCTAGCTTTCGAACTTGTTAAACATCAATGGCCTGGTCCCTCTTTTGTTACTTGGTGGGAGGACCAATCATTGTCCTCAGAGAACAGAAATCATGGATGTCGGCAAACAGACAGCATCTCTGTCACTGTTCTTTTCTTAAATAATTTCCTTCAAATAGTCCAACGGCGGATCACTTCGTAAAGAGATGAACAAGAAGACTACCTTTTAGCCGTTCCATCATTATCGATAATATATTCAGATATGCAGAATGCTAAGAAAAAGAAAAGATACTCCTTGCAACTCCCATAGACATGATATCACTCTGTAAAAGCTTTATATAAAATTCCTAATCAAATATATGAATTCCCTCGATTAATACTTTATTGGGCCATTAATTTCTTGTTTTTTAGTGCACATATGGATGGAGTGTTCTTTACTTAATAGGTTAAACCAATCGAGAAACACATTAGTGATTAAGTGGTGCTTGAGGCCACAGCTATCGGGTCTGGAATATAAAAGACGGTTTCAACATACAATTGCATACCAATTTTTTCAGTTTTCAACGCACGAGAAATTTTCTTTGTAAGAGCATACGTGATTTCTACGGGGGGCCGAAAAGAATGAACATGTTCCGTGATGACATGATTATCAAGGTATCTCATACTGTTAAACAAGGGTCACATTAGGTAGTAATTATTTACATAATTTCAACAAAAGCATCTTTTTTTGTTGGTCCCTTGAAAAAAAAACATGTTTTCCGAGGGGATGGTGCATGCGTGCTTAATCCTCTTTTATGTTTCTCTTTTAGAGCTCTTAACTTTTAAAGTTGCCTAGTGAAATTTATCATATATAATGTATATAAATGCCTGCTTGTGTAAAAATTAAGCTTGCAAGATAAGTTGGGGCCCACATAATGCATCGAGCTCGATGGAAAACGCGTCTCAATGATCAGTGTGCATGGATAAGATATGGTTAATATCATATCTTATCCGTTGGCATCCCCTCGACATACTGGCTTCAGTTTTACGTCCAGTAAATACTGTAGGGATGGAAATATTGATCTCACCCATGCAATCCTGACTCGAACGGGTAGGAGAATACCCAACTTGATCTGGTTCGGGTAAGGTAAGGGGATAAAGATGCCCTGATCCGAACCCAACCTGACACATACCCCACCCATATAATATATATATATACAAAGACACACATATATATCATGCAAATACATGTGCCCCATACCCACCTCCTCAAACCTGTACCCAACCCATTAAGGTTCGAGTTGGGGCCGGGTATAGGTATATCCATTCCCAACCTGCTCCACTGCCATCCCTAGAATTCTGTAACAACTTTGTGATTAAAAGAGAAAAACCCTGTAAGACATTCTAGCTTATGCTTTGAAAGAAAAAAGTATTGCGAAATTGGTCATTGCAGAGTATTTGGAATATAACCACAAACCGGCCAATTATATGTATGGAGGGATAAGGAGAATAATAAAATGAAGAGTCTAATAACATATTCAATACATTTGTTAAACTTTAGACAAGTGCACGCCAGCCTCCTATGATGAAATCCATGTGAAGAGCAATCAAGTGGGAGACAATTGTTTGTGTATTCTCCTCTTTCTCTTTACTTGACATACTCAACACCAAGAGAGATGAAACTCGCAAATACCTTTGCTTTGAACCATCTGCTTGTAGATTCTTTAATAACAAATCTGCTTGTAGATACTTTAATAACAAGGAATCTTAGTGTTCTTGGCTTACTAAACTTCAACTGATCTCAGAGCAAATGCAGGAAATAGAACAGATCGAATGCAACTTTATACATGGATGATGCTAGAATTGTTTCTTCAATTATAGACATCTTCCTTAAAATGATTTTCAGGAAAAGAAATCTTAAACATAATAAGAACGGGCGACTTAAAGAAAAATATCATGAGGATGATGATTATATGGCATTTTGTGGGGTAAAAAGTAAAAAATCGAATGCATTAAGGACACTAAAGACAAAGAAAATAAAGCATTGCCCATTATAAAAGGTTGAACAGTGAGAATGAGTGCTGATACTTGAAAAATATATTAAAAAGAGATTTCCAGTTTTAAAAAGGAGAAACTGAACGTCATTATACTTGAAGTAAATATGTTTAAGTACAACTGGATCATCACGGGTCAATCAATTAGAATGGTTTTATGTATCGGCAACGCTTCAAAGGTACATTTCAAGGGAAAGAGAGAATATCAATACTAAAACTTATGTCATCAAGGTGCTTACTTGGTGTTCTTATGTTAGTAAGATTTGATTTCAATGTGCATATGAAGACACATTTATCTTGTTGATCAAACGCCTGTTTCGATAATAGAAGTATTATTTGTTCTTAATTGTTAATTGCGGTGATTTATGATATTAGCATTGGGACATGTTAAATCTAGGAAATCAAACAACACGGTGAAATCAAATTAATTCCTAGAACCAATAAAGCTTAGACTCATGTAATTCATGCATGCTCATGAAGTAAACGTAGATTCTTTTTTAAGAGTAATAGAAGTTCTGAAATCTCAAATTTAATACATTTGATCTATGTGATGGTATGGTTAGGCTACCTTAGATTATGAAGCAATGAATAAATTTAAGATATTTAAAATCGAAGTAAAATTTCAACACAAAAAATATACATTCACTTCCTAAGATTGAATAGAGAGAAGGAGAATAGGCAAACCTTAAATCATTTTCAATTTATAGGGTTCATAGATCAAATAACAACACCTTATTCACCATAACAAAATGGTTCAGTTGGACGATTTCTCAAAAAAAATGGCCAATGTTATGTTATAATATTGTAGTTTATCTCATGATTATTTTGGTGAAGCATTTTTAGTTGCTTGGTAAATTTTGAATTGAAATTTTCAATAAAAGAAGGAAGAGAAAGCTTTACCTTGTAATATTGGAAACTTGCACATTGTTACCTAGAACTTTTTGGCAATCAAGTTAGTACCACATACTTTTTGCCAGTTTAGTAGCTTGGGGTTAATGTTGTTAAAACATTTAGAAAATAAATTATATTTAATTTATTATTTTAATTACTATATTTTGTACTTATTAACATATTTTAATTAATTCATTTTTAACCAATTAACTTATTGACCAGGATATATTTATAAATAACTTTAACGGATTATCAATGTATTCTAATAACATTAGATTCAAAAGTTTATGCTATTATTATTAATTAAATATGAAACTTTATATTTGATAACCGATTACTAAATTACATTACTTAATCACATGCTAATTTTACCTAGAGAATACTTTTTTACTTACATATTAGGTACATGAATGAAATATGTTAATTATATTATTTTATGTTAGTGATATCATTTATATTGTTAATCAATGCCTTACATAAATGAGTCTTTGTTTATATTGTAAGGTGATTCTCGTGTACACTAAATTTAGACTTTAAAAAGCATATCTTTTGACTAACACGATACTTTTGTCAAGAGTTTAGGATATTAACATAATTGATGAGCAGGATTGATATGAGCACACCCATTTTTTACTTTTACTAAAATGCCCCTAGTCATTTTTGAAAATTATGAAAATGTTATTCATGCTATAAAAAAACTCGATACTCTCTCTTTATATATGAACCGACTTCTAACTCTCATTTTCTTTCGTTCTTCTGGCTATTATTTTCTTCTAGGAGATCTATAGTTATTTCTATAAAAACATGCATTGAAATCTGTTGAAACGGTAGATTTAGGAAGAATCGATAAAAGAAAGAGAAGAAAAAAGGGTTTTTCTGATTTCTTAAGCCAATTTGAAGTGAATTCATCGATTTATGATGTTGATTTTGTGTTGCACCATTAATTTTCATTCTTTTTTTGAGCATTTTTTGATATTATTGGGTGCCAAAAAGCCTTAGGTTTTTTCAGGGTCATGCAGATTTGAGATGCGCTCGTGGTGCATCTCCCATTTGAGGAAGACATGCCAGATGAGTTTCCCAGTTTGAGTGAGATGCACTAACATGCTTGATGTGTTTCCCACTTTGAGTGAGACCCACTTCATGCACGTCTTCTACTAAATATGAGTTCCTACTAAGATATTATTAACCTCATAAATAAATTTTTTCTATGCAAATATAACTAATAGGACATAAGTATGAGGTTATAACATAACCGTTTCATTTCGGAGATACAACACTTTGTCATATAGAGATGGCCCTATAAACAACAACAAAGAGAAGAGGAAACTGACCCTTCACGTTATGAGAAAGATACATCAACCTCATATACTAAGATCGATATTACAAATAGTGAAGATAAGAGATGTCTTGATATGTCGGGATAAATCCTGAGCTTTGAAGGTCATATTGCGTATAAAATTTAGGAGGAACATGTACTTTAAAAGTTTAGTATAAATTTATGTAAATACTCTATATACATGTACTAATATCAATACTTTCTATTCTAATATATTATGTAAATAAATATTTACAGGCCATATGAAAAATGATAATAGTTCATCCATGTTATATTATGGGTAGAACCTCGCTAGTGAATATGACGGATGTTTGGCCCCAAACTTGGGTTGAACTTGGAGCCCGCAATGGGCTGATTGAATAGGTAGATTTAATATATGAGATGATAGATGTATTGCTAACTGTTTTTATCGAGTGTTGATAACCAAACACAAACAACTTTCATATGTGATGGATAAGATGACTATCACACTTCATTATGTCTACGGGATACTTGGTCTTCCGGTAGATGACCAACTTGTTGCATTGATATAGGAGATGATGGTTAGAAGCAAGAAAGAAACTTTAGGTGATATATTGGGAATGGGCATCGATGAAGTTATATATAATATTAAGTTTAGGGCCGTTAAGTTTGAAGTGTTCTGAACTAATTTTTTTAAGAGGATAGTGAGTAATGAAAAGAAAACCTTATATTTTTTGTTGTATTAGTTAGGGTGCACGTTGTATCATGATAAGCCTAGAGATAGGGTACTGATAATGCTTATAAATCTATTGGTACACGATTGTAAGATGGTTAATAGTTACGTGTAGGGTCCAGAATGGGAGGATGGAGAACCATAAGTAAAATGTTGGATAAGTAGTGTGTGTCACAAACAATCTCTTTTTGATAAGGTAACTCAATATTGTAAGCAATTGGATTTGATGACGATAAATCAAGTATTTCGAATATATATTCATGTCATATATTCTTACGTGCTATTTTATAAAATGCACGTTGACTCACAACTATTTAGTTTTGTAAATGCATATATTGTAATACATATAAGTCATCGTGATATCATGGATGCATTCGATACATAGATGTTGTGGAGCCTTATATATGTAGATGTTGGGAAGCTCAACACTCTTTAAAGGAAATGCGCCTTAACCGAGTCTCCCTCCTATGGGAGATGCAGTCTAGGTGTGTCATATATAATATATATACAAAGACACACACACACACAAACATATATATATATATCATGCAAATACATGTGCCCCGCACACCTCCTTACCTATTGGGAAAAGAGAACTCGAACATGTACCCAACCCATTAAGGTTTGAGTTGGGGCCGGGTATAGGTTATCCATTCCCAACCTGCTCCACTGCCATCCCTAGAATTCTGTAACAATTTTGTGATTAAAAGTGAAAAACCCTGTAAGACATTCTAGTTTATGCTTTGAAAGAAAAAAGTATTGCGAAGTTGGTCATTGCAGTCTATTTGGAATATAACCACAAACCGGCCAATTATATGTATGGAGGGATAAGGAGAATAATAAAATGAAGAGTCTAATGACATATTCAATACATTTGCTAAACTTTAGTGCACGCCAGCCTCCTATGATGAAATCCATGTGAAGAGCAATCAAGTGGGAGACAATTGTTTGTGTATTCTCCTCGTTCTCTGTACTTGACAAACTCAACACCAAGAGAGATGAAATTCGTCAATACCTTTGCTTTGAACCATTTGCTTGTAGAGACTTTAATAACAAGGAATCTTAGTGTTCTTGGCTTACTAAACTTACTGAACAACTGATCTCAGGGCAAATGCAGGAAATAGAACAGATCTCATGCAACTTTATACATGGATGATGCTAGAATTGTTTCTTCAATTATAGATATCTTCCTTAAAATGATTTTCAGGAAAAGAAATCTTAAACATAATAAGAACGAGCGACTTAAAAGAAAGAAATTAAAAACATCTAAAACCCCACAAAACCATTTATATATAATATCTAGGTTTTAAGTGATTTTGATGATGACAATATTGATTTTGACTCATGAAATATGGTTTTTGATAGTAATAGTGAAAGGTGATAAAAGGCATCGGACCATTGTTGAAATGATAGAATCATGCAAAAAAAAGTATCATTCGGTATTGAGTACGAACTACATCCTCTCTCTATACAATATATATAGTGTGTTCAGATGCTTGCCCAACTTCAAAATCTCAATCGGTTCTTTTTTAAGTTAAACATCTCAATCATGGATGATTGTGTTAAAACCCATCAGTGATTTTTAAATATATATAGAGAGATACTGGTAAATACTCAAATCCATCAGTTCTCAAATCTATTTTATTATCTCACTGTTTGATCTGTTGAAGCTATAAAGAAAATGCAAAGTACAGCGGACACTTTTAATTCAAATTTCAATCAGGTGATCCGTCTCAGCAATTGCCACTCTCTCTCTCTCTCTCTCTCTCTCTCTCTCTCTCTCTCTCTCTCTCTCTCTCTCTCTCTCTATATATATATATATATATATATATATATATATATATATATATATATATATATATATATATATATATATATATATATATGCTTTCTTTAATTCTCTCCCTAGTAAATGGAAACCTTTTTGGTGCTAAATTTAGCGTCCAATTTCCTCCCATTAATGTTGGGCTGCCGTCGTGTCCTCTTCCATCCTTCTCTTCCTGCTTCAGCCTATAACATGTCACAGAAAACGATTTAGAAGGTTCTCAGGCAAAGGGTGGCGGTTGATACAGAGACGACCAAAAGAGCATAGGTCGCCCAGCATTAAGCTGCTCAAGTACCATGGCTGCTTCACATAAACGGCGGCCGGCCATCAACGACCAGCTCGAGATAGTCACTGATCCAGTTGAGGCAAACCTGATCACCACGCAAAACCGTGGTTTTCCGGCACTGCCATCCATGAACGTCACTCCTAGCCAATGAGTGAGCAACAGAGATACCATCAATATCCAGCAGGTTGTTTGCGCAAATCACAGATCCATTCCCGTCAGCTTTCCCCATGTTCCCCTTCCATGTTCGTATGGTACATTTCGTCTTCCTGACGCAATATATGGATTTGTATATATTTTAAGAGAAAAATTGACACATGAATTTTCGTCAGTTACCGTATTTACATTAGGCCTGTGTTCTGTCTGTGCGTGTTATGTTGTGATGCCTTTCATGAGGCTTGCAAAACGCTCAACTTCTGTTGCTCTTTCAGTGGACCCATTGTATATGCACTGCACATACTAATATTATTCTCACTCAAGCGTCTTGATTTTGGAGTTTTGATGGATCTAGTATATTCATAATAAAAATGTAATTAAATTTTATGGTGGTTATGTACTATCGGATGAAATCTTTCTCTTTTATCCGGACTTCAACCGATCATATAAGAGTGATTCCTTGCCATGAACGGGTTTTTTCGCTTTATATTTCATTATAATGTCATATTCTTGAAATCCACTTTATATTTCATTGTTGATGTCATTCATGAACTGTGCCGTTCAATGATTTTGGAGATTAATGAAACTGAGTTCTTTACATAACTCTGTGTGCTTTTCTCGGATGTGACTGAATATCTCCTCCCAAGGTTCTTGAAACAATAAGATTCGAAAGCATCATCGTTCTTGTGCAGGTAATGCTCATTCATTTAACGAACAATCATCCTCAGGCACAACGCATTTCATATATTTAGCAAGCCCATTACTTTTCCTTTTAATGGTACTCAACTCATTTCAGATATCACTGAGTGGACAACACATACATGCTCAGATTTTCATACATTTCTGTTCTCATTCTTCTTCTCGACTTTATATATGTCAAGTAAGCTTCGCAGCATCTTTTATTTTCCTGATATGCAGCTCTGAACAGATATTGGGAACTCGATAAGCTACTTGAATACCAATACAACGTTTCATTTTTGAAAAGTAATGGTGGAGATAACATATTTAACATTTATGAAGGCGATAACTTCAGCAACTCTAATCGTTATGTTGGTACCAATGGTTCAAAGGATCACTCTAATATTGGTTTGCAGAAAGTTGGGCAAGACAATACAACAATACTTGATGTGGCTGGCGAAGAAGATAAGGTCGGTGAACGCCTCTACTTTATTTAGGTGAAGCATTTGTTCGTGTCCACTGATTGTTGAGGTTATGGGGCTAAGAGTTTTTCCTTGATGCAGTCATTTTATTTTGTAGACACGATGAAGTTTAGAAGACTTCTACTTGGTTTCATATTTCTTGTCTGCAGTTTCATTGGAAATACGATTTAGGTGACGAACCAATGTATTGTAATATGCCAATGTTAAGAAGTCAATAAACTACCAAAGTTACAGGCATGCTTAAATATGCTCTAAAGAGAAACAGTATTCCTTCAGTAATTAGATATAATTAAATGGAAAAGTGAATAGTCAATAAACTACCAAAGTTACTACCATAGCCTGCAATCTCTCTCTCTCTCTCTCAAAAAAAAAGACAATAGTTCCCAGTTGTAAAAACAGTTGAGAAATTCCATGCAGAAGACTTTAAGAAAAAAGAAAGATGCCAAGGTATTTTGTACCATAATGAATACATTCTATGGATTGCAATTAGAATTATGAAAGACTTGAATATTAATACTGAAGCAGGGCTTTTCTGCACATAAGAAGGTTACCACATAAAACAGTTAAATTTTGTCCTGATACCGAAGCATTTTATGTGAAAGGGATGTAAGGGCGCACCTGATCGTAGGCTCTTTATTACTATGAACCATCTAACCAGAAAAACCTCATCTTCTCATGTCCCGAGAGAGTGAGGGATGTCATCACGATATTAAGAACATTTGAACGTGTTAGTTAAAAAAAAACAAATAAAAATAGAAAGAAACCATGTCATTGCATTAATGAACAAATTGAGAGGCTAATCTACCTTCATGGTTAACATGAGTTTCCAGTTTATTAGGAGCCTAACATTAATAAAGTCGCTTTTCATGACTGCTTTTCTCCTTGATATTTGCATTTCATCTTTTTGATTGGACAGAAACCACCCGAGCTAGACACCCAAAAGAAAATGGTACCCTTTTTTGTTTGTTTCAATGGATTCTTAATTACCTTAGTTCTTTCAACTATATTATATATATATATATAGAGAGAGAGAGAGAGAGATGCTGTGGAATTGCAAGGTTTTTGTTCCTTTTCCTCAGATGCAAGAGGATGGAAGAGACCTGATGCTTGTGCTGAAAAAGGAACTCACACCAAGGGCGATGTGGCCCCCCTTGGACGAATTGTATTACCCAAGGTAGGGGAACTAATATTGTTACTATATTAATTTCTTGCATTTGTTATTTATTGGTAGGACAGAATCAAATTCCCGGTTAGGAACTTATGGAAAATTATGTATCTGGATTTTCAGAGGTGGAAGCACATCTTCCTCATCTGACTAACAAGGATATCTGATGCAGACGGATGATCTAAAATCTGGCATCGAATGGGAATTCAAATACAGGTTTGGGGTCATCATAAAAACAAATAGATGTTAAATCAGACAAACTCGGTATGCTTAGCACGTGCCGATCGATTTAACTGTCATAACCAGAACCCGGATGTTCTCTAGCATATTGCAAAAAAACCATGTCACCAACTGTGTCAAGGCCCATTTAATTTGGCTTTGCTTGTTTCTTGGTAGGTTCTGTCCAAACAATAAAAGCCGAATGTATTGGAGCATACTGGTAAGTGCACGGAACGAAGATCATCATCAGTATGACGTGTGCTCTACCAACCTGCAAATCTAACTCTTGCCCCTCTCATGTGGCTAATGATCTTCCTTGTGTTTCACCTGTTCTTTTCAGCTGAATTCGTCAGAATGTACAAGCTACAAGCTGGTGACCTTTTCATGATTTACAGAAACGTAAAGAGCGAGAAATTGGTGGGTAATATGAAAGTTTCAAGATCAATGCAATTTAAACTACCTACTTACATTTCGAAGTTGTGGGCGTACTTCCTTTGAAACTTTTCCCCTGCAAGTTGGTGATAGGATCTACTTACATAAATCAAGTGCAGTGATGCTTGGCTTTTTTTGTCAAAATTTTGAACTGCCATCGATCTCTAGAAAATAGAAAGAATCTATTATCCTAATGAATTGAGATATTTGTGCATTGTGACGGAGATTTTGGCTCTTGTTTCCGTTGAAGATGGTTTCTCACGAAAAGAGATCGTCAGCACCGGATAATGGCGGAGGATGGGCCGGTGGTAGCAGTGAGACTTCCAGCCAAATTGGTACTACATTAATGTAGAATGCAATCATACCCAAGGACAGGAGAAACAGCTCCTGAGGGCGCCTGTGTGTCGTCCAAGAAAGCATTGAGCTGGGCGGCTAATAGGATTCTTCATCATTATATGATGCCAAATTTGTCATCTTTTTTAAAGACGTCAACAGGCTTTTGCAGTAAATCAAATTCGACTGTTTCCCCTAGAACTTGGGTGCCTAGTCTTGTAAGGACTTTCTTCCCTTATATGCCATTCGCGCTTTAAACTTTTCTGTTTTAGTTTGTTGTATTTTTGCCACTCAATACATATTAAGGGTTGCATTCTGGACGCTATTATAGACTGATGATCTTGTAATTGTGGTTTCTGTTCTCTTCTGAATGCGCCTGTTACCAGAGTTTTACTAATCAATATAAAGAGAGATCTTTTCAAACAGGTCTGAGGGAAATATTTTCGCCTGTCATTTTATGATTTTCGTTTTTGGAGTCTGAACTTAAATATGATAACCTGCCGTTCGGCAAGTACTATTTGCCTATTGGTTGCAGACTGAATTTATGAAAGATACAAGAAGATGAGTATAACCAACCATATCCATCAAATGCCTTTGATTAGAGAATTCACTATATACATAATGTAACGGGCAGATCGGAGCCCCTCGTTCGGTCATTGTGCTACGCCTGCATTAATAATGCTTCCATGGTTCGTTGTTGCATGGCAAACAAGTGCATGTGTATGCAACGATCAGCACCAGAGAATCGTGAATGGAAAGTTGTGCAAATAAATACTTGTTGGGTTTCGATGTCCTTACAACATGATCACAGACAGCCTTTAAACGAGTGGCAAGCTGTAATCGAAGAACTTGAGAGAAAAAATATATAAAGGATAGATCATAAACTCATTTTTCTTGATTACATTCTCCTTAGATTTTTGGAGTAGATCTTTGTCAATAATGCGAAATCGCAATCGCCCCCAGAAGATGCAATGCCAGGAGCACTAGAGACGGAAGAATGCTTCTGATTATTTGGTGGACAGGAATCTGCTGGCAGTCTGGTGTGTGATTTATTACTGCAAACAACTCAAAGTTCAGATACAAATAATCCTTCTAAGTCGACTATATTGCAGATGGTCCATCAAATCCTAGCTACAGGTGGGGAATCAAACGAAACATGGATGGTTGTCACCATCCACGATCACAACCTAGAGACTTCGTACGCAGCGTCGTGTATTTAAATGGCAGATTACCACATGATTGGGTGGATCGAATAGACTTATTAGACTGAAAATTTTACTAGAACTAACTAATCATACTTCAGATGGATCTCTCTCTCTCTCTCTCTCTCTCTCTCTCTCTCTCTCTCTCTCTCTCTCTCGTGCAGTCGCGTGTGCGAACGTTTATCTACGGAAGATAAAAAAAATCAGCTCACCTGGAAGCCATGTTGATTGCTGAAATGGCTGATCTGGAGTCTCGACCCTGAAGAAACAAACATTCGCTAGTAAAATGGTATATTTTTCTAAATAACTTTTGAAAATAGTAAAATAATCAGTAACAACAGCCAAGTAATTAAAAACCAAATTTCCTTGAGAGATTTTGGGTAATTTTAGCAAGACCAACAGAACTGTATATAATAACCTCGAATGAAAAGGGACAAGATAAACCCACAAAAGCACACGGATTAAAGGAGAACATCTCATCGTCAAAACAACGCAAGTTGAATCACTTGAATTGACCAAGTTAAAAAACGTAAATTAGACCAGCCTAATTACCTTATGATGACTGTGCGAGGCTTTAGGGCGATCAGATGCTTTTGAAGATGATAATGCCATTCGAAAACCTTGGAAGTTGATACCTCCAAACTTTGTACCATAACCTGCAACGCTAGAAAAATCTTTTGGCCTACTCAACGTCGGCATTGAGCTTGGTTTCCCGTCCGTTGTCAAAATCTGCTTGCCGGCTGGTAAGCTGGTACGTGAAGAAGAACTTAACTTCGACTGCCATACAGCACACACAGAGAGTCAGCACGATTAATACTCCTTGAGAAATTTTAGCTGTCAGCGCATGAATCACTAATGAAATAATTTTAGTCATAGTAAATCGTCGTAGAATGCTATAGTTTGTAATGGAGTCTATACATGACGCCTCTTAAACCACTTCGAAAACATGTAGATAGGGCTGCGTGATTTCAAAGAAACAAAATAAGGATTACCAGACGACATTTCGTACAGGGAATTGTTAATTGGCAGCCAAGGTTTAGGAGGTCGGTGAAGATATATCAAGCAGGGCATTCTTATTCTCAAAACTCAAACCAAAGAGTTCAAAGCAAGCCAGCTAAACTTTCAGTATCAATTGGGTCATGTTTGTCCGGCTCTTTCATTAGCACAAATGGATGAAAAGCAAGAAAGTTTTAACCTTTTCGAAATTGTCTCTGACTTCCTTTGTGCCCTTAGAGTTTACCATGCTTCCTGGCAAATCCTTCAATAGATCCTCTAAACTTGATAAGGCACTGTCTTTGCCGCTTTCTGTTGATTTCATGGACAAGTCTGCTTTCTCGTATGCCAATGTTGCATCATCAGCTGTTTCAGCAACAGTTTCAGTATCCACCAAAGAAAGAAAGTTTACCTCGCTTTAGGAAAAGCAAATTAAGGCAAAACTACGTTGTACAATAAATGGATGAAGTTAATTAATCATAATAAGAACAGACGATCAGCTAGCCGAACCCATCGCGGAATGAGTAGAAAGTTTTCCCTTACATTCGAATGTTGCCCAACCACTGTAGCCGGAAAACGAGCTCATATCCTCTGTCGAAGATAAGTCACTATGTTGGACATCATTTAGATCCACAGACATTGAACGAGTTTTTGGCAGTCTGCCAACTGCTGAGTTGGGCCAACTATCTGAGGATGAACGTCGACGTTGATTGATCCTTAGAGCAGAAGGAGCCTACGGGAAGAAAAGATACACTACATCATCACATAGTAATTCATTGGTTTGTGGTGTACTGGGTGGCTCTCTGCTACTTGTAGTATCTAACTATTCGGTGAATTCCTGAATCGAAGTTGCAAACCCCAACTGGTATCCATTATAGCCAACAACATGGTCTGATTAACAAGAAAATTTCTGTCAAGGAGTTCAGGTTATTTTTGAAGTTGCATATAGATAGAGAATTCCAAATTTCATCTCCGAGAACACTTTTTCCCTAAACACCAAATGAGGACTCAACAAAATATATAAATGAACTTCACTCAAGGCAAGTTTTCTTGTCCACCTGCTTAAGATTTTCGCAAGTTTCAGAGTTGTTCTTCTGCTGCCTATTGTTATGGACATGTCCCTTTGCAGAGGAAAGTACCGCTTGGTTAGAGATGACGATACTGGCGCTCCTAGCATCTGGACTCTGAGCAGGAGAAGAAAGATCCATGATTGATTCTTGGGATGGCTTTGATGCTTCTTTCCGAATCCATCTTTTCTCCACATATCTGACTAGTAAAGAAATTGCATTAAATTGGTCCACATGCTTTCCTTTAAAATGTCTCAAGCACAACACGAACCAGCAGGATATTTGATAAGAAAAACATAAACTAACTTTTCGCGGATGAAGTTCTCAATTCCAACTCCCTGAAAATCTGGAGGTAGCTCTGCCAACCAATAACTATTCGACTTCGCATTTCCCATCGCTACACATGGGCAAGAACCAATTATTAGATACAAACTAACAGAATGAGCTGGAAGGAACAATCTTTCGACATATTTGAAAATCAAACAAGCACCGTATAACTTACATTGCATAAATGAAACCTGTTCTGGAAGCCATGTGTCCAGTGTAGTAGACCGAACCTGGATATTTAAGCAATATTCAGCTAATTCGCAAACGTGAAAAATGTCGTACTTGAGGAGTGTTGCGAGTACAAGCAGCTGTTTAAATTCTTCAAGTGAATAGCGGAATTCCACAATCGATAGACTAACCTTTGATATATGAACCCCAAGACTTCGGTGTATACCTGAACACTGAATGCATATGAAGATGCCTAGGTTGATACTTGCCCATCGAGGAGCTCTGAGAAATACATAGATTTTAGCGGCAATACATTCCATTCTTAAAATTAAATATAAACAAAATACTATATCACCACATCCAAACTTGTTAAAATTAATATGTAGTTTAAGAGTAATTTAGTAAATTCACAATATACTTATATGTTTCGGGTTTGCTTAATATTTAATTTCCTGGCTGATTATGTATTGAAAAAAATCTTGAAGAAAAAGTTAATAAGGTTGTAGCCTGCGCTGATTCTTCTTTGTAAGCGAAGAATGCCTCGCCACCTAGATATCTTTTGGGGAAACCAATACACTGTTTCTTCTCCCATATCATACACAAAGAACATAAAAATGGCACAAGACACCATATCAAGCGTATCTATCTTGTGCTCTCCACAGAAAGTTTGGCTTATTTCTTCCCTCTTGTTTACTCGCTTCAAACTGCAATGTCATGTCAATGTACTTAATTTGTTTATCAAATTGAAATGATTCAGATAAAAACCTCTTACTTGCTTTTGCAGTCGGCACATTCTCTGTTCTCCGGTAATTTAAGGAGACCCTCCAGTATCTGAAAACAACAGAGTATAAGAACCTGCTCGCCAACTCATTGGTAAACAAGAGAAGGGAATGCCCAGCAAGTTGAAAAGAACCAGCATGAAAGGCTTAATTTCAGACACAATAATTTCGTTATGTGATTCCCTATTACTCCATCATCGGAAGCGTAATAACAAAGAGTAGTCCACGAACAAAATAGATTTAAAACATCCGAAAACAGCAAGAGTTCCAATAACACAGAGATGATCATATTTTGTTTTCGAAGCAAAAGGCATCGTGCTACATAGAATATAGCTAGCCAGATGTCGTAGCAGACGTAGAAAATGCAAAGCAGTTATCGTAGCACAGAAATAAAAGAAAGGTTGGGAATATATCAAGCACGTGATTGGAACAGTTTCTCCTCGCAGCAGCGAATTCAAACACGCTCGAGAGAAAAGCGAAGGACTATTCAGATAGTTGAACCCGAGGATTTCAAACCAAGGCAGAACGAACACGACGTATTGTAGGGATGACAAGACGAACAGCTACGGCTCGACCCGTAACGTGAACGAAGCAGTAGCAACGCTATAAAATAGAGTATCACAATGCCGACAGAGTAGAGGAACTGAAAATTGGACGTTCCGCATCAAATTGAGTCGAACACCTGTTGGATTTTCTCCTTTACAACACCAACCGAGAAGAATTTCATGGAAGAAAAAGGACGAATAGAGAAGGAGCACCACAGAGAAAGGAGATCGAGCGAAGTTGGGGGGGGGGGGGATTACCTTCTTGTGCTTGTCGTTGAGCTCCTTGGAGACGGACGACTTGTCGTTCATCGTCCCCGAAGAAATAACCAGGGAGGAAATTCCTGTGAATACGAGCGAGAGGAAAGAAGCGTGGAACGTAGCAATCTCCGTCGTCCTCCTTGAGAGAGAGAGAGTTGCGCGGCTAACGACACATCTATCTATAGATTCCGAAGTGCATGCAATGCTGTTTTTCCTTGTTAGACATCTATCTATAGATTCCGAAGTGCATACTTCCTGGTTTTCCTCGTTTCCGTGAGTTCGCTTGCCACCCAGGCCGTTGATCCCACTAGATTTTGAAATCCATGTCTGCCGATAAATATCAACTAAGACCTACTCTCTAGAAATGGCTGTTATTTCTAAAATACATGAGACGCTTCTGCAACTCATGAGAAAAACCATATCAACACCTAACTGTGATGAAAGAGCAAGAATGGCTAGCTGAAAGACATAGGCAAGCATAAGCCGCCGCTCATGCTCGACCATAACAGTAGCTGACCTTGATGACATTAGGCGGGAGTCTTGTGACCTCTGAGTCGGCCGAGATAACTTTTCCGATCTCGGTTCGGACATGTAAATACTGTTTGAATTTCAACTTTATAGGCGTGAAGTTTCTATGTCGATGGCAGTCGTTGTAGTATAGTGGTGAGTATTCCCGCCTGTCACGCGGGTGACCCGGGTTCGATCCCCGGCAAGCTATCATTCAGGTGACAAAATGAAAAGGTTTTAATGCTCATGATAGATTAAATTTAAAATACAAAGCATAAAGTTAATAATTCAAATCTACTAATTATCATGTTAATCGAATGATAGGAAGATTATGCATAATATAGAGAGAGATGTTATAATATAAAAATTTAAACAAATATCAACTATTGATTTTAGGTGATGGATGATTGAGATGTGAATTTAAAAGTATGTGTATTTTTTGTTGCTGTATTCTATTTATATGTATACTTTTTCTTTTAAATTTAAAATGTAAATCATTTATCGAACTAAGATAGATGGTTGAGATTTGTTAGCATTTAAATATAGTAGTATATATTAGGTACTTTCTCCTCCATCCTCTCTCTTTCTTCTATATATATATATATATATATATATATATATATATATATATATATATATATATATATATACGAGTTTTAAATGCATAATGTATTTTGATACATAATTTTAAATAAATATTTCTACCATTTGATTTTTTAGATCAACGATAGAGATATTAAAAGTATTATTCTCTTTGAATTTAATGTAAAAATAAACAATGAAGATGTTTATGTAAGATTATTTACTAAAAGGTAAGATGTATTTAGGATGCCACATGTATAAGAGAGAGAGAGAAGAAAGAGAGAAATGGGATTTTGTGCATCACTGTACCAAGTTTAAATTAAAAGAAAAGAATACATATATTTTTTGTTTTTTAAAATTTCAAAAAGTTATTTTCTTTTAAAACAAGTAACTTGAGTTCACTTGTACACCATTCATATGCACTAATTTTGGATTTCATATATATATATATATATATATATATATATATATATATATATATATATATATATATAATTTGGTATATAATTTGGTATATATTCACATATTAATATATGTACAAATCTAAATCATTTAATTTGAAAGATAAATAATTTAAATAGATGATTGATATTTGATTTTTAAAAATAACAATTAGACTTGCAAGTGTACACAATGTGAAAAATAAATTTTCTCTTTAAACCATTCATTTGTAACACTATACAGGGATTCGGGCTCATCACATCATTATTCTCAAATACTTGACAAGAGGAGATATGATGCACATCTCTCTCTATCTGATGAGCAGCGCGTCTCCCTCCGCAGCCTTGCTCCACTTTATGCTGCTAACTCGCCGCTCCCTTCGACGAGTCTCTCTCTCTCTCTGTGCATCTCTTCCTCCCTCTGTTTCTTTCTCTCCCAACGTCTCTCTTTCTCTTCCAGTGCACGTCTCTCTTCTCTCTCTCCCGAGAGCCATCGCATCATTGCTCGTGATCGAACAGGATCGCACGCATGACTGGTGGGATATCCTCTTCAGCATGCCATATATCGAATAGGGTCACCAACACTCTGCTTTTTTTTTCTTTTAAACCACCGGTTTCCAGAAGCCGACAAGGACCCGAATAATACGGTTGGAGCCGGATCGGTTGATTGTTGTGGACATAGCTCTCCTGGCGCTTGTTTTCCCGATTCACAAGATTCCAACTCAGATCTTGCTCGAGGGGAACAAGTGCCGAGCCCTTGAACCAACCAACCGTTGGTATCACTATGAGATTTCTCATTTATGAACAGGACGTTGAGACTGGTAATATTATGTTAGGGATGACAAGTGGAAGTCGAAACGAGCTTGTGGCATCATTCTGGCATGGTTCGGCCTAGCCTGTTTGGAGCTTTGGATGAGAGGGATTGTCAAACATGCGGGCACCAACTTGGCGGCTCGGAGAAGAAAGACTACTAATTATCGGGGTTCTAGAGCCCGTTCTCACCATCTTCAAGGGAAGGTGGTCGACGTCAGTGCAGCAGGCGTTCAGGATTGTGAAGCATCAGCAGCAGCCCTATTGGGACACCGTCTCCTACTCGCTTCTTCGAGAATGCGCTGCGAGGAGATTGGTGCAATAGGGAAGGTGGGTTCACGCTCACATGCTCCGTTCGGGCTTTCCCTATATGAAATTAGGGAACAAGCTCGTCGATTTTTATCTGAGATGCAGTTCAGTCGACGATGCTCGCAAAGTATTCGACGAAATGCCTGAACGGCATGTGGTTGTTTGGAACGCCATGATTTCGGCGTGTGCTCAACTTAGGTACTGCGAGGAGGCTCTTAGAAGTTGGAACGTTTGCCATGATGCGATGCCACTGTGTGGTGGCCGATGGATTCACATACACGAGCGTGTTTAAGGCATGCGCGGACACTGGTCATGCGCTGCTTGGAAGGGCAGCTCATTGTATGACGTTCGTGACCGGTTTGAAGCATAATGTGTTTGTCGGCAGTGCAGCAATTGACATGTACGTGAAATGCTCAAGGATTGATTGTTCGATGCAATGGAGGAGAGGGATGTTGTCTTGTGGACTGCTCTAGTTGTAGGATATGTACAGAACGAGAAAAACCTGGAAGCGTTGGGAGTCTTTAGTGAAATGGTCTAGTGAAATAGTCCATCGTGCAATGGAGCCAAATGAATACACAGTCGCTAGCATCCTGATTGCGTGTGGGAACCTAATGGCATTGAGAGAAGGGATGCAAATCCATGCTATTTGCATCAAAAGAGGACTTGAACTTGATGTTTCATCTTGTACTTCACTGTTGAGTATGTACTCTAAGTGTGGGAGTGTGGGCGACTCTCGCAAGGTTTTTGAGGTTATAGCTGGTGCAAATGCGGTATCGTGGACTGCGATGATAACTGCACTAGTTCAGAATGGTGAGGAAGAAGCTGCCCTGTCTGCCTTCCGCGGGATGATGTCGTCGTCATCAAAGCCAAATCAGTTTACATTTTCTATAGCAGTGTGGGTTTGTGCTAGTGTAGCCCTTTTGGGGGAAGGGAAGCAGATCCATGTGCTGATCCTTAAAACAGGTTTTGACACAGATTCGTTTGTATCGGCAGCATTCATTGACATGTACGGGAAGTGTGGATTCATGGAGATGTCTCGATTGGTGTTTGATAATAGGTTGCTGGAGAAGGATGTTGTTCTGATGAATACGATGATTTCGGGCTATGCACAGAGTGGCAGTGGTAGGAAGCTATCCTGCTGTTTGAGGAAATGCAGCAACGGGGTATATCCGCAAATTCTGGCACCTTCGTAGTCCTTTTGTCTGCATGCAGCAACTCAGGCATGCTAGAAGAAGGACGCAGAATTTTCCACTTGATGTCTTCCTTTGACATTGAGCACAACAGAGACCACTATGGCTGCATGGTTGATCTTCTCGGTCGAGCCGGACACTTGCAAGAAGCTCAGAAGCTGATAGACAGCATGACTGTGCCACCGGATGCTGTTATTTGGCGGACGTTGCTCAGCGCCTGCAGAATTCATGGTAACATGGAGATGGGAAAGAGAGCAGCTCAATCTGCGCTGCAACTGGAAGAGGAAGATGATGGGGCCCATGTTTTATTGTCTAACATTTATGCTTCAATGAAGAATTGGAGTGAGGTTTGTAAGATCAAAAGTAAGATGAGAAAACTTGGTCTAAAGAAGGATCCTGCACATAGTTGGATTGAGGTTAATCACAAGGTTCACGTTTTTGTGGCTGCCGACAGATCACACCCAAGAAGCAAGGAGATTTATGCTCAATTGGAAGATCTGATTTTAAGAGTGAAGCAGTTGGGCTATGTTCCGGATACTAGCTTCGTATTGCAGGATTTGAAGGAGGATATGAAAGAGAGATCACTGTATGAACACAGTGAGAAGTTGGCAATTGTTTTTGGGTTGCTCTGCATACCACAAGGGATCTCAATTCGGATTTTAAGAATCTTAGAGTTTGTGGGGATTGCCATAATTGGATAAAATTCATTTCTAGAATTGTACAAAGAGACATCATTGCCAGGGATGCCAAGAGATTCCATCATTTCAAGGGCTGGATGTGTTCCTGTGGGAACTACTGGTAAGCTCTGTCAAAAAATTAATCCATTGTCTTGAACGGTCTTTGGCTAGCCTGGAATTTGGGATTGTACAAAATCGTATTGGAAATGAACAGCCAAGCTGTAACTCAACTGATGTTGAGCGCAAAAGAGACAAATTCAGCTCCGCATATCTCGGTTAGACCTTTGCTCTGCCGAGTGTGGCAGGTTAAGATACAACACATCTACTGGGAAGGAAATAACACTGCAGACTGCTCAGCAAAACAGGGAGATGATGCCTCCCGCTTCGATTGCAGTGATTCAAGACTTGGCGGGGATGACCAGACCAACAGCAGTTGTGGCTTAGGGAGAATCTCCTTCTTTCTTACCGAAACAAAGGAAGAAATTAACCCATTAAACTAATTATAGATGGCATGAATGTTGTAGTTCATAAACAAGAACAATAAAAGCAGTGCCAAGATCACGAACAATAATGCTCTGTTTTGCTTTTCCCGTGTCTTTTATCTGATCGTCATCCATATCCGTGCCCATATCCATGATATTGGAATATAGATGAGTGTTTGTGCTCCATGTGTCAAATACTTCCACTAGGTGAAAGGCAGGTGAATGTGGATGGAGAAATATGGTATAATCGACATTTTAACAGTTTGTCAATGTTGAGTAGCAGACGGGTAATTTCAGGACTGGATTAGAGTTGAATGTTTTGCCAACATTGACATGTTCGATTCAAGGGATCCTTAAGATGTGTTTTATGTCGTCATGAACGAGAGAAGAGCTACTCAGATCCGGGAGTTCATTAACATCTCATAGAATGAATTTCGAGAATAAAAGAGAAGAGGGGAAAGGGATTTTTTATTCTGTCAAAACAATTTGGTTGGGAACAGATGGGTGCCTATATATTGCCATGAACAGGTTGATTTCAAGGGATCCTTAAGATGTGTTTTATGTCGTCATGAACGAGAGAAGAGCTACTCAGATCCGGGAGTTCATTAACATCTCATAGAATGAATTTCGAGAATAAAAGAGAAGAGGGGAAGCCATGAACAGGTTGATTTCTTGCTCCAACCGAATTTAAAGCTACAGGCTACCAATTCAAAAGACGCTGACGTGCCAGCCGTTGCGTCCAGGTGACTGCATGGTCGGCTACAATACCGAGGAGATCACCACTGTGAAACGGGATTTGTTGCATCCTTGGCCAAATAACCTTTAATATACCAACTTGGTAGCAAAACAAAAAAGAATAAAAAACCAATACAAAGGAAAATAATACTATGATGCTACGGACACAGCGACACCTTCTGTTAGGAGACGTTTCTAGTTTTCACATGTATTGGAAACCGAGAACTCCAATGAAACACCACGAAAACATTTTCCTAAAGTTTCGTGTTTTTTATAAAACATCTCTGTCGAGATACTCAATTTTAGAAAACGTTTCCTTCTTAAAACTCAAAAAAAAAAGTCCAACCGTCATACGCTTTCTCTTTCTCTCTATCCAAACCACCACCAACCCGTCACCATCACTTTTCTTGAGAATCAAACCTATACATGGCTTTGCTCATTAGTTGGAGAATCGACGTTTCTATTTTCTGACGAAAGAAGGTAGACAATTATTGACAATGACACTTAAAAATAGATTTTTAATTTACCAGGTCAATGCAAAAAAATGTCTCTTAGAACATTCATATATCTCATAATATGAGACATGATACAAAAACACGTGTAAGAACTCACAAAGAAATGCAAACTTAATATTGGGTTATATCATAGATCTAAGTCCATATTTATTTATATTGGTAATTGATGAGTTAACAAAACATATTAAGAGATGGAAGTACCTTTGTGTATATTATTTGCGGATGACATTGTGTTAGTGAATGAATCTAAGAAAAAAGTTAATAAGAAATTGAAACTAAGAATAGAAATGTCGAAAATTAAAAATTTCTTGTTTACTACAACAAAGACAAAATATATAAATGTAGGTTTGATCATATGAGTACTTCACAAGACATAAAAATTAAGATTAAGATTGACACGCATTGCATCCCTCACAAGGGAAGTCTTAAATACCTAAAATCAATTTTTCAAAGTGATAGAAAAATTGATAAAATGTTAGGAATAAAATTAATGTTGATTGACTAAAATGGAGAGAGAGCATCAGGTATTCTATGTGACAAGAATATCATTAAAGTTGAAAGGTAAATATTATAGAGCAACAATTATACCTACTATGTTTTATGGTTATGAGTATTGATCAGTTAATTATCAACATGTACAGAAGATGTCAGTAGCAAAAATGAAGGTGTTGAGATAGACGAGTGACCATATACATAACGAGGATATCATAAACAAATTGGGAATAGCACCAGTACAAGATAAAATAAGAGAAAATCATTTAAGATAGTTTAAACGTATAAAAAGATGACCCAAGGAGCTCCCGTAAAGATATGAAAAAACTAGATTGTAAAAATGTTAAAAGAGAGAGGACGACCAGAAAAGTGTTGTAAAGAAACAATAAAGACTGATCTAATTTATATTGAGTTAACTACTAGTATAGAACATGATAGGGCTAGGTGGAAACAAAGAATCCATGTAATCAACCCTATGGGAAAAGGCTTAGTTGTTTTACCAACTCAATCCAATTAGATATTAAATTTATTGTTGAAATATGTAAAATGTTTTATGTTTGTATTAGTTATATAGTTATATATATATATATATATATATTACCGTTTTCCAGTTTTCTAAAATTAAAGATTTGCCGTTTCCCATGTCCCGTTTTAGTTTGTCTCCTTTCCCATTTACGTTTCCATGCAATATAGAGCTACGGCATCTCCACAAGGGAAAAATAATAAGCAAACCAATCAAGGCTCTTCAGTTATGCATTCACCAATTACAATTTCGTCTTCCTCTAATCACAAATTTACTGGTCTTGCTGCTGAGGTTGGTCTATGGAGAAAGAAAGAGTAAATGAGCCTTACATAAACAAAATTATGTTTCATATACATCGTCGCACTTCTTTTCCTATAAAAGCCAACCATGAAAAAAAATGAAGTTAGAATGTGTAGCTCAAGACTTCGATCAACCTAATAGTTAAAATAAGACCATTAAACTTAATGTTCTAACTAAAATAACTTGGCGCATCAGAATGAATCTTCAAGAGTGCAGAACCCTCATTTATCCATGTAGATGAAATGGGACGAAGGTCCACTCATCTTTGAGGGACAGTATAGCAACAATTCCCAAGGAAGCTTGGAAAATTAGGTGGAGAAAAGATGCATGACATAGAGACAGAAAACATCAACCAACAGCCAAATAATCCAACGACCAACAGATCCAAGCAAGTCCCCACCACAGATCTATCAATATGTGTTATATGTGAGCACGATGACTGGCTACAAAGTTCTTGCCGAACTTTTTCTCTTATCAAACTTTTAAAATGTAAAAAAAGCACTAAGGATTCCAGTTTCCACTCTCTCAGTATTTATAAGCCGAAACAGAACCTTTTCAAAGCAATATGGCAACTTTCCATGGGGGAATTATCAATGCAAATGTACATTAGGTTATGCAAGTATTTACAATTATAACATTGATAAAGCACGAGCAAAAACAGTTGACCTGCACAACTTATCAGTGAGAGGTTCTCTGCTTGCACACACACACAGAAAAGCAGACACAAGAGTGAACATGATCTAGATTATGAAGCAACAGCTACAACTATCGCACCCAAAGAAGCTATAGCCATAAGTTTTTTGGGATGAACATGGGATTCTGTGCTGGCATGGGGGTGTGAGTAGGTGTGTGAACGCCTGCATATATACTGTAACAAGCCAAGACAGCAATCTGGAACAGACAGTGGGATAACATCCGAGGGTCAAGGTAACAACAGCACATGCTTAGCCAGGACGACAGCAAGCGAGGCCAAGTTGAGAATGGAGAAGCTTACGCAGTGCACCTACACCGTGAGTCAAAGAAAACCCCAAGGAGCTAAAATGCACGGAGTAACCATGGTGAATGAGCTTCAAATCACAGACGAGAACTTTGCCAAGCACGGTCCATGGAAAGAGGTCCCAAACATTTCTCTACCACAATCTTGTTAGATCTTCATACAAAGATGTGCATCAGTCACCATACTCGTTAAATCTTCATACCATGACCAATCTACCACAAGCATGTTAAATCACACATCAATTTACATCAAACAGCTCCACCAAGGATAAATGTCAACTGCACCTGGTGTGTTTTTCTTATGCCTCTAATGGATATAATCCCACTTGAAGCCCAATTGAACATGTGCAGTTATTCTAGAAATCATAAAGGAACCAAAAATAAAATAGACACAAATTGCCAACATTTCAGGAATCAACAGACTATGCTAAACTACAGAAATGTACATAGAGACCACTTCATATGCAGCAAACACTCACCTGTAATCAGGTCAGATGGTAAAATTTCCTCGAGTGGATCCTGTTTCAATCTAGACATCTATGAATCCCAAGTAAACAGTTACAAGTCTCTACGATGACAGAACGTGTTAAAGACCCTTCTTATATAGGTCGCAATGTGTTATCCACTGAAGTGGGTCAGATTAATCAAACAAGACCCGCATCTATTAGTTTTAGATACAGAGCTTCCTGTCCAGGAGTGCAGGCAATATTTTTCCAGAAACACGCACAGAGGAGAGGGCCTAAACAGCCAGATTGTGTTAACCAAGTAGGCCAAACCCTTCAAACTATGCGCAAACTATCAACCAATTGATGTCTCTGTGCCACACCGACACATATACGATACAGAGACACATTCACATAACTCGTAATAACCTAGATATTGAGACTATTCAAAGTAGTTCGCGAACTTGCAACACTTTGATGAGAAAGATCGATCATCAATAACAGACTCTTAGTGGAATTAGCAGGTAAGTTTCCATTCACTCATCTTCCTTAACTGAATCTGCAATTAATAAAGCAAGCTTATAAAACCACAATAATGTGCTCAGGTTGATGAAGGTAAATAATCAAATAAAGGTTTACAGTATATAAGCAGATGACGACACTGATACCCCATTTCTTGCACATCTGGACATTCTCGAGAGGTAAATAATCAAATAAAGGTTTAGAGAAGGTTCATGACATAGTACCAAGATATATTCTTTGGTTGGAGAAAAAAGGTGTCCGTATTATGTACATCAACTACATTACATGATGGAGTTGTAACCTATCTTAAAATCCATGAGGAGAAATTATTTTTTTTAATGTTAATATCCAATTACACCACGAATAAGTGCAATGCTCATGTCTTTTAATGGTTACAGATGAACTGACAAGGCACGATTAAGATGAAGTGGTTCATCCATGTTATTTGATGATGTTTTGATGATGAACAAGACGACAGAAGGAAACAATAAACTTGAATTATGAATAGATCTTCAACACAAAACTGGATAATAGAACAAAAATTCAATATCTCAACCAAAACAAATGACACAGAAGTCAAAACTGGTACAGGAAGAATGTTCATCAAAGACAGCTTTAAATACTTATTAGTGTTTCAAAAGGCTGAGAAAATTTGGTAGATACAAGATACAACACATAATTAACACAAGTTGCCTAAAATAAAGAGATGATAGATAGCACTAAAATTGAAAACTAAATAAGGCAATTACATGACTAGTGATGCTCTATGTTGATTTTCCCTAAAAGATATTGCAGCAGAATATTGTGAATACAAGAGGAGATGGCGGAGGAAGGGGCTCGGCTGCTTGTTCGTTGTCGGGCACTTCTCTCTCTTTCCTTTCTTTCACACATACAAAAAACTCACGGTAACCCTAGTGGGTTTACAATTTATAATAAAGAAACTTAAAAGACTGAAAATACTCCTTTACTAAAGATATTCTTCTTGACAACTCCTCTTGAATCCAAACCTGAATAAATCTAAATAGGTCTAGATCCAAGTCTGTGTCTTCAACATGCCCCCTCAAGTTGGATGTAGGATACTTGTTACTACCAACTTGCTAAGAACTCTCTTTAAACCGACTGTAGTCACTGACTTTGTCAGTATATCTACTACTTGGTCATCCGAGCGTGCATGTATCAGTTTGAAAACACCTTGAGTGATCTTCTCTCTAAAGAAGTGACAGTCTACTTTAATGTATTTAGTTCTCTTATGATATACTGGATTCGAGGCGATTTGTATGGCTACTTTAGTATTTGCTACAATGTCAATTTCCTCCTTGAGAAATAAAATACATAGGCCTACACACATAATGTGTGCAATAGCTTGGTATTCAGCCTCTGCACTCGACCTTATGGTTGTCTTTTACTTTTTGAGGAGATAATGTTTTGACCTACGTATACGAAGTAGCCAGATGTAGATTTTTTGTCTTCTATTGACCATACCCAATCAGGGTATGAGAAAACTTCAATATCCAGTGATTGGTTAGGCATATACAGGATTTCATGAGTTATTGGATTTAAGATATTGGATTATGTGAAACATTGCATTAATGTGATGTCTTATTGGAGCGTGCATCCACCTGCAAACTCTTGGTAATTGGTTTAGCCCCATACATTGATTTTTTTTATTTGTAAACCTTTTGTGGTCTCGCTTTATCATAATAGCCAGTGGCAGGTCCATGTATATGTCTTCTAATAAATCTCCTTGAAGTAAAGCATTCTTTATATCCGGTTGCCATATATCTCACCTTTTATTTGTTGTTACACTAAGAAATGTTCAAATAGTATTCATCTTGGCTAGAGGTGCAAATGTCTCTGTGTAGTCTATTCTATACGATTAACTGTATCCCTTGGCCATTAACTCTGCTTTTTATCTATCAATGGATCTGTATGCCTACTTACAGCTAACTGGTTTTCGGCCTAGTGGAAGATCTATCAGTTCCCAATTGTGGTTTTTTTTCAGTGCTACAATTTCAGTTTTCATTACATCTCTTCGTTCTTGAACACACTTGGCTTCCTCAAATTGGTTTGGAATAGAATAAATTTCTATATTCATCACAAATGTGTAGTATTCTTTTGAAAGACTAGAGTAGGACATATATTCTTAGGATATTTAGTTGTCCCACGTTTTCCATTTCTTAATACAATAGGCATATCATCACAAGGATCAGAAAAAGAGATTAAAAGATTTACCTCATGTTTTGATGGAACTGAATCATGATAAAGACTAGGGCCAAGAGTAGAATTAGGATCGGGCATTACAACTTACCTATTTCCTCTTGAGTATGTCTTCGGTACTTTGTCTGCAACTATTTCTTTGTGTACAAGCTCCTGCCCTTCGTATCCATCTTTATCACACTTATAGTCTTCTATAGGTAGGATGGGCATAACGAACGTAGATGGTATGTTTGGTATATCACTACAATAACAACAACAACTAAACCTTGTTTGGTATATCACTATTATCACTGTAGCATGTCTTGCTGTGATTGAAATTGGGTGACCCACCAGATCCCAAAAGGTTTCTTTTGTATGTCGAGAGACTCGAGACTTACCAAAGTGTGAATACGTCAATTTGTCTTTCTCATCTGACATTGATTGCGATCAACCTCTACCCCTACCACCAAATGCTCCATTACCTCGATGTCAAGAAGTAGGGTTTCGTCCCACAAATGTTGTATTTTTTGTACTCATTTTACCTTCGTTTCAAGGTTCTTCTTATCTTTTTCTCTCAATAACAGGGAGTAAATTGTACTAAGAGGTAGAAGTTCTTCCCTACTTAAAATATTATTCTTGACAGCCTCAAACTCAAATGATACTCCCCAAAGTAAATTAAATACTTTTCGTTTCTCGAATTCCTCATTGTGTTCCCTTGTACACGTCTGACATTTGGTTCTAGAAAGGAATTATAACTTTTCCCAGAGACCACTGAGTTAAGCATAATATTCACTTATCGGTCTTCTTCTTGACGACATCTACGTACATTTTCTATGGTTTCGTATTTCTTCGCAATATTCTTCATCTAAGCATATGCATCATAAACTGCATCTAAATTTGAGGAGTTGATTCAAGAAACATAAAGGTATTTCCTATAGTTGGATTCATGGATTTAGTCAACCATGCACTAACCAATGCATTTTCTCTTCGCCACATGAAGTAGGTTTAATCATCGCTTGGTCGAAGTGTCGAACGATTTCTCACGTGAGATACTCCCACCTTCCTCTTGCCATGATTGCAAGTTCAATAGATCATGCCTATTGCAGATAATTCTTCTCATCCAGTTTGATGCTCGGAATTTGGAGCCTTCTCCTTTTTCACTACATAGTGAATCTAAGTAGTCAACCGCTTTCCCTTTATCATACATAATTGCCCCCTTACTCTATGCAGTTCCGCCCTTTTTTCATTTTTTCAGCAACACCACCTCTGTGCAACCCACGAATCTGGTATGCACTTCATGGCAGATTATTCAGATCGGCACCACGCACACACGATCTGTATCGTTGCTTGATCTTCTTCGCAGAGGCCAGTCCAGCAAGGAAAAAGACTCTTAATCCCACCGATTAAGCTCTTAATATCATATTGATTTTTCCTAAAAACTATTATAGCAGAATATTATGAATAGAAGAGGAGATGGTGGAGAAAGGGGGCTCGGCTGCCTGTTCATTCCCACCGATTAAGCTCTTTCTTTTCTTTCTTTCACACACACAAAAATCTAACATTAACCCTAGTGGGTTTACAATTTATGATAAAAAAGCTTTAAAAACTGAAATACCCCTATACTACAGATATTCTTCCTGACAACTCCTCTTGGATCCAGACATGAACAGATCTAAATGGGTCTAGATCTAAGTTTGTTTCTTCAACACTCCATAGTGCCAAATTTTGGGTAGTCAACCATATACGGCAAAATTGAAGATGTTAAGGCAGATGTGCAGCAAGACAGAAATTATGAATATGTAATGAGGTTATTAGAGGTAAAAGTTGGCTTGGTACTAATAAACCATAAATCAAAGAGAAAGTCTTAAGATGGTTTTTGACATTTGGAAAGCCAACAATGTGGAGCTCTACTAAGATGGTACTGAAATTAGAAGGTGAACACTTTAAAAAGGAAGAGGAACTTTAAAGTCTAAACTAAAGTGTTTAAGGAAACTAAAACATGATATTGCTTTTCTAGAGTTAAACACGATATGACACAAGGTTGATCTCAGTGGTAACTAAAACATGATATTGTTATTTAATGATTGTCTACCACTAAATTAGCTATATCCCTAATATATACAGCTAACGCTTTATAAGGGTGAACATTAACTCTATTCCATCCACCACGGAGTACAAACTATGAGTTGTGGTTAATCCCCTCCTGGTGATATATCTGATCAGAAATAAATCTGAAACTTCAGGGTTTTGCATAGGATGATTCTTGTCATTTTCCTCTCACCACAGCCACACATAGTCGGTCTAGCAACAACTTTCTAAGCAGCAGTCTACCGCGGTGCTCCCCAAAATTTCCAAGAGCGTCTTCTCTTCTGTAATATGGTATCCCATTGACATACATAAACCTTATAAGAGGCATGTACGATAGTACAAAAACATGTGTGAGGATACTTCAGATGACATAGAAATTAAAATTGGCACACATTGCATCCCCAAAAGGAAAGTTTTAAATACCTAGGGTCAAATTTTCAGAGTGACGAAAGAATTGATAGAGATGTTACGCATAAAATTAATGTTGGTTGGTTAAAATGGAGAAGAGCATCAAGTATTCTTTGTGATAAGAAGATACCATTAAATTTAAAAGGTAAATATTATAGAGCAGCAATTAAACCTGCCATGTTTTATGGTTATGAGTGTTAGGCAGTTAATCAACATGTACAAAAGATGTATGTGACAGAAATGAAGATGTTGAGATGGATGAGTGGTCACACAAGAAAAGACCGTATAGATAATGAGGTTATTATAAATAAATTATGTGTGGCACCAATAGAGGATAAAATGAGAGAATATCGTTTAAGGTGGTTTGGACATATAGAAAGAAGATCAAAAGAAGAACTTGTAAGAAGGTATGAAAAACTAGATTTTGAAAGTATTAAAAGAGGTAGAGGACGACCACAAAAGTGTTGGAAAGAAACAATAAAGAATAAAGAATGATCTAGCTTATTGTGAGTTAACTGCTAACATGGCACATGATAGGGCTATGTGGAAACAACGAATCCATGTAGCCGACCCCGTCTAGTATGGGAAAAGGCTTAGTTGTTGTTGTCTTCTCTTCTCTAATCTAAAGTGTTTCATAATTTCATTGCTCTAGACAAAGTTCGCTGCCTAATTAAATGAACCAAATATCATAATGCTTGGTAATCCCTTTGGATAACTGCAAAAGAACCAGTCATTTATCTTAACCTATAATGTTCCTGTTTTTGCAAGAGCAACAAAATTGCTAAGCTACCAACTTGTGGGGGCTTATAACGATCATAGAAGAGAAGGTACCCTCAAAATTTTGCAGAACATTACAAACTAAACGGTCCTTATGATAAATTCAAACTAATGGGGTTATTAGATTCAAATGAACATTTAATTTGATGTTCAAAATAGATAATAGCCCCAAATCTTCTAAGCAGCATTTTAAACATGTTTTAGGTCTGGTGTCAACAACCTCTAATGTTCCTTATGATATTTCAGTGTGTGGAACATTCACACAGTAGTTCAACAATTAGTTTGATGGCCAAGAGGTTAATGAAATGCGGATGACCAAATGTATGATAGCACCCACCATTTCGAATGTCTAGATTCTACGAATGGTAATTTTTGAAATGCAAGCACTAGGATTCGAAACTTTATGGACTGGAAAGATTATAGAAAGGAAATAAATCAGTGAAATGTTATATCTTTTCATACTAGAAGGGAACGTGAATCCTGCATCTTACGATCAAATTTTCGTGGCCTTGTATTCTGTTTGGATTAACGAACTATTTCAGAGTTCAGATGGCAATATCATGCACCTAAGAAGATGTAAAGAATACTGAAACTAGGGTAGAATGAGAACAACCAAAGAGTTCGTCAACTAGATATCTCAAAACAAAAATGAAGAAAAAGAAAGAAAGCATCAAGAAAAAAAACTAAACTAGAAACCCGATAGTAAGATTACCATCGGGCCCAGATTCGGAAGCAATCTCATGAGAGGAACTCGTCCATAACCAATTGATACCACAAACTTCGTAGGACAAACTCTCGTTCGGTAAAGCACACGTAACTTGGTGATATTGAACAAGAACAAGAATTGATAACATAGGCAAAAACAGAAAAGTTTCGTGGCTTTTCCATTTTTTTTGTTTTCGAAACGCAATATCTCCATTTAAGGTTCTCAAAATACTTGGAAGATAGTAATTGAGCATCCACTATCTGATAACATGAAGGCAGAAATTCAAGAATACCATCCACGTATTGATAACACAGGCAAAAACAGAAAAGTTTCGCTACATTTCCATTTTTTTGTTTTCGAAACGCAATATCTCCATTTAAGGTTCTCAAAATACAGGCAGAAATTCAAGAATGCCATCCACGTACTCGTTCTCACTCATACGAGATAAGTGAAAGGAAAGAGTAAAGACAAAGCCAGGAAGGCCGGAAGAATATAGAAGATGTACCTCTCATCGTCAATCTAAATCCTCCTGCCTGGTTTCTGAACTCATATTCCGATTGCCCGAACTGCTATTCTCAGCACCTTCATGGTTTCTCTCCTCACCATTATTGCTGGCTTCTGCCTGTGAACTCGTGGTCCTAAACGGCCACGAAAATGGCAGCGAGATCCGAAACCTCCTGCCTGGCGTGCCCGGCTGAGAGGATACTTCGGCAGAAGTAGCCGTCTGCCCTCCCCTCGTCCGCTGCTCATAGTCGGGATCGTCCGTCGGGAGCTCGTATCGACACACTGGGCACGAATTATGCAAGTCCAACCATGGAAGGATGCAATCGCCGTGGTAAATATGCTTGCAAGGCATCTGCTTGGCCCTTGATCCGATCTCGAAATCGTCCTTGCAGACCGCACATTGAGCCAAATCCGTTCCGAGCAATTTTTCCGTAATTGTAATGTCCGGCAATGCCTCGATAGCCGATTTCGACGCCGGCGGGTTGCCGAACCGGTTAGGGTCGTTTTCCGCGAGCTGTTGAATGAGCTGCTCGAGCCCTGGTCCGATGAAGTAGTCGCCAAGATTTGCAGGGAGCCGGACTCCGGTGCCGTCTCCCTGGTGGTTCTCGATGACGAACTGGATGTTCGCACCGCCGGCAGTCAGATTTTGGAGGTAATTATGGAGGAAGAGGAAGGGGTTAAAGACGTCGGGTTCGGACAGAGAGGGAACGGCCCTCGGAGGAAGATTTCCGGATAGATCGATGTTTCCGGAGGAGGAGAATATGAGGGGGAAACCGGCGAGGCTAGCGCCGAATGGAGAGGCTCCGGCACCGCCGATGCCGGCGGCAGAAAGAAAGGGGCTGTTGGCAAAAGAGTTGGGTGGGATAGGATTAGGATTGGGGACGGATTCCATCTCCTCGACAAATCCGCCGTGGCAATTAGAGCAGAGGGGATCGCCGGAAGGGGAGGGTGCAACGGTGACGGTGACGCTGCATTGATGGCACCAGTAAGGGAGGGATGCACCGCCAGTGGATGACATGGGAATTCTTTCCTTGCCTGATGGTCGTATGACAGACAGAAATGGAGAGAGAAATAGAGAGTAGGTTGGCAATATTGAACCCACTCGTGGCGCCCGAATCCGACCCGACCCGAATGAAGTGGATAACATCCGACCAATAAGCACCCGAGACAGTGAAAGAGAGAAACTGGTAGCTGCAACCTTTCACGGGACGATCTACGGTGTTCGTGCAATTATGGAGACAACGCTAATCAATCTTTTATTGACATAAATATCGACGTGAGATGAGCGATTTGATCATCACCATTGCATTGCATTGATAAGTAATTAAGCAATATCTATCACCAAATAGTATTCATCATCTCTCAATATATATATCGTTTTAAACCATTACTTTTTTTGAAAATTTATATTTTCCATACGTATTCGCTTTGAACAGTCTGCGACTCATATCGGAACTGAAACTGACCTGGTCCCGGTTTAGCTCCAATTCTTGACTCCAAGCTTCCACGTAATATGTCTAATGTAATAGTTAGTTCACTCCGTTGCTCAAAAGACGTAATTTACAGAGAAAGACGTTACTGAAAATGGTCATTTTAAGGTGTAAAACGTTACATCATAAAAAAAAGAAGTGATAACATTATAAGAATTAAACCAAAAACATCACAAACAAAAAATAGCTTGTAACAAAAAACCCATGAAAAGCAGGAAGATAAAGTCATCTATAAATACTGTACAAATAATACATTAAAAATATTGAGAGAAAATACAAACAAAGAATATCTTCCCTTCACCCACCTATTCTTTTCCTTCTATCTCTAAAGGTCTTCCCGAGTCAAATAATTTTATGTTGCAAACTACGACAATCACAAAGGTGATGAGCTGAAGCATGATCAGAGACTGCCTGTCATTGGCATTAGGGCCTGATTGTTGGAAATGCATATAGACACCGTGGATAATAATAAAAAAGAGAACTCTGTCGGACGTTCTTTTCGACAAAAAAGGAAAAACATAGGCAACGTCTCGACCAAAGGACAGAGAAAAAGGAACAGATGCAACGCTCAACCAGAAAAGCAAAGCAAAAGAAAAAAACAGAGGTGACAATCGGCAAAAAAAGTAGAGCAAAGAAAAAAAAGGAACGGAAGTTACGCTCGACTAGAAAGCAGAGCAAAGAAAAACAAAACAAATAGAGGTGACGCTCGACTGAAGGGAGAGCAAAAAAGAAAAACAAAGGCAAACGACGAGGTGGAGCAGTAAGCTCAGCGACAAGTCAAGCGGCGAGGTAGAGCGACAAGCTTAGCTAGAAAGCAAGCGGCGAAGACCAAGCAGAGTGACAAAGCGGCACAATCTTCTCCCACTTCCCTTCTCTCTCTTCTCCCTCGTTGCATTCTCACTCTCTCTCTCCCTCATTGTAACTCTCTTCTACGTCGCCTATCTATCTCCCGTTATCTTGTCTTCCCTCTCTCTCCTTATGTGTTTTCCCCTCTCTCTCTTCTCGAAACATCCATCGCACATGGTTTTCTGAAATCGTGGGCAATTGAAACCAATCGGTTTTTGGAAAACCGCCAGTGGTTTTTAAGAAACCCCATTTTTTATTTTACAAAATTGTCACTCGATGAAATTATAAAAATATCTAAATATTTTTTAATAAAAGATAGTTTTGCCCCTAATGACGAAAAGACAAAACTATTTTCCATTAGTTTTTGAAAATTACGAAATATCATATTGTGAAAGTACAAAGTTGCCCCTGTACGATTAAAAAATCACAATTTTGTCACTATATAAAAAGATAGTACTGCTCGTCTTTTTAAGAAAATTTTAAAATGGGCTGAGGGGATATAATTATGCATCTACCCTCGCAAATTTTATAAAAAAAACAAGTGCCTTTTTACTATTTTGTCTTAGGTCTTTTTTAAAAATTCAAAACAAGACAAAAGTGTAAAATTTATAATTTGCCCCTAAGGTTTCATAAAAATTACACTAGCATGAAATAAAGAAAAAAATTATAGCTTCGTTCCTTGGCTGATTTTGAAATAGCATAATCAAGTTAAGAGTTTTTTCAATTGATATCTAAGTATTAACTGAAATTAATCACAGGTACTTGAAAATATTTTCAAATTAATACCTATATATTATTGTGAATTGTTGCAGTCTATTAACACACATGGTTGGTTGTCTTCTTTCTTTTACACCATCATATTGTTATTTTTTGTCAAATAGACTAAAATAAACTCCAAGGATTTGTGTATCAGAGTTGGCAAAAAAAAGAAAAAATGAATGATCTAAATTTCTAAGTACAGAAAAGATGTACTAGATGGGTCGGTTACATGTGTTTTTATAGAACTCGATCATTTGTTATGTTAACCATTAACTCAACATAAGTTAAACCGTGGTTTATTGTTTTCTTTCATCACTTTTGTGGTCTTTCTTTGAAGTAACAAAATGATCAAACTTGCATTTCATATATTTTGTCTTTAAGTCGAAAGTCTTTACTTTCAAATATTTATCTCTATAATTCTAATTTTCTATTAACTTTTTTCTTACACTCGTCAAGTGTTACATTGTCATCTTTCAATAACATGTACCAAGAGACTTCATCTTGAATATATTTTGTTAGCTCGTTAATAACCAATACAAATAAATATATACTTAAAACTAATCCTTGATGTAATTCAATATTAACCTCAAAGAAATATGTCATTCCTTAATGGGTCCTAATACATGTTTGTGCATTATCATACATATTTGTTATAAGATTGATGTACTTAAAAGGATAATCTTTTTCTCAAAGTTCTCCAAAGCATATCTCTTGACACCCTTCCTAAACTTTTTATAGCTGAATAAATATGTGTGAAGGTTACTCCTTTTTTGTTTTAAAATGTTACATAAGATATCTCAATGGATAAATAACCTAAATAGTAATCTTTCAAATATAAATTCAAATTGCTTTTCTATTGTACTCGATATTTTTCTCAATCTACGTTTAATAATTCTTTCTAATAATTTCATATGACTCCTCAATACCTTGATAATTTGCATAATATCTCTCTTATTCTTATATATAAGTATAATTATCCTCTTCTTTCGTTCATCGGGCATATTTTGATGAAACAGTAGTATTAACTTAGGAGAGTTAGCCAAATAAAAAAAGTATATAAACCACAATTTCTATCAACATATTCAATAGAATGAAGTTAAAGTGGCTCTTAAATTATATGAAGGTTGGCAATATATATAGGACCATACAATATTTTTATAGAAGTATGGAAAATCCTATGAGAGACGGGGTTCACTTGGCTCACAAGACTATTTAATGAAATATGAAGAACCCAAAAATGCCCAAGAAATGGAGAGTGAGTGCACTTATACCAAAACAAGAGAGACATTTAGAATTGTTCGAATTATCAAGGTATCAAGTTAATGAGCCACACTATGAAATTATTGAAAAGAATTATCAAACGTACATTAAGACACATATTGAGTACAACAGAGAACTAATTCGGATTCATGCCCAACAAATCTATTATTAAAATGATTCACCTATTGAAACGTTTTATAAAATATTTTAGAGCAAAAATGAAGAACCTTCAAATGATATTTATTGATCTAGAAAAAGCTTATGGATAAGGGGTCAAGGAATGTTATTTGGAGAACCTTAAAAAATAAAGGTATCTCATTGACATACATAAATCTTATACGAGACATGTATAATGGTGCAAAAACATGTGTGAAGACACATGAAAGACTCCTTTAAAATTAATATTAGGTTACATCAGGGATCAACTTTAAGTCCGTATTTATTTTTATTGGTCATTGATGAATTAACAAAATATATTCAAGATGAAGTACCTTGTGTATGTTATTTTCATATGACATTGTGTTAGTAGATGAGTCTAAGAAAAAAGTTAACAGGATATTGAAACTATGAAGAGAAACATTAGAAAGTAAAGGCTTCTGACTTATGAAATATAAGTTTGATTATTTAGGTACTTTGAAGGACATAAAAATTAAGATTGACACACATTGAATCCCTCACAAGGAAAGTCTTAAATACTTGGGATCAATTTTTCAAAGTGATAGAAAAATTGATAAAAATATTACGCATAAAATTAATGATGATTGGTTAAAATGAAGAGGGGCATCGGGTATTCTATGCAAGTTGAAAGGTAAATATTATATAGCAACAATTATACCTGCTATGTTTTATAGTTATGAGTATTGGACAGTTAATCGTCAACATGCATAAAAGATGTTTATAGTAGAAATGAAGATGTTGTGATGAATGAACGGTCATACAAGAAAAGACCTATACATAATAAGGTTATTAGAAACCAATTGGGAGTATCTCAAATAAAGAATAAAATGAGGAAAAATCATTTAGGATGGTTTGAACTTTTAGAAAGACGACCAAAGGATGCTTCCGTAAGAATATATGAAAAACTAGATTATGAAAATGTTAAAAAAGTAAGAGGACGACAACAAAAGTATTAGAAATAAACTATAAAGAATGATCTAGTTTATATTGAGTTAACAAGTTGCATGACACATGATAGGGTTTTATGGAAACAAAGAATCCATGTACCTGACACCATATAGCACGAGAAATTGCTTAGTTGTTGTTTGTATACTCTTTTGATTTAACGACATCTTCTAAACTAATATTAACAATTATATTTTCTTTAAAAAACTTTTGAAAATAAAATTTTCATATATTTTTATATTATCACTTGTGACTACGAATCTTCTCATCCTCATCTTCAACACATCTACAACAACAACAATAACTAAGCATTTTCCCATACTAGACGGGGTCGGCTACATGAATTATTTGTTCAGATCCCCATCTTCCACACATCTAACAAAGGTAAAAAATTCTTAGTTTTTTTTTATATTTAACTTTAGCTATCTTAAAAATATTTCTTTTATCTTTTTTTAGTTGAATTTTTATATAAATCTTTTCAAAAAAAATCTTTTACTTTACTAATGATCTTTTCGCTTTTTGATCTAAAAACTCTTTTGGAATGGGTCAATAGCCCCTCAAACAGTTTCAGTGAACCATGTATTATAGCAAATAAATCTCACCATGAACCATAGACTTCAAGTTAATTTTCCAAATTTCAGGTGGGAAGAACCCCCCAGCTCAGCTCAATGTAGATCCGCCATCCCTACCGGAGGGGTGTATACGTGTCTGTGTGTTAGGATTCAGCCTTCCTTTGTAACAAAGAGAAGAAAATGTCCAATTTTTCTATTAAAAATTTATTCTACATGAGAGCTAATGCAGCTTTGCAATACGTAGGCCGTTGACGCAAGGCTGTAAAGATCAATCTAACTGAGAACACCCCAAACAATTCACGAATCTGTTCACTTGCTACTTTAGTTGCTGCCAACGATGAGCAACTGCCTGAAGGTACGGTGACAGTTGACACAAAAAGAGAATTAGAATAGCACATAAATGCAATAGCTCAATTGGCCAGGGAGCCGATTTGCAAGTTGGTCAAAAGTTCAATACCCAAAGGGGTTAGGATGCAGGGCACATAATTCCGCTGGCATGCACCTTCAATCGACTCATTTCCACTCGATCGGATCTTGAATGGAGTTCAGGAGAGTGGGTCTTTTAGGCCTGTTTGATGCCAGTGTCAAGCACGGAAGGCAGGACTCTCATCTGCTGAGGACCAGCCATGGATTCAATGACACAAGATAGACCATCACACTGCTGCTTATGATGTACGAACAGCATTATTCATAAATTGGATCAATCAACAATGCAGCACAATTACCGTTAAGAGTGTAATCCAACTGCATCCAGGAGTTTTCTTCACTTCCATTTTCTCCATCACCTTTCTCACCTCATCTACATCATGCTAACTACATAAATCTGCGTAAATGTTAGACAAGAGAATATATGTTGAAGGATCACATTTATCCGACACCAATGCACCTTGTGCTGCTCTTTTCCCGGCCTCGAAATCGCCATGCATACAACAGGCACAAAGCAAAGTCTGCCATACTAACTAGACTGGTTTGGCATACCGTGGATCAAAGCCTCTGCTTCTGCAACACGACCAGCTCTACCAAGCATGTCGATCATGCAAACATAGTGATCCTCCTCTGGCTGAACTCCGTGATCCTGAATCATTGATGAGAAGTAGTTCATTCCTCTGTCAATGAACCCACCTTGGCTGCAGGCATACAGAACACATATATAAGTTATATGATTAGGCCTCACTCCCTCAGCACACATCGTGTCGAAGAACTTCACTGCCTGACTCGGCTGCCCATTCTGTGCGCAACCCATGATGATTGTGGTCCATGAAACAACATAATGCTCGGTCATAGTTTGAAAAACAACGCGGGCGTCGGCCATGAATCCACATTTAGCATACATGTCAATGAGTGCATTGTCCACACAGAGGTCGGCTTCCTCGGTTAGCTTCATTCTCAATCCGTGTATCTTCTTCCCTTCTTCCAGTGAAACCAAACTAGCACATGAATTTAAGGCTGTTGCTCGTGTAAACCTGTTTGGCATGATACCCAACAACTTCATCTCTTCAAAGAGCACAAGGACCTTTCTGGGATCTCCATGGTGCCAGCAACCGGCTACGATCTCCGTCCAACTTACAATGTTATGAGTGTTCAACTCATTGAACACTTACAAACCTTCTTCTATCTTCTAGATCACCACATTTCAGATACATATCGGTCAGGGCATTCGCCACACACGTATCGCTTCCAGAACCAGATTTCACAAGCTGGGCATGGGTTTGCAGCCCGTGTTCTTTAGCACCAACTGCAGCTAAACCGGCAAGAACACTCGCAAAAGTGAATTGGTCAGGCATAACAACACGTTCATGTTTTATTCGGCACCAAAGTCTCCAGACCTCTGAGCTCGCAAACTGCACCTAGCCTGTGATCATGGCATTCCACGAGACGACGTCCCTTACATTGGCTTTCTCGAAAATGCCGCCTCGAATAAGTTCCCATGGCGAACGAGGGCTGTGATGAACGCATTGATGAGAAAGACATTGGACTCAAACCCAAGCTGCAGAACACGCACGTACATTTGCTTGGCATGGGACGAAAGGTTGGACAGAGAACACGCATTCAACGCGCTGACAAGTGTGAAGTGGTTGGGCACCATGCCTTCCCTCTGCATCCTTAGGAAGAGCTCGAGTGCTGATTCGGGGTCGCCATGTTGCACGCAACCGGCAATCATGGCGGACCAAGAGACGACGTTCCGTTCAGGCATTTCGACGAGCATTTTCCGGGCATCGTCCAAGTGGCCGCATTTGGAGTACATGTTCATTATCAAATGGTTGAGCAGAAGGTCGAGGAAAAGTGATTCTTGATGAGCCTGGCATGGATGAAACTCCCCTCGTCTGCGCATCTGTCGCGCCCGCATGCCTGCAAGGAGGTAAGCTTCTCCTCCTCCGCTTCTATGGCGGAGAGGGTCCATACGTGACGGATTGCGAGGAGCAGAGTGGGTCGTGCGCAGAACCTGGCTATATGCGACGACAGTGCCATCTCTCTGAGTGGCGTCTAGGAAGCAATTCCTGGTTTAGCTCTGTTCGCTTCGATCTTAAGCTCGTTGGTGTTCTTTAAACAAGCAAGATGAACAAGACAAGCGACAGGTAGTTTTAACTGAACCAAGATTCGTCAGAAATGTTGGATATATGCACCTGCGGAATTCAAGGGATTTCCTACGGTTTTTTCATTGTGTTAATCAACACAAAACTACGACAAAATCTGCCATAGTAAATCCCGGGTGAAACAATAACCAGAAAATGAAGCGATTAATCAACGCAAAAACCAGAAAATGCAGAGGTTAAGGCTGTTAAACATAGGCAATGATATTTTTCTGAAAACCTACTTGGTTACTTGCAATTACGTAAATCAATCCAACAATTATTCCAATAATTACATATCCGATTTGACCTTCTTCAAGGCATATGATTAGGGCTCTCCCGAAGAACCGAAAGAGATGCTGGCAACGAGATCAGAAAATGAAGTATTAAAGTTTCGATCGGTAATTGCCCCCTCCAGTATCGGAAGTCATAATAAAAGTAGGAATGCAGTCACTAGAACGGACCACACAAAGAGGGGCGATCTATGCATAGTATTCGGCTCCGCGATGGCGATGAGGATACTAATATTAGTAGGACTAAAATTTTACATATCAAATTGTACAATACAACATTATGGTTGAGGTTCAACAATTTAAGTTCGTTACAAAGTACTACAACTTTTTTAAACAGTTTTCTCACTCTATTGCTTGTATGCATCATAGGTGGGATGAATTCTCACTCTATTGCTTGTATGCATCATAGGTGGGATGAACTACCTATAGTAGCTGTGATTCAATCCTAACTTTTTAATTGGTTTTTCAAATTTCAAATGGGGCGGCCCATTTGAAAGGGTCTGACGAGAAAGGAGTCAAAGCCGAACCAGTTTTCCCCTCTACCAGAACCATTCTAAGTAGGCTTTCCAAGGCAGGGGGCGTTCTAATTATAGATTTTAAGTTATTAAATTTTATATTATTATCTAACATGTAATGCGGGGATAGCTCAGTTGGGAGAGCGTCAGACTGAAGATCTGAAGGTCGCGTGTTCGATCCACAGCAAAAGGTACACATTGCTGAGCATTTATCTTCAATCAGCCGTCGCTTGAGTTTGATTTTTGTTTTTTGATCTCTATGACTCTGCATATGGGGCATTCTTTGCGCTTTTGTTTCATTGACGTGGATTCCACCGTTGGTGCTCGAACCTTTGGTCAATAAACTTAGTTTCGCTATGGAATCTACCATATATTGGCTGAACTGTTTTGCGTCTTTCTTTCTTGTTTGGGCGTTCACTTCTGGTAATTGAGCTTTATTTCTAGCAGTGCCTAAGTTTGTTCTTGCTGCTGATTAATAAGAAATCCTGGAAGAGAATCTGGATGTTACGACTCGTGTGTTTCTTTAGGTTTCTAAATTCGGTGATTAAAAGTGTAAGGTGTTCCTTCTTCAATGCGAGCGATGTAGGTGTGCTTCTTCCTACGAATTTAGAAGGCTATGATGTCAGAAGAAACGGCGGATGCCACTGAATGTGGACATTATCTCTGTGCGCTATGACTCTTTGGGACTATCGGGTCTCAAGTAGGAGCGTTGCTAGCTAGGGCTGTTGATCTTTGATCCAAGATTAGCTTGCAAGTCTAGCTTCTGCAGACTGATAATTGATTAGGAGTTAGTGGACTGGAATCCGTACAGTCACCAGCTTCATGATTCATGGTCACCATGACTCAGCAGCCGACTTAGCCTGGTGTGTAGAGTTAATGGGATTTCAGAAGGGTATGAGTGCATTTGGAGGTTCATGTTCTGCCCATGTTATAGAAAGATAAGATGGATTTATATGTAATTGTAAGTGAGATCACTGATTTTATGATGTATAATGCTTCTACTGTATTTTCAAAGTGCTAGAATTATTCATGATCATGATGAATCAATTTACTTTCCCCGTCTAGTATGGGAAAAGGCTTAGCTGTAGTTGTAGTTGTAGTTGTAGTTGTTGTTGTATGATGAATCAATTTACTTTGCTTGTTATGTGCTGCTTGTTAGTGATGCGAAACTTCGCTACTACGGTATGGTTTATATCAGTTTTCTGCTTGCCATTGCAATGGTTGTAGTGTTGGTTCTACCTTTGCGTGGGGTACAGTCGTCTTAGTATTCCAAGTGATCTTAGTCCTTACTAGCAGTTTTGGGTGTTCCCCATTATCTGTGGACTTGTCTCTCCTTCTACTTGAGACTCTCATAGGTGCTTGGAGTACTGGTTATGGTCATGTTACGGGTGTTTGACATGGTTCTGCCAAGTAGATTTCTTATTCTACACATTAAGGTTTATTTACTTTTTAGGACAATCGATCTGTAGAAAGGGAACTCGTTTGATATCCTATCAGTTGCTTTCTTTGTTTTCTCTTCAAAAGCAGTTCTTTAGAAGCTTCATCATGATTCTAAGTACATATGGAGAATGATCATGTTTCCCTGGATCACCATTCTCTGGGTTTTTACATGTCAAAATTTCAGATTATCAAATTGTCTGTATTATGAATCCCCTTTCTGATAATTATGGTTGGGCTTCAATTACTTTTTCCATCTGGTTTGCTTAGCATTCATGCTAAAGTTTACTTGATGAGGAAATTGGGATATCAAAGTTCAAGCCTTTATAAAGATTAACACGTCAGTGAAGAAGGGTCGATGGTGTGCGGGTCTCCATGCTTTGCTAAAGATCTTGATATGTGGGCATAAGAAGGCTGCTATTTAATTGGTCTTCATGGTTGATGGGTTTCATACTGTATTCTATACTTGCAGCTTGTAGATACAACTACTATCAGATGAGAAGGTTCACAGTTAATCCTTTTGTGCTTCTTCAGACTGCTATGTTGTGCGCCAACAAGGTTGTTTATTTCTTTACGGTGAGTGTCAGCATGTCTAATACCGTTCCTGAATCAAATTCGTGATGGGCATGGGGAAGCACTGTAGAGTCAGAGCATCATGGGTAGAATTTGCAATCCAACCATGTAGCGGTTACCTGAGTATGGCAAATAACATGTCCATATAGACTCAGCTATGTCACGGGTGCGGGATACGGTAAATTTCAAAATTATTGGGTGCGAGAACACGATTAAGGTATATATAATATTATATATATAATATTCAAACTAGAGCAAGTGAGACATCAACTAACATAAGTATCTGACAATAGTAACTACACAACTTTATATTAAAGCAAAACAAGTAAACAACTACTAATTTCATCATAATTGTAAACATAAGTCAAAATGAAAAGGAAATTTAATGTTTGATAAATAAAATGAACCTGGACCTCAGAAATCACAGATCTTCACCATCAACTGAAAGGACTACATGATCAGTGAGTTCTATATTAAGGGTATGTAAATCTTGACTGTAATATATTAAAAAAATAACAATAAAAGATGAAACTGAATCACCATCATTAATAGAAAAGAAAACAATTTTGAAAATAATATTAACAATAACAATGGAGAGAGAGAAGAGAGGTGCATAAGTGAGAGAAGCGAGAGGCACAGGCGACAGACGCAGAGGCGAGAGGTGCATATGAGAGAAGCGAGAGCGAACTAGGTAAAACACGTTTTTGGGTGCGATCAACGTACGGTGTCGGTGTCGGTGTCACACCCGTGTCAGTACCGACACCTCACCCAAATGGAGTGTCGCTGTGACATAGACGCTCAAGAAGCATATCATTTAGCTCTAACGACAGCATTCTTCTTCTCTGTTTCTTTTTCCTTGTGATTTGTCTATCGAGTTGTACATTGCAGCATCAATGACATCATATTACTGATGATAGTATCAGTTATTTTGTGCCAATGGTCATCATAGTCTTCTTACTTGTGGAAGAGGTAAACTATGATGTTCCTGCAAATCAATGTTGCGAAAGTCATATATTATCAATTTATCATGTATACAATATGATGTTGCTGTATCAAGGCTGGAAGTAATATGATTTATGCCCATGGATTGCAGAATATTATTAATTTATCATGTATACAATATGATGTTGCTGTATCAAGGCTGGAAGTAATTTGATTTATGCCCATGGATTGCAGAAGTCCATGGATTTTTACTCGTCGTTTCTGTATCATATTAGCATTAACTTAAAAAGAGCAATGCAATGTCAGGTCTGATAGTGCCCATGTAGCAACCATGCTTCTAATTTTTCCTTGTATGCTATGAAGAATGATAAAAGAAATGGTTTTTGGACTTCTCCACTAGTATTTTAGGTCAAATGAATTTTTCAACTTGTTTCTCTACAGAATTTGTGAACTTTTGAGCATCTACATTTCTGCACATCAACCGGGCTATGAGTTCACGCGGAGCCACCACCTTGATTTCTAGAGCCAGCCGAATGAGGCAGAAGCTGCAATCAGCACTAGAAGCAACTGCATTGGACATCGAGGATGTTTCGTATCAGCATGCTGGTCACGCTGCTGTAAAGGACAATTCTGGTGAGACGCACTTCAATATCAAGATCGTTTCCGGAAAATTTGAAGGGCAGAGCCTTGTGAAGCGCCATAGGATGGTGTACGATCTGTTGGCGGAAGAGATGCAGTCAGGCCTGCACGCTCTATCTATTGTGGCTAAGACACCTCAAGAAGTTGGAGGACGTTAAATGACCTCTCTGGTATTCAGATAAGGGAAGGGGAGTGAAACATGAACGTCTTTACTTATTGTAATGAAAACAAACCATACTTGCACTTTGGGGAGCTTTTGATGATCTGATCTGCATGTAGTTTCTTGTTTCAGCACTTGTGTGATCTCCTCGTTAAGCATTGAGTAGCAACAGTACAATCATATGTGATTTATACATAATGTTTTTGGAAGATTCTGCTTTTCCAAAATTCATACTTAGAAACCTCAATTTCTCAATATTTTGGAACGGACATTAGATTTTCATTGGTCTATGAATAGAGACTTCAAGTTTCAATCATTAATAAAATAAAAACCTTCTAGTTAACGACATTAGTTTTCTTATACATGTTATAAAAACATAAGTCTCCGTCTGATTAATGACAGAAACGAAGACATTACCTCTTCTGAAGTTGAGGTCTTAAATTGAAAATTTTTAAAGCAATTCCATTAGCGAACTAAACCACTATTGGAGATGAACTCTTAATGGTTCCGAGCATGAGGTCCAATGCCTTAATCCCAATTCTTGAGAGAAGCTAAAGTTAGGGAGCCAATTCGCCAATTTGGTGCTTTCCCAATACATCAGCATGACCATAACCTGCCAATCCTTTTGAATAAGAGTCCAAATATCTACGATAGTTGTTGCTTAAATTCATGGGATCCCCCTTCAATGTATGCAACAATAGCCTTAATCCTACTTGAATGGTCTGCACATAAATTTTTATAATACTAATTACATTATGTTAAGAAAACTAGTGAAACTTTAGAGGCTTATAAGAAAGCAAAAAAGGCCGTCGGTGAAGAAAAAACTAAAATTTAGGAAGATTTATATAAAAAACTCAACTCAAAAGAGGGTGAAAGAGATATTTTTAGGATAGCTAGGGGTAGAGATAAGAAAACTAAAGATCTTAATTATGTTAGATGCATCAAAGAAGAGCATGAAAAAATTCTAGTGGCAAATGATGATATAAGAAATATATGGAAAAACTATTTTTATAAGTTTTTTAATGAAAATAAAGATGTTAGTATTAGCTTAGGAGAGTTAGCCAAATCAGAAAAGTATATAAACCACAATTTCTACCGACGTATTCAAAAGAATGAAGTCAAAGAGACTCTTAAACATATGAAGGGTGGTAAATCGGTAGGATCAGACAATATTTCTATAAAAGTTTAGAAAATACGAGGAGAAATAGGAATCACTTGGCTCACAAGACTATTTAATGAAATATGGAGAAACTAAAAGATGCCCGAGAAATGGAGAGTGAGTACACTTATACCCATATATAAGAACAAGGAAGACATTCAAAATTGTGCGAATTATTGAGGTATCAAGTTAATGAGCCAATGAAATTGTGGGAAAGAATTATCGAACGTAGGTTAAGACAAGTATCTAGTACAACAGACAACCAATTTGGATTCATGCCAAGCAGATCTACTCTTGAAGAGATTCATCTTTTGAGACGTCTTATGGAACATTTTAGAGCAAAAAAAAGACTGCAAAAACATGTGTGAGAACTCACGAAGGAATGATTGACTTATTTTAAGTTAATATTGGGTTACATCAAGGATCAACTTTAAATCCATACTTATTTATAATGGTGAGTGATGAGTTAACAAAACATATTCAAGATAAAGTACCTTGGTGTATGTTATTTGCAGATGACATTGTATTAATGGAGGAGTCTAAGGAAAAAGTTAATAGAAAATTGGAACTATAGAGAGAAACATTAGAAAGCAAAGGCCTACGACTTAGTAGAACAAAGACAAAATATATGGAATGTAAGTTTGATCATTTGGTTACCTCAGAGGACATAGAAATTAAAATTGGCACACATTTCATTCCCCCAAAAGGAAAGTTTTAAATACCTAGGGTCAATTTTATGGAAGAATTGATGGAGATGTTATGCATAGAATTAATGCCGGTTGGTTAAAACGGAGAGGAGCATCAAGTATTCTTTGTGATAAGAAGATACCATTAAAGTTAAAAGGTAAATATTATAGAGCAACAATTAGGCTTGCCATGTTTTATGGTTCTGAGTGTTAGGCAGTTAACCATCAACATGTACAAAAGATGTCTATGACAGAAATGAAGATGTTGAGATGGATGAGTGGTCATACAAGAAAAGACCGTATACATAACGAGGTTATTAGAAACAAATTAGGAGTGGCACCAATAGAGGATAAAATGAGAGAATATCGTTTAAGATGGTTTGAACATATAGAAAGAAGATCAAAAGAAAAACCTATAAGAAAGTATGAAAAACTAAATTTGGAAATTATTAAAAGAGGTAGAGGATGACCACAAAAGTGTTGGAAAGAAACAATAAAGAATGATCTATCTTATTGTGAGTTAACTGCTAACATGGCATACGATAGGAATATGTGGAAACAAAGAATCCATGTAGTTGACCCCGTCTAGTATGGAAAAAGGCTTAGTAGTTGTTGTTGTTGTACGATCAAACTTGTATTTGTAAGTTAAGGATCTCCTTAACTTTTCTGCCTTAAAAAAAGCAATTGCTGGGAATGAGAACCTATTTTGCAAATTTTCAGATCAGTTTTGGTTTTGGAAAGCTCAAAACTGAAAAATAACCAAACCGACCGATTTTCTAAATCCAGACCGAGGAAGATATACAGTATGTAATATTTCGGTTCGATTTTTGGTTGTATTCAGCTCTTTTGCTTGAGTTTGTATTTTTTGGTATATCAAAATATCTATATTTAAAACAAGTTTCTCTGTCATTATATAATAATTGACTTCAGTCAGTAGGAGACTCACTTTAAAGCCAGCTCAAAATCTAAAAAAATCCTCAATCCATCAATATATATAAAAAATTAGAAGGTATGCTTCACCTCAAAAACGTTCCTGGTTCGGTCACTGAGTTTAGTAATGGTAGCAGTAAAAACTATAAGATCTAAAATGCAGGATCGAACTACAGACCTTCAGTTTACAAGACTGACGCTCTACCACTGAGCCCACCCCTCTGGTCTCTGTCTCTCCTGTTTCATTATCGTCGTCCTTTTTCAGATCCGATATCATCTCTTTTTGTTTTGTTGTTGCAAGACTTCTTTTGTCTGATAATACTCTGGTTTGATTCTTAGGAAAGAAGATGTTGGTTCCTCTCACGGCATCGCTATACGTCCCTGGAACGCTCCATGATGCCGACACTGTCCTTGTTGATGTCGGCACCGGATACTTCATCGAGGTTTCCCCCTCTCTCTCACACACACGCACCTTCTTTTAGAATTCTGGGAGGATTTCTCGTGGGTTGGTTGTTTGAACTTGGATCAGATATCTGAAAAATCGAAGCACATCCTCCGGCCCGTTCAGTTTTGATGAATTTCTCTGGTTACGAATTAGAACAGGACATCGGTGGGAACATGCAGCTATTCCGTGAGGATGAAGCTGATGTCTAGGTTCACGCTAGCTAGAGGTTCTAATAAGCATCACTCTCTTTGTTTTCAAGAGTTAGGTACTTGGTAACATGGTTCGTTATCCTTTTTTTCCATGTTATCTGTGAAATATACCAGAGACAGCTACAACAACAACTAGAACAATAACTAAGTCTTTTCTCATTAGATGCAGAGCTCTATCATGTGCTATGCAAGTAGTTAACTCAATATAAACTATATATTCTTTATAGTTTCTTTCTAACACTTTTGTGGTTGTTCTCTTCCTCTTTTAACATTTTCGTAATCTAATTTTTTATATCTTCTTAGTCATCTTTTTACATGTCCAAACCATCTTAAATTATTTTTACTCGTTTTATCCTTTATTGGAGGTACTCCCAATTAGTTTCTAATAACCTCGTTATGTATACGGTCTTTCCTTGTGTGGCCACTAATCCATCTTAATATCTTCATTTATGCTACGAACGTGTTTTGCACATGGTGATGATTAACTACCCAACACTCAAAACCATAAAATATAATAGGTCTAATTGTTGTTCTATAATATTTACCTTTTAACTTTAATAGTATCTTCTTATCACACGTAATAAGGCATGCCCCTCTTCAGTTTAATTGACTGGTATTAATTCTATTCGTAACATCTCCATCAATTTTTCTATCACTTTAAAAAATTGACCTTAGGTATTTAAAACTTTCTTTGTGAGGGATGAAATGTGTGCCAATCTTAATTTCTATGTCCTCTGAAGTACCCAAATGATCAAATTTACATTTCATATATTCTGTCTTTGTTCTACTAAGTTGGAAGCCTTTACTTTCTAATGTTTCTCTTCATAGTTTTCTTTAGACTCATCCACTAACATAATGTGATATGCAAATAACATACACCAAGGTACTTCATCTTGAATATGTTTTGTTAATTCATCAATGACCAATATAAATAAATATAAACTTAAAGTTGATCCCTGATCTAACCCAATATTAACTTCAAAGGAGTCTTTCATTCCTTCTTGAGTCCTCACACATGTTTTTGTACCATCATACATGCTTCGTATAAGATTTATGTATGTCAATGAGATACCTCTCTTTTCTAAGGTTCTCCAAAGAACATTTCTTGGCCTCCTATCCGTAAGCTTTTTCTAGATCAATAAATATCATGTGAAACTTTTTAAATAGGTGAATCGCTTCAATAATAGATTTGTTGGGCATGAATCAGAATTGGTTCTCTGTTGTGCTCGATACATGTTTTAACCTACGTTCGATAATTCTTTTCCATAATTTCATAGTACATTAGCTTGATACCTTGATAATTCGAACAGTTCTGAATGTCTCCCTTGTTCGTATATATGAGTATAAGTGCACTCGCTCTCCATTCCTCAAGCATCTTTTGGGTTCTCTATATTTTATTAAATAGTCTTGTGAGCCAAGTGAGCCACATCTCTCTTAGGATTTTTCATACTTCTGTAGAAATATTGTCTGGTCCTATATATATTATCAACCTTCATATATTTAAGAGCCTCTTTGACTTCATTCTTTTGAATACGCCGATAGAAATTGTGGTTTATATACTTTTTTGATTTGGCTAACTTTCCTAAGTTAATACTATCATCTTTGTTTTCATTAAAAAACTTATAAAAATAATTTTTTCATCTATTTTTGATATTATCATTCGCCACTAGAATCTTCTCATCCTCATCTTTGATGTATCTAAGAAAAGTAAGATCCTTAGTTTTATTATATCTAGAGTTAGATATTCTAAAGTATTTCTTTCACCTTCTTTTGAGTTAAGCTTTTATATAAATCCTTCCAAATTTTGGCTTTTGCTTTACTAACGATATTTTTTGCTTCTTTTCGTGATTTCTTATAAGCCTTCCAAGTTTTACTGGTCTTATTGACATAATGCAATTTGTAACATACCTTCTTTGTCTTGATTTTATCTTGCACCACTTCACTCTACTACCAAGCTTTTTTTGTGCCGGTACACCTCCCTTAGATTTGCCTAATACATCTTTTGTTAATTCTCTAATATGTATAGCCATATTGTTCCACATATTAGAAGGTGTGTACCTACATAATTCGAAGCATTTCTTTGAAGATTTTTTTGTTTAAATATATCTTCTTTCTCACATTTGATGTTCCACCATTTAGTCCAAATAGATCTATGCACTCTATTCTTCTTTGTCCACTTTTTTACCTGTAAATATATTACTAAAAGTCGATGTTGAGTAGTTAAGTTTTCTCCTAGAATTACCTTGAAATCTTTACAACATGATCTATCTTTTTTTCTACAAACAAAATAATCAATTTGTGTTTATAACAAGTCACTCTTATAAGTAATTAAATATTTGTCTCTTTTTTTGAAAATTGTATTGGATATAAAGACATCAAAAGCCATATCAAAATTTAAAATCTCATTACCCTATCCCTAAAACCATACTTTGCATGAATACCCTGATATCCTAATGCATCTTTATCGACATGTCCATTTAAGTCTCCTCCCAAACAAATCATCTTCCTTTATGAAATTCTTTGAATTACCTTATCTAACTCCTCCCAAAAAGTCTTCTTTATACTATCTTTTAATCCTACTTGGGGTGTATAAACACAAACTATATTAAAATCCTCTACATTATCCTATCGTTATGTCTACTACACTATCCTTTAAATCTTTATTTATAATAATACCAACTCTATTTTGAGCCTTTTCCTTTCCTTAATACCATAATTTAAAACATTTATTCTCAATCTTCTTTTCTTTTTCTCCAACCCAGTTTGTCTCTTATAAACATAGAATATGAATCTTTTTTCGAATCATACTATCTACCACCTTCATTAACTTCTCAGTCAATGTTTTGTTTTCCTAGTACCAATACAAATCTTATTATCTAAGACTAGCTTCCTTACCCCCCACATTCGTCTATCTTGAAAATGCGGAGACCCTCATTGTAACTTGTTCACTATATTCGAGCGATAATGTAGTAAGACTAACTTCTTTACCCACGCCCATCCATGATGTAGGAACCCTCTATACAATTGATTCATTATTTTCGGGTGCAGATGTAGAGGTCCTTACTTACTTTTCACTGTATTCGGGCTCTGCAATGCGTTGCTAAGAGGGAATGCCCCAATGGAATGCTCATTTGTAGAATCCATGGTAGATAAGTTCGACAAAGTTTTACGTTGGCTGTCGAAAGCCTAACACAACCCTCCTCATTTATCCGGGCTTGGTACCAGCCATGCAAGCGTGATCCCTTTCATGGGCAGAGTTATACCAGAGACAGCTGCATTGTCATTTTCCCTCTTTTGAAATGGAACAACCACCCTTTGAAGCTCAAGAAACGCCTATTTAAGTAGTAAGCAGTTGGGGATGTTGGTTGAGTGAAAATACCAACAAATCGAGGTTTTCTATATCACGAACCAAAAAAGGATTGCCAAGAAGTGGGTTACCAAGTGAAAGAGTCAGCCCTGAACTACAGGATAGACTAGTGGAACTAAAGTGCCATTCCTAATGGAACAAACGATGTTCCTAAGGACCTAAACCCTGTTATTGTAGGCTGTTCTCGAATCTGCAATTGTTTACAGGAAACAAACACAATAATGGCGTCAAGTGCAATAGATGGAATCGTGTTGAAAGCCATAGCCCTTAGCAAGAAGAGGGAGCTCTTTGTCTGTTGGCAATTATACAAAAGGAGTGATAGTTTAGGGTTCATACTTGAAGTTGGCAAACTTTTCCGATTTGAGAAACTTTTGTAAGCACACTGAGATGCAGTATATGTTATTATTCTTATTGCTTTGTATTATACTTATGTCTTAGTTCCCTTGTTTAGTGTCTCATCAACGATTATATGGTAAGCTGACAATCATTTTCTTTTTGGGGATAGAAAACAATGGCTGAAGGGAAAGACTATTGCGATCGCAAGATCAGTATGCTAAAAGTTAACTATGAAGAGCTAGTTGAGGTATGCTTACCCTATGCAGAAAATGTTTGTTTCATTTTATTTCGGTTTTGTATTATAAAAGGTTATCTTTTCTTGTTGTGTCCACAATGTTACCGATCAAAATATTCCATGCACCTCTATTCTTATGTAAGAAGCAACATTTTCAAGATTAATCCCGAACTCTTTTAAATCCTTAATTGTCGGTACCCAAATGTGGCTGTTATGTCTTTTTTCCTTCATGGGTGGTTCTTGATCTTTGCTGTTATAGTGAAACTCTTCTTTCCTTTTTGAGTTTTTTTGAATAATAGTGAGCTGGATGCATACGCTAATTTCAGGGTTATAACAGAGCGTTGGAAGTAGTTTTTACACATCTTTGTTGTATATGAACCTTACCTTGCCTAAGCCTTTTCCCACCTTTGGTGGATTTGGCTAGAAGGTGCGATACGAGGTCTTCCTAGGAGGTCATCCATCATAGTAATGCTTAAATTTGGAGTTTGGTTGGGATCTAGTGCATTATTGCTAGAAATGATGTACTCCTTAGACCCAACAAAGCTTTTTGCTGGTTGTCAGCTACCTATTATAAAAATAGCCTTATAATGTCGCCGATGATGTTCATAAAGGCAAACACAAATGATCACAAAAGATCTTCCATAAGTCAAATCACCAAACTGGTGCTTAAGACAAACCGAATAGGCACAATACCAAACAAGCTAAGTGCGAATGAAAAACTCTAATCTTACTAATGACCCCACACCCTCTATTTATAGAGTTTTTATTACAAGTAATAGAGATGAGAGATAATGAGAGCAACAACTCCCAACAACTATACTACTAACCATTGGGAGTTCCCAACGCCGTTGGGGGCTGACTGACCCTTGATGCCTAGTCCCAGTAGGTCCTCCTAGATGGATCTATTCGGCCCTAATGACCCAGTTTTCCTATTACAAGTTAACACCCCCTCAAACTTGTGGTGTATATATTGAAAGTTTGTTCGACAAAAACAGAAATCTTGGGGTTGACAAAGACTTTATAAAGAAATCTGTCAACTGTAGCTTTGAAAGAACATAATATAAAGTTAACATTTTCTTTAAGCATTTCTCCCGAATATAGTGGCAACTGGCAACCCATTTCAATGTGTTTGGTTCTTTCATGGAATGTATTGTTTGAAGCAATATCCATGACACTTTTGTTGTCATAAAGCAATTGAGTAGAGAACCTTCATTTATGCTAGAAGTTCAGTGATCCAAGATATCTCAACTGTTGAAGTGGTCATGGTTCTATATTCTGCCTGTGTACTATTTTTTACATAAGAGATTAGTGAGTCACCTAAAAACACACAAAATCTAGTGGTTGAATCAATGTCTATCATTGACATCCCACTCCAATTAGCATCAGTATAGGCTATTAATTTAATAGAAGATTATGAGGTTAGAATGATCCCTCTTTCAAGTATATCCTTTATGTATCTCATAATCCGCATAACCGCAATCATGTGTATACTTGTGAGAGCTTGCTGAAATTGACTTGCCACATGTACTGCATGTGCTATATATGGTCGAGTGATGGTAATGTACATCAAAGCTCCTATCATTTGTTTGTAAGGTGTGAGATCTTCTAGCTTTTCTCCATTTATAGTTCTCAGTTTGGTCTAGATCATCTCCGGTGTGCTCACCTTCTTCTCATATGTCAATTCTGACATGTTAACATCATTAGCAAATTTTGTTTGTAACATAAAATAACCTTTGTTATTCCGAGTCATTTCTATTCCCAAGAAGTAACTAAGAACACCTAGATCTTTCATTTTAAATTCTTCATGATGATCTCTTTTGATTTGCAAAATCTCATTCTCATCACTGAAAGTGATGATCATATCATCTACGTACATAAGTAAAATTACAATGCATCATTTATCCTTACAAATAAAGCCCAGAAGTAGGATCATAATACCTGCATTAGTTATCCTTACAAACAAAGCATTGTCAGAATAACAACAACAACAACAACTAAGCCTTTTCCCATACCAGACGGGGTCGGCTACATGGATTCTTTCTTTCCACAGATCCCTATCGTGTGCCATGTTAGCAGTTAACTCCCAATAAGCTAGATCATTCTTTATTGTTTCTTTCCAACACTTTTGTGGTCGTCCTCTACCTCTTTTAATACTTTCCAAAAATAGTTTTTCTAACCTTCTTCCAAGTTCTTCTTTTGATCTTCTTTCTATATGTCCAAACCATCTTAAACGATGTTCTCTCATTTTATCCTCTATTGGTGCCACTCCTAATTTGTTTATAATAACCTCATTATGTATACGGTCTTTTCTTGTATGACCACCCATCCATCTCAACATCTTCATTTCTGTCACAGACATCTTTTGTACATGTTGATGATTAACTGCCCAACACTCAGAACCATAAAACATGGCAAGCCTAATTACTGCTCTATAATATTTACCTTTTAACTTTAATGGTATCTTCTTATCACAAAGAATACCTGATGCTCCTCTCCATTTTAACCAACCAGCATTAATTCTATGTGTAACATCTCCCTCAATTCTTCCATCACTCTGAAAAATTGACCCTAGGTATTTAAAACTTTCCTTTTGGGGAATGGGATGTGTGCCAATTTTAATTTTCATGTCCTTTGAAGTAACCAAATGATCAAACTTACATTCCATATATTTTGTCTCTGTAGTACTAAGTCGGAGGCCTTTGCTTTCTAATGTTTCTCTCCATACTTCCAATTTTCTATTAACTTTTTCCTTAGACTCCTCCACTAATACAATGTCATCTGTAAATAACATACACCAAGGTACTTCATCTTGAATATGTTTTGTTAACTCATCCATCACCATTATAAATAAGTATGGACTTAAAGTTGATCCTTAATGTAACCCAATATTAACTTCAAAGAAGTCTGTCGTTCCTTCATGAGTCCTCACACATGTTTTTGCACCATCATACATGTCTCTTATAAGGTTAATATATGTCAATGGGATACCTATTTTTTCTAAAGTTCTCCAAAGAACCTCCCTCGGTACCCTATCATAAGCTTTTTCTACAATAACTAAGCTTTTTCTAGATCAGTAAAAAGTATTGTCAGAATAACAACAGCAAAAATTTCGTGCATGCATAAAGTTTTCAAATCTATCAAACCAAGCCTTAGGTGCTTGTTTAAGTTCATATAGAACATTTTTTAGTTTAAGAACATAATTACTTTAATCCCTGTGGAAGAGCCATATATATTTCTTCATTAAAATTATCATTCAAAAACGTATTTTTAACATCCAATTGATATATGTCCCAATTTCGAATAGCACAAATAGAAATCAATATGCGAAACATGAGCAAACTTTTCTTCATACTCAATCTCATATTCTTAAGAATACTCCTTAGCTTCAAGTCCGTCTTTGTATCCTTCAATAGAACATAACTATGTGTTTTGACCTTATAGACTCACCTACAACCAATAATTTTCTTTTTTTGGGGTTTAGGTACAATGTCTCTATTACAATTTTTTCTTAGAGCTTCTAGTTCATCATTTATAGCTTTTCTCCGTTCTAAGTTTTTTTTGCTTAGTCATACAACCCTATTACATTTTAATGAACGTTGATCCAGAGATCTTGCCTTTTCTTTAAATATTTCTTTAATGTAGTCTTTGATTCTCGATGGTAGCACTTCCTCCTTGTTGTCAATGGCAACCACATGAGGAAATCTCCTTAATAAGAGAGGACACATTGTTTTGATATATCCACTCTCCTTGCAATAATGACAAATCATATTTTTGTTTAACCAATGCATTAATTGTCCATTTCCTTCACTATTTTTGGCGTGTGGTGGCTTGTAGGTTTTCAAATAATTTTTGAGTCTAGATATAGCAAGAATCGTTTCTTTTTTATCTGTTATATTCCTCAATTTAGTTTCTTCCATAACTAAATCGACAAAGATCTCATAGCTTTTGGGTTTCGGTTTTCTATGAATCAAATTTGATCTTATGTTCTCAAATTCGTCTCTCAATCTCCGTATAAACAAGAAAAAATATTGGTTGTCAAGGTATTTTTAAAACTCATTCATACTTTGGAGTTTTTCAAATTTGTCGAAACTCCTAAGTTGGTTCCAAAGATTGAAAAACTCATTGTAATAATCCCTAATGCTCATATAACTTTGTTTGAGCATTTTCATCTTTTTCATCAAATTTATTTGAAAAACAAAATCGTCTTGGGAATGAATTTTTCTAAGGTATTCACAAGTCTAAAAGGCGTTCTCAAACATGTTAATTCTACTACAAAGTTTTTCATCTACATTTTGACCAATAATCCATGTGATTTTGGTATTGTACTTCTCTCATTTTTCAACTCTTTGTATTTCTCTTGTATCTTGAGAAACTCATCCTCATAAAGCATTCTTCTATCCATTTTGGCTCTTTAATCGTACTATCAATATAATCCTAATAGTCTTTAGAAAAAATATTTTTTCATGCTACATCCACAACTTTTTAATATGGGAAAGGGCTTAGTTGGTGTTGTTGTTTGACATGCCCAACTTGGATAAGAGTTGGGAACCAATAAATAATGAAATATCTCATTTTTTTTTCTTTCATTTTCTCAACAATAATAAGAAATATGAAGAATAACTTGATTTCTTTAAGATGGTCAAACAATTCTCAAATTTGAAGATCTTTCCACAATTGGCACAAATCTCAATGAACTGTGATACCATGTAAAAATAGCACTACAGATATCCACAAAGACAAACACAAATTATCACACAAGATATTCCACAAGTCAAATCACTAAACACTTGGTGCAAACCAAATAGTGACAATATCAAACAAACCAAGTGAGCATAAAAAGCTCTAATTTTATTAATAACATCACACCCTTTATTTATAGAGGTTTTATTACAAGTAGTAGAGATGAGAAAGAATGGGAGTAGCAGCTCCCAATGGCTACACTACTAGCCTTTGGGAGTTCCCAATGGCTAGTAGTGTAGCCGTTGGCGGCTGACTATCCCTTGTGGCCCAGTCCCAATAGGTCTTCCTAGACGGATCTGCTGGGCCCTAATGGCCCAGTTTTCCTATTACAAGTTAACACCTATCACAAGCCTCCTCGTTTATCCTGACTTGAGAAAGGCCATGCAGTGGTGATCCCTTAGATGCGTGAATCATCACATGTTGCCTTTCTCCATAGTTGATAGTTGAAGCCCCCTTTCAATAAAATAGTGGAAATGTTGAACCATAAAATTATTTTTTACTGTCTTTCAAAGCATGCAGAAAAAGTAAACATCTTATTCTATCATGATTATTAGGATAGGAATTGTTCGATTCCAGATTGGTTGTCAGTCCCTCCTCATGACTACTACTAGGAAATATTCTTCCATTAGGAGAGAACCTCAAGCTTTTTCAAACTTTGTTATTGCAGCGCCACAGCTTTCTTTTCAATTTCTCTTTTTATGAGGGTACCGTAGTCAATGTCATTGAAGCCTCTGCCTGTTTTGACAATGGAACTATGACCAGCATGTTTTACAATCCAAACCAAAGATATGAACTGTTAACCTGTCTCTGGTAACTTATAAAATAAATAAACTGATTCCTCTAAACCCACCATGTTTTGTCAAGTGCTCTCTATTGTCTCATATAACATTTGCTGGAACTAAGGACAAATCTTTTACCTAGATCGTATTGGTTCAGATATCTATATACCAAAGGATATAGTATTTACAACACTGATCAGGGGCATCCCTTTCATCCATAGGTTAATGTCTTTTTTTCCCTGCTCTTTTCATATGACTGAATTGGTATTTCACATCACTGGATCAGTATTTCCGGCACACATTTGGTCCTTAAGAAGTAAGAACACCAACTTCTCTGTCATGGTTCATTGGATATCTTGAAATTGGCAAACGTGATACGCTTTCCTGATGAGGCAGCAATCATCATAACTAGATTTTTTTTATATTGTGTAATACACACATCCTAAATTCCATTACGGCCATGGGTGATCATTTCAGCGACCTAAGTTATGCTCTTTAACATGCTGACTATACCACAATCTTGACTTCATGCTTCATATGGTCTTCTCCATCAGTTTGATCACCATTCTTCTCCACATTCTTATTTAGGAGCATTCATATTTGTTAAGAATTAGGAGGACTTGCTTCTGTTATGTTGAGGTATCTAGGCTTTCTAAAAGAAGTGAATGCTTGAGGATATGTTTAGTTAACCGACGCTTGGTTGCTTCAAGTGGTCCGGCACCTGTTCCCCTTAAGCAACTTTCAAGTTTTTGTCTTGTAAATGGAGAAAACCGGCATTGGGAGAGCTTTACCTCATAGTGGGCTGACCTAGCTCGAACTGCATCAGTCAGGGTCCTAGTGGGCTTCCGGATACCTGTGGTTTAGACCAAAAACCCAAAGAAAAAAGTTTAGTTAAAGTGAAATTGATGAAACCTTAACATTTAATCACCATTTTACCATGGGAGTTTTGTCATTTTAGATAAGTTATTTGGGTGCATAGTTGCATTCTTTTCTCTATTTGTTCTCTTAATTCTTGTTTTTGTTAAGGCATTTGTCTGTAAGATTTATCGGTTGATAACTTGATAATATAAGCAAAGACGATTTGACAAACTCCAAGGGGTTATTTTCATGGTGGACAGCTCGGTCTCTTAAACATGTAGTCAGTGATTTACACCACTGCGAGAGCAACTAAGTGTCGTCTCCTGGGTGTGGTTATCATGTTGTGGTTGCGTCCTGAATACCATTGTTTGCATATGTTGATCTCCCCCAACTCTTTTCAGGTCACTGCTAAAAAGAAGGGAGTAGCTGATGAAGCGGGAGCAATTTTACAGGCGAAGTTAAAACAGGCTGCTTCATCATCATCGTGACAATTGGGTTTAGAGCATGTTCTATAACTTCTTCTTCCGCTGCTGAAGTTATTTGGGCTTTTAACCAGAGTTTTGTCTTCTATTTCTAGGTTGCTTGTGTGTGTGTGTGTGTGTGAAAGAGAGAGAGAGATGGAGCAACTTCTCTTCTGGATCTAAGCTTTTGGGGGTTCCTTGGACTTCTTTTTTAAGTAGTGAAATACATGAGAATTTTTTATTGCCTTTACTAACTACCATTTTGACTGGTGCCAATATCAGTTGAATAGATTTCATTGCTTCGGCTGGATCTTATTATGCCCATTGTCTGTTAACTCGTTGATAATATGCATATCCTCCCTAGCTTCAATCCAACCGCTGCCAACACAATACATATAGTTCAACCATGTGTTGTTTCTTTCTTGTTTTTCTGTTGTGGAGGGTGCAATTGGTGAAGGAGGGTTTCCGCGAATAAAATTGACAGATGAACGATATATAGATGGTCTTCTAGCTTTCAGATCGGAACTCAAAAGGTAATAATAATAATGGGAGGTTCGAGTTCCATCATTGCAGTACCAAGTTTCTCGATTGCCGTTTGAAGAAAAAAAAGGAGTTTCTCAATTGCCGCATCTTACATGCCACTGGGGGTATTTGATTGTGACGCTGGGGGCTACAGAACCAGAACTCAAGAGTTCTTTGCTGATGGGCCTCTTACTGTATGGTAAGGCCTGCATTTGATTACGATCGAAACTGGAATCGTAGTTCCAGTTTCATAATCCCGGGCCTTGTAATCTAACATGCCATGAATCACCATCTTCACGTCTTGCGGTTCCATCACTTGAGAATACTTTCTCTGCTTGACTAAGAATCTATAGAATCTAAAACGCGAATAGCTAAAGAGTAACACCAAGCATTCTTAACGAATCAAAGCAGTAATCTAATCCCCAAATTGCAATGTTAAAATACAATGAAGAGGAGGGAAGAAGGTAAGAAAGCTTTCCAAATTACCTATTGAAGGCGTATTTAGTGAAAAAGCATCTCGTTGAAGGATTGCTCAAGATCGATCAAATGTTGGATGAAAGCAATACAACTTTTGCTCAATTTGCAGACTGCAGGTCCACAAACAAATCGACGGGCACTTGTTAGTGGAAGAGGAAGACTCGAGCAATCATAAACGATCTATAACACAGCATGACAACCAGTAATGTAACACTAATTTCCTTCTCTTTTACAAAGGAGGGCTGAAGCCTAACACACGTGAAACACCTCGAGGAATTCATTCCCTCACCTGAACAAGGGCGTCAGACTTAGGGATGGCAATATTGATCCGATGAGATTCAACCCGAATAGGACTCAAAATAGTCAACCTGATTAGATTCAAAAACTTTCCTTGTGAGGGATGCAATGTGTGCCAATCTTAATTTCTATGTCTTCTCAAGTACCCAAACAATCAAATTTACATTCCATATATTCTGTCTTTGTTTTACTAAGTTGAAAGCCTTTACTTTTTAATGTTTCTCTTCATATTTCCAATATCTTATTAACTTTTTCCTTACACTCATCTACAAACACAATGTCATATGCAAATAACATATACCAAGGTACTTCATCTTGAATATGTTTTGTTAACTCATCAATGACTAACATAAATAAATATGGACTTAAAGTTGATATATGATGTAACCCAATATTAACTTCAAAGGAGTCTTTCTTTCCTTCATGAGTCCTCACACATGTTTTTGCATCATCATACATGTCTCGTATAAGATTTATGTATGTCAATGAGATACCTCTCTTTCCTAACGTTCTCCAAAGAACATCTCCTAGTCCCTATCTGTAAGCTTTTTCTAGATCAATAAATATCATGTGAAGGTTCTTTTTTACTCTCAAATATTTCATAAGACGTCTCAACAAGTGAATCGCTTTAATAGTAGATCTATCGGGCATGAATTTGAATTGATTCTCTATTGTACTCAATACTTGTCTTAACCTACGTTCGATAATTCTTTTCCATAATTTCATAGTGTGTCTCATTAATTTGATACCTTAATAATTCGAACAATTTTGAATGTATTCCTTGTTTTTATATATGGGTATAAGTGTACTCGCTCTCCATTCCTCGGGTATCTTTTGAGTTCTCCACATTTCATTAAATAGTCTTGTGAGCCAAATGAACCCCATCTCTCCTAAGATTTTCTATACTTATATAGAAATATTGTTTGATCCTATAGATTTACCAACCTTCATATATTTAAGAGCTTCTTTGACTTCATTCTTTTGAATACGCTAATATAAATTACGGTTTATATACTTTTTTGATTTGGCTAACTCTTCTAAGCTAATACTAATATCTGTATTTTTATTAAAAGGCTTATAGAAATAATTCTTAGGACATCTATTTTTTATATCATCATTCGCCACTAGAATCTTCTCATCCTCATCTTTGATGCATCTAACAAAAGTAAGATCCTTAGTTTTCTTATCTCTAGCTTTTGCTTCACTAGTGACTTTTTCCACTTCTTTCTTATAAGCCTTCCAAGTTTCACTAATTTTCTTGGTATAATGCAATTTGTAACATTTCTTCTTTGCTTTGATTTTATCTTACACTACTTCACTTCACAACCAAGCTTTTTTTTGTGCTGGAACGCCTCCCTTAGGTTCGCCTAACACATCTTCTGTCACTTTCCTAATATGTATAGTCATATTATTTCACATATCAGAAGGTGTACCTACATAATTTCAAGCATCTCCTTGAATAACTTTTTATTTAAATATACCTTCTTTCTCACATTTGATCTTCCACCATCTAGTCCGAAAAGATTTATACACTTTCTTCTTCTTTGTCCACTTTTTTACCTGCAAATCTATTACTAAAAGTCAATATTTAATAGTTAAGCTTTCTCATAGAAATACCTTGCAATCTTTACAACACGATCTACCTTTTTTCTTACAAACAAAATAATCAATTTATGTTTGTAACAAGCCACTCTTATAAGTAATTAAATATTTGTCTCATTTTTTGAAAATTGTATTGGATATAAAGAGATCAAAAGCTATAACAAAATTTAAAATCTCCTTACCCTCCTCATTTATATCCCTAAAACCATAGTTTACATGAATACCTTGATATCCTAATGCATCTTTACCAACATGTCCACTTAAGTCTCCTCCCAAACAAATCATCTCACTTTATGTAATTCTTTGAATTACCTTATCTAGCTGCTCCCCAAAAGCCTTGTTTATACTATCTTCTAATCTTATTATCTTATTTGGGTGCATAAGCACAAACTATATTTGAAGCCTCTACTCCTAAAACTAATTTTACTATCATAATTCGGTCACCATATCATTGTATGTCTACTACACTATCCTTTCAATCTTTATTTACAATAATAGCAACTCCATTGCTAGTCTTTTTCTTTCCATAGTAGCATAATTTAAAACTTGTATTCTCAATCTCATTTTCTTTTTCTCCAACTCACTTTATATCTTGTAAACATAAAATATGAATCTTTTTCAGAATCATAGTATCTACCACCTCCATTAACTTGCCGGTTAATATTTCATTATTTCAAGTACCAATACAAATTTTATTATCTAGGACTACCTTCCTTATCCCCGTATCCGTGCATTTTAAAAATGTGAAGACCCTCGCTGTAACTTGTTCACTACATTCGGACAAGAATGTAGCGCGACTAACTTCTTTATCCACACCTGTCTATGATGTGAAAACCCTCTCTGAAATTGATTCACTACATACGGGTGAAGATGTAGAGACCTTTACTTACTTTTAACATCATTCGGGCTTTACAGTGCATCGCTAAGAGGGAACACCCCAATGCAATGCTCATCATTTGTAGAATCCATGGTAGATAAGTCCGACAAAGTTTTAAGCAGGTTGTCGAAAGCCTAACGCAACATTATGATACAATAAGACCCGCATAGAGAAAAATTATGATACAATACGACCCATATCATGAGAAAAAACGATGTGCTACAAACAACACTAGTGCTAAGTGTGATGCTTTTGGTGCTTTTGGAATGAAAATGCTAAAAGTTTGGACTCTATATGGTACAGGAACCAAAACTTTGGGGAAGCAAAAGCACTAAGAGGTACTAATACTATTATCATTCTCTTCTTGCATATCTTTTGATATGTTTCATTTCTCACTTTGTCCATGCAAATCTTTTGGGTTTCTTGTTTTTCTGTTTCCTAGTTCCTAGTTTTGTTTCTCTTAAAATTTTGAGTCAAGATACTACTTCTATGTATGTCACATCGGCTTGTGTAATTTCCTCTAGGTTGTAAACTATGTCGAAGTATCGGTATGAATTAGTCAGGTTATGTGTCTATTTCATCTATGTCCTTTGGAATAACATCAAGATCCTCGGTTATCTGAAATACGACAATCATGAATTTCATGAAGTACATAATACCGATCTAAGTTGTATCTTGACCCATTGTTTTGGGGAAATTTTAGTCTTGGTTTAGGGTATCCTTTGTTGCATGGATGCACTCATTTGTAGTATCATGACATAACCCACAGGATAGTGTCCGTGGTAATCATTCGCAGTGTCAATCTTTTCTGTAATAAACAGAAAGTTTATTAAATCAAGCATTTCTATTGCTGGTGTATCTGATGCAAAATTCAGCCTTAATGTAGGTGACATTTATTATCTAATTTCTTAAGATTTTACATTTCAACTTGTATGATTACATAAGGGACAACTGCTTTTCTCAATCTTGGTTCAATGCTTATGTACTTCGCTCGCTTTTTCTAGGGTCTCCTTTAAATAATAAGTAAAACTTTTATCTTTGCAGGCTTTTGATGATGATGAAACTGACGTTGATGTAGAAGAGATATCAAGCGACTCTGAGGTACGGAAATTGCTAGATGAATCTCTTCTTGTCTTCTCTTTTTGTTCCCTTGTTTAGCGACCTAATGGGAGATCCGTTCTGGGTGCTTCTTTACTAATCTGCAAAATACTATTAAAAGAATAGTTGGACTAGTTGGAGATGCCACCACCTGTCTCCATCAAGTCTCATAAGGGATGTCGGATTATCCAGGTGGCACAAAATAGAAATCACAACTTGGTGATTTAACTATTTAATGGCATTCTTGAATAAAAAAACTATTAATTGCCATTCAGCATGCCAACAGACTGAATGTTGATCTTTATCATTTTAACGATTAAATTAATAGAAATCCTTTTGTGTTTTCCTTTGCTTCAAGACTCTTCTTGTGCTTACCTTGTTGGGGTTACATTGGCTTCAGGTATCCGAAGAAGGGTAACTGAGGAATTTCATCCTTTATGGGTGTGTACCAAGTATGGATTTATATGCAACGTTGGACATGGCTCTGCAGTTGAATCTTTCACGTCGTGAAAAATCAAAGTTGTGCACGCAAAGAAGCTATTGTCAATGATTATGGGGTGACATCAAATTGATTGATTCCAGTATATCAGCTCCCACTTAAGCCATAAGGAGTCATCTGCTAATACAAGCAGCATCTAGTACTTCCAGGCGGACTGCATATACATGAGAATGAGAGGCTAACGAAACTTTCAGCTGCTTATCTTTGTTACTTTGTATGTACCATATTGAATTTCCTTTTCATGTTGTAGCTCATGTTAATTGATGGTACCCTTTCAGCCATTCAAGTGAAGGATGGACTACGAGAACGGAGGAACTTGTTTTCGTGTCCTCCTGGCAATAAAAGCTGAAAGAGATAATAGAAGAAAATTATCCAACTCCTCTGTTCTCTAATCATGTCAGTCGTGTGGAGTTGCAAATTTCTCACGTTTGTGCTGTCATAAGCAAAACACACCCTTATGGTGATTGCATGGCTGTCACATTGCTTGCATTTCAGATGAACGTCCTTACCTTGAGTCCATGGGAAGCGTAAAATGCTCAACAATGCGCAGCCTGTCATTGTGTTTCATCTTGATTGCAGGCTATTTGGCCCCAATGTGCTTGTATTGTTCGGGTGAATCTCCTTACTTAACTGGTTCATTACTCTCATCAATGTGGACAGTTATTGGTCTCATGCTCCTTCCTCCCTGGCTGTAATACTTATGGCTGAATAATGGCCCTCTCTATCTCGTGAGTCTCTGCTGGCAATTGTGTTCTCTTTCAAGGTTTGTGTTGGGGATGGCTGCAATAACATGACTAACTTGGTCCATAGCTAAATCCATTGCAGAACAATTTTTATAAGACAAGATTGTGAATCAGTGGAAATCATATGCTAATCATGCTTCTGTTTGTTGTATTGACAGTAGCTCATCTAATCTGGAGGCGTAAAAACCTATTTTCTTGTTCTTGAAAGTCTTTGTATCAATTGCTAGTTGCCGTACTGCTTGAATGCTCTCCATTGAAGCTCAAATTTTTCCAGGAGTCAGAAGAGAAATGCACTTCAAGGTGTCCGGATCGAGCTATGACTATAGCAGCAGAAGGGATGAGTACGGGGGAGAAGTCATTCCTCAACTGTCATTCCCTGTCGACTTCATCTTCCCTAATTGTGTCATTGCAGGGTAGAGCTTTTTTGCACCTGGTAGGTTTGCGAAAAGATTGGTTGCAGCCCAGGCCATTAACTAAGTGATGCCTCATCGTTGTGCTAAATCTAAACCGAAAAGGTTAATGCGAGCAAGCATGGGTTAAACAAGGATTATTGTTCTGAATCTGCTTGAGATAACAAAGAACAAAGCTGAGCAATTGAGCTGCGTTCTGCGAGAATGCCTCCCAAGCATGATCCGAAGCTCTCACTACATTAAGAAACTGAATAGGCCAGACGTGATTTGGACTTACTTCCTACTAGCTAATAAAATATGGTTTACATATAGATCAATAAAATTATGGAGCAGGTTCAGATACCACTATTCAAGTTTGAGATCCACCCTTCCTAGGTTCAGGCTTGGCATGCAGTTCAAATTTGAAAGGCCATAACTCTCAAATCTAAAAGTTCACTAGTAAACGTCACTCTTTGTTTTTCTGTATAATGGAGAGGCTGAAGCCAGATGCATGCCCCAGATACCGAACTCATGACCTTCAATTTGTGAGTCGACCCCCTAGCCAGGTTGCTGTACACATCACATTTTGGTGTTTCAATATTGATTCCATGTTTTAGTTGCACATATGCTGCACCATCAATTTATATGTAAAAGGAGAAAAGGGGCAAATTCACTGCCCTAGTTAAGGTAGATGATGGGGGCTTCAAGGTCACCTAGAAACTCAGCTAGACCTTGTTTCTTTTCTTGGTTCGGTTTCACGAGACAGGGAGAAAAAGCCCGCTCGCGATCCGACACTTCGGTTCGACATTGAAATTTTCGGTGTTAACAAAACCATAACCAACCTCCTAACCAGTGGCGGATCACAAACACCGAACGGTTTAAAACTGCACCCCCAACTTAGAAGAGCATCAATCTAGCTGATCGGACTCCTTGTTCTGAAAATGCAACAATTATCTAGAAAAAGATAAAAAGCAATGGTCCTCAGACACTTTGACATGTCAAACGGGGCTTGGTCTCCCCACCTCTTCTATTTTAAGGGATCTTCTCAAGACCCGGTCATCCAACCAATTTTGTATTGTATTATCCTTTTGCTTTTTTCTCTATATACAAAAATGAATCAATTAATTCTATGGTGTTCAATATGCAACGCCCTTTATGACAATTACAATTAATTAATTAAAGGGTCATATAAAGCTGAAGCAGTTAAAGTTTTTTCTAATGACAAGTAATAAAAGTTTTTTAAAATTAAAAAACCAAAAACAAACTTGCGGGGGATTGGGGGGGGGGGTCGAAAAGCTACATAAAGGGCAGAAGGCCAAGGGTTAGATCGGTCGTCGGGTGTGCTGGTGGACCGGCAGTGCGGGCACAAAAGAGAGCAAAACCCCCACTAGGAGCCGAGGAGATACCTGGAAGAAGGATACGCAGAAAAACTCAGAAAAATATATGGCAGGAGGAGCTTTTGTACAGACGGGGGAAGTGAAGCAATATGCAGGACGGATCACCGGGTTTGTGATAATCACCTGCATCGTTGCAGCGTTCGGTGGTCTGATCTTCGGCTATGATATTGGCGTCTCAGGCGGCGTCACTTCCATGGACGCGTTCCTGAAGAAGTTTTTCCCATCCGTGTATGCCAAACAGCTCGCGGGTGCGGCCCATGAGAACCAATACTGCAAGTTCGACAGCGAAATGCTGACACTCTTCACTTCCTCCCTGTACGTAGCCGGGTTGATTGCGTCCTTCTTCGCGTCAGCTATGACCAGCGTCTTCGGCCGGAAATCATCCATGCTTTTCGGCGGTCTCACATTCCTTATTGGCGCAGCCATTAACGGCTTTGCCCAGGATGTGATCATGCTCATCATAGGTCGTCTGCTCCTTGGTGTTGGTGTTGGTTTTGCGAATCAGGTAAATATAAAGATGTGCATATCTATATGTGTATCGACTTGTATACATCACGTTCAAACAAAGAGAGAATTTTTTAATTCAAATCTCAACAATCCAATTTAAAACATAAGCAAATTATTTAAATATACAGACTGTTTTACACTTATATAAATATAAAAAGAGAAAATTTGATACATGTCATCGTGTCTAAAAAATCTCTAATGATTTAATGATGTATAATTAAAATTTAAATGTAAACTCTAAAAAGCACATCTTTACTTTTTGAAGCATGTATGATTGATATGTACATTTACTTTGAATTCAAATTTCAATCACTTGTTACAAGATTTGTTTGAATATTAACACTATATAACTTTCACTCTCTCTTTATATATATATTACCGAATCAGTAATCTCAGTTTTTGCCTTTTTACTGGGCAGTCTGTACCTGTTTATCTGTCTGAGATGGCACCGGCCAGCATCAGAGGAGCATTGAACATGTGCTTCCAATTGTTCATCACGATTGGAATCTTCGCGGCGAACCTAGTGAACTATGGCACCAACAAGATCAAGGAAGGTTATGGTTGGAGAGTTTCTCTTGGCTTAGCTGCAGTGCCCGCAATTATCATGCTCTCTGGCGCAATCTTCCTCCCTGACACACCCAACTCCCTCATTGAGCGTGGGCACAATGACCACGCCAAGTCTATGCTGCAGAAGATTAGAGGAACCGACAACGTCGACGATGAGCTGCAAGACATGATCGATGCGAGCGAGGCCTCCAAGCAAGTGCAGCACCCATGGACCAACATCCTCAAGCCACAGTACAGGCCTCAGCTCGTCATGGCTTGCGCCATTCCTTTCTTCCAGCAGTTCACTGGCATCAACATCATCATGTTCTACGCTCCTGTGCTCTTCAAGACCCTCGGTTTCGGAGACGACGCCTCTCTCATGTCTGCTGTCATCAGTGGTCTCGTCAACGTGCTCGCCACCTTCGTCTCCATCGCCACCGTCGACAAGGTCGGTCGCAGGGCCTTGTTCCTTGAGGGCGGCACCCAGATGTTCATTTCCCAGGTGAAAGAGAAACAGTCTGACCCTTCTCCTTTTTTTAATATGGTTTATATATATATATATATATGTGAAAGAGAAACAGTCTGACCCTTCTCCTTTTTTTAATATGGTTTATATATATATATATAGAGTCACAGAACCCTACCAGTCCAGCTAAGGCTCTCGTACAAGAGAGTGACACTTTTAGTTAATCTCGGATTCGATTGAATTCTAACTTGAACTTTTGTCGTATAGATTATGTTTTAATGTAGTTGGTATATGTTATAACGTCCAATTTGCATGCGTTTGAGTTGATTCATGCAGGTCCTAGTGGGTGTTGTGATTGGCAAGACCTTCGGCGTCTCTGGTACCGGTCACCTGACCAAGGGCTCGGCTGATTTCGTGCTCTTCTTGATCTGCGCCTATGTCTCTGCCTTCGCCTGGTCCTGGGGCCCTCTTGGGTGGTTGGTTCCCAGTGAGATCTTCCCTCTCGAGGTCCGGTCGGCCGGACAGAGTATCAACGTGTCCGTCAACTTGCTCTGCACGTTCATCATTGCTCAGGTCTTCCTGAACATGCTCTGCCACCTCAAGTTCGGACTCTTCTTCTTCTTCGCCGGCTGGGTGCTCATCATGACCATCTTCATCTTCTTCTTCCTGCCGGAGACCAAGGGGGTGCCCATTGAAGAGATGGTGTTGGTCTGGAGGAAGCACTGGTTCTGGGGCAAGATCATGCCACAGGACGATGGTGATATTCAGATGGGTTCCAAAGTCACACATGAGCTATGAATCGATCAATATTGATGACAAACATTCGAGAGTGATACGATGCTCAAGAATTCATTCATTATGCAGTCAATCTCTGTCATCTCATCCGCATATTATCAAATTATAAATATAATATATGCTGGAAAAATGTAATAAGAACACAAAGGGCTCCACTAATTGATGGATGGTGAATGACATTACATGTTTGTCGGCCCTATGCTTCAATCTTCCTCATATATTTTGGGTTTCTGTTTTTTTTTCTGTTGTTTGAGCTTTACCCAGATAGTGGGTCAACCCACCTCGAGCCCGATTAGTCGTGGTTCTTGTGCACATGGACAGAGAGGTGCACGGTTCGAGGACGCCAATCTTTTCCTCTTCTTTACAATAGGAGGTCGAAGGGGGGTGCATGCCGCAAGTATCGAACTTTTGACCTTCAACTTGTGAGTCTACGACCTAACTAGGTGCACTGTTGCTCTTTGTGCATGATCCTCTTTTCTTTTCTTTTTTTACTCATTATCATAAGGTCAGCCCGATTGATTAAAAAGAATGAAACTAATTCAATGAAGTCAAAGAGGCTCTTAAACATATGGAAATAAAGATGGAAAAACTATGAAGGGTGATGATATAAGAAATAGATGGAAAAACTATTTTTATAATCTTTTTAATGAAAATAAAGATGTTGTATTAGTTTAGGAGATTTAGCTAAGTCAGAAAAGTATATAAACCACAATTTCTACCGACGTGTTCAAAAGAATGAAGTCAAAGAGGCTCTTAAACATATGAAGGGTGGTAAATCGGTAGGACCAGATAATATTCCTATAGAAGTTTTGAAAATACTAGGAGAAATAGGAATCATTTTGCTCACAAGACTATTTAATGAAATATGGAAAAACCAAAAGATGCTCGAGGAATGGAGAGCAGGTACACTTATACCCATATATAAGAACAAGGGAGACATTCAAAATTGTGTAAATTATCGAGGTATCAAGTTAATGAGTCATACTATGAAATTATGGGAAAGAATTATCGAATGTAGGTTAAGACAAGTATCAAGTACAACAGAGAACCAATTTGGATTCATGCCAGGCAGATCTACTATTGAAGCGATTCACCTTTTGTGACGTCTTATGGAACATTTTAGAGCAAAAAAGAAAGACCTTCACATGATATTTATTGATCTAGAAAAAGCTTATGATAGGGTACCGAGGGAGGTTCTTTGGAGAACTTTGGAAAAAAGAGGTATCCCATTGACATATATTAACCTTATAAGAGACATGTATGATGGTACAAAAATATGTGTGAGGACTCATGAAGGAACGACAGACTTCTTTGAAGTTAATATTGGGTTACATCAAGGATCAACTTTAAGTCCATACTTATTTATAATGGTGAGTGATGAGTTAACAAAACATATTCAAAGATGAAGTACCTTGGTGTATGTTATTTGCAGATGACATTGTATTAGTGGAGGAGTCTAAGGAAAAAGTTAATAGAAAATTGGAACTATGGAGAGAAACATTAGAAAGCAAAGGCCTCCGACTTGGTAGAACAAAGACAAAATATATGGAATGTAAGTTTGATCATTTGGTTACTTCAGAGGACATGGAAATTAAAATTGACACACATGGAAGAATTGATGGAGATGTTACACATAGAATTAATGCTGGTTGGTTAAAATGGAGAGGAGCATCAGGTATTCTTTGTAATAAGAAGATACCATTAAAGTTAAAAGGTAAATATTATAGAGCAGTAATTAGGCTTGCCATGTTTTATGGTTCTGAGTGTTGGGCAGTTAATCATCAACATGTACAAAAGATGTCTGTGACAGAAATGAAGATGTTGAGATGGATGAGTGGTCATACAAGAAAAGACCGTATACATAATGAGGTTATTAAAAACAAATTAGGAGTGGCACCAATAGAGGATAAAATGAGAGAAAGATGGTTTGGACATATAGAAAGAAGATCAAAAGAAGAACCTGGAAGAAGGTTAGAAAAACTAAATTTGGAAAGTATTAAAAGAGGTAGAGGACGACTACAAAAGTGTTGGAAAGAAACAGTAAAGAATGATCTAGCTTATTGGGAGTTAAGTGCTAACATGGCACACGATAGGGATCTGTGGAAACAAAGAATCCATGTAGCCGACCCCGTCTAGTATGGGAAAAGGCTTAGTTGTTGTTGTTGTTGTTATTGTTGTTGTTGAAACTAATTCAATGAAGCATTTCATATATCATCAGTTTCTTTAGTTGGTTCCATCCAACATAACATCGTCTTTGGTGTTGTGTTGGGGTGAGACCATACGCACTCCAACTTAAAAGCTTTTGAGCGGTGATTCCAAGCACATAGGCATTGCTGCATAGCTAACAGCTTCAGTAGTAACAAATCTTTGAGAAGAAACAGCGCATGCCTGGTGTAGCAAAAGACACCAGGCCGCCAACTTGCCGAAATTGGGCTGGGTCAGTTTGGGTTGATCCAACCCTTATATAATGTAGAGAAGTGGAATTTATATCATATAAGAGCATATTTACTGTTTACTGTATAGTATATTGAATGTTTACGTCAATTGCATTTGAATTTTCTTATAATTGCATTCGTATAGTATATCATATATTGAATGTTTACGTCAATTGCATTTGACTTTTTTTATAATTTATACTATTTTTTCTAGGTTACATATAAAAGAGATTAAGGATGTTCATAAGGAGGAGATCTTCCGTTACACGCGGGAACCCGTTTTGAATGGAGCAATTTTGAAAAGTAGAAACAAGAGACCGGGACGGAGAGAGTGACGAAATCCCTATGGGGATCGAGGTACTAGGTCCCGATCACGATCATTCTTCCCAATACGACAAATTAAAAATATTTTTTTTTAATTCATGAACTTATCGTCATTGTTCCACGCATTCATTCATAATAATATGCCTAAATTTAGATGCATTCACATAAATTAAGTTTTCATTTCAAATAAAAAATTGGATTTCGATTTATCTTGAACGTCCCACTTTCCTCCGACAAATTCCCGCATTGACCCACGGGAGACACTGGGCAAGGACAGGGGGCCTTCTTGGCCCCCATCGTCCCTCCCCATGAACCCTTTTCAGTTGGTCCTTGATTCTTTTTCTTGCTTTTCTCATTCTGCTCATCCTTATGTTTCTATTCTTCATTATTTTTATTTATCTTATTAATAATTTTCCTTTTCTTATTTAATTCTTCTTTTTCAATTTTCTTATTTCATTTTCATACTCCAAATGGGCATTCTTCAATCGATCAGCTCATCCTCCTCAGTCAGGAAAGAACGGCAGATTTTAAGATGCATTGGAAGAAGATGAGAAGGGCAAAGAAAGGCAGATTTAAGGATTTAAACCGTGATTATGGTAGACGCTATGTCCTTCTCAACAGCAAAATGTGGTCATCAAAATAACTACACAATCTAGGAAGGACTGAAACATTTGATGAAAGAAAGAAAGCGGATATTATATAAACCAATAGATCTTTGTGATGCTTGGAAATACGAAACCTGATTAAAGCAACAAAATACACGACGACGTTTATCGCCCTTGCAAACACCTAATTCCTCCTTGGGTTCACTTCCAACGGAAGAGGCAGCACAAAACAAGACGACATAACTAAAATGAAAGGCTAAGCCATAGTTGCAGAGAGAGAGAGAGAGAGAGAGAGAGAGAAAAGAAGAAGAAGAAGGGGATTAGATGTTTCGTCTATTAAGGAAGCAACCAGAACGAGAATTCTATCTGGCAGCTAAAGTACTCAGCGACGAATACCACTTGGTGGTTGTTGTTGGGCGCTTCATTCATCTCTGAGGCATAAAAGGCAGCCAAAGAGCCAAACTTCAGTCCCGTCCATCCATCAATCAACAATCAAATCAAAGATTAAAAGAAACAAAAAAAAACTAAACCCTAATACCCCTTTCGTTCTGCAAGCGACAAGGGGACCGACACCCCTATCCCCTCCCTCCGTGAAACATCTTCTTCGTCTCAGCCCAAATATCTGCCCCCCTCTCCATGCTAACCCTAACCACCGCTATAAATAAATAGGAACAACATAAACATGAGTCCCACTTTCTTCACCGGGTCGGGTTGGGCCCAACACGAAATCCCCAACACGTCCATTTTGTTTGACCGGCTGGCTGGAGTCCAAACCCAAGTGGGTCAGGTCGCTGCACCTAAAAACCCAACTCAAAACAGATACTTGGTTAGTTAAAGCAAGACGGTGCAACAAGCCAGCGGTAACGGTGCAATCCTCGGAACTCCCATCAATGTACAAGTATCTCATTAGTCATTAAGCATATACCTTTTATGAACTGTTTTCCACTGTATGTGTTGTAGTACAAGCATTCGGAGGTCAAGCACCAACAAGTTCAACCAAAATTGAACCAACCTCTCTAAAACACACACACACACATACCAAAAAGATTGGCAACTCCCAAATAACAAGAAAGCGAATGTCTTTGTTGGAAATCCAAACCACTTAATCCAGTCAGCCTGGCCTTCTGTGTCATACCCTTTCTAAATCAATGCAGTAGGGAGAGTCTTACCCCGGCATCATTCTTATTTGATCTCGAACTGGATCCCAATAACACAAACGAGGCCTCGTGTCCCCAAACAAAAGCCTGCCCTTTCTTTCTTCTTTTGGTCACACGTGCATCCTGTGAATCGAGAGCCCTGCCGTGCAAAGCCTGCCCTTTTGGTCTTCCCAACTACCAAAGAGGTCCTTCTTGAATCACTTCAGCCTACTTCAACACTACCCAACATGCATGCAAAGTGTTAGCTCATGTAAGGGCTCTCTGATTCCCACAGGTGGTGGGTTCGACTTTCAGGACGTGCATGTGTGTGCAAGATTTCAGCCTCCCATTGTAAAAAGAAAATAGAAAAAAAAAACTACTAAATATTTACAGGACAATTATTTGATAGGTAGACCAAATTATCCAGATCCTAGCTCCAACCTTCCACTGCAACCAATATCTAATTATGCAATGCATCACCTATCGAAAGGCAATCATTTAATCAACTATCACATTCAACTCTCCGTGTTGCATGATTCTGCCCTTAATAGTGCGGAGTTCTAGCTCTACAGCCTCCCTCTCTATCTCGAGCTACTTATTTCTGCAAATAGCAACCTTTATACACTCCAGAACTTTTGGGTTCTCGAGAAGAAATTCAATGAACTGATTCCTTTTTTTCTCCCACTGAAGCCTTCGACCGCAATCCTCTTCAAGTGACAAGCCAAACAATCAAATACCCAACTCTGGCTATCCAAGTAGGAAGGTCTATTAGCCACAAACCAGCTACAACCACCGGTTTGCAGCTTGTCGAATTGGATCTGAAAAACAGAAGAAAACCAACCAACAAGGAAAAACAAGCTGAATAAACACAACAGCCAAGATACTCCCCAGTTGAAATCAAACCAAATAAAACCCATCGCAGAATTATTTCACAAGAAAGAGGCAAATGAAAGTAACGTAGATCCATATCTCAAGTAATTAAAGGCAGAAGATCAGCCAGTTGCATTTTACAAAACAAGAAGGTGACTTGCACCAATTGATAGTTGTTCAAGGATGGGCGAATTCTCAAGCAAGATGACAAGGCCTGGCAATTCATCCTCTTCCAGCAAATAAGTTTGCAATCTCATCTCTTTCAGATTTCCAAATTTCGTCACCGGCGTCTTCTTATATGCAGTCACAGCCTTTCACGAAGAGCGAAAGCCGATCAATATGCTTAGAAAATTATAGATGAAAGAGCGAATAAAAAACAGGACTCGGAAAGGTGGGGACTGGTAGAATTTTACCTGCAGAATGCAGTAGGAAAGGCTCAGACTTTTCACTCGACCGACGTGTTGAAGAAGATCGACCATCCCATCGTTCACCTTCGAGCAAGAAAAATCCATGCTCGCCTTTTTCGCACAAGCCGGACACGTCGGTCATCTTCAAATTCAGGAAATTGCCTTCGTATTCAAACGTAGACAGCGAAGAGCAATCGATCTCCAACCCCTCTTGGTCGTACTGAACGATCTTAAAGCTCCGTAACTGAAGAGTGGGGCTAACGACCCTTGCATAACCCAACGAAGTGCAGCACGTCAAGCTCAACCTCTTGAGAAGAGGGCAATTGAAGAGTACATTGTGCAAGAGATTGTTTTTCTTTAGAGAGATGTCCTTGAGAATCATCGTTCTCAGGAATCGGAAACCCTTAGCAGGACGAGGAACGTCGAAAGAGCAGAAACCCATCTTCAAGAACACGAGGGAACGGCAATCCAGATCATCGAACTGCAGTTGGACGGGCGACCGGGAAGTTGTGAGAGAAATCGTGATCGAGCTCTTGGACTCTCTTCTCCAAAACTGACTCTATCCATCGTTTGACGTGGTCGGGTTGTTGCAAAAGAAGTGGATCGCAACGAAGGCGGAACCTCCGGCAAATTGGGTCCTTCGCGTGAAGCAGAATCCGGCGATCGACCAACGACGCGAAATCGAAATCCGTTACCGTTGACGGCGTCTCTCTTTGGGGATTTCTTGAAGAGGCGATCATCGAATTCCGGAGTGGGAATGGAATCCCAGAGACTCGCCCACCATCTGGAGAGAATCCGAGTCCTTACGGCCGATACAAGGAGAGGAAGGAGATGATGTGACAAAGAAGAGGCTCCGGAAGATCACTTAGTCTGTCTTGCCTGTTCTCCTCATTGTCCATAGTTGACTAATTCATGAAAGAATCGAAATACTAAGCCTGAATGGCCTGTTCACGCCGGAGATAGGAACTCCTCTTTTCTTTGGTTGAAAGAAATAGAAAGTCTTCTTCTGTAATCTGCAAACTGCAGTTGGAGAGAGAGAGTGAGAGGCGTGTGTTAGGCTTCGGCCTCTTTCAACGAAAGAATAATGACAATAATCAGTCTCACTGCTCAGTGGAAAAGAGGTGCTCAATGAGAGATTTTAGAGCGTTCAAATTCAACCATTTCGCTTTCATCACTCAAGCGTAGTCGCTGATCGCAGGTAATTTGCTGGAAATTTCCAGCTAGACCTAAGTCCATGCGTTTGATGATAAGAGAAAGCAGAGGAATGAAAGTATAATGAAAAGAGTGACTTGAAAGTTTGCCCCCTTCAATTAGCTACTTACATTCAAAATGGCATTCATCCCAATTTTATTTATTTTTCCTGATTAAGAATCTTACATTCATCCCCAAGTCCTTCAGCAGAAGATCTAATGAGAAGCTCACTCGCTAAGGGGTTTTGCTCTGTACAGAAGGTCACAAGTTCAATACCCGACTCTGCACTGGTTGGGATCCGTATAAACGCAGCTTGCCTTAAAGTAAAACACTAGAACAGTCAACTTCTGCACGAAGTCCAGTTAAATCTTAATCTACTTGCAAGTCAAGTCACTGAAGAGAAAAGCAGTGCCCCACTAGGCATAAATATTGAGAAAATAAGTGCAGGCTTGGATTAACAAGACAGAATCAACTGTGCAGACCGATGACTTGAGATATCCTCTTGAAGAAAAGTGGATACATGCCCACTGTGAAAATAACATCTTCCCTCATCCACTCTGGAGCTATCCTTTCAAACGTGCCCAGTGAACAAACTTGATACAGAATCTCATCATCAGCACCTGTCATCCCCTGCTTCTTTATCCACGACAAACTGAAAGAGTATCCTGCAACAAGTCAAGTGAAAGATCAGACTGTGCATGATATTAGAAACAAATCCACAGGATATGAACATATCCAAGTATTATGTTCTCATTTCGCCCATTCAAAAAACAAAGAACAACATAAGAATATTATGGGTAGGCCAAAGCGGACCCAAGCAAGTATAAGCTAACAACATACCAGATCATGTATGCCAAGGCTACAAGAGATCGAGAAATTCTGCAAGTAGCAGCACGGATACTTACCACTCTGATGATGGTGAACTGAAAGCTGCAGCCCATCTTTTTGTTTGACGGAGTAGAAATTCATGCCAACCAAAGATTCCAAGAGAGTATGAAACAAGCAACCTTCATGGCAAGAATCTGCTCCCACAACTCCGAGAAACAGCAGTCATTTAGTTCTACTTTCATCTATATTACTATATGGAATGTAAGCTACGAGAATATTGATTCTGATCTTCATATACCTGTGGTGACTGTGTTTAATCCGCAGTTGTCAACCTGAATATAGAGTTTAAAGGGTCAAGCCAGAATACGACCAATTTGGTAACAAGTTAACCTTAACCATGCCTTTTCTAACACTGCGTCAGTTCAGCTAGATACTGCAAAATGACGCTCCTTATGAGGTCATCCCTCCTAGTACTATTAACTTAGTTCTAGTGGGATCCGGTGGCTTAGCGGGAGATCACAATCACAGCCCCTGGTAAAAGATTCAACAGAATTTTATGTGGGTTATCTGCTCCCTAATAACAACCACCTCCTCCAGTCAGTCTTGGAATTGGCGTATGAGGGTGACCCCTCATCATAGGAGCGTTAAGACAGCATGCAAGAAAAAGACAATTCAGCTCAAGCACCTTCGTTCACATAGATTCAACATGTACGCACCTTGTACAAGGATTCACCGTCACCTTTGGATGACACTTTATCAGGCCTGCATTCTTCTGGTTCTCCTTGAGAATGATTCTCCGATCTAACAATGAGGTCAACAAACTCACTTCCTTTTCTTATATATCAAATATTCACCATAAACAGGCAAAACAAGGGCAATGAAATGCTTTAAATTATATAACCACAAAATCTGTTGGGAGTAAGTTTCATAAGTATACACCTCTGCCTTTTCCTAATATCATCTAATGGAGATGTCAAACGCTTCACATTTTCCTTGTGATTGCTGCCTTCCTGACTCAATTTCAGTAGAGAATGTAGCTTTTCAACCTCATTAGACAGCTCTGTTCCTGAAAAGGAAAAAGAATGAAATCTTAATCAGCCCAAGATCAAAGACAACTAATGTCAACCAGGTTCTGTAGATCACAACCTATAACCCAATCGTGCTCAAATATCAAACAGTAAAATTATAAATTAAGACATTATTGCATAAAGATGACCAAGTCAAACCAATTGAACTGGCCTAAACATACTTTACTCGAAGCCATGTCACAGAAAAATGTGATAGCAAAGAGCAATGCTTTACTGCAGCCTGGGCTACAAGTGAGATATTTTACAAGAAGCGAGGGTTTCATACGGATAAAATGGGTTTTTCGTCTTCTTTATTGAGATAGCATGAAAAGCCACAAAGAGTAGAGATTTTACTGATGACAAATCTCTGGTTCATGAAAGCATGCTCAAATCAGGATTCTGGGATTTGTATGGTTTTTTAAAAGTAAATTTATAGATTTTCTTCTTATTTGCTTCATGTTCATATGGAATTGAGAGCTATGGGAGAAATTAAGATTTTTATCAGAATCGATATATTAGGATTTTGATCACAGTTGCGGATTTTGGAGAACACACGTTCATACTCTGGCATACTATTATTAAGATTTTCAACAGAAATTGGCACTTTTCATGTTGTCCATTCAAGGAAAATTGGGAAATTGCATTACATTATACCACCAAAGAAATTTGCATGACGCCAGCTGATATCAAGCCGAAAGCAGGAAGAAAAATTAAAGGAAGCACTTCCTCACTCTTTAAATTCTCCTCCAACAAGAGACTTTGGCATTCAGCAATTTTGTCAGATGAATCAACTAATTCTGACCTGAAAACCAAAAATGTAATGCTAAGAAACCCAATCTTGTATCTCAAAGAAATCAAATAATTGAACATAAGGCATACCTTCTAGCCTCTGCTTGAGCCTTTAGCTCACTTATTTGCTCTTGCAACCTTTCATTTTCATTTTTCAGGAGTTCAATCATGCTCTCCGCAGCTGTTATGCAGCACAATCCACATATTAATTATGCAATGTCAACAATAGATAAAGTATAATAGGCATGGTCACTTCTCTAGTGTGAATGGGTTTGATGGTGTGGATGTGTATGAGAGAGGGGTGAAGTTAATGCCAATCAAAGAAGCAAATAATGATAGAGAATGAACCCAATAAGTTTTAATGTATACGGTGTCATATACTGACTAAAGTTTAAAAGGCACCGGAACAATGAAAATGCAAGTGATTTCTCCCTTTTTCAGTTTTCCTACATAGAGCCTAAGAGTCCAACAACATAAATTACCAGATGGTATGTCATATCGATCACACTTTTCAAATGAGAGATGCTCAAGGTCAAAATATATCTTTGAAGGTGTCTGTGTGTGACTAAAAGAAGGGGCATTAATATCTATATTGATCCAAACTATCATGATATTCATAGTATCAAGAAGAGTATATTTTATGAGAAAATGAAATTAACAAAAGTTATTTCAGTCATTACATAACTCCACCCATGTAAGGGATTACCCTTGCATGACCGGTCCCAAGCCTGGATAAAGGAGGAGGGTTGCATTAGGCTTCTTACAGCCTGTGTAAAACATTGTCGGACTTATTTGTCATGGATTCTACAAATTATGATAGGGCTATGTGAAACAAAGAATCCATGTAGCCAACCCCATCTAGTATGGGAAAAGGCTTAGTTGTTGTTGTTGTTGTTGTTGTATTTCAGTACATGTAAAATAAGATAAGAGAGAATAGTGTTAAAGAAAAAATATGATAAAAAGCTCTTATTAGTTGATATTTCTGAGCATATAGTATATTAGAATTGATGTTTCCCCAGAGTATCTGGAAAACACATGAAGCTTAGGCAAATCACCTAGAACCACTACACTACATCTTTGATCCGCATAAAACTTGTACACAGAAAAGCTGAGAAGTTCCTTTTTTCAGTCTTGTTGGTTGATAATATATTGCTTGGACTCCCACAATGTTAGGTGAAGTTTCTTACACATGCAACAAAGTCAACGATGGACAGAGACCAAAACTATTCACAAGAATATAAGTGTATGATAAACCAACTCTGCCTATGGCGAGTGTTAATCCTGAAATAGCTCGTCAGGCTAGATAAAAGGAGGGTCAGTGTAAAACTTGCCCGTTTTTGGTAGCAAAGCAGATTTTTGAAACTAAGGCACAAAATTGCATCAGGACTCCAATTCGTATTGTGGAAAGAATAGTACTAAGAAGCAGATTTTTTAAACTAAGGCACCAAATTGCATCAGGACTCCAATTTGTATTGTGGAAAGAATAGTACTAAGAATCTAGGACCAACAACCTCCTAGGAAGTCAAACCCCTCGTGTTTCTGCTCTAGCCAACCCTATCTAGTGTGGGAAAACTGAAAAGGCTTCTTAAGGTGAAGTTAAGGTCTAAATGTACAACAACCAACAAATTCACACCCAAAAAGAAACTCAGGTTGAAAATAGAGAATCAGCTAAAGCAATTGAAATGAAAAAGTGAAAAATTAAGAGGTGGTGTACCGGATACATAATTGAGGAACTTGGTGTTCTGCTCGTCATTCAAGTTCTCCAAATTGGACAACTTCCTTGTCTAAGTAGCACCACATACACACACACACACACACACACACACAGAGATCAATAATAAAACAAAGAAAAAAAGATGAAAAAATTAACGAACTAAAGTTGCAGGGAAGAAGAACCTTTAGTTTCTGATACTTGTCATAGAGCTTAGAATATAAAGCCTCCATCATGACCTACATAGAGAGCCCATTCAAGGGAGTAAGAGAGATAATAAAACAGCAATCGCGTGAGCCTGTATGTGCATTTTCTGTTTCGTGTGTGTGTGTGTGAGAGAGAGAGAGAGTACAACTAGAACAAGAACAGAAAATCTTTTCTTCGTAGGGTTAGGGTTTTCTCCGCAAAATAAAAGATTAAAGACACCAGAGAAGAAGAAAAAAAAAAAAGAGGGATGGCTTCGTTCATTACCCGAGACGGGTAATGAATAAATCCTTCACAACGCAGCAGGGAGGGTTGGCGTCGCCAGTGCGAGGACGTCTCCTTTGCTGCACGCCTTTTGCCAAGACGACGAAGCGCGCCCAATTTTTTGAACTGCGAATCACAGGAAATTAATCTCTTTTGTCCTCCAACGCCTGATGGTCTTTCCATCAATGTACGACATGTTCGGTTCCGCTTTGTCTGAAATCGAAACCGAATCAATTTGAAGCTGGTTCCAGTTCTGGTTTCGGAATCACTGGTTTCGGTTTTAAAGCTGCTTCAGAACTGTTGATGCCAGTTTCAAATAGTTTTTTTAATACAAGAACAATGCATTTTGGTTATAATTTCAGTACCGAACTCCCCACTAGGTGCGGAACGTCCTACCTTTGAATTTTCTAATAAGGAGTTTATGAAAAAACTATTTAAAACATAGCTAACGGTTTCAAACCATCAATTTCGATTTCCAAACCGAATCAAGAAAATTCTCGATTTTGGTCATAATTTCAGTACCGATTCGACTCTGGTCATGATCGTGTCTGCGGACGGTTTAGTTTCGATTCGAACCTATAGACCGATTCCAAACAGACCATATCAGGGAGCATAAGTTGAAAAAACAAATGCATCCGGTGCACTTAAGACAACTAAAGTCTTGAAAAACAACAATATTTGAGTATTCAGTTCAGTAGACATGATCCAGTGTCAATGCACCCCTAGACTCGTGGTCCGATGGGGGTGTTTGGAACGAATACTGGTCGTGATGGTCAGGACAGGCTCGGCTGAGCTCGACTGGACATAATGGCCGTTGGTTCCCTGTTTGCAACTGCCGGGACCGAGACCGAGGTTTCGTCCGTTTCATGTTTGCATCCCACATAAGTTATGGCACATCGAGCAAGCTCCTGAACTTTCAATCTGAAATGTATTTGGAAAGAAACCCACAGTCAAAAGCCATGGGTTCTGAGTGACGGTCCCTTTTCAGACTTCAGTACCAGAATTGCAGATTGAAGCCAACATAGAAATCGATACCATGGCTCTACGTTTGATCCCTGTAAGGGACTGTCACTCAAAACTATGGCTCCTCAATGTGCACATGGAACTGAAACTGTGGTTCCACCTTCCTGTCATTTCCCTGTTTGATTTGTGTAGATCTAGAAACTCTCTTTGTTTTTTGTTTTCAGCAAATTATTTGCGATAAACAAGGGGTGGTCGAATCGGTCTAGGCTTGTTTGCTGGGGTCTGATCGAAAAACCAGGCCCATTGATAGTGAAATTGTGGGACACCAAGTAGAAGAAGGGCATGCCCAACTTGCCTCGGAAGGACCAACCCAAACAGACAGAAAAGCTTTGCCTGCTTAAACAGCCAGAGTTTTAAAGATGGATCAATGAAACGAGGTACCTTGATTGCACAAAATTTGAGCTCTTTTATTGATTAATTTCGACGATGGCAACGTGTCGCGTCACAGGAAGTAAGCTTGGATACTGCAAGTTCATGAAATAAGTTTACAGATCCACGAGTTGTGCCATACTTTCAAGCAAATTTTCAAGAAGTGGACAGTCCTAAGATCTCATCAACAAGGAAATTGAAGGAATGGTAGAGATTCATGGAGGTGCAATCTCTCAAATTCCATCAACACTTTCCCATAAGGTCACCGGATCTTTGCCGGATATCAACAAGCTGCCTCAATTGATCGTCCGGTCTCACTGAGTCCAATCAAGAGAGCAAAGAAACCAATTTACCAATCTTAATCCATGGACTATGATGCTCCTCATGGCTTCTGTTGCATTGGTACTGTCTGGTGGTGTTCGGCACAAGTGCTTGGTTGTACAGGGTCCATAGGCTGATCATGGTGGCTGCACCCAATGAGTCCATCACCAAGAAATTAAGAAAGAAGGAATGTTGTTAAATGGAGCAAACCAGTATTGGAGAAGAAAATTTTGGAATCCAATCTCATTAGAATCATCGACAAATGTGATGAATTCAATGGGTGTGTTTGATTACAAGGTTGTGCCTAAACAATAATAAATCTAATGAACCTCTTTTAAACAAGTAAAAAGTGGAGTAGGCTTGTGTTTGATTATGGGCTTGAGTCGATGAGAGTTTGAAGGCCGAGGCCTCGTACTCAAACATGTCCGAAGAAAATAAGGGTTCCCCGTGGTTCCATTTCAACTCGGTACCGAACGCCGACAGGAAAATGGATATGATACCGTTTCCGGGCCAGAAATTATCGAAATACCCTCGCGATGGGTCGGAAACTCTCCTAAACCCTTTTATTCTTTCTCTTTCCTGGCCGCTGTGAAACACGATTCGCAGAAGAGGATGCGTCCAATCTGAACGTCGATCACGAAGAGATGAACCGTCATTGAGGTGCGATCTTTCTCCCCTTCTCCATCCTCGAAACGCTTGCCTGAAAAATCCTGAACATTTTCCCTTTATTTGTCCGTTTTTCGGAAGAATAAACAATCGCTAAATGATGTCGCCGGTAAAAAATCTAGATTTTGCAGATCTAGCGTTCCTAGAAACCCTATTTTCACAAATCTGATCTTGCTTTCTTACCTGGTTTTTGGAAGGGAAGATCGTCTCTTCGCATTGCGATCGTTGAAAGAATGCGGTGATTTCGTCACTGAAACCCGAAATTCCGCGAAGTTTATCCAGAACTAGAAAAACACCTGAAGATCTGGGAATTTCGTACTTCAATGGCGGAATCGACGTCTTCTGCCATCTTCAAGCCCGATTTGTTCAAACTCTTGATTAGGAATCTGAAGCTCAAGACCAAGCAGCAAGCGCTCCTCCTGCGTTTCGCGCTCCTCGGGTCCGTTTACTTCCTGGCCTTCGCCGTACGCCTTTTCAGCGTTCTTCGCTATGAGAGCATGATCCACGAGTTCGATCCCTACTTCAACTATCGAACCACTGTCTTCCTCACCGAGAAGGGGTTTTACGAGTTCTGGAATTGGTTCGACTCAGAGAGTTGGTATCCTTTGGGACGGATTATCGGCGGGACGCTCTACCCTGGTCTTATGGTCACTGCCTCCTCTATCTACCGACTACTTCGGTTCCTTAGCTTCTCCGTTCATATCCGCGAGGTATGCGTGCTCACTGCGGCATTTTTCGCTTCAAACACCACTATGGTCGCCTACTTCTTCGGGAAGGAGCTTTGGGACTCCGGGGCCGGGCTCGTCGTGGCCGTGCTCATCGCAATCTGCCCTGGTTACATCTCCCGATCCGTCGCCGGTTCGTACGACAACGAGGGCGTGGCGATCTTCGCTCTCCTGCTGACGCTATTTCTATTTGTGAAAGCGGTGAACACAGGGTCGTTGTCATGGTCGTTGGCTTCGGCATTTGCTTATTTCTACATGGTTTCCGCTTGAAGAGGTACATCTTCATAATTTAACTTGATTCCCCTTTACGTTCTTGTGATTCTGGTCACTGGACGGTATTCGATGAGATTGTACATTGCATACAATTGTATTTACATTCTGGGAATGCTGCTCGCAATGCAGATACTGTTCGTTGGGTTTCAGCATATTCAATCAGGGGAGCATATGGCGGCTATGGGTGTTTTCTTCTTGATGCAGGTGCAGAGCTTTGTTGGTTTATACGTTGCTGTTCTTTTCTTTCTTATATATGGACTCTTTATATGCTCTAAATATTGATTTCCTGTTCCTGTTCCCTTTCTTAATGATATTAGATAACTAGTTCGAGAAAGCTGATTCTATTCGAACCAGATTTTGGGATCTGACTAGCATGCATTTTTCTTTTGTTTGTTTAGGTATTTTTTTTCCTAGACTGGGTCAAGAATCTTCTAAACGATGCTAAGTTATTCCAAGCCTTTTTGAGGATCACGGTGACAAGTGCAGTATCAGTGGGTGTTCTTGCACTTGGAGTTGGCATGGCATCAGGCTATATCTCCCCATGGACTGGACGCTTTTATTCGCTACGATCCAACATACGCAAAGGATCATATTCCTATTATCGCCTCAGTTTCTGAGTATCAGCCTACTGCGTGGTCATCTTTCATGTTCGACTTCCACATCCTAATGATTTTGTTCCCAGCTGAACTTTACTTTTTCTTTAAACGCTTGTCAGATGCCACAATATTTATTGTTTTGTATGGTCTCACGAGCATGTATTTTGCTGGTGTGATGGTTCGATTGATTCTTGTCGCTGCTCCTGCAGTATGCCTTGTCAGTTCTATTGCAGTGTCTATCTCGTTGAAAAACTTAACGACATTGGTCAGGGCAAAGGTCAAGAAACTGCATTCTCGTTCCAGCAAGGGAGGAGACAGTCAGAAAGCATCAACTAAGGTAAGGATCATAAACTTTATGTTCCTGAACAGCTATTTCTTACATTCCGTTTACCTTCACAAGATGGTTGTCTCAAAATATGGATGGTTGGCAAATTCTAGGCACATGATATTCACCAGTTGTGAGTGTCCCCTATAGCTAAATTAATATCCATAGGGCGATTTCTTGAATATTTCAAAGGCTCTTGAATTTTCTCATGCAATATCAGGAAAGCTTGGTTAACAACATTTAAAAGAACATCCAAATTTCCATGAACTTTGATTTTCTTCCAGTGTTACCAGGAGTATAATAGGAGTGATTCCCTGAAGTATGACTATTTCATTTTGAGTTGCCTAGGCAAAAACTGAATTTTGTCTCCATGGCAGGCTTCGCTTGATTCATCTCTCCCATTCCAAAGAGATGGTGCCATTGCTCTGCTTATGGCTGCATTTTTCCTACTATCTAGATATGTTATACACTGCACATGAGTCACATCAGAGGCATATTCTTCACCTTCCATAGTCTTGGCTGCTAGAGGTCACCATGGGGGCAGAGTTATTTTTTATGACTACAGGGAGGCCTACTTTTGGCTACGACAGAATACCTCTCCTGATGCTTAAGTGATGCCGTGGTAGGACTATGGGTACCAGATAACTGCCATGGGGAATCAAACTGTGATTGTAGATAATAACACATGGAACAATACATGCATTGCAACTGTTGGACGTGCAATATCATCATATGAAGATGAGGCGTATGAAATAATGCGATCATTGGATGTGGATTATGTGCTTGTGTTTGGAGGTGTTACTGGGTATTCATCAGATGACATAAACAAGTAAACTATTTTCACAAATTCTGACTTAGTTTTCCTATTTCTTGTTCTCTCTTTGATGCAACAAAGTAGCTTTGTTTTCTTGTTTCTGTTTCCAATGAAGGCTGTATTATGTTCTGCAGTTAGATTTTTGTGGATGGCACGGATTGGTGGAGTTTTTCCAGTGATAAAAGAATCAGATTATCTTGTGAATGGTGAGTACCGGGTTGACAAAGTGGCTGCACCAAAGATGTTGAATTGTCTCATGTAAGTGTCTCTTCTTTTCCAGTGTAAGTTGATGGCCTACCCAAACCAAAGAGGTTTAGATACTTCTCTTTTCTCATATCTATTTGTCCATATGAGACCTATAATGCTTATTCTTGTGAGCTTTTGCTGCAAAAACACAAACAAGAAGAGCACTGGTTATTTTTATCTTTTTTCGAGTTCAATTATTTGTTTGTCTTGTATTGTGTGCTATGTGTTTATGAATGATGCTTTCTGTTTCTCTGAAGATGTGACGTCTGATTTCCCCATATACCAGCAGCCTTGCACTAATGCTTGTTTTTCTTCGTTTTCTTCGGTTTCTTCTAGCTAGTGCTTACATTGATCTTTCAGTAAAAGCTTTATTTTATAAGTTTATCACATTTCCTGTCAATTGAGTTAGTTCCAGTCTCATTTTAGATCTTTGTTCATTTTCTTAGCACAATATTAGTCACATTCCTCACATCAGTGACCAACATTTTGAAATGCTCAATAGGTATCTTCTGTGCTCGTTAACCAACTGATGTTTTGAATTTCAACAGGTATAAGCTTTGCTATTACCGGTGTGGCGAGCTGCATACAGAGTATGGAAGACCTCCTGGGTAATTTCATCACTTTCTTGTTCTAGAATTCATGCATTCCCTATACGCGAACATACTTATGTATGTACCTGTTTACTGCTGCATTTTCAATTTGTTTCCTTTGGTGCGCAGGTGGGATTGGGCTCGTGGAGTAGAAATTGGAAATAAAGATCACTAGCATGGTGCACTTTTGGGTCTGCATACCATAAAAAGGATGACTACGTCAAAGTTATACTAAATCTACACGAGACACGATATATATGAACTTTAGTTGTTTGGTCCTAGAACCAAAACCTGCATCCTTTATATGATTGTTCTGCTGAAATATACATATATGTAGATATTTGTGTATTGAATTTGTATGTAATTATATGATCTTGTTGTGGGCTGATTATTCTGGTCTTGGCGGATGTTTCCGTAACATAGATGACAAGGTCATCATGAGCAACCCGATAGAGAACCAGGCTGATGCTGCTAATAGAACTTGCAACCAGGAACTGTTTACAATCTCCAACGCTATTGGACCAGCTACATGCTCTTTTAGGCCGGCGGTCCCTTTGTCTCCACTTAATCCAGTCATGATCGCTGCCATTCCAGCCAGTGCAAATGGAATCTGTCCGCTCCTGCGGTCTGTATGATCGCTCTTAATCACTTCTCTTTCAACTTCATCTTTATCTTCATGATTCTTCAATTTGCTCGTCTCCGCTTCGGATTTCGATGGCTTGTAGATTTGGGTAGACTCATAGCTCTGAGTTGGTGCTGCAAGAATGTGCATTGGGGTCCAATATTCATCATCATTTGACAATGTTTGGTTCTTGAAAGAGGCTCCTCCAAGGTCCTTTCCAGCACGTCGCCTTGCTGCTGCTGCTCTGAGTCTCTCGGTTCCGGTCGGCCGGCTTGATATTCTTGCCGTGGGAACTTGGGATTTCTGAATTATGCTCCATTTCTTGTTTGTAGGATATCTAAAGGGATGCCATCGCAACCATGCAGAGACCGACATGATTGCTTGCGCGGCAGCCATTCTTGCTTCTCTTTGGGGATTAAACTGCTGCATTGTGGTTATGAAACTCAAATCAGTCTACACAGTACCAGAAGCATTGTGAATTTAAATCAAATGATACCAACTAGGGAGTTCCGTTGCAAAATCTCGGAGTTTCTCCTGTGTGTGTTTCTTCCAACTTTGTGTTGTCTTCATATTTTATCAGTATTTTGTATGAATTCGCTGAACTACAGAAAAGTTCCTAGACAGCTTCTCGAAATTGAATAAGTAGGAAGACAATTCATAAGTGTTGGCAGCCTTTGCCTTAGAAGATGCGAGGCAATTGGGGTTACCTGTGGCTCTGGTTTGGAGGTTTTTTCTTTCATTTCTTTGAACCTTCTCTGGAACTTGTTGACGTCAACGAATACGTTTGCGACTCGTGCCCCTGCAGTGTTGCCGGCACCCACCCTTACGTTGCCGCGTGGCTGTTTCAACATGAGGAATTCAAGGGCAGCCAAGTCTGACCTTTTAACAACGCTGTGGCAAACACATGAAGATCATTTAGGCCTACAATAACGATGCATGCTACTGTGAGAGCTGTGTGTGGAATTGTATGTCAGTGCAGTCCATGTTCTTTTTTCAACTTAATTTGGTAAAGCAGTAAAAGGAGGAAGTTTCTTCTTAAGAATTTGGAAATCAGTTGAATTCAAAAGAAGAAATCTGGTGTCTTGGGTGCAGCCAGAGTGAGGTCTTACGAAATGCAGTCCACGGGACATGCTTGAATAGCAGCTTCTATTATGTGAGGTGGATCAGCCCATTGGGCTACAGCGCGGGCTCGCCCGTACACTGATTCAATACCAAATGTCTGACTGGCAAGTAGTGCGCATTTCAGGCACCCAACACACTTGATTTCATCAACAAACACTGCTCGGTCTTCCTTCTCGGAGCCCATCCAATTCGAGTAGATCGGCTTCCCAGTATATCCTCTGAACTCATCCATCTTTGCTTGTTCCTGAACCCAAATATGAAGTCTCAGTCGAACCTGATTCCTAGAGTTTCAACTATAAGTGGGTCTTTTTATAAAAAGAAAGGATTTATGACATATTTTGTATATGAGGAAAAGATGTCTGACACCTGAATATAAAAATATAAAATATGTATGTATATATAGAGAGAGTGAGAGTTGTTAGATGGTCTCACATGATCAAGGCATCCATCTATTGTCGAATTTAATGCATTCATTTGTATTAAATGACATCAATCATTGTATTGACGTTGACAAGCGGATCGATCTACGTCCCTCGTGAGATCACATGGATAACATAGAGTTTGGCGTGAAAGAGTGTTTAGCAACTCTCAATTTTCCTAAGAGTGTCTAGCAACTCCCATTTTTCTTACAATCACACACACACACATATATACCCTTCTTGTTACCTGTTGGGGAAAAAGAGAACCCAAAGCCAGACTGACCCTGTTAAGTTTTGGGTCAGGGCCATACACATCTGCAACCCGCCCTATTTCCCTGCCACTAGTATCATCTGTACGTTAAATGACATGTGAGACTAGATTATCTTTTCTGAAATTATATTTCTACTGGAAATATCAATACGAAGTACGCTTTCCATATTTTGTTGGGGGCAATGGGATGCCGAAGCCAGATGCATGCCCCATGTATCGAACTCATAATCTTCAACCTGTGAGTCTACCCCCTAGCCAGTTATCCAGCTCGTTGTGAGAATACACTTTCAATCCTTGTTCACCATGTATGGTGGATCATCTTGGATTAAGAAGAAACGGATTCGTATATTAACTGATTAAGGGCGAGCTAGCAAAAAGTGCAATTCCTTAAACAAACTCCATGAACACAGTTTCAAACTAAAGAGAAGGTTGCCACCACCTGATCATATAGCAAACGAGAAGCTGGGTCAGATAGGAGAGAATAAGCTTGGTTAAGGATTATCGCCATGTCATGACCGGCCGGTCCGGCGATATCGGGATGGCATCGCTTCTGCAGTGACCTGTAAGCTTCCCGAATTGCAGACTGGTCCGAGTCCGGATCAACGCCAAGCAACTCATACAGACCGTAATCATCTGTACTGCCTCCGGTGACTCTGCAACTCCAAACCGGAAATCCACCTGCCGGTTTGCAGATCGATCCGGATTGTGATCGCCTGTACTTTGACAGTCTGGTGTTATGAGCTGGGAGGTAGAAGCCAACACGATGAGGCAGGATGAACGTTACTGCACTCATCTTCTTTCTTGTTGCCGCAGGCCGATATAAGTGAGATATTTGTACACGTTGAAGCGGAAATATCTTGCACATAGTTTACCAATATACCCATGATTCCTTTTCTTACATTAAATGTCTTTGTTCTTTTCAAGAATATGCGAGCCTTTGGCGCTAGCAAATAAAAATCGAAAGATTAACGAGCGAGGCTTGATTTTCTGGTGCTTTGATCCTTAGATTACCGACTTCATAGTTGGTTACGTAGACTATCAAAAACTACATGTATTTAGAACGCTCCTCATATCCATCAAAAAATGGAGGAATTTTTGTTCGATCGACCTCGAAAGCTTCTTTGCCTCAGCCTCTACTGTCAGCTTCGAGCACTAGAAACTCCATAAGAGATTCAATCTCTTGCAAAGCTTCTCCAGTCAAGTCATTAGTTCTTTTAAGGTATGTTTGATTTTTCGTGTCAGCAGGCATTTTTTTTTTGTAAGAGGCCGAAACACCCACACATGCACCTTTGGCTATAAGTGAAACCAACAATTGAGTTCTCGTGTGAGGTAGAATAACATGAGGGAGAAGGCAACTTCGGTTTTCGTCCGATCAAATTCCTACACGTCACCTTTTTCATGTGGCAACGTTTTTCACTTAAATTGAACATATGAAACCATAATTCCATGCCAATAATGGATTCCGTCCATGGAACTCTTGCGACGATGAAGATCTCACTCTCTTTAAAATTTCCCCCCCGTTTTGGTGGGTCTCGTTTCTAATGAATATGTTTGTTTATTTAGAATCTTTTCTACCGTAATTATAAAATATTTAGCTTCCACGTATCTTGGTCCACACTCATGGGCACGTGCAGACACATGGACGAGCAAGCACAAGAGGGTACACAAGTAATCAAGGATATACGCAATTTGTCACCATCCATCCCGAACAAAAGCCTTACATCACACACTGCAATCTCAACAGAGTTCATAACAAACAATATCAGACAGGTTCCCAGTAAAACACATTTACAACTTTTATTAGCTGTAGTCCAAGAATGGAAATGGGTGTTGAAAAAGAACTTGTGGCAACTCATTGCACAACCTCAGCCGGATTCAGACTTTGATCCTGCCCACTGCCGCTGGAGAACACCTTTTAGGACTCTTATCTCTGATACCAAACAATCTGCAACCTCAACCAGGACGGCTCATGGCCCAAAAACCTCTGAGGGTACACTCAAATGTCCTTGTGGCAACAAATTCCCACTCTATCTACACTTTTATCTCACAGTAATTCAACAGTCATCTATGAACATTTTATGTATTTATGGAGGACAAAAGAAAAAAAAGACTGTTTATGCACCAAGTTTCACATAGAAAAGGAGATCAATAGCTCCTTACCCTTGAATCTCCACGGAATACGTTTAGACCGACCAAGGACTACAGACGATATTCTTGCAGCAATTGGTTTATTTGCAGTTCCTCTCTATATATATGTGAATAAAGCTTTACTATTGAAGAAGATTCAAGCTCAGGAACCTCCTGGTAACGAGTCATCAAGGTCGAAATGAATGCATTGCTCTTGTTCCCCCTTCTACGAAGAATGTTTCTGCTACTAAACATGACTTCAACTTGTTCAGAGTAACTTAATCCAGGGCAGCTTTGTTGCGCTTGCAAGTTATCGGCTTCAGCAAGCCATCAAATATGGGTCTGGTGATTGCAACAGTTGAGAGAGCCTGCAGATCTGGTTTCAACATCCACTTTGATGCTGACCAGCTTGAAGCAGCATTCTCAAAGGACTCCTGCAGGTTGGAGGTGCTCGAAGATCGCCGGACTCCAGCAGAACCATCGGACATAAGAGAGTCGCCAGAACAACCAGCGGGGAGAGTGCCAACGGAGTCTGCAATGAAATCAGGAAGATTTGCTCTGCTTGCAGATTTCGGCCTCAGTGCAGAGTCTGCAGACCTTTACCCGATCTCCCCAAAAACCCAGCACTACCACCACCATCCTCCTTAAGTATCAGCTCTGGGCTAGAAGAAGCCAGATCAGCATCTAACTTCTGGCGACGCCTGACGGACTTCTTGCTCAATCTCTCACTGTTACCATCGCCTGCTTGTAAAACCAGCACATCGCCCAAGAATTCGCCATTTTCCAGGTGGAAGCCGTTCTCTATGCTTCTGGATTTTCGGTGCCTGCCTAAGGATGAATTGGAGTCTACATTTTCTGTAGGAGGTGAGGGGGGTTCATCTGCTGAGAGCTTAGTTCTGTTTGTTTTGTACACTGCCATCTCTGTGCCTTCCCCACCAAGGCTGCCGTTCCCACTGGATGGCACCAGGCCATAATATCCCTGTAAGCTGCTCATCGCCGGAGAAACATTTCGTTCTGGTGACTTGAGTTCAAGTGACTGAAAATCTTTGAGGAAATCTCCATGCAGATACCTTGGAGGATCCCTTAAGCTGGTTTTCTTTCTGCATTCATATTCAGGGTTCAGGGTTTTACAAAAGCGACAAGCACAGACACACACAACAGAACCTGAAGTGGTAATGTAACAAAAACAACCAGGTCGATGATAAACACAAGGATAATAGAAAATGAAAAGAGGATGACATTGCATGCAGCAACTACTAACGGAGAAAATGAATATAAATATCGATGCACAAGTTCACTCACACTATATTACGTCAGTGGGACAAGCTGATATCCCAGGAAGAAACATTTATCCCCTCTTAAAGTTTAAACACCAATTCGTATGAACCTCAAAAGGTAACGTGTACTTTACAAAAAGCAAAGGCTTCACAAACACTCTGAAGAAGCTAAATTGCTTGAGTTCGGCTTACCAACTAATGAACCCGGAAAATAATTTCTTCTAAGTCAACATCCATGGCCCCTTCCCTTTTTGTTTTTATGCATGCGCTGTCAAGTGGCAGAGTGTAGATGGAGGTATCGGATGCCAAATCTGATAATTTATTTGAGTTAAAATATCTTCAACATGAAATACTAAGGGAAGAGTTCATAAGGAAAGATCAAGTAACTAAAGCAAGCACAGGCCAAGAACAGCAACCAAAACCAAGAGGACAGTGTTACTTTAATCATCCAGAATTTGATTTACAAAGGCTCAATGTACCTGGATGCGGTTACGTCTTTATAGGACTAAAAGTTGGCAGTCTGCATGTCAGTGTATAGTACCTTGAAATGTGAGATAACATGGGACCTCAGAAGAAACCAGTTGCTTCTGGATTCCAAATATAGTTTGATTAAGATAAACTGAATCTCCCCAGTACTCAATCAGTCGGAAAAATAACAATTTTAGGAATAACGTTATTTCTTCCATTTCAGATGATGGGTAGCCATTATAATACGAAAAGAAGCCAAGCCAAAATTTCAAATGGAACAGATTACTGATTAGCTCCCACTCTATCGTTGCAATATCTTGAAGAAGAAAATAAGCACCCATAAAATTATTGCTCAAATAGTAAAGTCTCTACGAGAATTTCCTTTACTGTTTCACCTTTTGCTTGGGCATAAAGGGACAAACTTCGAGCGATATGAAAACGAAGTTAATCAGGCATATCTAATCCTAAAGATCAGATTCCGGTATACTGCTCTGAAACGGTGCTTCTTCTTTCTTATCATGAGTTGTTGGAAAAGGGTTCCGAGTGTCGACCATGTCTGACCATGGTTCTCTTGAAAAAACTCTCTTATGAGAATCCAAAAGACAACTCTCAAGGGATTGACTGAATTTCTCCTTTCACAGTAATTGAAATCTCTTTTTACTTTGGATAAATAAACAGTAAATGATAATATACAAAGGAAAGGGGAAAGAGAGAAAGAGAAGAGGGAATCAAACCAAGGAAAGCTACCTAGTCAAGAGACATCCTTTCGCAGCATTTAAACAAATTGAGTAGTGAGAGGTACATTGATTTCCAAACTGCAAAGGAATAAAATGGGCATACAATAACGCTCACATCGACACCATATTTGATGGCTATGCCAGCGAGAGTATCCAACATAGAAACAGGATGCTCGATGTAACCTGCACCAGAGGATGATGACGATGCTGCTGAAGACGAATTTATCGGTGAAGAACTCGATGCCATCCAATCCAATCTCGGTATGCAACACCACACTTAACAAACTCAAACTAATGCTTCCTCTACTTTGCTCATCTAAAAATCCGTTATAAGAAAACCTAAATTGCAACAACCACCTCCGATTACCTAAGAGCTTCAAGAATCCAACTGATTCCCCTAAACCTCATGGTGCCCCGACAACAGAAAAGAAAAGGAAAGCCAATTCACATGAATAACGCCCTATATCAAGAAGAAGATCGCGAGAAATAAACATAGGGATCGAAAATTTCATTTGTCCGCCCAACATCAACTACAAAATCGCCTCTTTTCCTCTTCCTCATCCAAGCACCTTCAAGAAAATCACGCATGTAAGCGGTTTCCGATCAACATGGAACCAAAGGACCTTACGGTAAAATTTCTCCCGACCCGGGAGCACGGAAGCGGAATCCCGCGTTCTCGTACTGAGGATGCCGCGGATCGCCCGAAAGAAGCCGATGCTTCGCCGTACAGGACAAAATCTACGGAGATCCCAATGAATTCTGCAATGCGAAACAAGTTCGACTTCCCCCAGGAACCGGACCTCTTCCAAATCCTTCCCTTCATCGGAAAGCGAGAAAAACCCGTCGCGAAAAAAAAAGGAGAAAAATTAAGGATACGGTGCAGGGTGCATATGGAATTTACAAAGGACGTGAAAGCTCATTTATAGCCATCACCATCTTAGATATGTCGTTTGTATCCCCGTTTCAGAGATGGGGCGCATATTTATTCCAAATGGGTTTCCCTGTGCACGGTTCCTGCTCTGCATAAATTCGAGTGTTCAGGTGAGAAAAAGGGCAAGAATCCGGACGAGATACAGGTCAGCATGAATCTGGATAATGCCAAATTGAAATTCAGCTATTGCCCAGATCCACTAAAGCATCACCAAACAGATTTCTTTCTTCTTTCTTTCTTTCTATTCTATTAGAATGAATCTCCGATTCATATATTGTCTATATGAGTCACAAGATCATATAGTTTGGATCTTTTGCCTTTTACTTGTTGCACAAGAACCAGGTGAGCTCGGGGACTTTATTCATGAGGAATTATTGGATCTAAGCCGAGCAAGATGAAGGGACGCCAACGTCGACCAACAACCCCGATCCCATCCGCACGAGAGCATTAGGTCAACGGCAGGACACTCTCTAGCGCTGTTGCTCGTGAGGAGTTCGACTCCCAAAGAGTGTATGTGTGGGTGTGGGTGTGGGTGTTAGGCTTCGGCCTCCTCTTGTAACCAAAACCTGATGAGGTTGAGGTTCGAATACGAGGATAAGATGTCCCGAAACACAGTGTGTATATATAGACATGACTGCATTCGAGTACTTCATGACCCTGGTTCCAGTTCTCGCATGACCGGTTCTATAGTGGTTCCGGTTTGAGTCTTTAAGTGCTTCGATAGCCTTAAAAATTAAGATTTTTTAAAAAAATTAGAACCGGTGGTTTCAAACGGTTGATTTCGGTTTCATAAAAGGTAAAACCAGAATCAAATCGGATGAACCTTGATTCAGGTCCAGCTTCAGTTTCAGTCTCAGTCGATTCCTCGCTTGGTACAGTTCCGGTTGGAACCATCTAGCCGGTTCCACATCAGAGTCCGAGTTTGGGTTCGCAACGCGATGGGTATAACCTATACTCGGCCCGACCCATACCTTAACAGGTTTGGTACGAGTTTGGGTTCGCTTTCACCCAACAGGTGCATGATCCATATCTATCTATATAGTCAGGTACGAGTCGAGGCATCTTATCCCGATAGTCAGACCTGATCGGGTCGGGTCAATATTGCCATCACTGTTCAGCCTCCCAATTGTAAACCCGCAAAAGAAAATGGAAAAAAAGTTCAAATTGGATTTGGGTTGGGCGCAACCTATGAAAGTCACTTCTCTCCTTATTTTTATTGGTTTTAACTTGGGTCAGGCAAACCCCCACCAGACGTTAGAGCCATGAACCTCAATTTGAAGGTTCTCTTCAATTGACCGGATCCAAGAGAGTCAAGGCTCCATTCTTGGAAGATACATCTTGCCTACCGGCAAAGCAGACCCTAAATCCCTAATGGATGAAGACTGAGAGTCCCAAAGGGTCCAACTTGGTACACGTCTCCATGTAAGTTCAGGTAGAGATGGTTGGTTTCACGTAAACTAGAACCTGCGGTTTCAAATTATTGGTTCCGATTTTCTTAGAACCAAGAATTGGGACCAAGCTAGTTTGGTCCCAATTCCGATTTGAAACCTAAACAACCCAGAACCGGAAAAAAACCATTATTGTGGGTCCGACCCAAACATGTAAATGGGTCTATAAAGAAATCAGTCATTGACCCAACTTCGAAACCTATGAGGAGTAATTTCGTAAGCAAGCTAAGACTAAGTCACCATCATCAAATAAAAAAATACATAAACAGATAAATAAAAGGAACTCCCAGCATCTAGTGACGTGGAGTCCTCCCCTTGGGAATGGGTCGGACATGAACCGTATCCACCTGGTCCCTATCCACTTCTCATGTAGAAATGGGATCCGCATCCATAGGGACCAGGAAGCCTGAACTTGGATTCAAACATCAAGAACCACGGAGTTCACATATCTGGAGCTCATCCATTTATTGAGAAATCACAAGGAGAGAGAGAGTTCCGGTGGTATTAAACGATTTGTTTGCATTGACATGAAACGCTTATTTGAGCGTGAAGAAGGTCAACTTCTGTATATTCAAGGAGATGCTTATGGAGCCATATTCTCAAGGTATTTTCTTGCAGGCACATGTGGCATTACAACATAAGTTAGTCATGGCTGGGTTTGTTGAGGCGGAAGTTCTTGAACTGAGGCAGTTACTACCTGGGGAAGGTGCTCAATGCGTAACGGTATATCTGCAACACATATTAGTGATAATCTTGTGCTGCACAAGTGTTTGAAAATTTTCAAACCGTTTTTGTTAGATAGCTGTTGCATTCATTTTTTGTGCAGATGAAAGCCAAGAAGCCTTCCTGGAAGATCGGTTCATCCTTTTCGATTAAGAAGACCACGAAGAGCTTTCCCAATGTTCATTTGGATGATGATCTCATTGATGAAGATAGCCTTTTAACTGAGGAGAATTTGAAAAGACCTGAACTTCCGATTGGTTGGTCCAATGAATTGTCATCAAGAGTTCTTACCTTTTCTTTTTCCAACTTTTTTCCGAATGGTTATTTCTTTTGCCATGCAGTTGGAGATTGTGAAGTTGGAAGTACTAGGAAAGCCTGAAAGGATTGCACTTGTGGTCGGGCTGAAGCGGAAAAGAAAGATGAGAAGCTGGTGCTGACTGCGGAGCAACTGAACCTTCAATCTTCTTGTGGAAATGTAAGTCAAGTCAATTCTTTTCCTCGCAAGGGTGTTTCCTCTTCTGGTGACTTGTGTATAACCTTGAACTGATCGCCATGGTGTTCTGCACACTAACCTTTCACTGTGTGGTCTTGGAGATGCGTTTCGGTGCGGTGGGTGTCCCTACAGGGGTTTCCCTCCATTTAAGATGGGTGAAAAGGTCAGTTTCTGTCTCTGTGGTATGATTAGTGAATCGCCTTGATCTGAATAATCTTTTAACTCCAACTACCAATAGTGCAGATAGCAATCCCAGGGAACTTCCTCGCGAATGATTTTTAGAGGATTCAATGACTGAAGATTGGCCAGTTACTCATTGTATCAGAATTACGACTTGCTATTTTCCCTCTTTTTACACCTTAAATTTGAAGAGCATCATACTAGCTTCTATGGATGGAGAGTTATATTGCACATAACTGAGGCATGTATTAGGGCACTCAGAAACCTAAACTTCATTGACAAATAAGAACTTTCTTGACAAACCACGTACTTGTTATAAATTGAATTATTCTTGTTTTCCTTTTTCTGTTCTGCCTTTCATTTTTCTAAAGATATTCCTCAAAGATAGAATTCCTCCTCTACGGCTGGTTTTGGTGGAACTGTGGAGACACTCCTGAAAGGCTCCGATGAACTTGTACTCGTTAATGAGCCTTTTGTATTCTGCTCGTTCCAGTTATTTTAAAGCACTTGCCTTCCCGAGTTTCTTCGAGATTGGCTGGAGTATAGCGTAATTCCTCCAACTTTCACTTTCCCATGAGATTTAAGTAGTTGTCTCTTGATGTGAGTAGAGAAAATTTTTGGAGAACTTCGCATGACGGGGAACATTGTAAACCGAAGCCTGCAAAATTTGTTATACAAAACGAAGCTACCTTACTATGTACCGAAGTTTCAAACAAATGTTAGTGGAAGTGATCAAACTGGGATTCCTTAGCCGATCTACAAAGTAACACCTCTTTGCACCCTGAGCATTAGCGCCATTGTTGTTGGTGGGAAGTTCAAATCCTAGAGAGTGCATGCATGTGTGGGTGTGTATGTTAGGTCTCGGCCTTCTCTTGTAACAAAAAAATATATAAGTTTTTTTTACTATTTTCAAATTCAAGTAAACCTTAATGATGGTTTTTTTAACGGTTGACGGAAAAGACATTAAGTTAAATTAAAAAATGAAGAGCAATGTTGAATTCATCGCCCTTTTCATGATTTAAAATGGTTTATTTTACCATTCTCCTTTTTATCTTGTTCTTTTCTTCGAGTGTACAGTTGTTGCTGTGCAGCATGCAAGTAGCTACAAACTGTGTCTTCCGGGAGTGGTCGTTTACGACTGGCCAAGCTGCGAATCCTTAGACTTCTTGAAATAGGTAGGCGTTGATGGCTTCCGGGAGCCTCTGCCACCTTTTGAGTTGAAATCGAGTGGAGATCGAGATCGAGAGTTCTTGCCTATTGGATCAAATCGAGATGGAAATCATGTTGTATGTGTAGGCAGCACCATAACGTTCGAGTATTTTGATCGTATCTTCATTTATACATCTTTGATTGATGCAATTTTAATGCGCTAAGAAATAGATACGAATGGCTACCCAACGAACTGAAAACCGGGTAATTTGGATAAGATCCGTATTTTTAGTGAAATTTTCAGTATCGTATGGGCAACCTAACGGGGTCTAATTGTTTTTTTATAGTTCTCATATTAAGCCCCAATTTGCATGATTCATGACTTAAGAAAGAATACTTGAATAACATTCCAAAAAGTTGGAAAATAGCAAATTATGATTAAAATTGTCTAAGTGAAACTCTCCTGACATTAAGGTACATGCGGTTGATTGGAACATTAGATGCTTCTCTTAAAGTTATATTGTTTCTTTGGTATCTTTATTGTCCAAACTACATTTAACTAAGTATTGATTTAGACAAAATAAGCTTCGAGAGAGTTAAGGATCGAGGAAATCAGCATTGAAATTAATCATATTTTATGAATATTTGAACTCGAAACAAATCCTCGATAGATCGATAGCCACGAGTTCAATCGTGCAACTAGGATGTACGAAGACCAAACGTACCATAATTAGACAAGATGCGTTTTGGGGGGTAGTTGTGCAACTAGGTGCAAGAATACCAAGCTCACAAGAGAAGCAAACGAAAACAAAAGGCCATTTTTTTGTCAACTAGAAAGAAAAGAGTTACAACTAGAAAGCAAATGAAAACAAAAGAACATTCCATTGTTAATTGTAGTTTCATGTTTTATCAATTCGATATTTGTTGTTTAAAATATACGCTGTGGTTAAGAACATGCTATGTGAAAGATGGTTTTACTTCACAATAATCACATTATTATTATTAACAATTTAAAGCATAACATAATTTTTGTACTATTAAATTTAATATATAATAATTAGTAATGTTAAACAATATCCAATATTCATTCATATTTAAATTTAATATTGACTAATATTTCAGTATAAAGTTAAACAATATCTAATATTCATTCATTCATATATAATAGTAGACGATGTTATATGATAATTTAATCAGACTAATATAAGCTGATATAGCAAATGTAAAAGTACATGGGGACTAATATAAGCTAATATAATAGTAGACGATGTCATTCATTCAACGCCCAAAACTATAGGCGCTTGTTTCCGTAAATGTAAAAGTACATGGGGGCTAAGGTCCAATTTGTCTCTGGCCAACTGTAGTGGCGGTCCTGAAGGAGGTACGATGGAGCCCGTCGGAGCAGAAATTCTAAGAAACCTAAAATGTGCAAAGGAATTTCAAAAAGTTTAAAAGACCGCTCCTACAAAAATCTGAAAAGTAAAAAGGGGTGAGTCGAATTGTTAACACTTCAACCATTCGCCTACAAATGTTGGAAGTGTTGGAGGCAGATTATAAAAAAGTCAAGTTTAAATCTTTTTCCTCTAATAGTTTAAGAAATGAAATCGTACATTTTTTTTTGCCCTAATCTCTCTCTCGATCGATCGACCTTGCACCGCCTGCTGATCTCCACGGACCACGTCGACACCGCCTCATCCGCGGGAACTGTTGTCTCTCCACCGACTGCTCTCTTCCGGACCTGGAGCGTTCTTCAAGGTCTGGTCGTCGTTCCCTTGCCTTGTCCAGAGTAAGGTGATGTTTCTTCTTTTACATTGCTCCCTTCTTTCTCTTTCCCTTGTTGCTTTTCAGTCAATTGCTAGCTTATTTAAACTTGGATTCTTTTGTTTTTTCATTTTAGAGTGGCTGTAGAAAAGGTTCCAAACTGTTAGACGGTATCGATAATTGAAAACTCGTGCTGTGCATTGACCTTAAAAAACTTCTCCTCAACATTGATAATGAGAATCGAGTATAGGTTGTAAACTCTGTATAATTTATGATAACTGAATGTATATCGTGGATTTCCTAGTGAACAGGCCGGGTTCATCCTTGGTGTTAATGTTTTATCGTGCGGATGTTGGCCTTGATATATAGTGCATCCCTCGCGGGGATCCTTTTCTTGTAGGCATAAACTTGAGTACTCTAGTGCCGATTGGTGATTAATGCTCATCTGTTCGGAGTTGCTGCTTCTGTCATACTTCATGCAAGCTTGCCCATCTCTCAATTCTGCCTTAAAGTTGCATCCTGTAAAGGATTTTGACTTTCACTCTATGGAAGTTTCTGTTGCTTTGTGAGCAAGGTAGGGGTGAGTAGCTGCATTTTGCTCTCAAGTGTTTGGTTACAGTAGGTGTGATCCTGAATTTGTAAAGACATCTGATAAAAAAACCAAGCTATGCACTGCCTTTTAAAATTTTGAGTTCTGCTTGCAAAGATTTCTGCCTCTGTCCTTTTTTAGTGCGACTGCATTGTAAGCATAAATCTGCAGTAACTGTTGAGTTATTCCATTCATATTTATCTATTCTAAATGCAATCTCTCATGGTAAACCTCTAATTGTTGTGTGATGATGTTTTATTTTCTCACCCATCTATAACTCCCCTAACATAGGTTGACACCGGTGACCTTCTTTTTTGACCCCACACCCCGAAATTTCTAGCTCCACCACTGAAATATAAATAATTGTGCACTGCCGAGTGAGAAAAGAGGAATGTCCATCTCCCTTTTGCGTTTTCATAACCCTTCCTCCTTGGTTCTTACTGGTTTTGATCCTCCGGGCAATCTCGACAGTGTTGCATATGATTTGAAACTCAAGTGGCCTATCTCTCTCTATCTACTTTAGGTATTAGTTTTGATGATCTTACCTGAGCCTCTGAAGAGATAATAACTCCATAGTTAGTCATGTAGAAAACTTTCGTTATTAACCTCTTGGTTAGCGCAAAACATGTGCTTCCTTTACTCTTCAGTGGGTTCCCGACTTTGTTGTGACTTTTGACACCACCGTTGTCTTTGTATCCTCTGTCTGTCTAATCACTCCTCATTATGTTTCCTATGCATTTACATTTCATCCTCATAGGACATACACAACAACAACTAAGCCTTTTTCCATATTAGATGGGTCGACTACATGGGTTCTTTGTTTCGATAAAGCTCAATCATGTGCCATGCTAACAGTTACTTTAACATAAGCTAAATCATTCTTTTCAATATTGTAATTAGCATATCGATGCCTTATCATACAAGGCACCAATACACTATACATGTGTCGTATCATATGATATAGTATGAATACGATACAATATATTAAGATTGAATTAATTATTTTATAAAATTCCAAAAAATTCCAAAAATTCCAAAAAATATAAAAAATTGCAATTAAAACACATAAGATAACCAAGTGGTAGAGAACACAATCATATGCAACTAAAAATGATATTTTCGCGATTAATAAACTAATATCATGAGTCTACGAGCCTTGAAGAGTAAGAAAGTTAAACTTAAAGTTAACAATATACCAACAAGTTTCTAAAAGCAATCCAATTTCATTGTTTTATTCTACAAAATGTGGATCATAATCTACAAATGCATCATAAGCATTCTAATCAGGGTCACCACCATCATCTCCCTCTTTCTCCAAAATTGGGTCATCTAATCCTTCACCTAGTATATCGTCATCTCTAATTTGTGTTTGTATATCTCTCCAATTTGCATACTCTAAAACTAAGTCACACAGACACTTTTAAGGGGTGGAGTGTCGACCTCAACACTGGTGCGACACCGACACCGTGTCGGTGCGGCATGGCCAAAAAGAAAAATTGCAATTTTTTTTTTGTAACTCACGGGTAAATGGGTCCGGATAATGAAGATTGATTTGTGTATTATGATGAAATTAGTAGTTGTTTACCATTTATATGTTTTGCTTTAATATAAAGTTGTGTACTTGCTATTGTAGCTGTATACAATATTAGCTTGAATGATTTTGGGTGCGAATAATTGGTTTCTTATTACTTAATCTTATTGGATTCTTGATTCCAGACAGTATGCCTTTGCACAGAATAATCTCTGTCACCAAACACATTTAAAGACTAGGAACATTGCCAGATCAATAGAACAGTAGAGTATGACATCACTAGTAGATCCTAGCACAAATACTAGTATATGTTATATCCTACAAAAGATCTCGAAACTCTTTGAATCCATAACATGGATATTTTGCAGCTCGTAAAATCATTGTAAGTTTCATATCATTATGAGGGAACTTGCTAATTGATACCTACGTGCACCCAAAATTAGCAAATACTAGTTGTATTATGATTGATTTATGTAGCTTGAATATTATATATAATATATAATATTATATACCCTAGTCGTGTCGCCGCACCCAAAATTTTTGAAATTTGCCATATCCCGCACTCTCACCCGCATCCATGTGACATAGCTCTAAAATAATATGAGGCTCTTCTTCGACCCAATCATCAAGAATATCAACATTTTCGTAGCTAAGTGGGTCATATGGCACCTTCCTTGCCTTTCTTGCATACAAAAGAAAGAATACAATTTTACTTAGAAGTTAGAAAATATCATTACTTATTACTTATGAGTTACAACTTATAAGTATAAGGAATAACAAATATATAACAAAAATATCTTTTTACCTTTGCTTTAACTTTATAATATATACAATGTATACCAAATCAGGAAGATGAGCATGCTCTAATCTTTTCTCTTTTTTGTGTAAATGCATTAAAAAAACTCCAATTCCTCTCGCATTCACTCGAACTACATGTTTGGCTTAATATGCGTTGAATAAACCTCGACATATTCCGTGCCTGTACACCAAATCGAGCCCACTATTCATCTAAAACAAAACATAATAAATGAAAGGATTAAGTCAAGAAACACAAGTCTTAAGAATGAAGAAATAATAATAATTTATCAAAAAATCAAATCATACCTGAGAGCGGAGTTGTATTACAATTGACACCTTCCAAAATCTCCAATGCTATCTATATTCTTATATAGCTCTAAATGAATGATGCACCTAGTAGATGAATCTTGTACAAGTCAATTGCATTTAATATCCCTTTCTTAATTTCATCATCTTCTATAAAGTTGGAGAAAATCTAATAGAGGGATTAGAAAAATATGCAACATCATGCAAATTATGATGCAAGTGTCGATTCCAACTGCATCAATTATCTTCCAAACCTTCTTTAGAATGATCGCTTATGGTTAAGGTTTGCTTGTATTTTCAATTTGGCATTATATATATATATATATATATATATATATATATATATATATATATATATATATATATATATATATAAAACATGCCTATCTTTAATGTCTACCATTCTCATTACCTTCACTAAAGGCACAACCATCTTTAAAAAGTGTATACTAAAAAAAGTGTTGCATTTCTTCCAAAAGTTAGCATTACAAATAGCATCTACTCATAGAGTCCCATTCATCAGATGCAAACATCTTTTTCAATACATTTTTTGTATGACAAGGCTTTAAACAATAATAATATTCGTAGCAAAGGCATAATCAACTCCCTTTTACCTCTCTTCTACCAATCTTGATTCTCAATCTCATTAAATGTAATACAGATGAGTGATTATACATAAGCTTTATGACATTTTTGCATGGATCAATTTTCCCCTTAATGTCATTCATTGCACTTAAATCTTTTAAGTCTGTGCAATGTGCAACACATGGAGCCCATACTAAGGATGGATGGTTTGCCTCAAGTTATCACCTGCCCTAAAGTTTGCAGCATTATCAGTGATAAATTGAATAATATTTTGAACACTAATATTCTCAATATCTTCAAAAATAGGGAGTAAGTTATCAACAATTTTATCAATATGACACAAGTCATAGGATTTCAAAAATAATGTCCCCTTTGAATAGTAAACCAAGAAGTTAACTAATGATCTATGATGTTTATCTGTCCAACCATCAACTATAATGGAACAACCATTAACACTTTGTGACTCCCTAAATTCAAGACTCCATTCATAAACAATATAAACCCATTTTTATAGTAATTTACCTTTAAAGCACGAGTGAGCCATTAGTGCCATCCCAGGCATGATTTTTTTTTTGGTTACAGAATCAACATACAAATAGTCTAATTATAAATAATAAAATAAGTATATTTATTTGATTTTTATGGTATGATGACATGCAAAGCAAGTTCTTTGAGACAATTGCTTCTCCTTTTGCCAACAGGGGTTTGTTGCTTAAGTTCTTGATACTGGGTGGTGGTTCGACTTATGTCATCTCTTCGGCCATTGACGACCAATTCCTAATCAAGAAAGACCCTTAATTGCCGTGGTCGTCAAAGCTTGGTCCACGTGGCAAGATTTGAGTGGATCATTATACCTCCTTGTAGTGTTCATCTGGTAAAGTGGTCTTGGCATTCATTTTTGTTTGTAACTTCTTTGTGCCTAATTGATGAAAATAAAAAATGGGAGGCAATTTTTATAAAAAAATTTTGCACACTTCAAATCTACTTTCTCAGTTACTTCTTTGGAAGTCATAGCTGATCTAATACTTGGTTGGGCTCTAAAAATAGTATGTTGAGGAAACAATGAATGGATCTCATCACCTCTAGCACATTATCGCAACCATCAAGAGGACAAGGTCTCTTGCAGTGGAACTATGTTGCATGGATACAGGTAAGGTACAATATGGGTACGGGTACATGGTACAGGGTACACAATTTTTTAAAAAACTAAGGTATTGGTACGACACTATTAAAAAACATAATAATAAAATAAATTTACATATATATATATATATATATATATATATATATATATACACAATTATTAGCCGACCCCGTCTAGTATGGGAAAAGGCTTAGTTGTTGTTGTATACACAATTATATAGAGCATTCTATATTTTAAAGAGCATTCTAGTGTTTGAGAATAATTTTATTCTAACTATGAGAATGCCATTTATACTCTTCTTCAAAGTAAGGACAATTAAATAACCAACACATACCAGTAGTTGTCGATTTTCTCCACAACATTTTGAGATCCAATATGTGTAGCATAAAAGGCTATCCCATCATTGCAGTGTTTATCATAAGAGAATCAAGAGTCCCTGAAGAAGCATCATTTCAAGAATAACATAAATCAGAATAATGAAGTTACAACAACATATAAGGAAGACCAACATATGCAAAAAAGAAGTAATCAAGAAATAGAGACCTTTGTTAATCACAGCATCAAATGAACCAGATTTAAAGCTATGCATGTCTTGCACATCCATCTTAATATCTGAACGATTTTCATGAAGTTAGCTCAAAATCAATGAAAAAGGTGTAATCAAATGAAGGTGATTATGATATGCTCCTGTTTTAAACTCGTATTACATAGTTGACCAATACATACTTCGTAGTGCAGTCTTCCTACATATTACATAAACTCACAACAAACGTGAGAATCACGATCCACTTAGAAGACAACTAAAAAAACATTTAACGGATATGGGTAGAACAAGAATCCCTAATAAAAAAGATCAGCACATGAATACAAAAAGATCAACACATATTTGAGAGGATATCCGGAGTAGCAACGGCACAACAGTGTAACGGTCCACTTAGAAGACAGCTAAAAAACATTTAAAGAAAAACAACAATAACAAAAGGAACAACACAAGAATCACCAAGTGAGCAGAAAACCAAAATAAGAATGAAATCAATGTGAAGATGTACCAGTACCCCATCACAATTCATTAAGGGTAAACGGAGATCAGAATCATGGAGACACCATACACACACCTAAAGCAAAACGTTCATTTAACAAATAAATAAGCACATGTGTGCTTCCCATATGTTATTTCTAAGGAAGACCACCATAACCAAACACCTTAATCAAACAATACCAACAACAGAAATAGGACAAACAACTCCAGTTCATCCCTGGTAGAACAAGAAACATCGTTCATAACCGCCTTTCTCCAATGAACACAAACTTCATCAATGGGTGCCAAACATAAAACCTAGCAAAAACACGATCTTGGGTAGATGAGGAGAGAGAGAGAGACGCATGCAGGTGAGCCCGTAGTCTTCAAGATGAGTTGAGGAGAGAGACGCATGCAGGTGTGCTGAGGAGAGAGACACACACAAGGGGATTAGGGTAGCTGCCTTTTATACTATACATTTTGAATCGGGTTGACCCATATCTGTATGGGTCAACCCGATCCATTCACGTACCCGATATCGGTACGTGACGTACCCAATCTTAGGTACGCATACCGATCAATCGTGGTATGGGTACATACCAAACATACCCATATGCGTATTCGTACCTGATATGGGTACGGGGCCCAAAAGGGCGTATCCGTGCAACATAGCAGTGGAACAAGAATCAACCCCGTTGCTACTGCAATCATAACTTAAACTCTTTCCTTTATCTCATCTTCTCCTGCCTTCCTCAGTTGTCTCTTCTTCCTCTTCCCTAGCCATAGTATGAATTTTTTCTCGAAAAGCATATGAAGACATATCCCAATCGCTTATTTCTGCTCTCTCTTTGTCGTAATCTCTTGCTTTCCTTTGTGAGCTCAATAACTTGTTGAATTTCATACTTCACACTTTCAGGCACTCGACGACAAACACTTTATCCTTTTTAGTTCTCACAAAATGTTGTTTTATGCGAGAAATACCTCCATGCTTCACCTCATTATAGAACATGCACTTATTGACAAACCTATTGCCTTCATGCACTGGGGTACAATACTTCCACGTTGGATTGCCTCATTATGATGCCATCAAGTCGAGCAACGATAAACCACAATAAGGGCAAGGCTTTACAAATGTGAGAAATTTCAGAATCTATTAAAGCCCCAAATTTTTAAGTGAAAAATCGGGTTACAAAGGAGTAAATATAAAAAAGAGAGTGCCACAGATTTGAGAAAAACCTTATGGATTTTCAACGGTTTGGGACCAAAAAAGTGTGTTTCTTCTACAAAATCGAGTAAATGAAATGTACAAAAACCGTTTGGGTTCAAGATAAGGGGTACGAAAGGGTTCGGGATCTAGCAAAATCTTAGAAAAACCCGAGGGTTTTATATCCTGCGAGTCAACATCGACTCGTATGGTACATATTATGTGATACAACATGATATGACCCGATAAATTGTAGAGCACGCTACGGTATCGTGTTGACCTATGATATACGATAAACTCATATCATATCGTATAATACGATATGAGTTTTACAACGTTGATTCTTTCATTTTGATAGGACATGTAAGCAAAATTTGGTCTTCTTTCACAAGACAATGGTTCTGTTCTTACGTATCACCATTGGGTATTGTTGATCCGGAGTGGGTGTGGAATAAATGTTTATTTGTTTCTAATGCTCTTTGTGGGTGAAAACTGAAAAGTGAATAAAACCTTCAAATGTCAAGCAAAAGAAGACTGATTGTAAACGTTGTTCATTTGCAAATATTTTTCTCCCAATTCTTTTCTACGATGAAAAAATTAGAGATGAAATGTGCATCTATTTTTGATTACTAAACAATAGTTTGCATAAACCTTAGATGCATAAATTCTGCTACGTCCGTGAGGTAACAAATATTGAACTTTTGTTTACTTGGTATAAGTATATAAGGTCTTACATGTTATCTTTTTATCATTATTGTTGCTGTTATTATTGTTGTTACTGTCTGTGAATGTGATGCTTGTTGTTATTGCTTCATTGTGTTATACAGTTATAACACGTTAGATTATTAAACACCTTTAAGACAGTTGTATGCAATAGCTGAAACAGTTAGATGCATCAACAAAGAAGGTCGTATTTTTATATTGAAATTTCAAATTGATAATCAAATGTGAAATATATGCATGCAAATTATTCAATTTGTGAAGTTGCTAGGCTACAGAAGAAAATACTTGGAAGCTAATCATGTTTGTGCTTACAGCATTTAAAGCACTGGATAATCTCTTCATGGGAACAAACAAGAGGATTTGTTATTTAGTTTTGGTGAAATATCAGGTAGATGTTTTCTGGTACGTGTTACACGGAAGGATTAACCAATTTAAAAGGGAAATATCACAACGTCTAAAATTCTCTCATAGATGTGACTAAATTCTACCATTTGTAGCAGTTGTCAAATCTCTCCTCATATCTTTTGATGTCATCTATTGATGTAGGATCTCCACTGAGATCATTAATAAGATCATTAATACTATTATTAATACTTCTCTTCAAGCAGATGTATGATATCCAGTTGCCTATAGGAGGTAACATATGGTTAGTCATAATTGTATATTGCGGCTTGTTTTCCTAGTCATGTATGGCCTAGCAAATTATGCCTCTGAAACTGACTTCCAAGCTTAGAGTACAGAAACCGTATTGGTAGACAAAGTGACACACTTGAACAGAAGTTATTCCACAGCACATTTATTTATGGATTACCATGTCAACTCACGGGTTTAGCAATTAGCATAGTGGAGAGGGCATGAGCTGCTTGGAGGACAGCCGGGGCCAATTTGGATGTGCCTCACTTGCACAAGTTGATGCAATCCCTAGTCCTGGGGTAAGACTCATAGCATAAGGGCTTTACTCCATCATAGGCGCAGAGTAAGCACACCAGCTGGGTGCGATTTCCTGGATTAACACTAAAAAAAAAAGAAAAGAGTTGAAACTACTCTTTGTCCCTTTTCTCAACATCAATAACCATTCAATAACTCAACCTTTCCTTTTGATGAGTTGCCTTTCTTTCTTGATCTATCATACTGGTTTCTTAACCTTAAATAAACTAGAGTTTCAAGGGTGCGATGCTGCTATTTTATCAAGTCATGCATTGTTGTCTTTTGATGTTAATTTTGGTGGAGTACAAATGCGTTGAATATAGTGAAATACTAGAATCTTAGGTACCAATGTTTTAGCTTCATGACATGTTTTGCCCAAGATAAATGAGATTATGAGATGGTTTAAATCGAGAGGCAAGACTTCTCTTAAGCACAATTCTCATTCTGTTCTTTTGAATAGCATCTTTCCCATTGTAAAGGTAGTAGTTAGAGTTCTCCTTGCCGATGCACGACATGCTCCAAATCATCATTACCGTGGTTGTGAAGCTGGTGAATTTTGATTGGGGAGGCTGGAGGAATGGGGAACTGGAAACAATCCTTTATGTTCTACAACGTGATCAATCTTATTTGACATTACTTTTTAGGTGAAAGAATTTTGACAATATTCTGCTGTACTTTATCTTTTAGTGACTGTTTTAGAAGATTATCTGTTTCTTGGTCGTTTTAGATATGCAACCTTCTGCACCCGGAGTGTCTCCACAAGCTGCAATTTCAGTAAAACCTGCTATAGGTGGGCCACTCGCTGGTCCTGAAGCCCTTGGGGGTCCCAATGGTGTTGCGAATGATCAGCAACAGGAAACTTCTCGAGCAAAGTATGTCACTCCACCTGGATATGTTGTTCCTGCTTCTTCTTTCTCTTACACTGTGGTTGCACAGACTCCCTCTGTATCTGGATGCTCTCAGCAGGGCCAAACTACTGATGTTAGTATCTGTTGCATTATTACGTTATCAAGTAGTGATAACTCTTCGTACTGGTTTCTTTTAATTTACTGGGACTTTCTTTGTCTGCAGACTGTAAAGTTCATTTCTCCAGCCACCGCAACGGTTTTGCAGCCTCCTGTTCCAACACAATCAGCTGGGCCCTCTTTTTCTTATGGTGTTGTTTCACCTGCTATTGCTGCTTCTTCAAGTCCTCAACAATTCCAATCTTCTACAGTTGGGATCCTTACTGTTTTCTGTCTTTCTGAATTGACCCCTTATGTTTGTAGATGTTTATGTCTTAGCAACTATTCCATTTGTTTTGTAGGCTAGTGCACCCAATCTGACGGACAGTCGAAAATTTAGGGCTCCATCTACTGCAGCATCTTTGCAACCTCCGGCCCCTGGACAATTGTATATTGCTGGGCATTCGAGTTCATGGGGTTCAGGAAATGTTGTTCCGCAGGCTCCATTATCTTTGCATCCATCTGTCTCTCAATCAAAAGAAAATATGTCACCTGCCTCTGGTAATTCTCCTTCTGGCAGCTTGCAGGCCCCCTCAGCATCTGAAGATTCTCAAAAGAACCAGTCTAGTGTTGTATGTTTTCTGATCCATAGTTTTTTGTTGTTGTAAAACATTACCGATGTTGGTGCCCTGATTTTTTTTCTATGTTCTTAATTATCCAGGGTACCTCAGCATCAGTTGCACAAGAATCGGCAAGAATCACATCCTCTGCTTCACCATTGGTCAATTTACCTGTGCATGCCGCTTCCGCTAATGTGATGTCAGCAGTGAATCCATACCCTAGTATGAGGCTGCCAACCACATCAATGTTTCCTGGCCGTCCAGGGTTGCAAAGTGCCCCTGGAACCTTGGGGACCCTTGGGCTTCCTTGTATACCTGTTTCTGCTTCCAATTCTTCATCTAGTGTCAATGTCCAACTACCGGCAGTGGATCTGTCAACATCTGCAACTGCAAGGCCTATTTTGCCCTCTGTATCTTCTAATCCATCAACTTCAGCTGCAGTGAATACCGTACAAAATGTTCAGCAGCAAGTATATCTGCCATATCCAATACCTCCAATGGTTCCACCTCGTCAGACACTGTGGAGGCATCCTCTGCAAGTTGGGGGCCCACAACGAGCCCCTTTCCTTCCATATCCATCTGTATATCCCAGTCTGTTTCCTATGCCACTTCGTCCACTTTCATTTCCTCCAGTATCTTTATCTGAACAATCTCAACCTCCTGGTGTTTCTTCTATGGGACTTCCAGGTGAAACACCATTGATGTCAGGGGTTCCTGGGCAGCAGTTGAGGCACATGGGTTCACAGTCTCCTCCTCCAGGCATAGGTATGACGTAATTACACATCTTCAGATTGACAATAGATTAGGATGTATTCTTAAAGGCAGAAACACTACTTAAGCAGATAAAGAAGAAAAGGCTTCTGATTCAGTCAGAAAAGATGAGGGTGATGTTAAGAATGATGGTTTCCATTCTTGGACAGCACACAAGACTGAAACAGGGATTCTGTATTATTATGATGCGGTTACTGGAGAATCAACATATGAGAAGCCTTCCACATTTAAAGGGGAGGTATTAACAGCTGATATAGTTTGTTTTCTCCACTGCTAAGTTTTTGCATCAGTTTGCTGAGGCTGTTGTGCATCTTGTTCTTTTTGCAGCCAGAGCAGGTCATAGTTCAGCCAATTCCAGTTTCATGGTACGTTCATTTGGAGATGCCGGTGACTACTCTCTGTTTGGATAGGTCTTCTGAAAGGGTCCTTGCAGTCATCCGTACACTTTAGACTTTTATATTCCAATATAATTTAATAAAATGTATTATTTTCTAAGTGCTCTAGTAGATGCTTCTGTGAGCAGCATAACGTACATTTATTAAAAACTGTGGGAACAGAACGGTTAGCTAGTGGATCCAAGTATCTTTGGTTCTTTAACTGACTGATGTTGACATTCTGATTATTTTTGTCAATATGGTATCTGGCCCTGGTATGTAAAGTCAACTATTTCCTGGATTTTCTTGTGTTTGATTTACATGTATGTAGCCCTGCATGTTTAAGACTCATATAGAATATCAGTTGTTATTGTCTATAGAAAATGTTTGAAAGCAAGCTTCTTTTTGTTAGTTGTAAAAGCTTGGTGAGCAAATCACCTACATTGGTTTTGGCAAGTTGATTATGCCTTCATTGGTGACCTTTGGAGAATAGGAGAAGAAGTCAGATTCCAACAATCTTTTTTTCTAGACCTGTTAGGCATTCTCAGCTGTCAGGGCGTGTGACTTTCTGGCCATTGCATATAGAACATTCTTGTCTCTCTCTCTCTCTCACACATAGCCAGGATTCAGTTGCCTACCTGAAAGTCGATTACAGTGTGTAAGATGGAGAACATGACATGTCCTGAATTTTTCAGTGCAGCTAGTATGAAGGGCTAGCGGATGTTTTCTGGCCAGAGTTCTGGTTTACATGTTGCTAGGCACTAGCTTTGGTGCTGATCCAATAACAATGTAAATGTGTCAAAATGAATTCTTTGAGCGATGTTAGTCAAATTAAGCATGGTCATATGTAAACTTGTGATGGTTTTCTTTAAGGTTTGCTACTTCCTTGGTTAGTGCTTTCTTGGAGCACGCTAATCTTCAAAAATGATGGTTCCTGGTCTTTTTCTTCCTAGGTGGGCTCTGGGCACACATTTTAGGGATCGTAAACTTGTACTGAAAACATTGTGAATGTTACTGCACACACTTTTTACCCTCATGCTGCTATTAAGTTACTTCTGTTGTGTTTGTTATCCTGGATTCTGTTTTAGCAATGCATTGGTTCATATTCTTCTGCTTTTTTGGAGTAGACTGCTCACATGCATAATATAGAGCACAATGGTAAATAATAATCTATGTGCTGGACCCCATTTAGTATTGCATCAGGTTTGGTGTTGGTTTGGTTTGGTCTTACATGGAAGCGCTCTTCATCTATATGTTCAGATTTCTTATAAGTTATATGTTTCACCATTTCAGTTATGCCTGCTTTTGTTTGAAATTATATATCCATCAACTCTTCTGCAAGCTTTTGAAGTCTTGGTGAAAATCATTGTTTTGATTTGGTGCAGAAATTCTGAATGTCGGTTTGTGAGAATGCCTTGCCAAAAAGTGACTTGTTATGAACGCCATCTTTAAGTACATTAGATTTGAAGCTTATACTATTTTTCTCTGGTCTTTAGTATATAAGGCTCTTAAGCAGATTGGGTTCGATGTCTGGTCCAGATGGTGTATTTTGGCATCTGATTTGTCTGTCTTTTTAACTACAGCTTGATTGAATTGTGGAGTGCTATTATTTGGTTGAGATTGTATGACATATCTAACAGTGGGATCTTAGGTTTGACGTTTATTCACAAAATATTATGTCGTAGGTGCACTATGGTTAAGTTTTTGTCTCATAGTGGGAAAATCAGGTCACACCTATCCTTGATGCCAATTAGCTGGTTATTGGACCTGTCTCTGGAAAGTAATGCGACTCAAACTGTTCTCCAATTAAGTTAACTTGATTGATGACCTCAAATTTGCTGCTTTCTGATTTTTTCTGTTGCCTGCTGTGATAATGCTTTTGGCTATCAGGGAGAAGTTGGGTTCTACTGACTGGTCCTTAGTAATGACAAATGATGGCAAGAAATATTATTACAACGCGAAGAGCAAGGTACCTCAATTTCCTGGAAGGTTTTTATTAGATGTGCATATACATTAGTTGCATCGTTGTAATCTCATACCAATAACAAGGTAGTGAATTTAGAAGTGGAATTTTCATTTGAATTTCGTCAGATGTGCATACTGCACCAAAGGGTGACATATGACGTGTCTTGCTCTCTCTATCAATCTCAGCTTAGCCTGTCTGTATTAGTGTCCATCATTCCGAGTTAGAATTTTTTTTGTCATGGTCAAGTAATTTAATCGATTTACCGTAGCTGCATAACTTTGTTGAAGTTTTATAACTGTTCTGGCTTTAAAAATGAAAGCTTCTTGAATCTATCAATCAGCTGATGAGAAGTCATTTGTGCGAGTTTGCCTATAAGTTCTGACTGTTATCAACACCCATAAATGGGCAAAAATGCTGTGTACGATAATGTCATATCTTAAGATACACATGATATTATAATAATGTTATTGAATACTCTAAATATTTGCATGTCTATCTTCCAGGTAAGTAGTTGGCAACTGCCGCCGGAGGTTGTGGAATTGAGAAAGAATCAGGAGTCTGATACCTCAAAACCAAGTTCGTCCCTTGCTCCAGATGCTGGTGGATTGGAAGAAAAGACTCCTGCTTCTGTCAGTTTGAGTGCTCCTGCAGTGAACACCGGTGGTCGTGATGCAATAACACTTAGAACCTCTTCTGCAGCAGTGAGTTCCTCTGCGCTGGATCTGATTAAAAAGAAGTTGCAGGATGCTGGCACACCTGCTGTCTCATCACCGTTTCCAACCTCCTCAGTCCCTGCTGCAAACAGCATGACCGATGCTAGTGTGGTTGACATTACTGTGAAGGATCAGCAGCCTGACAGTGCAAAAGAAAAGGCAAGAGATGCTAATGGGGATGGCAATATGTCAGACGTGTCTTCAGATTCAGATGATAATGACTCGAGACCAACGAAGGAGAAATTTATCATGGATTTCAAGGTGCCACTAGATTCTCATTGCTTTCCCTAGTATGAGAAAAATGTTTTCTTCAGTAGTATATTGAGAAGCTGTTGAATTATCGTCACATATTTAGGACCCAAAACCAAAACGTTTTCTTTAATAGTTAGCATTTTTTTGGTTCTACAACTTGGTACTTAGCTGCCTGTTCTCTTTTCAGGAAATGCTGAAAGAAAAAGAAATTGCACCATTTTCGAAATGGGACAAGGAACTCCCAAAGCTTATCTTCGATCCACGGTTTAAGGTTTGTGATTGAAGAGAATTTGTGACCTCTCACAGGGAAAGTCTGAGAATGTGGAATTCCACGGGTCAGATTATTTTTTAATCCTTCACGATTTCCTAACTGGTGTGCATTCTTAGATGTGTCAGTTTGGGAATCACTCATGCATTTGTTGCCTCATTGAATCTTTTTCATGTTGGCAACCACTAGTGGATAATTTTATTCAGCCCACCTTCTTGTCATGATGAAACTTATGATAGAACACCCTGCACAGACTGTTTGCTGGAGCCATCTGAAAGGTTGTATCCCATACCTTTCTACTGGAACTAGCATTTTTTTGACAAGGAATTGCTCCCTCGAGCACTGTATGTGTTTGTTTTGACTTATAGCTTTGAAGTATCAGTCTTACCTCATTAATGGTCAGCAAATAGCGGTTCTTAGCCACCTAACCGCCAGGCATGCACCCTCTTACCCTTGCCCATTCCATGTCAAGCTTCATGATCCATATCCATATCCATGAACTGAAGCCCTACCCCTTCCAACCATGTTGAGAGCATAGTTCTTTTGGATATTGAAAAGGTAGTTACTGTGTGCTGCATGATCCTAGAATGCTCGAAAATAGCCAACGTGGTGTGCTTGTATCTTATTGTAGCGTGGGATAAGATACAATACTCTTGTTTTCTTCGCTTAGTGAAGGAACTAATTTGAAAATAAAAATGCCAAAAAGTTAAAATTTTCAAGGAAAAAAGAGAGAAAAAGTCAAGAACCTATTGTTAGACCAACTTATACCAATTGTACGGTAACAACTGAGATGGTAGAGTTACAAAGAAGCAAGTAAATAATATCCAAACGTCATGTTGTCACAGCGAGAACTCTTCAAAATCAGTCCCAAACCCTCAAATCAAGCTCTTAAAAATCCACCCATCCTGGACAAATGTTAGTTTGCCCTTGTCATAGAGCACTTCTGCCATTGTCTTTGAGGACAAGATGATCCATTTCTTTGGTTTTAGTAAAATATCTTGGCAACGTAGTACTTGGTAGCCACTGTATTATAGGTTGTTGCATCTCATGAGATGATAATGTTTTTGGTTTCTTAATTGTGCTTTCTGTATTGCATTTTTTTCTTCTGCTTGTTAGCCTGCCTGTGCTAATAGCAACTTGGAGATTGTCCAGCGATCTTGCACTCTCTTTGTTCAAGATTTGTTTGTCTATTTACACTTCTTGCTTGTTAGTCTGTCTAATGGTTTTCATTCATGCAGGCTGTGCCAGATTATGCATTACGCAGGTCTCTTTTTGAGCACTATGTTCGCAATCGAGCAGAAGAGGAAAGAAAAGAAAAACGAGCAGCACAAAAAGCTGCAGTTGAGGGTTTCAAGCAATTACTGGCAGAAGCTTCAGAGGTTATATTATGGGCTTGTCTTAAATTTTCACTGCAACTCTTTAGGTGACAAAATTTCCTTAACAGTTGTGGATTTGGAGATTCTTGTTGCATGCATTGACTGTTTTTTTTAAATTTTTTTGGAATACGCTTCTTATCTCAATTATCTGCTGAATCTCAGGACATTGATCACACATGTAACTATGAAAGATTCAAACGGAAGTGGGGAAATGATCCACGGTTTGTGGCCTTGGATCGCAAGGAGCAAGAGCAACTACTGAATGAAAAGTAAACTAATTTTTCTTGTAGTTTGTCATTATGAAAACCAAGTCCTTTACATTTCATGGATAACTTTGAGCTACATATCCGCCACTCTGACTTGTTGCATGCAACTGATGGCAGAGTTCTCCCTCTCAAGAAAGCTTATCAAGAGACTGTTCAGGCTACCCGTGCAGCTGCTGTTTCCAGCTTCAAATCCATGCTTCGGGATAACCCAGATATTAACAGCAGTACTCGTTGGTCCAGGGTATGTGATATATATTTTTCCTTTTTAGTTCTTCTGTAAAGTAGCTGTGCCATCCACTTTAGGTACGGTTCTAATGAAATCCAGGAATGTGGCCTTTATGGAGTGAGTGTGACTGCAGAAGGTCGGTGCTCTTCTAAGAAGCTGTTGGTTTATCCTTGGGAGGCCTGTTTCACATAATTTTAGGTGTAATCACCTGTTAGCACCAGAAGTTCAACCAAATTTCATGTCCTGCGAACCTGGATGCCTTACCCCTTCAAAGTCATTTGTTCCACACACTATTTCCTTTCTTAGGTCACTAGTCGAGAAATAGGTTTATTTTTCATCAGCATACAAGATGCTATCTTGGACAAGGAAATGCTGAAGGGAAGAATGATTAATCATTATGCACTTCATGTCATTTCACGTATTTAGCTAAATCATATTTGTGTTTTCCCTGTTCCTATGTGGCAGTGTGCATCTCTAAATGCATATTAGTCTAAATTGTGCAAAAGTTTGGATAGTTTCTTGTAGTTTTGCCATTTGGCTTGCTAGTTTAAATCATTGGCCACACAAATGAATCCCTGTTATGGATGGCTATATGATTTTCTTTGAGAGAATATTGGAAGTACGGTACTGGGCATATTTTACCTATTCAATAGCATGTGCAAATGGGTGCAAGAAATGTATCGCTGGTGTTGCTGTCTTCCAACTCTTTCGGTTGTAAAGAAATCCAGAACAAGCATTATCCCTGGCAAACATTGTCTTGTTTCAGCTTTATAATTCTGTTCAAATTATCTTGAGACACAACATTGTCTTGCTTATTCTACTTGTATGCTCTTTCTTTAGGTGAAGGATAGCTTACGAAGTGATCTGAGATACAAATCAGTGAAGCACGAAGACAGGGACATCTTATTTAATGAGTATATATCTGAACTGAAAGCTGCTGAACAAGAAGCAGAGCGAGCTGCAAAAGCAAAAAGGGACGAAGAGGTATATTGATTGATTATTTGTTCTTTTTCAACACTCGGTTGCACGTCATATGTATTAGCCGACCCCATCTAGTATGGAAAAGGCTTAGTTATTGTTGTTGTTGCAGTCATATGTATTCTTACATATTCTTACTAAACAACATCTCTTCTAATATTCAGGAAAAGTTGAAAGAAAGGGAACGCGAAACACGTAAGAGAAAGGAAAGAGAAGAACAAGAAATGGAAAGAGTTCGGTTAAAGGCTCGTAGAAAGGATGCAATAGTTTCCTATCAAGCACTGCTTACAGAAAAGATAAAAGACTCTCAGGTGTGCCATCTTCAAACGATTTTCCATCTCAACATCTTCATTTCTTCTACAGACATCATGTTGACGATTAACTGCCCAACACTCATAACCATAAAACATAACAGGTTTAATTGTTGCTCTATGATATTTACCTTTCAACTTCAATTATATCTTCTTATCACATACAAGACCTTATGCCCCTCTCCATTTAACCAACCGGCATTAGTTTCATGTGTAACATCTCCATCAATTTTTTCATCACTTTGAAAAATTGACTTAGGTATTTAAATTTTTTCTTGGGAGGGATGTGTGACCATCTTAATTTTTATATCCTTTAAAGTACCCAAATGGGCAAACTTAAATTCCATATATTTTGTCTTTGTTCTACTAAGTCATAAGCCTTTACTTTCTAACGTTTCTCTTAATGGTTTCAATTCTAACTTTTTCCTTAGACTCGTCCATGAACACAATATCATCTTCAAATAACATACACTAAGTATGTTTTTTTAACTCATTAATGACTAATATAAATAAATATGGACTTAAAGTTGATCACATATGTAACCCAATATTAACTTCAAAGGAGTCTGTCATTTCTTCATTAGTCCTCGCATATGCTTTTGTACCAACGTACATGTCTTGTATAAGATTTATGTATGTCAAAGGGATATTTCTCTTTTTTAAGGTTCTCCAAAGAACATCTCTTGGCACCCTATCATAAGTTTTTTTCTAGATCGATAAATGTCATGTGAAGGTTCCTTTTTTTTCTTTAAATATTCTATAAGATGTCACCATAGGTGAATCGCTTCAATAGTAGATTTGTCGGGCACAAATCTAAATATGGTTCTTTGTTATACTCGATACTTGTTTTAACCTACGTTCGATAATTCGTTTCCATAATTTTATGGTGTGACTTATTAACTTGATACCTTGATAATTCTAACAATTCTGAATGTCTCTCTTGTTCTTATATATGGGTATAAGTGTACTCACTCTCCATTCTTCGGGCATCTTTTGGGTTCTTCATATTTCATTAAATAGTCTTGTAAGCTAAGTGAGTTCATCTCTCTTAGATTTTTCATACTTCTATAGAAATATTGTATGATCCTACAAATTTGTCAATCTTCATATATTTAAGAGTCTCTTTGACTTCATTCTTTTGAATACGCTGATAAAAATTATGGTTTATATACTTTTTTTATTTGGCTAACTCTCCTAAGTTAATACTAATATATGTACTTTCATTAAAAAACTTATAAAAATAATTTTTTCATTTGTTTTTTATATTATCATTCACCACTAGAGTCTTCTTATCTCCATCTTTATGCATCTAACAAAAGTAAGGTCCTTAATTTTCTTATTTCTAGCCTTACTTATCCAAAAAATATATCTTTCACCTTCTTTTGAGTTAAACTTTTTATATAAATCCTCTTAAATTTTAGCTTTTATTTCACTAACAATATTTTTCACTTTTTTCTTTGCTTTCTTTTAAGCATCCCAAGATTCACTAGTCTTCTTGGCATAATGCGATTTGTAACTTGCCTTCTTTGCATTAATTTTATCTTGCACCACTTCACTCCACCACCAAGCTTCTTTTTGTGCCGATATGCCTCCCTTAGATTCGCCTAACACATCTTTTGCTACTTCTCTAATATGTATAACCATATTATTTCACATATTTTACCTACATAATTCCAAACATCTCCTTGAAGAACTTTCTCTTTAAATATATCTTTTTTCTCACATTTGAGTTTCTATTATCTAGTCTGAATAGCTCTATACACTCTATTCTTCTTTGTACATTCTTTTGCTATCAAATCTATTAAAAGTCGATGGTGAGTAGTTAAAATTTATTCTGGAATTACCTTACGATCTTTACAACACAATCTATTTTTTTCCCTACAAACACAATAATCTATTAGCAACATGATCTCTTATAAGTAATTAAATTTTTGTCTCATTTTTTTAAATTGTATTGGCTATAAAGAGATCAAAAGCCATAGCAAAATTTAAAATCTTACTATCTTCATTTATATCCCTAAAACAATAGTTCCCATGAATACTTTGATATCCCGAATCTTTATCGACCACTATAATCTATTAATAACACGATCTCTTATAAGTAATTAAATGTTTGTCTCATTTTTTAAAAATTGTATTGTTTATAAAGAGATCAAAAGCCTAGTAAAATTTAAAATCTTCCTATCTTCCTCATTTATATCCCTAAAACCATAGTTTCATTAATACCTTTATATCATAATGAATCTTTACAGACATGTCCATTTAAGTCTCCTCCCAAACAAATCATTTGTAATTCTTTGAATTACCTTATCTAACTGCTCCCAAAAAGACTTCTTTATACTATCTTCTGATCCTACTTTGGGTGCATAAACAAAAACTATCTTAAAAGCCTCTACTCCTAGCACTAATTTCACTATTATAATTCAGTCACCATATCATTGTATGTCTACTACACTATCCTTTAAATTTTGATTTATAATAATACCAACTCATTTTCGAGCCTTTTCCTTTCCTAAGTACCAAAATTTGAAACATATATTCTCAATCTCTTTTGTTTTTTTTTCAACCCACTTTGTCTCTTATAAACAAAGAATGTGAATCTTTCTTCGAATCAAACTTGTCGGTCAATGTTCAGATATTCCAAGTACCAATACGAATCTTATTACGTCCTTACACCCGCACTTGTCTATGCTGAAAATGTGGAGACCCTTGTTGTAACTTGTTCACTCCATTCGGGCGATAATGTAGCGAGACTAACTTCTTTACTCATATTTGTCCATGATGTGGGAACCCTCTTTCCAATTGATTCACTGCGTTAAGGCGAAGATGTAGAGGTCCTTGCTTACTTTTCATTGTATTCGGGCTCTGCAGTAATTTGCTAAGAGGGAATGCCCACAATGCTCATAATTTATAGAATCCATGGTAGATAAGTTCGACAAAGTTTTACGTTGGTTGTTAGAAGTCTAACGTAACCCTCCTCTTTTATCCGGTCTTGGGAACGATGATGTAAGGGTGATCCCTTACAGGGGCGGAGTTCATCCTCATCTTTGATGCATCTAACAAAAATAAGATCTTTAGTTTTCTTATATTTAGCCTTAACTATCCTAAGAATATCTCTTTTCACCCTCTTTTGAGCTAAGTTTTTTTATATAAATCCTCTCAAATTTTGTCATTTGCTTCACTAGCGACCCTTTTTGCTTTTTTTTTTTGCTTTCTTATAAGCCTCTCAAGTTTTACTACTCTTCTTGATATAATGTAATTTGTAACACCCTCTTTTTCTGAATTTTATCTTACACCATTTCACTCTACCACTAACTTTTTTTTGTTACTTTTTTAATATGCATAACTATATTGTTCCACATATGAGAAGGTGTACTTACGTAATTTCAAGCTTCTCATATGCATTCTTTTATATTTAAATATATTTACTTTGTCACTTTTGAGATTCCATCATTTAGTCCGAATAACTATATGAATTATTTTCTTCTTTGTTCAGTCTTATATTAGAAAATCCATAACTAAAAGTTGATGTTGGGTAGGTAAGTTTTTTCTTGAAATTATTTTGCAATCTTTATAACACAATCTATTTTTTTCGTACAAACAAAACAATAAATTTGTATTTGTGATAAGCCACTCTTATAATAAGTAATTAAATGTTCGTTTCATTTTTTAAAAATTGTGTTGATTATAAAGAGATTATATGCTATAGCAAAATTTAAAATATTTCTTTCTCATTTAAATCTCTAAAACCATAGTTTTCATGAATACCTTGATATCCTAATACCTATTTTACCAATAAGTTCATTTAAGTCTTCTCTTAAACAAATCATTTAAGTCTCATCTTAAACAAATCATCTCTTTCTACCCAATCTAACTCCTCCCAAAATGCCTTTTTCATATTATCTTCTAGTCCTATTTTGAGTACATATACATAAATTATATTCAAAGTTTCTAATCCTAACACTAAATTCATTGTCATAATTCAGTTTTTATATTGTTGTATATCCGCTACACTATCTTTTAAATATTTATTTATAATAATACCAATTTCATTTCGAGTTTTTTCTTTTCTTAAGTACCATGATTTAAAACTTGAATTATCACCTTTGCTTTTTTCTAACCTACTTTGTCTTTTTTAAACATAGAATATGCATCTTTCTCTTAATCATAGTATCTACTACCTCCATTAGCTTGTTGGTCAATATTTTGATATTTTAAGTATCAATACAAATCATATTATCTAGGACTAGTTTTCTTAGTCCCCGCATTCATTCATTCTGAAAATATGAACTCTTTTTATAATTTGTTTACTACATTGAAGTAATAATGTAGTGGGACTAATTTGTGTATTCATACGTTCATAATGTGGGAACCTTCAATTGATTGACTACATTAAGATGTAGAGGTCTTTGCTTACTTTTCAATGCATTCGGGCTTTGTAATGTGTCGCTAAGAGGAGATGTTCCACAATGCTCATGATTTATAGAATCTATAATAGATAAATCCGATAAAGTTTTATGTTGGTTATCGAAAGCCTAACGTAATCCTCCTCCTTTATTTGGACTTGGCACCGGTCATGAAGGGTGATATCTTAATTCAGCAGAGTTGAATAACGCATGATATTGAGAATCCAAAATTTTGGGACTTGGAAGGAATTCCCTAAATTAGCATAAGCCATTTTGAGACTATCTTGAGTCAAATGCTTATCGTCTTCTAATGCTCTCTCCATCTTTTCAGGTATCTTGGACTGATTCAAAACCTAAATTGGACAAGGACCCACTAGGTCGCACCAAGAACCTTGATTTGGATGAAGCAGACATGGAAAAACTATTCCGGGAGCATATAAAGATGTTATATGAGGTAAAGGCACATGCGTTCATTTCCATACTTAGCTTGAGTAAGCTTGCTAAAGTTGCTACTACTAAAGGGTGAATTTTTTATTTTCTCTGCATCTTTGGTTATGAAATAGTTTGGTTCAACAAAAGGCACAAAAGAACATTGGAGCACCTGATTCTGCTCCCTTTTAGAATGGGGAAACCGGTAAAGACAGTTCCATTCCTGATAATAATGAACTAAATACTAAATTTATGGTGAATTATTGCTTCCATATTTGGTGGCAGATTTGCCCGTGAAATTTTTTACCTCAGGTTGATGCTTACCACAATTGATCTGCATTGCTCCTTTGTGCCGCTATGACTTAGAGTTGCTTTAGTGGCTTTACCTATGCATCTTGAGGTAGACTTCTCTTACACTAGTCTTGTTGTTTCAGCGGTGTGCTCGTGATTTCCGAGCCTTGTTGGTAGAAACCATCGCAGGTGAAGTTGCGATGCAAGCGGCAGAGAATGGAAAATCTGCAGTTAACTCATGGTCTGTGGCAAAACGGCTTCTAAAATCTGATGTGAGGTACGAAAAGATGCCTAGGAAAGAAAGAGAGTCCCTCTGGCACCGATACGCTGAAGAAATTACTCGGAAGCCAAAAACACCATCGGCAAAGGATGAGAAAACAAACCCCCCTGAGAAGACCAAAGCTCTAGTGGACTCAAGGAATTCACCGGCGTCAAGAAGCCATAGCCAAAGATGACCTTTGACACCCACATATTAGCAAGGTATTACATGTGATCTGAATGTTTGGAAAAGCTTGTTCTTTTAGCAAAGAACAAAACCTCGTTTGGCTAGAAACGGTGATCGAAGATTCTCTTTCTCTCCCTCTGAGATAACTGTTAGTGTATTCTTCCAACAAATGTTCAATTATGTAGGGCAATTTTGTGTCCTCTTGAATTCTATGTTACACCAGGGACATTTTTATCTGCGTTCCCTCTCTCTCTCTCTCTCGCACACACATGCGTCGTGTTATGTTATGAGAAGAACGACTATGGAAAGGTGAGATTGAATTTATTGCATGGGATTGAGAGTTGAGAATGATAGAATGGAAGGGAGAGTTCGAACATGGATGTAAACTCTAATAAGAATCCCATACAGCCCGTTACAAGTCATTGCTTGGTGGCCCAACTTGAACTATGATTAGATTTAGGTAGATCACATCAGCGGCGGCCTTTAAGATGTCTTCCATAAAAATGCTAATCAAGGGAACCATGAATCAGCCGTACGTGATGCTCTTTGTTTCAGAGATATTGGAGTTAGGCAATGCCTCCCTTGGGGGTGTTCAGGTTGATCCAGTTATAAGCACATGTCCCCCCACTGTCATTTTAGATGGGCTCGCGTAGGGTCAAGCGCCATGGCATGACCTAAAAAAGAAAATTACAAACGATCCATAAAAAGAAAATATATACAATATCTACTCCAAGCTCGAATAAGTATAGTTTTTTAATGTTTTACATTGGAATTTGGTTATTGAAACTTGGTTAGACCCAGTTTGATATAAATTTTGATTAGGTCGGTTTGAGTCAAGCGCCATGGCATGATCTAATTGCCCCCAAGGGTTGAACTATATGTGGAGTTCTATAGAACAAGTTCCCCACTAAGCTTTGGCTTTTGTTAGGAGGTTTGGGTTCGGGCAGAACTCTAGATGTGCACCCGGGTATCGAACTGCTCACCTTTTGCCAGGGAATGCAACCCTCTAGCCAGTGAGCTACGCCCTTTTGGGCACTTTTGCTATGGCTGGGATTAAATCAAGTTGGGAGCGAAGGGAGTCTATGACCTCAAAAGCGAAGCTCAGGTGTTAAATTATATTGTTATTATTCAACGCCGATAATAGATAGAAATTACAATAAAAAGACAGTATTTACTTCAATGAAGAGCAAAATTCTTTTCCGCCTTCAAATGAAAAGGACAGCAAAAGTAAAACTGCAATCTTTTTCTCACTTCAATGAAGAGCAAGAGGCCTGAGGATGTACAAATATGAACGCCAGGATGCTGAGATAATTTGTCGTACCAACAATAGCTTACCCTTCCCCCTACATATCCGCAAACGATAATTGCAATTTCCTCTTCATCTGACTGCGAGAACCCAATGTGTGAAATAGAACAGGGAACGCTACGTTACCCAACTGAGCCAGCAGCTTCTTCTTTTCCCTCTTCGTCCTCCACCAAACCGAGGGAGGCAGCAAGCTTCTTGTACGAAGCAAGAACAAGTTCATGGTCATGGTACCTTTCCTTCATCTTCGCGATTACCCATTTTGCGTCAACGTTCCTCGACTCCTTCGCCAAAGCTTGAACCAGTATCTTGATATTCCTGTAATCAGGGACCTTTTTCCACCTGATGCTCTTTTTCAGAACTTCCATTGCAGTATCCAGATCACCAGTCTGACACGAATAGAACAATAATTTCCCAAAGGTAGCAGCATTCGGGTTGCACCCCTTTGTCTTCAACTCCTTGTAGACCTTCTTCCCCTCTTCGTATTTTCCGTTCTTGCAGTAGCAAGTCAGGAGGAGGTTGTAGCTAACGACGTCGGGTTTTATCCCACGTCTACCCATTTCATCAAAGAGCTCCAGAATCTCCTCCGGCGTGCCCTGCTGAGCAAGATACACATTGTACGCCGTGGCATCCAGCACGCCTTTCTCGCGCATCAGATCCCAAATCTCGTCGCCCTTATTCACTTCGTTCTTCTTGTAGAATCCGTCGAGGATCGTCGTGTAGATGACGATCGACACCTCGATTCCCTTCTCTTCCATTTCTTTCAGGAGGGAGTAAGCCGCTTCCGGTGACTCCATCTCACAATGAGCCTTCGCGAGGATGTTGTAGGAGACTTCGTCCGGCGAGATATCAGGGTACCGGGCCGGGACGTCGCGGAAGAGCTCGGGAACCTTGTCGAACCTCCTCCCCTGGCTGCACGCATTGAGGAGAGAGTTAAATGAGGCCCGAGAGGGACAGATACCAAGACTCTCGAGCTCGTCAAAGGTCCGGATGGCGTGGTCGACCATGCCGGCCTTGCCGTATGAGAAGATGATGCCGTTGAGGAAGGACTCCGGGTTCTCTGTTTGTGGGTGTTGCTTCTTCACGCCTTCCAGGAGGGACTCGATGTCGGAGGTTCGGTTGTACTTCGCGAGGAGCTGCACGGCCATGTCCCGGGCCTGCCGCGCGGCGACGGAAGCCGTCTCCGAGGGGCTTTGGTCAAGGGAACCTATGAGACTCACTACAGCGTCCGGGTTGTGCTCCAATTTGATCTTTCTGCGGACATAAACGGCCGACTTGGGAGTTGACGGCGTCGGCGAAATGGCTGCCGGTGTAGGGTTGGAGCAGAAACGGCGATGAAAATGGACGATGAAACGGCGTCGGAGGGAGAGCGATGCCATCTCCTCAGAGAGAGAGAGAGAGGGATTTGCAAACTTGACGTTGTTTGATCGAGGAATGAGGAAAGAGCCAGGAAGTTTTTTTTGTTTCATCTATGCTAGGGCTTTATTCGCGGCCTTGGTACCGCGTTTCGGGGGGTTTAGAACCACATCACATGAACACAGTACAACACACGTGCTGTTCGTGTATCCGACTCGAATCGGCTAAAAATGAGTCACCCCAAAAGGTAAGAGAGCTTAAACAAAAATTAGATGCATTTCTCCACAAATTAGCAGTGCTTGTGTTGTTTGCAGATAACTCAAACTTGTTGGGCACTTGTGTGTTTGTTTTGGCAAAGTATAGCACGGTTTTGCGGAAGTCCAAAGGATCCCTGATTAACCCGATTCGAGCCGGGTCGGTCCGGGATAAAGCTCTCCCCATGTTGGTTTGCTCCATTCACAAAAATTTGAAATTGAGACCTTGTTTAAGGAGAACAAGTGCTGAACCACTCGAACCAACCAAGCATGAGCGCACTTATGTTTCCTTGGAGGACAAAGAATCATGTTTTAGGCAAAAATCTTGATGGGTATAACAATGGATGATGAACGTTCCAAAGAGGATCAACAAACTTAGGTGCGTTCAACTCGATAGTTTACAACCCGAGTCCCCCGAGCAGACAGCAGACACTGCTTGACCTAAGCACACGCTGGTCATGCTTGAGCATCATAAACTGGGTTTCAAGAAGCAAATGGCAATGTCGTAAACTAGTATGTTCATAACCTAAGGTTTGATCTGGATATTTTCAAAACTTATTTGGTATTAGTACGTTCTACGCTCGGTACAATTGAACTCCTATGTTGGTTCCTCAGGCCACCAATCAGGGCTCTCGACTTGCATGTTGTAGACCGCAAGCTCGACTCGCAGGGCATGGCCTCCGATTGTAACAAAAACAAGGGCAGGCATACCTTATGAATACAGATTCAGTCTAAAATTTGAAAATTGAAATTTTAAGGCTTCATTACAACATCAAAATTCGAATTAAAACAATGAAAGTTTGTTGGTTCATGCTGAATTAGTCCAAATTGTATCGACCGAGCCGATCGACTCAACACTGCGTGGAATGATTTACTAATTTCATGCTTCTGCTTTTATTTCCAAAAGCTAGGTGGAGAAGGTCATGAGTTCGAATTCCCGGGGAGTGTATCTGGCTATGGCCTCTCCACCTTAACTCTCCAAACCAAACAAAGAAAAAAAGGGAAAAGAAAAGCTGGGTTACGTTTAACTCGACAGAGAGCAGCAAGCAGTTCCAGACAGACTCATACACCCGGATGATTTTCGAACACAATCCGTGACATAGGTCCAATCAAATCCGATTTTTTTCAGCAAATTTGGATCGGGCGTTGTTGTCATTTCTTTCTTCCTCTGTGGCACGATTCAGCAAATCCGTTATCTTCCTCCCCAGATCGCTCGAGTTAACAAAATATTAAGCGACTGTCATCCCCGCAAGTCTCCGTCGCTGCTCCCTTCGTCTGCGTTTGATTTCAAGTCTCCATAATTTTCGTGAGTTTCACTATTTCTTCCCTCTCTGTACTTACTTTTCCCGGTAAAGTAAAACGATCCGTGTGGGGAAATTAGGTTTCCCTTTGACGGCGTGAGCGCTTATTTTGATTCTAGGGACAATTTCTTTAGGTTTAACCTTTTGGGGTTTGTATTTTGATTTTCGTGTCTTCCTTGATGTTTTTTTTCAGTCTATGTTTTTTCTGTGTGGTAAATTGGGGTATCGGCAATGGATTTCTTTGCGGATTCTTGTAATGGCACATCGAACGATATTGCAAGTCTGTATCTCATAAGAGTCGATGAGTTTTAATATTTTTTGTTTCTTTTCCGTTGGCTGCAGTATATATCGTAACAAGGTAGCTAAAAACTCGATTGAGGTGGGGGGTTTGGGCAACTTAGAAAACCATTGTTGCTAGAATTCGTAATCTCTGTCGTTGTTTGGTTTTTATGCACGCAACTGACCAGGAAGCTTAGGGCTTGCTCCAGGTAGGAATTGTGTTTCAGGGGTGCGTTGTCGCTTGCAACGCGTTCTTTGTATTGTTTTGCTTCAATTGTCGTCCTTTGCACTGTAGAAATTCGGGGATTGTTCCGAATGCAGACCAGGAGCCGATAGAATCAGTAGAAAACCTTGGGGACAAAAGCATCGGGGTTCGTATGTTTCATTGACCTTCTTCACCGCATAAGAAACGGCTTTGTTTTCAAGATGCATTCTCTTCTATGTCTGATATCGTGTAATGTTATGATAATTCTTCTTTAATTGAAGGACATATTTTGTCTAGTTATGTTGGGCTTAACCAGATTGAGAGGTAAACTCAAGATTTCAGGGAATAGTATTGGAGTTCATGTTTTCAAAAGCAATAGATTAGCACAGTTACTCATGGCGGCTCTTTACTGTTCCGGTTAAGATTGTCACACTTTTGTGCATGACATGGTAATTTGCCGATGGTTTTGGTTTTGTTTGAACGTTTGTTGTTGAAAATTATCATGGTTTCTTGTGGTTGTGCATCTTTAAGTTTCATTATTGCTGTTTACAAACATAAATGCCTGCTTTGCTTCCTGGGTGAGTTCCTTTCCGGAGTGTGTACACTGGCTAAAAGGCATTTTGAGGGCGAAGTCTCATGTCTAAGGCCCTGCATGATCTGAAAAAGTTGATAGAAGGTTCATTGACGACTCAGTTATCTTATTGTTGATAAAAGGCAATGCCTTTTGCAGTTTCTAGAGTCCTAGACTCAATTGATTCCTTAGGATTTCAAGGTGCAGGACATTCTGCTAAACTTTGTGGTGTGGATAACCATGAGACGTCTTTAGAATTGTCCATTCCCTAGATATAGCCCTAAAATGACAGTAAATGAGATCTTAGAAACAGGAAACTGATTTTATAGTGAAGCGGCTGTGGAGGGTTCCATATCAATCCATGTTTCTGAGCACATTCGCATTCCATGATTGCTTGTGTTTATGCATAAAAGCGTCTAAAGAAATTTCTTAAAGAGTAGCCGTGAAATTTTGAAGTGCTGGATAGTGCATATAGAAGTAATCTTAATGTGTCTAACACTTAGAATTTGACTTATTCCATTTTGCCAGATTAGTACGCTGGGGTTATTTAAGTGGCAGCTCTGTATGTTATCCTGCCCAATTCCTTTCAACGTGTTTTTCTCAAGTTTCATGAATCTCAAGTGAGAGACATGGCAAGCCATTTGGGAAAAGGGGCCCCCTCAACAGGTTCAGTTTACATTTGTGACTTGCCACCTGGAACAGATGAAAACATGCTAGCGGAGTTCTTTGGCACAATTGGCATGTTGAAGGTAAGCATACCATCTGTTTACAAACCACAACTATTTATAGAAGTGTTATCAATGTCATTGACGAATCTATAAACACTGTTGTCTTTCTCTTTCAATGCTTAAAATCTTAAAGAAGGACAAAAGGACAGGTCGCCCCAAGATCTGGTTGTACAGGGATAAAGTGACTAATGAGCCAAAAGGTGATGCAACTGTGACATATGAGGACCCATTTGCAGCATTGGCAGCTCTTGAATGGTTCCACAACAAAGATTTTCATGGGAGCAGAATTGGTGTATTCATAGCTGAGTCAAAGAACAAAGATACGGACCTAGGTATGAATGGTGTGGGTGGTCAAATAGGGGAGGACGGTAGGGATGAAAATGCTGGAGCAGGAAGAGGTAGAGGACGAGGTGATGCACCGACAAAAGCATGGCAACAAGATGGGGATTGGATGTGCCCAAATACAAGGTCTGTAATGTGATATTGGCGAGCAGCTCTTTCTTTGACTTCTAAAATATTCTACTTGTTTAAGCATTCATAGGTTTTACGTATGAAATTTTAATGTCTGTGCTCATTGTCTTATAATTCCTACTCCAAGCAGCTGTGGCAATGTAAACTTTGCATTTCGTGGTGTTTGTAATCGTTGTGGAACTGCACGTCCTGCTGGTAGCTCTGGGTCAAGTGCTGGAGGTGGTGGTCGTGGGAGGGGCCGGACTGCCAATGATTCAGGTGGCCGTGGTTGTCCTGTTGGTGGTCCTACTGGACTTTTTGGTCCAAATGATTGGCCTTGCCCCATGTAAGTCTTTCTTTTCCCCCTATCCGATTTAAGGGTTCAAGTATGGTTGCTCTTTGTGGGTCTTGAAACCAGCTTTATCTGTTCCCTATAACCAGAAGCTGTTAAGTTGGCATTCTTTAGTGAAGATGTTATGAACTGTTCGTGTTCCTGAAGAAACTGACTTTGATTGGTAATGCTGGTGCTTTAAGATTTCCACATGTAACCAGTGGTCGTATTTGCAATCGAAATTCTTATGTCTTCTTGCTGTCCTTCGTTCCATTATTGCCTTCATGAAAATTTTAACTTATCAATGAAATCTTGAGAGCTGATAATTCTAGTGCAGTCACCTGCTTGCTTTTGTATGAAATGATTACATGGAGGTGATTGTATGAATTGTGAACCTCTTTCCACTTCTGATATTTGTCAATCTTCACATTTCTCATGGTATGGCCTTGTTATATCCATCAAATCCTATTTGTTTCTCCACTTGCTGGAAATGTTGATTATTGGTTGCTAAATACCTTATTTTGTATATCAAATTGTTTTCTTCAGGTGTGGAAATATCAATTGGGCAAAACGTAATAAATGCAATATCTGTAACACCAATAAGCCCGGCCTTAGTGAAGGAGGTGTCAGGTGAGAGTTCGTAGCACAACTTTTATAACATGAACATCTTATTCTTCCTGCTCTCTGAAAACCAAAAACAGAAGAAATGGTTAGATCGCAAGTGGTCACCTGTGTAAATCAGTTACTTTCTGATATTTTGGCGGTTGATACATGCATGGATATGAATGTGTTAGCCATAGTCTATGTGTGAAAGGACTGATTATGAATACCTCGATCATGTTGTGATTTCACATTTCTAGGGTAAATGTAATTTGCAAACCGAGTCAATCCTGTTATATTCTGGGCTCTATAATGCATGATGATACATTTTTACAATTTATGGTTGGTGGTGGAAACATCAGGACTTTGTAAATAACTGTTGATAATCGAAGGTTGAATTGCCAACGTAGCAATTCGTCAAATCGCCAAGATCTCAAAACATCCGATATGGATGTCACACATAAAGAACACACTAGGAGCCAACAAGAGTCCAAATAACAAAGTCAAATCACAAACAAAGGTTGTGCAAGACAACATATTATTATTATAAAATGAGGCTCTATTTATAGAGCATTACAAGTGGGAGATCAAGGGAAGAAATGGAGCAAATGCTGGCCAGGCACTAGCCGTTGGTCAGCAAGCCGTTGGAGGCTCTCGCCCTCCAACGGCTATGGCAACAAGCCCTAGTGGCCTGCACCATCACCAAACAGTGCACATGCCTAATGACCCGTGCCACCCCTATTACAATTAACGCCTCCCCTCAAACTTATGGGGTATATACCGGTCGAGAGAGATTTGGTGAAGAAACCAGCTAGCTGCATCTCTGATGTAACATAACACAAAGTTATCTTCTTTTGCAAGCATTCTTCACGAACAAAATGATAGTCCATTTCAATATGCTTCACCCGTTAATGAAAGGTGTTGTTGGACGCGATGTACATGGCGCTTTTATTGTCACAATACACAGTAGCAGGTTGATAAGAAGTAACACCCATATCGCTCATAATAGTTGTAATCCAGGAAATCTCCATAGCTTCAGTAGCCATGGCTCAATATTTTGCTTCGGTTGAAGAAAGTGACACCTTATCTTTCTTCTTACATTTTCAAGAAATGAGTAATTTACCTAGAAAAACACAAAAGCCAGTCGTAGAATGTCTATGGTTGACATCTCTACCCCAATCACCATTAGTATAGACAGATAAATCAAAAGAAGAGGAAGAAGTAAGAAGTACTCCCTTATCCACCGTACCGAAAAATATCACAAAATACGAAGAACAAAATTGATTAGTAGGAGAAGCAACAACCGATTAACAACATAAACAAGATATGCAATATCTCGACGAGTAATAGTGCGTATACCAAGCTCCCACCACAGTACGATATAAAGTAGATCCGACAAAGCAAACCATCGTAAGAAGAAAACTTTGCATTAACCTCAATGGGAGTGTCTACAAGCCTTATTATCAAAGAAGTCTAGCTCGCTCAAGAATATCCGCAACATACTTCGATTGAGAAAGAAGATGACCTTAGGCGAGTAGGCTACCTCAATACCCAAGAAATATCGTAGAGAACCCAATATCCTTCATTTCAAGTGCGTATTAGAGAGAAATTTTACTCGTCCTAATTTCTTTACCGAAATGAGACTAAGATCGGCCAGGTTGCAAGTAATCATAGTCATTAACATATAACCGTAAATGATAAACTACCTCTAATCAAAGGCTCTCGACATATACACCGAGCAATCATGACTACTTCCTTAGCAATCCTAAGTGATTATAACAATATACAATAGAAATTTTCAAATACATTGCACGGGTAGGAAACTTGTGTTTGGAGATCCGTATATAATGACTTCTCTTGAGTCTTGCGTACACTACCCGTGTTCATTTCCTTCTATGAACCCGTATTGATTGTCCATATAAACCTCCTCTAAGACTCATTCAAAAAGGCATTTTTAACATCTAATTTAGAGTATACTGCTATACCGATGAATCAAGCCATCAATGTCACAAGGGTACTCAGAGTAATCTTTTTTGCTAGAGGTGAGCAAAATCGTCTCTTCATAATCAATTACCATATTGTCGAGTAAAGCTCAGGCAACCAACCTAGTCCTTTTTGTATCGCATTCTAAGCAAGACTCATCAGACTTTGTCACATTTCGATCTTATATAGACCAAATATTGCAACCAATCACACTCTTACTACAGAGTGTCGAGAACTCAAATCCCAAGGTAATCAAACATATGCAAAGGTTCCAAAGGATTTCAACTCATCCATAGCATGACATTACCTAAAGGGGTTAAGACAAGATTATCTCTTGGATGCTAGTTACGAAAATTGCAGAACAACGTAATCAGTCATTAAAGATCTAAAAGACTCCAGATCTTTAGCAATCTGTAGATATACCACATCCGTAACTCATGTGAATACTTACGGTGTGAAGTGGGATTGACCAAGAGAGGATCCAAAATCTCGCAGGGATGCTTGAAAAACCATTGCTGAGGAGTTGTGAGCTCATTATGGTGCTATAGAGCAAAAGTTGTCACTACAACGTTAATTATCGTAAGTACTGACGTTTTATGTCGTTGTTCTTCATGATGATTACCTTGTCGAGTCAACACAGTAAAGGAACCACAACTTTAATGTAGACTGTAGTTTCAATGGAACTGGCACTCAATAGTGGAATCTTCCATAGAAACGCTATACTATGCTCAAGAAACTTCAACCAACATGGTCAATGACACATTCCCAAAGTAATAATCTTGCAGTATAAGTTAGATCACAAACATTTTATACCCTTTCTTGACTCTTCCGGGATAACCAATGAAATAACCACATATAGCGTATCGAGATAACTTACATCCACGTTCTTTTACGGTAGGAACCCCAAGAACAATACAAGTACAACCAGACTAGGTTTCTCCTTCAAGAAAGAACAACTCAAAAGGAGGCTGAATCAGCTCATACTGCAGTAGTTCTTTCATTCAGGTGACAATACATGAGAGTTATGAGCAAGTCCACAATGAAATAGCATGTATCAGAACTCATTAATATACTTGAGAATCAAACACCCCAACAAGGCTTTTACCAGAACAAGACCCTGCACACACAGAGAATTGACAGGGTAGTAATTTTAATTATCAGGACTATGCATATATATCACACTTTTCAACACCATTTAGCTCATGGATCTAGGTGTTGTCAACTTTCAAGATAGTCTCGATGAATACCCATCACTTCTAGGCAAGCAACTCACAAAATTCATGAATTTATACGAGTATATTCTCACCCAAATCATATTCATACATGCATGCATCTCATAATGTTATTATTACGTTGAGTTATTATTACATAGTGCTCTATTAGGCCTTATTATTATTATTATTATTAGAATTATTACCATGTATTCATTATTATTATTACCCAACAATATTAGCTATTATTATTATCCACAAAAAGAAAATTATTAATATCTATTACCTCCCTTATGTATTATTACATTAGAAGGTCCCCATTATTATTATTTAATGAATTAAATCATTAGGATTAATAAGAAATTATTATTACTCAATTATTAATATTATTATTATCGCCAAGCCATCCACTACAACCGTAAATATCATGAGTTATGCAAATTTCCCAAAGCCCTGGGAAGCCAATTATTATTATTACGATTAGGTCGACACATGTCCTAAACGAATGCCATAAATATTATTACTAGAAGCAGATTACTCATTACGAAAAGAAGACAAATCAACACCGGTAGTCATATAAAGACCTGCACTTTAGCTCATCCATTAATATTATTATCCCTCATTCCTATACCGTCCCAATCGCCTTCTAAGATTATAGATCCCGCATATATTATTAGAAGAGGATTAAAAATTATTATTAGTTACTTATTATTACATAACTATTACCAACAAAGAGTTATTATTCAAGGTAAGTTATTAATATGATTAAACATTATTATTATTATTATTACAAATTATTATTATTATTATATAGAATTATTATTATTATTAAGTAGGCATTAGGATTATTATTATCAATTATTATAAGACATTATTATTAGACGATTATTATTATTACTACATTATGATTAGAATTACTTAGACATTATTAACGTGATTATCCAATCTATTATTATTATTATTATTAGGTGATTATTATTATTATTACCATGATTATTATTATGATCATTATTATTATTAAGATTATTATTATTATTATTATTGCATTCATTATTAGAGAGAAACTTAGAATTATTATTCAAATGTGCAGTACCAGGGATCAATTATTAGGACCAGGGAAGCATTATTACCAGTAGCAGCGACATATTATGTATTATTATTATTATTATGGTTATTATTATTATTATTATTATGGTGACTTATTGAGCATTATTATTATTATTATGGCCGCTATTATTATCCGTCTCATTATTATTAGACATTATTATTATTCCAATGATTATTATCTCGCTATTATTACTATTATTCGTTATTATTATTATTATTATTATGTGAGGGCTTATTCTGATTATTATTAAGAGAGGCTTATTATTATGTAATATGCTAATAACAGACGGAGCGGGACCATTATTATTATTATTCTCGTAGTATTATTTACTTAAGACGATTATTATTAACTATTATTACTCACCGACAATTATTAGTCAATTAGACAGGTTGGAGAACGATGCAAAATAATTATTATTAGTCCTTCAAAGTCATTTACGGCGTCATTATTATTATGTATTACTAATCGTCCGTATTCTGGGCGTTTATTATACAGAGCAATTAGCCTTCAACTCATTGACCATTAGAGCCATTACTGATTCCCAAAGATCTCGATTATGGCGTATTATTATTAGTGCTATTATTACACCATTATTATCTCCTTATTATTACCATTATTATTCATTCTCCATTATTATTACCGTTATGGTATTATTTGGACCTGTATTAAGAGTCTATCGTAATTATGATCCCATTACCTTCTATTGCTTATTATCATTATTATTATTATTATTGTGTATTATTATGATTATGCTCAATATTATTATTGTTAACTTATGTGATTAATCTTATGCATTATCCGTCATTATTATTATTAATATTATTATTGATAATTGATCTGTCACACAGTTATCATGTATACCACTATTATTATCTCACATTCTTATTACCTTAAGAAAATTCTTATTATTACATATTATTATACGAGTAGTTATTATTCTATCCAATCTCATTATCATTATTATTGAAGTGAATCGTCACCACCATGATTGAAGCAACGAGGAATTAATAACAAGAAGTTATTATTAAGAAATTATACCGTATACATTATTAGCAAATTTGGTGCCCACTGTTTAGTTATTATTATCATTATTATTATTATTATTATTATTATTATTATTACCAATTATTAGTCCATTATTATTATTATTATTATGTATTAGCAATTATGCCCGCATTATTTATTAGTCAAATTATTAGCCATTATTATTATTATGCATTATTCGATTATTATTAATGCGAACGACAACAATAGACATATTAGATTATTACGCCCAATATTATTATTGAATATATGATTATTATTATTACTTTCCATTGCAAACCTGTGCTATACTACCATGTTAACAAATTGAATATGTGAAGAAGAAGGAAGGTTTCATTGATAAAGCACAAAGCTAAATATAAAACTTAAAGTTTGAAACTAAACATAACAAGGTTATATATAACTAAATAAAGTAAACACAAAAGACTATTCTACCTTTAGAAAAATAAACATAATATTTAATATTTCTTAACACACAATTAATTTTGTATCCTCCAACATATAGCAATTAACAGACTTTAGCACATGGAAAAAGACCTCCATTATTTGCAATAGTCTTTGTAACATCTATATCTTTTCCTCTTATTTTCACATAGAGCATTCTGAGTGGTCGGATCCAATAAATTGTGGAATCAGGGTGGTAATTCATTTGGATTATTCACAAGAAAAGGTTTCTGACCGTGAGTGATTAACTATTTGTCTGTCAATTCAGTGGTCCACACAAGAAAGTGTAAGGAGATGCGCCCAGATCTAATATTGTGTCATAGGAGTTCTAAGTTTTGGTTAGGTGTTCATTCTTTTTTCCTTTCTTTTGGTCTTCTTCCATCATAGGTCTTGCTAAACATCAACAATTGGTGAAGCTCAAAACAGATTCCCTGCAGTAAAAGTTCGGATATGCTTTCACTAATTTATTCTAATGCTCTAATAACTTGAATATTTTTTAACCCTCAGAGGGGGACGTGGAGGAGGTTATAAAGAGCTAGATGAAGAAGAGCTTGAAGAAACAAAACGGAGGCGTAAAGAAGCTGAAGAAGTACAATTTCTTCCTGCTTAACATGTTTGTACAGTGTATCTGATGTGTTCATAATATTAAACAATCTTTTCTGTTCAGGATGATGGTGAAATGTACGATGAGTTTGGAAATCTTAAAAAGAAGTTCCGCGCCAAAGCACAAGCAGAGACTGCACAATTATTGCCAGGCTCTGGGAGGTCAGGGTGGGAGGTTGAGGAACTTGGTATGCAAGCACGAATTTGAGCTTTGTATTGCATGATTTTCAACTATTCATTTATGAGCAATATTAATGAGAGGTATCGTGATGAGATGCCTTGTGGAAATAAAAAGGAAAAAAAACATTAAGAACAAAAGTAAACCATCATATAGCATCTGCTGAAATGATCACTAGCTCACCTGACTATGCCTTCTCTCAGCTCACCACAAGCACGTTCAGGTTCAGCAGTTAATTACCCTCAACGACTAGCAGTTTATACTAGTCTTTTGGTAAATGCAGTTAGCACAATTTTCGTTTAGCCTTAAGAGAATCCTACCAATGGATTGCTTTGTAAAGGAAAAGGACCATTCTGGGAAAACTGCTGTTTTAAGATGATTGACATTTGAAAAGGTACACATCTTCGCCTATGGCAATTCATCATTTCAAATGAAATTATTAATTGTTGGAAAACATACTGAAAATAAATGCAGGCTGGGATCTCTAAGTAGTAAACTCAAAATTATTTATGAGAAACAATGCCCCATGCCATCAAGGAATTTCTCAGTTCACCTTCTGGTTGCAACTTTTACTAGGTATCCAGTATTTTTCCAGATTGAAGTTTGCATTCCTCATGGTGGTTTACCTTGCTGTCCTGATTGTCCAGGCATGATTGAAAGAGATGGAGAGAGAAGCAAAGATAGAGGTAAAGACCACAGTGAGAGGATCAGCAGCAAAAGCAGGGAAAGGGATGGTTATGGTTATGATTATGAGGACCACAAGAAGAGCCTCAGCCATGAGAGAGACCGGGACCTTGAGGACAGAGGAAGGGATAGAGATATGCATAGAGAGAGGGATCATGATCATGGAAGAGACCGAGACTATGAACATGGAAAACGTGGTAGAGAAAGGGATCGCTATTGGTGAAGCTGTTGATCTTGTTAGTGAGTGATGTAGTCTCCAATCTCCACATTTAGTTCCAATCCCAGGTTGCTGGATAACTATTCAACTTTCGGTGGGTGAGTTGTGTCTTCTGGCCATTCTGATATTTCATGTTTCCTGGTGAATTTGTTGTTTGAGGGATGGGAAGGGAGAGGAGTTGCCGCTAAAATATTTGTGAATTTTCTCCTATACAGAGAATTGCATAAGAAAGCCGCCCTGACATTTTGCTTGGTGGGTTTTTATGTGCTAGCTTATACTTTGTGGAGAGCATGCAAGTCATGTCACAGTATATGGGTGTTCAGCTCTTCGGTTGGCTTTCTCAGTCTGGATGATATCTATTAGGTGGACATTTTCTTACCCCTCTTTTCTTGTTCTTCTCACCCCTACTCATGCTGGATTTTGATGAATGTCACAAGCCAAATGGTCATTATATTTGAGTCTTTTTGGTTCCAAACTACTTATCGTAGCTTTCAGTTTTGGAGTTGTATCCAAGATGTGGAAGCCGTTCAACATCCTTTTCAGATTCCGTGGTTAAATTACACTACTACCTTGGAAAAAATTACTATTGCATCAAAGAACCCAATATATATAACCAAGCTTGTTTTGGATGTGATAGATTCGGGTGTGATGGATGGCAGATCAAGGTGGTTGCGCCATATCCACATCCATCTGAAAAGTTAAGCTTGTTTTGTTTAACTAGATTCATGGACCATTCCGTGCTAATATTGGTCTGGAGATGGGATATTCATAGTTCAAACAGGCTATGGATCCAATCCCTCTGACTTAAAACGATGATCTTAAATCAGAAACGACAAGGCGGTGGTCCCCTATTCTCGATTCACCCGCTCATTCAGCAAAATATGTATTTATGTAAATGTGTGTATGCGTGTATTGCCTGCATCTTTTACTTGGGTGTATATCATATTTTACTTCATTTTCAGCAATCTAGTGTTCCACGATACGTTCCATTGGATAGATGAATTCAATGCCACGGAGTTGAGATGCCAAGATGACCCATTCAAAGTAATTGCTCTCCCATCCCTGGCGTCTTTTCTTTGTATTCGCATCAGTACCCAAATCATGAAACGGTACCCATGTTGAACCACCTTTTAGCAGGGTCGTTAGGACTGGGCTCCTATAGTAGAATCAGGCAGGCAGGCATGAGAGATTATGTTTTTGCCATGCCACGGAAGTGAGCGTTTCAAGTCTTGTCATCTCCACAACTACGGAAGTTCAAGCAGATTAATATTGGTACGGGCAATGTTATAAGCATGTGATTGAAGCAGGGTCTCTTCAAATCCTCCTTCGTTATCAAACAATAATACAACCCTAAGTTTGGCCTGAAATACCATCCTTTCGCTGCTCTGTCGATTCCCAACACGGGTGGATAAACACCAGGAAATGCACTCTTACAGTCAATAGCACATCGCAGAGACCACCGAGTTACAGAAATTTCTGTGTTATCAGGATGAAACCAATAAAGGAAGTGAAAAAGAGAAGGCATCTTAGAAATGTGAAAAGATCTGTCATTGTTTGAATTGCACGCATCCATGCCTTTTGGGTAATCAGTGGATAAATAAACCCTCGCGCAGAAGGGGCAGTATTGTCTACAACCTAGGGATAAGCCATACAACGGAATAGTATTTTATCCAAGTTACCTTTCATTTGTGTCAAGGGCACTATCGCAAAATCAAAAATATATTCAAGGTGAGAAGAAACTGATATTAAACACATCTAATTTAGGATCAGCAAGCTAAACGCACGAAATTGAAGAGTAATATGCAGTGAAATGGAGAAGCAATTAGCATGCCCAGGATTTGATGGCTCATTGAAGCCCTCGTAGTTCGGATACATCATACATGACACTGTCTATGCCTCCGACGTTAAATATATCAACTATGGAATCTGAACTCATGTTTTCCGTCAGAATCTGTAGAAAAAGATCACGAAAAGGCCTGTAAAATAGGTCCCAAAGCTCCGAAAGTTGTGGATCTTGTTCCCAAAACTTCCTAACCAGAAAAGCAAGTTTCCCCACGCTTTCCTCCGTTAAACCACGAGAATTTCATAGCCCCCACAAAATTTGGTTTAATTCGATCTCGGAAACCTCAAACCCATAGGAAATATTTCCCAAATTCGCTCCTCAAATACTTCAAAGATAAAGAATTTCAGTGACGAAGACACGTCAAACACGCAAAAAGATTGCATCATACTCGACGCTTGAAGACTCGAGACTTTCGACGATTTACGAAGCTAAACTCCGTCTAATGCTCATGGAAACCGAGAAACCCCGGAAGAAGTCGGACGAGTCTCTTGTCGTTTCTTCCCCAACAACGAGACAAAGGGCGTGAATCCTTCAAACAGGCTCAAAATTTCACGTGGTCATCTAGAGTTTTGCCCTGACTCAGATAAAGGAAATCGGCAGAAAACTAACCTAATTCGCAGGACTTCTGGTCCCGTGTTCTTCGGGAGAGCCACAAGCAGCAAGCAATGCGGATTTTCCTCCTTTAAGCTATCTAGAAGAATTGCGTTATACTGTACAAGCATATTTCTTCTGCCTTCACGTTTGTCACGTACACGTACAAGTTGCAAAAGCAGGCGCGTCGCAAACTAAAGGAAAGCTTAAAAACTCCCAACTTCTCAAGAATTTAGGACAAGTTCTCTGACGCCCACTCGCAGATGGCGAGTTCGATTCCCGGGGTTGCGTGCCTGTGCGTGTATTTACTCAAACGTGGCGAGTTTGATTCCCGGGGTTTGGCGTGCGTGTGTTGAAGCTTGGCTATATGGATGGAAACGAGTCGGGGTGGGGCGGGTTTTTACTCTACCCGCACCCACCTTGCATTAGAGACCTCTTATTAGATCCCAGTCTGCCTTATCCCGTGGATCTTGGTGATTAAATTCCGCACTCGCCCCGCACCAACTTAATTATAACCCGTTTTGCCCTTGTCTCGCGTCACTTCAACCTACGAAACTTATTTTGTAAAAGAATAATTGATATCATATATTTTATACAAAATATATAACCTCTACTATATAAAATATGTATACAAACAATAACATATAACCTATGGACTCTACTTATATAAGGGATTATTCTTGTATTACCAGTCCAAAGTTTAGATGAAAAGAGAAGGATTGTGTTAAGCTTCACACAAGTAGTGTAAAACTTTATCATGAATTTTATACTATATAAAATATATATAGTATGTATACATGTGCATAAATTTTATATTAACAAAAAAACATATAAACATATAGAGAGAGAGAAAAGAAAGAGCATAGATAATGAATACAACCATTTAAGCAAACTAGTTGGCACACTCGCATTTGCCAAGAAGTTAAAAAAACCATGGGTGGAGGTATATTTGAAAAACCATGGATGACACGCTCGCATTCCCCAAGAAATCAGAAAAACCATGGGCGGAGGCGTATTTGAAAAACCATGGATGTAGGAGTTGCCAACTAGTTTGCTTAAACTAGCAAAGTTTTACAAAAAATTTTGACTTCTTGGTGAATGTGAGTAAGTTAACTCTTTTCACTGTAGATCGTCTTCGACCGATGCTCAAGGGTCGATCTAGGCGCTTGAAAATTGTTTGATATCCGGTTTGTTTTAAAAATCATATTTCAATTCAAATGAACTTGCAAAAATCGTGAACTCACTTCTTGACTCAAAACAACATAAGTTCTGAAAAACATAAATTGGTTCTGTTTTCATACTTATTTCCTAACTTTTTTGGATAGTTTTTGGATCTCAAAAAATCCTCAAAATTTCGTACAAAGTACATATGGATGTGGATATTCTTAAACTATTTTCACTTTGATTTGATGTGATGTGGATGTGTGGAATTAAATCTAAAAAGATCCCTTATTTTGGTATTCGGGATAGATTTGTGACAAAGACATAGAGACTTACAAAAACGATTGTATCTCATCACTGAGATTTTTTATTTTTATAAAATTGGTCTCATTAAAAAGGTATGGATCTCAGGTTCCAATGAGATCGTTTTCAATCAAATTGGTTTATTACAAACAATGTTATAGGATTGTGACCCAACCTCTATTGTACGATATGCAGGGTTTACAGATTTTGTTCCATTTTTATTTGGATTTTTTAAATTTTATTCACGGCCTTAAATCCTAAAATTCTTACAAATTTTATGAGACTGTGTGTACATTGGGTGTACCAAATTTCATCGTATTCGGATTACAAAATAAGGAAAGAAAAATCAACAATCAGACGTATGCAGGATACAAAAAAGAGAGTTTGAGTTTCTAGAAAGTACGTGAATGCATTCGACCGAATTGAAATGTAATCCACATCAATTAAAGCATAATAAAATAAAATAATTTAAGGAAATTATCATTATATCATAAGCATAGAAGAGATTAGGAGATATAAGATCTTACAATGTATATTGGGATAATAGGAACTACAAATCAAACACAAAAAGGCATTAACAAGCTTGAAAGAAATTGAGTAACATACCCCCTCAAATCTTACATAAAAAATAGAGACATAAGCTTTTTAATTACAACCCCATTAAATTTAATGAAAGAGAATAAGAGAGTAATGAAAAAGGAGAAGGGAAGAGGTGACCTGAAAATTGGAAGAGGCTTGGTGGCCGGCGGCTTGGGAAGGGTGTCTCCTTCCTCTCCCTTTCTCTCCTCCTCTCTCCAGCTGCAGAAATTCTCTTGATTTATCTCTCTTTGATACCTTGAATCAACCCCCCAAGGCCACCCCTTTTATAGATTTTAAAGGAAGGTCTCTAGGGCCTTCTTTGGATCAATTCTTGGGCCTTCAATGGGACATTCGATTTGAACCTAGATCCAAGAGATTTTTCTAGATCTTGGGCCTGCACATGGACCATGTGGGACATAGGAGTGGTCCCCCATGAGCCCATGTGGGTTGGTATGAGTCTTGGGGCAACCGTGTGGGCTAGTCCACTCTTGGTCGAGCCACTCGCCTAGGTGTAATCTTCACTTGGTTAGCTCACCTACATAGCTTGGTTCAAGGGTGCGGTTCTCACTTGATGTAGCACATGGCTAGGCATGATCCATATTTGCATGGTGTAGGGCTTAATTAGTTCGTCCTTAGCTTGATTTAATTCGGGCTTGTCTTGATTTGAACCAAAATGCCTTGTTGAATTATTTCCACCTAATTGTGTCTCTTAGCCATGACTTTGTTTTGATGCCTTCCTTTGGCTTGAACTTGGCTTGAATGGACTCTAACCTTGACTTTAATTAGATCAACCTTGCACGTCTTATGATCACTTGTTCCCTTGGGCTGGACCATCTTGTATGATTTGAATCATGCTTTAGTCCTAGTTTGATTTGGATGTGGGTTGAGTGTCACCTTGTGCCTTGGATTGGATTGAGCCTTGCTTGCTAGATTTGGTCTGGATTGAGTTGAGCCTTCTTGCTTTATTTGGATGCGCTTACTTTGTAAATTTGTCCTTATGTCTTCTCAAGGATTTTGTCTCCCGTTGATTAGTATTTCCTTCTAGGTTCTAGGTTTAAATTTCAAATTTCTATTTTTGTAACTTTGGAGTTTTAAGATATTTCCTCAAAACATCTTTATTTCAAAATAATGTTTTGGAATTTTATGAAATTCATAGGACATGTTCAAATCATGGATTTTTAAGATATGCCCCGATTTGTTTTGAAAATTATTTTTAGTATGTTTACAGATATCTCATGCTACGATGGCTCAAAGTTCATACATGACATGGTAAACCTCCTTCTACATCTCAAATATGGGTAGTATACTCTAGTATAACCAACATATAGTAGGAGACAAAATATATTTCTCTAATTATCGACTCCCCTATAACAAGGAGCCAATAAGATTGTTAAATGGGTCTCACACATGCATGATAGGAAAGGGAAGTGTGCAAACTTTATTAGCCCATTTACCTTACATATTTCATGTTCCAAGCTTTCATATAAACTTGTTATGTGTTATTTCTTTAACAAAGAGTTTAATTACTTTGTTACTTTCTCTCCTTTTGATTGTATTTTTGATAATCTTAAGACGAGAAAGTTTTTTGCCTTTTTGGTCAATGTAGCTTGAGAAAAGGGCTATATATACTAGACAACTGCTCAACTCCTGGTACTTCTTCAGCTATGACTATAAGTGGATAAGAAATTAGATTATGGCATGAGTGTTTGGGGCATTTATTCAAAATAAGTTGTGTAATTCATAGTATTTTTCTTGAGTCAAATAATATACCCCTAGAATGTGATGTTTGTTAATAGGCAAAACATAATGGGTCTCCTATCCTCGTAGCGAATCTAAAATGTCATAACCCTTTAAATTGATTTATTCTGATATTTGGGGTCCTAGTCCAATCAATTCTCTTAGCGGTCATAAGTACTTTGTTTTCTTTATAGACGATTATAACTGATTTATAATAGTATATTTAATAAAATCAAAAGCTAAAATTTCAACTATCTTCATAATTGTTCATAAGTTCATTTTAACCTGGTTTCATTCTTTAGTAAAAATTCTTGGCTATAATAATGGAGAAGAGTATATTTCGGGTTAATTATTGTACCCATAGGATTATCCATCAAACAACTTGCAAATACTCTTCAACAAAATGAGGTAGCTAAAAGGAAGAATAGACATATCCTTGAAGTAGTCTGTACCTTGCTTATTGGGTGTAATGCTCCTAAATACTCATCAGCAAAATGGGGTAGCTGAAAGTAAGAATAAACATATCATGAAAGTGGTTTGTACCTTGATTATTGGGTGTAATCCTCCTAAGTTTTATTGGGGTGAATCATTTCTAACCTCAATTTATTTAATAAACAGAATATCAAGTTTTGTACTCAATGGTGAATCTCCATCGAAAACTCTTACCCCTTACACAAAACTGTTTCATGTTACTAAGAGTACATGTTATGTCCATATTCACCCGCATGTTAGAGATAAAATGGATCCTACAGCCACCAAGTGTATATTCATTAGATATTCTAATTCTCAGAAGTGGTATGCTATGATCCAGTCCATAGGAAAACTTATGTATCTTTGGATGTCACTTTCTTTAAGTCTACTCATTATTATTCTTCCAAGGGAGAGCTTGTGGATTCAATGAGTAAACCTATGAATGCTCTTTCTTTGAGTCTACTTCTGAACGTTATCATAATTTTGTTATAAATAACAAGTTACATCCTATGCTTAAAAATGTTGAGGGAGAAAATTAAAGCCCTAAGTAGAGGAATAATATGCAAGTTGAGTTGGATAACCTAACAAAGAACAATATTTGGACCATTATTGATTTACCTCATGGCAGGAAATTGATGGGCTAGAAATGGATTTACACTATCAAGTTCAAAGACAATGGGAGCCTCAAACGATACAAAGCAAGGCTTGTAGTTGAAGGCTATAGTTAATCGTATAATTAACTATAATGAAACATTTGTTTCAGTGATAAAACTTACCTCTATTAGAGTTATTTTAAGTCTTATAGTATATAGAGGTTGGGATATGTGGCAACTCAATGTAAAAAATGTATTTATGCAAGAAAACCTTAATGAAGATGTTTTTATTGAATTACCTCCTGGATTCAATACCAAGGAGCAGTTGAGGAGAAGACTATACAAAGTTATCTATTGACTCAAGCAATCTCTTAAGTTCTGGTTTGAAAAATTCAATGAAGGTGTGAGTAGTTTGGGTCCTTTGAGATATCATAGGAGTATAAATTATCATACCTTATTCATTAAAAAGGCAACAAAATAGTTATTCTCATTATCTATGTAGATGATATTGTTATAGGAGATGATATGGAAGAAATTACAAAATTAAGAGTCAGTTACATCAAATATTTGATTTTAAAGACTTGGGCAAACTATGCTATTTTTTGGAAATTAAAGATTTATACTCAAATAAGGATGTATTTCTTACTCAAAGGAAGTGCACTATCAATTTACTATAGGATACCTATGACAGATTGCAAGAAGAGTGATATTCCAATGAAAGTGAACCCGAAACTACATCTTGAAGATGATGAAAAGTATGAGGATGTGGGTAGGTTTCAATGATTGGTTTAAAAATTAATTTGCTTAACTATTACTCATCTTGACATTGCTTATGTTGTTAGTGTGGTTAGCTGATTCATGCATGCACCAACAAAAACACATATAGATGCCGTCTATCGCATATTGTGATATCTAAAGACTACTCCTAGGCTTAGTGTTCTTTATACTAATTCTGGGCATCTTAATATTGAAGTGTTCAGATGCACACTGGGTTGGATCTTTTGATGAAAGAAAATCTACTACTTGGTATATTGAATTAATTGGGGGTAATATTGTTTCATGGAAAAATAAGAAACAATAGGTTGTAGTATGGTCTAGTGTAGAAGCTAAGTATAGGGCAATTGCTTAAGGGATGTGTGAAGGATTATGATTAATGTCCTTTCTGCATAAATTCGAAATTATAACGATGTTTGCTATTCTTTTATATTGTGACACTAAAGCAACCATTCAAATTGCTTCAAATCCAGTTTATCATGAATGAACTAAACATATTGAGATCGATTGTCACTTCATACGAGAAAAGATGTCAAATCAAGTATTCAAATTGAAGTATGTTAAGTCTATAGATTAAAGTACAAATTTCCTTACAAAAGTTGTTAATAGAGGAGCCTGGTGACATCTTTAAGCAAGTTGGGTGTTGTGCTCTTGGATCTTAAGACTATAAATGTGCGCTTGTGTTCTCCTATCCACCTTGATTTCACGTTGTTTAATGTCTCTTTGTTAAATGTGTTTAGTATAAGGGTATATTAGTCTTTTAAGTTAAAAAGACCTTATCATGTCTTTCTTTTAGGTTTTGTGAGTGCAGCGTCTGATGAAGGAGAAAGGGAGTTGTGTGCCCCCATGTGTGATCTCCTATCAAGAGAATATAAGTGCTGCCTCTGTAAATGGTTTCTAGTCAATAAACTATCCTATTTCAGCAGTGACAAATTGTGAGAATAAGTTTGATTTACATTACTAGCAATTATTTATTTCATGAACTCGTAAACACTGAAACAATCTGTATCTTGTTTGAGAATAATTCTTGGAGAACAATGTTTATTTCCTTCTGTCACAAAAATACCAACTTCTTGACGTCACCAAATCTCTCTCCACTTCTGACTCCCAGGCACTGAAGGACCCTCAGCTTGGAAATAATATCTAAGAGAATAGGTCCAGCTTTCTTTTATGCAAATTATCAGTGGTTCCACTATTAGTTTCAGAGGATGTTTTGTCGATTGGAGATGTTTTTCCCTGTTCCTTTTTTGTATTTTCAATTTTTTTCAGTGTCAGCTGCGACAATAACTAGCCGTTACCTCATCAGTTAGTTTGACTAACCTCTGATTTCTGTCTCCCTCCGTCTCCTACCACCAGTACTCCATATGTATTTGAGATTTTTTCCTTGTAAGGTGTTCTACTTTTGAGGCTTGTATTGGATTCTCAGTGAATAAAGCTATTATTTTGTTATCCTGGCATACCCTTTTGTTCTTGGTGCACTGTTTTTCCTTATTGCAATTTTATTTGACTTCATCACTGTGTAAGATTCACTGGAGAAATCCTCACATCCCTGTCATTTACATGACACAGGGATAAGGTTGTAAGTCATTTATTGTTTCCTTGAAACTTTTAGTGCAGTACTTATCAGGCGAAGGTGCCATTTCTTCTTATGAAAATATTTCCGAACTTTATAGAATTCAGAGCTTTGTTGGTGAAACTTATGGTTAGCGTATTCTGTGGATTTTGCTTTGTCATTGTTTGTGCGTCAGTTTGCTTACTTTTGTTCATTTTAGTGATTTGTATGAATGCCTCTCAGGGATTCACGTCAACTAGAGCACTTTGAGACATGGCTAAGCACCGTCCTGATCTTATAATGTGTCGAAAGCAGCCTGGAATTGCTATTGGCCGACTGTGTGAGAAGTGTGTAATTTGTGACTCATATGTGCTCCCTTGTACACTAGTCCGTGTCTGTGATGAATGCAATTATGGTTCTTTCCAGGGACGTTGTGTCATCTGCGGAGGTGTCGGAATTTCTGATGCCTAGCAAGGAATGTACTCAACAGGAGAAAGAGATGGATGTCCTAAGATTGTCAATTTGGGTAAAGCAAAGACTGATCTCTTCTATGAACGAAAGAAATATGGTTTTAAGAAGAGATGAGAAGACTCTATCCTCGTTGAGGACTAGTCTTTGATCATATCTTGCATGAAACAGATTCAGTTTGGTAACTCATATTTTTATCTCGATCTGGCTTGAAGCTAGGCATCTATGGCATATCACTTGAAATAGCATAGAACCTGCTGATATTTTAGACTGTTGCATGTAGTTTCTGTTTTCACTACTAACTTATTTAGATGCTAGACATTCGCCTGGAAAATATGAAGACTTTCTTCAAGTTTCTTTAGAATACATTGACAAATTGCCCAGCATTTGTTCACTCACTGTTGATGGATTTAGCATTTGGTTGAAGACTGACATTTCGTCGGATGTGCCAGTTGTGTGATTCGTTAAAAGGGTTACAAAAGGGCATCATGGGCAAATGCAGCTGGTCCATCCCTTTCTTTTAAAAAATTGCCCAACATTTGTTCACTCACTATTGATGGATTTAGCATTTGGTTGAAGACTGACATTTCGTTGGATATGCCAGCTGTGTGATTCGTTAAAAGGGCATCATGGGCAAAGGCAACTGGTTCATCTCTTTCTTTTTCTTGGATTGCCATCTGGTTTTATCTCTTGACTTTCTCTGTACGCTTTCCCATTGTTGTTGGCAGGATTTTGAGGTGTTTTGGTTGGTGCCTTACTCTTCAAACTCATGATTATCTGGGCTGGAACCAGTAACAATTAAGACAAGGTTTATTTCTGTACCTTGTGGTTGTCAAAATAAGTCAAGATAATGTTCACTTATTTTGTCCAACATCTTATGCAGGAGCTGAACTTTTATTGAGTGGGAAACTTTGGAGTTCTTCCAATTTTCCTTTTACAAATAACGAAACCATTGTCTTTATTGTAGAAGTATTCAAAATGAGACACTTTCCTTTCAATTTCTTGGAGAAACGACCTTTTGTGGGATTGAAACAGCTGGTGTAAGACTCTGAGTTAGGATCATATGCTTCCGCAGCGGGTTACTGGATTAGTAGCTGACCGCCTGTCTTGCAGCCAAAGGCCCTTACAACTGCAAAAGCTCACTGGGGTAAAAAACTAGTACTCATAAAAGATCTGCAGCTACTCAAACTATCAACTTATTGTGCTCACCTGTCCACCGAAAATCTTAATTCTGCTTCTCTTATCTAGATATTTTCTGAAGGTCAACTCCTAGATTGATTTACAGTAAAGATATAAAAGACCATTTGAGGTCGAAAATGTTATTGCAAATCTACGATGCACAAGATTGAATAAAAAATCTAAAGCTAGGCCTTCTTAGGCATAAAAAGTAGTACGTGAACTCACCACCTCCAAATTTCTCATGTTGCACCAAATCGTCGTCCCCTTATCCAGCCATAGTTAAGACTTAACATGACCGTTGTCTTCTCTAGTGCAGGTCAAGTTTAGGTTTGTGTACTAAAAGAACCACTGTGAACACTATATATGGTGAGTTTCTATGTCCTCCCTAAAGAAAGGAAAAACAAGGGTTAATGATCTTTTCATGTAACATATAAGCTTGAGTGAGCCGCTTTACTACCATCATGGCCTTTGTTTTTGTGAATCAGGTTGTGGTCCAAATTTGCATTTGGTAGGTTTTGTTCCCGTACAGTAAATCAAAAATAGTAATTAAATATCAGTTCGAATGGGATTTGATTTGGTTTAAGCATTTCAGTGTTTACTTGTTTATGGAGCACTCCCTATTTGTCAATATGAACCGGGTTTCTGTTTGAACTCCAAGAACTTAGGCAGATCCTTGTACGCACTCCAGTTCAAATCCTCATCCAATCAACAGGTTTGGGCAACATCACAGAGAGAACTTTTCCACATCAAATCCTAAAAAGAGACCACAAGGCTCCTGAGCTGCTCCTCCGATCCCCCCTCCTCCTTTCCAAGAATATAAAAGCATACCAGAATATGAAATGCAAAGACGATTAGATTAGCTAGGCTGCTTGCATTAAGAAAACTATGACCTTTTGTACAACCATACCACATTTTTCCGTAGGGCGATGGTGCTCAAACACCAGTCTGTATCCTGCTTATCATAATATAATGGAGTACAAGATCCAGCTTATGTATCGATAAATAGATTGAGCAGTCCGGATTCACATCAGGCTTTGATACTGCATGGAAGCAACGTCTCATGAGATAAAGTCTCTATTCGCCATTATCTCTTTCAGCTGCCATTCTCAACCACCTGCTGAGATTGTTGCCCACCTTGTGGTGCAGAGATCTTCTGTAGTGATCTGTACTGCAGTCGAACACTCTCGCCATTGTCCAAGGTCTTGAGGAGGTACCTTAAAAGAATAAAGCAACACAAAAGCAATGAACACAAACACTAATAACGTTTTCACATAGATGTGCCATTGAATCTGATAGAGGCTTTACAGACGCAAGGGTGTGTTGCTAAAGAGCAGTCACATACTGGAAAAAGAAGAAAACCAGAAGGATACACTAGAGAGGACCCATATTTGATGTTCATTTGGCAAAAAGACCCATATTAGTCTTAAAAATATGCCCAAAAGAAGAATATCCTTTTATTACGTTTATAACAGCAAAAAAATAGTGGTGTCTTACAATTCAGCCTGTTCACACGATAGTTTGTGATTACAATCAGGCTTTCGTATGGTACTGGTTCCAGCCCAGATACAGCAATAAGACATATAGTATTTTACGAAACGACTTGTAACACTAGAGAAGGCAACAGTGTTTCCAGGAGAGGATATCGGGAGGAGGAAAATAAGAGAGTAAGGGAGAATCCAAGAGGGGGAGCCAGCAGACGTTTCAGAACTTTGTAGATTCACTCAAATATCAGCAAGCAACTAAAACCAACATTACATAGACACGCTATTGCTGTGAATATTTTTCATCCGTTTGCAAATGCATTTAAGTTGAAGCACAATGGTCAGTCAGAAAAGTTCCAAGCATGGAGCTCCTGCCGTATAACCTAAAGTGTAGCTTGCTGTCTTCCACTACATATTGGGCTCTTGGTAGTGTGGGAAGCAAAGGTCAGCTATTAAATTCTGTCCAAGTTTCTTAAACAAAACCAGACAGAGAGGATATAGCTTTTTAGAACCACGTTTCAGAAAGAAAAAGTTGTTCCACACTTGCAGAAGTCACTGGGGAAAAAAAGGATCAATCAGCTAGTTGATTTACCAGCCATTGAGACATTGAGAGGTGATCACTGCTTCTCGTCCTACAAATTTATCAGGTGTCCTCCTATTCCCCTGCAAACAAAAAAGCTATATTGTAAACCAAATCCATTCAAGGTGCCCAATAGCCCCTGACAAACAGATGCCATTCTGACCTTAATTATCACTTTCTCATTGACGGAAAATGGATACTGAACCGTCCTTATACCAAAGTGCTCCCCATCTGCAGTTATGTCTCCGTCTCCCTGCAGTGGAAATAAAATCAACTTAAAGATATTAAGCAGACCAAGTAAAGCTTATGGCAATCTACAGAAATTTATAGCCTGTCAATCAGAGACAGGCATCTACTATGTACATTGTTAGAGAAAATTGAAAATACAAGATAATGTATAAGGAGAAAAAGAAGGTACAGAGGAGTTCTTAACAAACTAATAGTGGGCTTTCCAGAAAAGGACACCTTATTTAGTCTCTTAACTGCATCCACCTGCTCAATCACTTCTTTTCTTCTCTTCCTGGCAGTTGCATTATGGAATAGCTTTCGGTTATCCTCATGCTTCACAGCAGCAGCAGCTGCCCGCAAAGCTGCACAACAGCTCAATAACTTCAGCCACAATTTCTGGGATAAAAGGCCAACGTTTTGAATGAAGAAGCAAATACCATGATTTGGAACCAATGTTCCACCATCGATCTCTGCACCACAGATGGTACATCTGGACTATAAAAAGCAGGAAATCAATATCGAACAAAGGCTTCGAACGCAAGGACTGTATTGAAAACAAAGAGTATATTTCTGAATTAAAGTTTCACAAGCATCAAGATGAGCTAAACTGAAGAAGAGAGGTTTTAGCTTAATGACATCAATAGGAACTAAATAAGATATCTGAAGCAATGTTCTGATATTGTTGCTGGGGTCTTGGATGCAGAAACAATTATTTGAACAAGCTCATAGATATGGAGTTGGAGATATCATTCTTTAAGTTAAACAAAGTAAACCGGAGCAGGAAGCAGGCAATGGCAACTTTAGAGAGGATACTAGAGCCAGAAAGGAGCGAAAAGCAGAAGGTTCACACACACACACACGTCACACACAAGTGCACACACAAATGTGTGCGTATGTGTATGTAGAGAGTCTATATATGTATGTGCATATATGTTATGAATGCATGCGTGCACGTACCGCCACATCCCTGAGATTTTATGATTTACCCTTAAAACATAGAATCTACAAGGTCCACTAACCATTTTCAAACTTACCAAAATATTATAAATCACTAAGTCAAACACACAAAAATGCCTGATTCACTAACCTCTATGATCACGTTTCTTGAATATGGGAACCAAAATTCATCGCGAAATGGCTTCGGATTCACCTGCTACATGCTCACCTTGAAAGCAGGTGAATTTTCACTTGTAGTTCAGGCTTCCAAGGAACCATACTTTCACTATGTAAAACTGCTTCCATCAAGTATACTGCATTGTGAAAGTTGAAGCTTAAACCATTTAAAAAAGGCACTTTTCAGGGTCAGGGTCAGGGTCAGGGTCCCACAGTAGAACTGCAATTGTACTTTATGCACCCAAAGCAGTGGCCTCTTTCCTGTTGGACTGGACCATGTTGTCAAGCCCAACTGCACCCAGATGGCTTACATATAAGAGAAAGTTACTGTTTTATTTTCCTTCTCCAGTGAAGGTTCCGATTGGCAAGTTATGACAGAAAGCACTAAGATCCCATCATACAGTTAAGAACATCATGGGAAAAATAAGGAAGGGCTAGTGCTACAAATGACAAGCGTAATTGGATGACCAGCCCACGATATGGATAGGATATCACTGTAGCTTTTCAATTTAGTCTCAAGATGTAAAGGCACATTCATATTTTGGTTCACATTGTACTTCAATTACCTTTTCAAATTAAAGCAAGTACAGATCCAGATCAGCATCCAATGCAAAAGGTGCAAATAGCTCGAACCTTATCATGTTACTTTGATCCAGTCTACCATGAATTTTTCAGAAGTGAACTAAAACTACCACATTGGAACTGATTCAGAATTGAAGCTTGATTTACATAATAAGCTCATTTAATGAATAAAATGAGTCTTCAACAAAGGGTAATCCTAGGAACATAAAGGCTTCATCGACTTACTCAGGACTGTTAATCACATAATCAGCGCATTCTACTCGAGAACAGATAAAGCACCAGAAACTTTCGGAACTGTTACATAGTCACTTAAACCAGCTTAGTGATTCAGGAAAAGAACGGAATCAGCATTGTTATATGCAGTGCCACATATACTAATGTTCAGAATGTCATCATAAACAAACACTTTAAATCCAGATAATTAGTTCGTTAAGTAACAAAAATAATGCAGCCCTACTATCTTACTAATCCCTCAATCGCATAAAGTCATTCATCTAAAAGTTTTCACGAGACTCTTTGATGAAAATCAACAAAAATGCTTCGATTCACTTAACTTAAAAGTATATGAATTTAACCCAGAGAACTTACCATATCAATAACTTTTCTCAGTGTTATCCCCCCAAACGAGTGACCACATGAGACAACCATTGCGTCTTCAAGGAAAGCACCACTGTAACAATAACTTTAGAAAATAACTATATTTTCCCATTCACAGCTCTACAAGAAAAGAATAGGAGCAACCAAGAAGCGGTTTACATGAAAATTTTCTTTCTGACAGTAAAATAGTTCTGTTTCCTGACCCATAATACATATTTTTCTTGTTATGGTTTGCTTTGTATTCCACACATTTACAGCTCCAAGAAAACCTCTGATGCATGACTGTTACTTGGGTTCCCACTTCCGATCATGAGAAACAGGAGACCATACATGTACTTATAGTGTATGAACGACTTAATCCCTTCAAGTAGGTTGGATTGCAATCATGGGCTTAGCATTTTCTATCAAGTTGAGGATAAGTTTTTTATCAACAGTGCATATCGTTACTGTTTGAATATGCTCACCATCAATAAACCCCAACATAGTGCACATCGGTGATATCATGCAGTACAAGGGTGTATCACATTATCGTGGAATATATTATTCGTGGAGCTAAAAGGCAATGCATGTGGGGTTTTCTGTTTGGATGTGTTCATTTATCATGGACAGATCAACCTTACCGTCAGATTTATTATGCAATGCAAGTGAGATGAGTCTATTCTGAATACCAAACTCCTACTTTCCTTTGAAATAAGAATATTTTTAAGTGTCATTGCAATATATCCTTTTGCTAAGCTTTATGTAGTTAATCCCAACATCCACTGTACAAATTTCAGACAGCAAACTTGACGCATCTAGAGACTGCATGTAGAGGAGGAAAACATTGTTAGCATGACCAGAAAAATAAAAGATGCCTAGCATGTAGAGATTCTAAAGCACAAGCTGGTCATTTGTTAGTTCTTTAGCAAAACAGTTCATGAGGTTTCTCCACAAACAAGGAATAGCTGCTGAGAATCACAAGCAACATCATTAGAACAAAGTTGGAACATTGAGATGTCTCTTACGAGAATGGATCTGAGAGAACGCTCCTCAATGAGGGCTGCATGTTAACAGTATTTTGCACCTCCTGCATTTTTGAAATAAAAAACATCAGGATACTCTATTAGTCCTATCAATAAAGTACCTCATCAATTAGACAAACTATATTACAAGCTGATTCTCTTTCCTTGTGTTTGCATGTGTCTACACGAAAGTAAAACTTATTCAAAGTCAATTAGCTTTTCTAACCAACTTTAAGCAAGGATCATATTAAGCATGTACTGATACCATATGACACTTTCGTCACACATCGCATCATAGGTGCTAAAAGAGTCTTGCTCACCTTCCGCCATTGATCTTCCTGTTCCTAAAAAACTAATGTTAGAAAAACACTAATAAGAACACATAGGAGCCATAGTAGGCATCATGAGAACAAAGGCCAAGTAGTTACTAGCTAATGGCTTCTTATCACGTTTATGCATCCTTCTCATCAACAAGTTTAAGCACACGCATGCATTAAAATATGTAACGAGATAAAACTATGGGAAAAGGCTTAGTTGCTGTTGTATAAAACTAATTGACTAAATATTCTCAAGCTCTGAAAGAAACTCACATAATTATTCTCAACACAATTGCCAATTGTCATCTCTTCAGTAGATAAATCATCCATAAAATTGACTAAATATTCTCAAGCTCTGAAAGAAACTCACATAATTATTCTCAACACAATTGCCAATTGTCATCTCTTCAGTAGATAAATCATCCATAAACTGGCTCACGCTTATCGGCACAAAGCTTTGGGGTGTTACATGTCCAGCAGCTGCTATGGGAGAACAATCAAGTATGGCATTGCTCTGTGGCATGAGTCTGAACAATAAAGAAGTCCTGCAGTGATAAAAGGAATAGTAATGGATTCAGGTATGTTGTAGTCACTGATTCACATGAATGATTTGATACTTGGTTGTTTCAATGTACGACTTTCTTAATTCTGAAAATGTAACATATTGCTATGAATACAAAGGTCTTTAAAGCATTCATTCCTTTATATTAATATTATATAGATGGAAAACATATTGTGTATTCAAGTACGATATACTCAAGCTCCATAATGGTTGCTTTATCGAAAAAACGATCATGGAAATGTGCTTGCAATGCATATCGGATTTTACAAGCCAAAAAAACTAAGACCCTTCAGCAAAAGGGAAGGGTGTCTGATTACTTGCAAGGATGTTGAAGAAAAAACAGAAACTATAAAATTTTGAGAAATAGGGGACAACTAAAGAAGTAGAAAGTGAAGCTATGTGATTAAGGTAAGAAGATCAATATGAATGAGAGAGGAATATCTTATATCTAAACAGAGCTAGGGAATGAAGAATGCATGTAACATTAATCAACAACGAAAAAGGAGTGGAACTCACTTAAAGAGGATAGCAAGACAAGTAAAAGTAGATTTTACAAGCTATTTAAATTAAGCAAGGAAATTAAAATCACTTTTTGGGGAGTTAACCAACTCAAAGCATGAGAACCTGGAGGATACAAAGAAGCATACATGAAGGTTACTAGTGAACCAGTGTTATCCGTATCATACGATAGGATGCGATACACCATGATATGATACGCCATTATCGTTGCGTACCGTGTGATACAACATGTATCGTACGATACATCCTGGACTTTATAAAAAGCCCCCCGACTGAACAGAACCCTATATTTGTGCAGGGTTTCGGGCTTCTATATGTGGGTTTTGATTGCTCCACGACGACTTTCAGCTTAGGTGAGGCATCTCCAACAGTTTTGCTGCTTTTGCAAGGTGTCTCCAACGCCACGATCACTTCGACAAGGACAACACCGACGATCTCGTGGTTGTGGTATATCTTTTGTTTTGTTTTTCTCAGTGTACTTGGTATTTTCTTTTGTTATTTGTTTTTCCTCTTTTGAATGATAATATATAAAGTGTGTGAATATTTTTTCATTGTATTTGTGAATTGGGAGACACTCTATTTGAGTGTTTTGGTGGTTTATGAAGTGAAAATTGGGGATTTACGAAGAGATTTTATTTTCAAGTGTATTAAGATTGAAGTGTTAAATAGGGAGGAGAACCAATTTGATCCAATAAGTCTAGACAATTTTGATATCTTAGAGGAGTGAATTATTGAAGATAATGAAGCAAATGCACTCCTAACTAAAGGAGTTCAATCAATTAATTTGGAAGAAGCGCAACAACACAAGGGGACGATGATTTTGATTTTGAAGTTGAAGGTGGTGATGATCTTGAACAAGGAGGAGAAGATGATGATTATTTAGTTGATCCTAAGGAGGAGAAGATGAGGACTATTTAGTTGATTCTCCTTATAATACGTAAATGTAATTCTTTTTCAATTATGAAAATTATAATTTTTTTTACTAAAGATGTATTGCTTAAATGCTTTATACATTAAAAATCAAATGGTAATCGATGAATATTTAGTCAATTTAGGCATTATATGAATTGTTTTTAATTTACGTGATTTTTCCTAAATTTTTGTGATTTTTTTAATTTTTTAATATTAAACAACAACATGGGGTACAATATGATATGTATTGTATCATGGACCAAAACGATATACGATATACAATACGCATCAAACAACACTAAGTGAAACCTCAAAATCCATGGTGACCAGGTCGCAATATGACCAAACAAAACAACAATTAAGCCTTTTCCCATACTAGACAGGGTCGGCTACATGGATTATTTGTTTCCACAAATCCCTATCGTGTGCCATGTTAGCAGTTAACTCACAATAAGCTAGATCATTCTTTATTGTTTTTTTCCAACACTTCTGTGGTCGTCCTATACCTCTTTTAATACTTTCCAAATTTAGTTTTTAATACCTCCTTACAAGTACTTCTTTTGATCTTCTTTCTATATGTTCAAACCATCTTAAACGATATTGTCTCATTTTATCCTCTATTGGTGGCACTCCTAATTTGTTTCTAATAACCTCATTATGTATACGGTCTTTTTTTGTATAACAACTCATCCATCTCAACATCTTCGTTTCTGTCAGAAACATTTTTTGTACATGTTGATGGTTAATTGCCCAACACTCATAACCATAAAACATGACAGGTCTAATTGTTGCTTTATAATATTTACCTTTTAACTTTAATGATATCTTCTTATCACAAAGAATACCTGATGCTCCTCTCCATTTTAACCGATCGACATTAATTCTATGTGTAACATCTCCATCAATTCTTCCATCACTCTGAAAAATTGACCCTAGGTATTTAAAACTTTCCTTTTGGGGGATGCAATGTGTGCCAATTTTAATTTTTATGTCCTCCGAAGTAACCAAATGATCAAACTTAAATTCCATATATTATGTCTTTGTTCTACTAAGTTCAGAGGCCTTTGCTTTCTAATGCTTCCCTCCATAGTTCCAATTTTCTATTAACTTTTTCCTTAGACTCTTCCACTAACTCAATGTCATATGCAAATAACATACACCAAGACACTTCATCTTGAATATGTTTTGTTAACACATCAATCACCATTATAAATAAGTATGGACATAAAGTTGAACCTTGATGTAACCCAATATTAACTTCAAAGAAGTTTGTCATTCCTTCATGAGTCCTCACACATGTTTTTCCACCATCGTACATGTCTCTTATAAGGTTAATGTATGTCAATGGGATACCTCTTTTTTCAAAGGTTCTCCAAAGAACTTTCCTCGATACCCATCATAAGCTTTTTCTAGATCAATAAATATCATGTGAAGGTCTTTCTGTTTTGCTCTAAAATGTTTCATAAGACGTCTCAAAAGGTGAATCGCTTCAAGAGTAGATATGCATGACATGAATCCAAATTGGTTCTCTGTTGTACACGATACTTGTCTTAACCTACGTTCGATAATTCTTTCTCATAATTTCATAGTACGGCTCATTAATTTGATACCTCGATAATTCACACAATTCTAAATGTCTCCCTTATTCTTATATATGGGTATAAGTGTACCCACTCTCCATTCCTCGAGCATCTTTTAGTTTCTCCATATTTGATTAAATAGTCTTGTGAGCCAAGTGATTCCTATTTCTCCTAGTATTTTCCAAACTTCTATAGGAATATTGTCTAGTCCCACCGATTTACCACCTTTCATATGTTTAAGAACCTCTTTGACTTCATTCTTTTGAATACGTCAGTAGAAATTGTGGTTTATATACTTTTCTGATTTGACTAACTATCCTAAGCTAATACTAACATCTTTATTTTCATTAAAAAGTTTATAAAAATAGTTTTCCATCTATTTCTTATATCATCATTTGCCACTAGAATTTTTTCATCCTCGTCTTTGATGCATCTAACACAATTAAGATATTTAGTTTTCTTATCTCTAGCCCTAGCTATCCTAAAAATACCTCTTTTGCCCTCTTTTGATTTGAGTTTTTTATATAAATCCTCTCAAATTTTAGCTTTTGCTTCACTCACAACATTTTTTGCTTCCTTCTTTGCTTTCTTATAAGCCTCTAAATTTTTACTAGTTTTCTTAGCATAATGTAATTTGTAGCATGCCCTCTTTGCCTTGATTTTATTTTACACTACTTCACACTCCACCACTAAGCTTCTTTTTGTGCCGGTACACCTCTCTTAGATTCACCTAACACATCTTTCGCCACTTTCCTAATATGGAGAGACATCTTGTTCCACATATCACAAGGTGTACCAATATAATTTCAAGCATCTCCTTAAAGGACTTTCTGTTTAAATATAATCTTCTTTCTCGCTTTTGAGGTTCCAACATTTAGTCTGAATAGCTCGATGCACTCCATAACTAAAAGTCGATGTTGGGTGGTTAAACTTTCTCCTAAAATTACCTTGCAATCTTTACAACATGCTCTATCTTTTTTCTATAAATAAAGTAATCAATTTGTGTTTGTGATAAGCCACTCTTATAAGTAATTAAATGTTCATCTTGTTTTTTCAAGATTGTATTGACTATAAAGAGATCAAATGCCATAGCAAAATTTAAAATCTCCCTACCTTCCTCATTTATATCCCCAAAACCAAAGTTTCCATGAATACCTTGATATCCTAATGGCTCTTTACCAACATGTCCATTTAAGTCTCCTCCTAAACAAATCATCTCCCTTTGTGGAATCCTTTGAATCACCTTATTTAACTCTTCCCAAAAAGAAGTCTTTATACTATCTTCTAGGCCTACTTGGGGTGCGTAAGCACAAACTATATTCAAAACTTCTGCTCCTAAGACTAATTTCAACGTCATGATTCGGTAACCATATCGTTGTATGTCTACTACACCATCCTTTAAATCTTTATTTATGATAATACCAACTCCATTTCGAGCCTTTTCCTTACCTAAGTACAACAACAACAACTAAGCCTTTTTTCATGCTAGACGGGGTCGGCTACATGGATTATTTGTTTCCACAAATCCCTATCGTGTGCCATGTTAGCAGTTAACTCACAATAAGCTAGATCATTCTTTATTGTTTCTTTCCAACACTTTTATGGTCGTCCTCTACCTCTTTTAATACTTACCAAATTTAGTTTTTAATACCTCCTTACAAGTACTTCTTTTGATCTTCTTTATATATGTTCAAACCATCTTAAACGATATTCTTTCATTTTATCCTCTATTGGTGGCACTCCTAATTTGTTTCTAATAACCTCATTATGTATACGGTCTTTTCTTGTATGACAACTCATCCATCTCAACATCTTCATTTCTGTCACAAACATCTTTTGTACATGTTGATGGTTAACTGCCCAACACTCAAAACCATAAAACATGACAGGTCTAATTGTTGCTTTATAATATTTACCTTTTAACTTTAATGATATCTTCTTATCACAAAGAATACCTGATGCTCCTCTCCATTTTAACCAATCAGCATTAATTATATGCGTAACATCTCCATCAATTCTTCCATCACTCTGAAAAATTGACCCTAGGTATTTAAAACTTTCCTTTGGGGGGATGCAATGTGTGCCAATTTTAATTTCTGTCATCTAAAGTAACCAAATGATCAAACTTACATTCCATATATTATGTCTTTGTTCTACTAAGTCGGAGGCCTTTGCTTTCTAATGCTTCCCTCCATAGTTCCAATTTTCTATTAACTTTTTCCTTAGGCTCTTCCACTAACATAATGTATAATATACACCAAGGCACTTCATCTTGAATATGTTTTGTTAACTCATCAATCACCATTATAAATAAGTATGGACTTAAAGTTGATCCTTGATGTAACCCAATATTAACTTCAAAATGTCAATGGGATGCGTCTTTTTTCCAAAGAACCTCCCGCGGTACCCTATCATAAGCTTTTTCTAGATCAATAAATATCATGTCTCTTATAAGTTAATGTATGTCTCTTACCTGAGTAATATAATTTAAAACGTGTATCCTCTATCTCCTTTGCTTTTTCTCCAACTTACTTTGTCGTAAACATAGAATATGAATCTTTCTCCGAATCATAGTATCTACCACCTCCATTAGCTTACCGGATAATGTTTCGATATTCCAAGAACCAATACGAATCTTATTATCTAGGACTAGCTTCCTTACCCCCCTGCATCCGTCTATATTGAAAATGCGGAGGCCCTCTCTATTAGCCACACTCGTCCATGATATGGGCACCCTTTCTATAATTGATTCACTATATCCGGGTGAAAATGTAGTGGCCCTTGCTTACTTATCACTCCATTCGGGCTCTGTAGCGCGTCGCTAGGCGGAGACGCAACAAAACAATGCTCATAATTTGTATAATCTATGGTATAAAAATCTGACAAAGTTTTACATTGGCTGTCGGAAGCCTAACACAACCCTCCTCCTTTCTCCGAGCTTGGGGCCAGCAATGCAAGGGTGATCCCTTACATGGGCAGCTTGCAAAACCGTTAATAATCTTAAAGTCATTAAAGGAGACCAAGAAGATGCAGTAAGGATCTTTACAGACAAGGACTTACAAATGTTACTTAGTACTTTCTAACTGTGTATGTTACTGTCCCTGAGAAATTGAGTTTATGTTATGGTTACCAACCAGAGGATAAATATGATGGAGCAACAGCTGGAGTAAAATGAACCATATAGTGTAATTGAGTTTTTCTATGAGGTACTTAAGTTTTTCTTATTTGCAGAGAATGAAGTGTTTGCAGATAAGAGGATGGAAGAGGTGATGTGAGACAACGAATCAAATAGCAATGTCATGCTGTAGGAAGAAACACCAGAAGCTAAGCGCTTTCAACTTATTAGTAAAATGATTCAGGCCTAATAATTTATTAATATGACAGGCAATACAGAGGATACAAGAAAAAGAGTGGAAACTGGAATACATAATAAATATTCAGGGCTAACATTTTGGCATGATAAGAGGATTGGAGTAGTATGATAAGAGGATTGGAGTAGTCACACACATAATTTATTAATATAGGTTGGTCTAAATGGGGAGCTGCAGAAGATGTTGTTTGTCATCCCATTCAAATTAGAAGGCAAAAGGTATAAGGTAGATGTAAGACCAGCAACATCATATAAAAGTTAAAACTAAGTACTTTGACAATAAATCATTGACATGCATAAAAGATGTCTATCCCAAAAGTAAATAAAGGCGTTGATGTTGTCGAGTGACCGCACATAGGAAAACCAGGGTAAGGCGACAAGGGAAAAGGTTGGTGTGTCACTTACAGAGCTTGATTAACACAATCTTGGTCGTTTGAAGAGAGCCAAATGGAGCTCAAGTGCAGTCAGATAATGCTCACAACAAGAAATGCAAGAATGAAAAAAGACAAAGTGCCAAAAAGAAACCATAAAATTTTCATCTAGCTCTTTCAGAGTGGAATGCTTGTACGACACAAAATAGATCATAATAGGAACTAAGAATCTATGCAGCTGCACCAACTCAGTGTGCAAAAGACATTTGGTTAGATGAATCTATGCGGCTGACCCAACTCTGTGGAAAAAGGATTTGGCTTGATGTTGGTTCACACATGTATGCATGCACATATACATTGCACAAATATATATATATATAGAGAGAGAGAGAGAGGAGGGGGGGGAGCAAACCTGCCGGCAGTTATGGATGCGGCAACGTATTCAGGCATAGTCCTATATGAAGCAGCACGTCTCAATCCAGCTGTCGCATGACTAAGAGCTCTTCCTGTAAGAAGCACCAAGTCGCCAGGTCCCAAACCACAGTCTACTAGGTACCAGCGTCCATTTGGGTCACAAATCTATAGAAGAAATGACTGACAAAAATTATCTGAGGATGACACTGCGACTAGTTCTGAAGTATATACATTAAGACAAGTATTTGTCACTATGGATTCCACAGTCGCAGCATACATGTCAACTTATTTCTTGGAATCTATTACTGTGATGCAACAACTAAATTTGGACATGCATTCAGCATGCGCCATTTGGGTTGCTGTTAAAGACTTTGAAGCTAGTATATCACCTGAAGCCCTGGGTTGTCAGATGCAATCAATGTGAGCAATCCTTTCTCAACTTCACGGTTTGTCACAGGCTTTCCTCCTATGACCCCTCTCCCATTCTGCGATGAAGTGTAGGAATAAGTTGCAACTAACACCGATGAAGAAGCCTCATTAGCCGGCAAAGGTGTATCATCGAGTAAATGATTGAATACGCTGCAAACAGCAATTCAAAGTTTAACACAAAAGGCCGCTAGTATTCCAAGAGTGTAAACGGGAAGGAACATCAGCTTCAAGAATGAAACCGCTATTACTCGTTCCGAAGCCGTAGATTCCTAGCTATCGCACAAAGTGCTGCTCGAGATGCCTTCCCCATGCATCTGAAAGCCTCTCCTAAACATGCCGGTGAAGAATCCCCCTCTTCAAGCGCCCTAGAATATAATAGCACTTAGGGAAACGCAAAAGCAAGTACCTTGCATACTGACATCAACCGATTGCAGAAAGCGTAAAAGAAAGCACGTCTGCTAAAGATGCAGACGATTGCTTCATCATGCATCGTGGTAAAAAGTGGAAAATGAACAATGTAAAGGCTCTAAATAAGATTAAGAGAAAGTAAACAAAAGGAGTTCCATATTCATATCTTGTCTAGAAGAAAAATTAACGAATCTGTCGACAAGTACCTAAATCGGGGAACTTCCGTCTCATCCTGTCTCTATTATAACAAGAAAGCCAAAATGCACCATAATAAATACCAAAATCCTGTTATGGAGTGAAACCTTTCGTGGGATACAGCACAGTTTAATATTTTCCTGTAAATGGTTTTTTTCCCAATTCTTAGTCATCTTGCTGTTCCACCGATGAGTTCCGGATGTCTCACTTGTTTTAATATACAATCAACTTTATATCACACTTCAGAGGAAAATCCCTAACGTGGGCAGTTCATGAGAATGAAAACGAGCAAAGATAATACAAACCAAATAGATAGAAAAACAGACAGACGATATTCCAAGCTCTATATATCACCACCAAATGATATAACAAGAGGAAACGAAAAGTCAGACCAAGAAAGAAACAGGAATCCTACCTCCCAGACCTATACATATAAATACCAGAGCGGGTATTCTTGGACAAATTGCCTCCCGTTTGCGCTCGCATCCTGAAATACATCTTTCCGGACTCCAACGCGCACTTCAACAGAGCAGAATCGTCACTTCCCAGGACGATCACGGCCGCGTTGTGCTTCATCAACGACGTCGAGAGGACCTCCACCGCCCTGTTATACGCGGACGTTGGAGCGCCATCATAGGGTGCAATTTCCGAGAGCTTGATTTTTGGCAGCGGCGAAACGGGAGTCGCCGTTGGCACGGAGGGCTCTGGCAAGGGTTGCGCCACAGAGAGCGGTTCAACGTCAGTCATGCGGTCTGCGGAACGGTGGTGAGAAGACGAAGAGTGCAGAGGGAGAGGAAGGAGGCCGAGGGAGAGAGACGATGCAGAGAGGCCGGACGGCAGTTGGGATTGAATAGGAATTGGAGCCGATCTCGGCACGGTAGAGCTGTGCGGGATCTGGAGGGGCGACGGTGACATCGCAGACATATGCATCGCAATTTCGACCATCAATCATTCTCTTTTTAGGCGTGTCCGGAAGCGCTCATTTCCCGTTAGAGTTTCCACCGCACAAGAAACGAAATCTCCTACCGTTCCCAGAGGTCTCCCGCAGTGAAGGATGACTCTCAATCCTCAAGCTCCCGGCTTCGATCATTTATCCCCTTTCTGTGCAGTTTCGAGCAACTCTGAAAGGAAGAAGAGGTTTAGTGCGTTTCAAATCCCGCCTTGATCATCAATTCCTCATCTTCTTCTTTTCCCACAGATTCTGCTCAGAAGCTATTGAGATAAATAGTAAGAAAACAAAAAATTTAGCTAGTTTTCAGTCCTATGAGAATTCACCAACGAGAGGCAACAATGAGTTAGAATGCATTCCAATCATCAATCTCTGTTCCTTGCTTCGGATTCTCCTCTCGAGCTGCATCCCTTACTGAGAACAAACATTCAAAATCGTAAAGACTTTTTAGGCTTCTCGCAGAGTGAGAGAGAGACTTATCAAAGCGGCCCTTTGTAGAAATAGGTGATTTCTCCTTCTTCTGGCTTCCTCTCCTGGTGTAGTGAAGACGTAGGGTTCTTGAGTTTAAGGTTTTAATGGCAGAGCCGCAAAAGGGAAGAGATAAATAGGGTTTAGGGTTTGGCGTTGCAGAGAGACAGAGTCGTTCTTGTTTCCCCGACGACCGTCCTGGGGAGAATCGTACCGGGAAATCTTTTTCAAAAGAAAAGAAAAGATAAAACCTTTTCTAAACCCGTACAAACATCTTCCTGTTAATTATACAGCCCGCCACACTTTTAACGATTTTCCATTTACCTCAATTTGCCATCTCTAGTTGTAGTTGAGCCCCCTGATCCTTTACCCGTTATTCATTTGCAACTTGATTTAGTATTTAAATAGTTTGCTCCCCAAAGTGAAGTATATTAATGTTCTCTCTATGTTTAAAAGACTTCTTTTTGCATTTAATTTGTACTTTTCAAAATCAAGGATCCTCACCGGCAAGTGTGGGTTGTCATTAGTTCTCGATCTCGTGCTCTTGTTTTTGTGTTGCTAACCTCGGGAAAGAGAGCGGCGGAAAATCGGGTCATTAGTTCATATTATGGACATCGTTTCATGGTGAAGGCAACCTCATCACTTCGGTGTGCCCATCAAATGGCCGCCCTTAATGAGCCAACTCATGTAAATCATGAACAAGTTTGACATGAGGCCAACCAAGAGTAGATCAGTTTGATTGCCAGCTCTGGTTATGTGGGAGGCAAATCGGTACCAATTTAGTGAGAGATATAACTTGGAGGGTTTTAATTTTCAGGGCCAGGCTTACTTAGTGTGCTATAAGGCTTGGCTTTCGTTTCGGTTCCAAGTTTTACACTCAATGACAGAGCAGGGGAGAATAGAGGAAGAACCAGTCATTGATCTGCAATATTAAAAATGTTAGGTGCCTTCTTGGAAACAAATAGTAAAGTTATTCAAATTCCCTCGTCTCTTTTCAATATCCTAGATTTTGCTTTGTTTGACTTGGAAGGGAGATTATTCCAGTAATAAGGTCAATGGAACCAGATATGATCCAGATCCATTTTCCGAATATCCAGAACTTCATTGGAAAATTGGAGCTATTATTCTGTCTTCTCATCTTTTCTTTCTTTTGGTTACAAGGGGAGGCTCAAATCTAACACACACACACACACACACACACATATATATATATATATATATAAAACCCGGAAGTTAAAGCTTCCCACCAACAAGTACAGCATTAGAGAGCTGTGTACATTGAGCTAACTCTCTGGGTTGTGTGGCTTCTCGTTCATGACATTACTAATTTGTTCATTTCAGATCATTAGGATTCTACAAATGCATGTCTAGGCTTGTTGGATTTGGGTCCAGTTCAGATCCAAATGCCCGATAAACCCCGACCGAAACCCGATTTCCTATTAAACACTTATACCGTACCTATCACTTCTCTATCTCTTGAAAGATCACCAATCTAGTTAGGCATGTCTGGTTTATTCTGCCTTCCATTTGCTTCAACACAAAAGGTAAGGGGAAAATATTAGGCCTCACATCGAATGTCTAGTGCCTTTGATGGGCGAACTTTGTCCGACGTCCAACGTTAAGTCAGACACGACAACCAACATTCTTTTGTCTCTGTTTCACTATAATTTGCATTACAAGATACTTGAAGAAAACCAATAGTAAAACGACTCAAAAAGTCTGTGTTCGTGTCCACCCAAAGTAGTGACGACTTGATTGACCTGCTTCTATTACGAACACAACATTAAGTTAATACCATGTCATATCAATATTTTTCTTTAGACATCATGATAATGATGACAGCACATCATGAGAATGATGATACTTGACAGGTGTGAACAGCAGCCTGTTTTAAGGTGAGGCGAGGCATGTATTTCACCACAAATCTAAAATGTATTTTATCGATTTGAAATAAAAGTGCAACTAACTCGAAACTTTAATTATAAACATGTTTACCCTAAAAGTTCTTGAGTCTACTGGGTGTTGATGGCTTCACTCATGGTAATAGATGATGATATTAACGACGATGATGATAATGGACCTTGTGGTATTAAGAGCTTGTATTGATCGCTTCACACATGGTAATAGATGATGATGATGATGATAATGGACCTTGGGGTTTTAAGAGTTTGAGTCGACCATGTACAATTTAAAACGAAACTGAAACCTAAAATTTGTCTGATATGGTTCAGTCACATTTCAGGTGACATTAAATACATAATATAAAAATAATGGCACTTGTATGTGTCTCTAGGTTGAGTTTCATCGGAACTACAACAACAAACAACAACAACTAACCCTTTTCCCATATTAGACGGAGTCGACTACGTGGATTCTTTGTTTCCACATAGCTTTATCATGTGTCATGTTAGCAGTTAACTCCCAATAAGCTACATCATTCTTTATTGTTTCTTTCCAACACTTTTGTGTGAGTCTCATCGAAACCGCTTTGTTTTATTTTACAATCTATCATTTATTTTTATTTTTTCACATTTTCCCGTTTCTTATTTTTTTCGCACTTATTGTTTCGTGTCCCATTTCTGCTTATGTTTCCGCAACTCAGTTTTGAGTTTTCAAATTGAAAAGGAGCCATGCACAACTCCCTTCGTAGCGAGGCATTCAAATAGGTCACAAGTTCAATAACGAAGCGCTGCATGTCTTCCCTGGGATGAAGTATTGCCTTCTTACCAGTGGTGGATCCACACTGTGGCGGAGACCAAAATACTGAAAAATTTTAATTACATATATACATTTTAAAAATAATTTAAAAAAAATTAAATCCATTTCACCCGAACATAAAGTCCACCCCACTCGAAATGAATCTACCGCTGCTTCTTACTCATGGTAGTATATGCTCCTCCCTTGCCAATTTCAGCTGAAAAAAACATGTGATGGTGGGTGGAGAAGTTAATTCCCTGATCATTTTACCCTTCTTTTTACCATCATCACAACGTTCGGAATCACACAACTGAGAAACCTGTATTTTAAATACAACTCAATCTGACCTCCCCTTTTTTTTTCATAAACAAGTACTTTTGTCTTTACATAAGAAATTTTATGTTGAAGCAATTTTTTTCAAAAGCAACTATTTTTTTAATAAGAAATTTTCATGTTGGAGCAATTATAACATCATACAATAAGAAATTTCTAAAGCTGATGGTTCTTGGTTCCGGGTATAACATCTTACAATAAGATGTTGGGAAATTATATATATGTATACATACATATACGTGTGTGTATATATATTATAGCATCTCTCAAAAGTTGAGAAATATTACAATGATACCCTATTTAAATCAATTATGATCAGCGGAAATTTATGAAAAAGTGAATCCGCTCCACTTAGACAAATCACAGAGCCTTTGGATGGTGAAACTCCTGGGAGCTGCTTCTTCAGGAGAGGTTCTCATAGCAGTTGGCTTTGTTTTACTAATCTCATCTCACTAACTTATTTACAGTGCTAAGGATATTTGAAAACAATCTTTCAAGTGAAGCAATTCTACTAATAATTTTATGTCACAAAACTTGCATGAACTGTTGAATGCTGAAATTCTCCAACAAATACTTTTATATTAAAATAATGGAAACCGGATCTTCTCTCTTCTTACATGTTCCAACCTTTTAGATGAAATTTAAAAAATGAAAGATAATATTATCATATTCATGCTCAGGAAAAATCAATCATCCAGAATGAATGAACAACCTTGGACAGGATCCAGTCACTCTTCAAATCATCTAATATGATTCGTCGAATTCATATACAGTATCAGGGCCCTAACGTACAGCAAATAATTCACATAAGGACATTTGACCCCTCTATTTGATATCGGTCTAGTTTTTTTCTTTTGATTTCAAAACAAATTGCTTCGTTAATCTGATTTTTGGGGTGTTTTTTTAGCATTTGGAGGCGTTTGGTAGAAGACATGATTCGTGTAGACAGACATGATGGTTATGGGGGGTGGGACACCATGGAAGCCGTGGTCATCAGCTAGGCCCGCATCATCACCAATGCTGGATTCATGCATGGATATGAGCCACCTTTAGTTAAGATGATGATGATGTTGATATCAGTGGTGGTAGTGGTTGCACATGATAATGATGATGGCTGTGGGTGGGGCAACATGATGGCAATGATGATGACGCTGGAGTGGGGGAGTGGTAGGGCATGATGATATGATGGGCTTGATGGCACCTTTCCAGGTCAAACTTCTGTATCATATTTGTTCTCTCTCTCTCTCTCTCTCACACACACACACACAAAGTTCACTATGAAAGGACTAAAACCCTTTGTTAGGTCGAAATCCATTCCTTTCGTTCTCATTGTTTTCCAAAACACATAAACCATTTGAGTGAATGAATTTGCACTCCCCACGTGTAAAAGATATGTAAATTTTGCTCATGTGAGGACCAAATGTATGATTAAACAAGTTCTAAAATGTGCTCGTAAGGATTGGAAAACCAGTGACTAGCATATAAATTGGGTCCAATTTGGAACCGGATCGGATTACTTGTTGTTCGTGTCAAATTGGAGAATCAAGTTATGCGTTTGGGCTCAAGAAATAATCCAATACTGCTAGAATTGAAGATCATATGAGGGATCAGATCCAAACTCAGATCCAACACATGCAACGCCACAAAATCCAGAGTTTTATATTCTTTATTTAAAAAAATCTCACAAAGGTTAATTTATTTGAAACCAACATCTCCCTTATAGAAGATTTCTGCAGCTCTTTTACACTGAAGATTACATTAAATGACATCAATACTAAGCTTTTATTGAATACTAAAACTTTCTTGGATCGAAAAACTTTTATTGAAATTATGGTTGTTGCTATAATCTAAAGTATTTTATTTCTAGTGGTTGCTACATCTTAAAACAATGTTGGAAGGAGATATGGATTGTATTCTCAAATTGGTGTTGGATTGAAATCCTACAAAGAAGATCCTTCTGGATGAATGATTTTAGGTCCACCCTTTCGCCCAACATGATCATGATCAAAGGCTCCTTTTTTCGCTTGCTCGCTCGTAAAGAAATCGAATTATGTTTGGGAAATCCGGACTGTCGAAATAGGTAGACAAGGATTTCCAAAAAAAAATGCACCTTTAGGTGTTACATGTATGTGCTCCAAAATCCAAAATGGGCATCACTTATTAGTGGGTTTGGCCAAGGATGTGATTCGGGCGCGCCTTTCGTCGGGGTGCACAGGGATGCCAATTTTACAGACTTTGGCCTCAAGATTTGAGTCCAAGGGTAGGGTAGGGTAGGGTAGGGTTGGTAAGGCAGTTATGTTAGGGTTTTGCTACTACACCACCACACGGTGGTGGATCTACATTGAGGCGAGGTGGGGCAACTGCCCACCTAGACATGACCCGGTTTGGAACCGGTTCCTTATAAAGACAGTGTTTATTAACAGTGTATGAGTGGATTCTCCCTGTGATAACAAGAAAAATTCAAGCACTCGAATTCCATTTCCACTTGAGCACGGGCATAATCTTACGGGTTCGACTTCAGCTTCACTCGGTTCGACCGGGGACTCGAACCACGTTGAGCCACACTCAAGCTTTGAGGAAGTGCCATGATTATTTTCAAATCCTATTCCATGGTCACAATTGTATTAGGTATGTTTTTTTCATTTTTGTCGAATATCGATTTGCATATGACCACTCTCTATGCCATGCAATCAGGATTACTCTAACTCTAGCATTATGACCTTTACCATATTAATTCTTTTCATAAATCAAAGTTGTTCGTGGATTCAATTTCACTCAACTCCTTTTTATGTGCTGAGGTAGAAATTTTCTCCGTATGTAAAAGGTAGCAAAATAGACAAATGCAATGTACTCTTATATATATATATATATATATATATATATATATATATATATATATATATATATATATATATATATATATATATATATAAAAGAAAGAGAGAGGGGGGGATATTGGTCCATGCTCAAACTCATCTACCTTAAATCTACTCAAAGATTTCTACGGTTTGATCCATGTGATCAAAAGTAGATATTTAAATTTAAAAAACAAAATATATCATTGTGAAGTACAAAAAATATAATGGTTCATTTTGTTTTTTAAAAGAAAATCCACACCATTGATCACGCAGTAGAAATGTTTGATTAGATTTGAGTATAGATGTGTTTTAGCATATACCTCCCTCTCTCTATATATATACATAGGTATGCATGTATGTACGTATACATAAAGAGAGGAGTATATAAAAGAGCTCCAATTGGTTTTACTGGAAGTTTTATGAGATAAAAGCAGAAGAAACACCTCGATCAACTGCAGCAAGTTGTGTGAAGCCTTTGTTGTTTTAATTCCAAATTTGTTTCTTTCTTATTATTTTCCTTGATGCATTAACACTGACCTTCCATTTATAATTTGGTACTCCTTGAATGCGTAAAAGCTGTTAAACGAGAATTTTGCTCATATGATTTCTAAAAATGTGAAAATGGAACGAGATTGTCAATGAACCTAAACTGTGTTTGATTTTAATCCGAAACAAACTAGTGCCTTCTTTTTTTCAGAAAAAGTGTGAGCTCTTACTAGAGATCAAGCTTGGGTTTGGGTCACAATAAGAATTCAATAGTTTCTAAGTGTGGATGAGGAGATGTTATTTGATCTTAATTCTTATAACAAAATCTAAAATGTGGTTCCTGGTCATAAATCCTTAGGGTGTGTTAGATAATAGGTTCTAGGAGAATTTGACAAGGTCCAATTAGAAATGGAAAAAAATATTGAGTATATTTTCATCTTAAATTAACAGCTTACGTATAAAATACAATCCCGTTTGATATCTGAAGCAGATTTCAGTATTCATATTTTTCGCTCAATCTTGAATGCCATTGTGCAAACCCGCTTTGACCATTTTCAGTTTTGCTAAGATTTGAACCTTCACATCCACACGAGCAACTGTAAATCATCTATATACATATATATACAGACATATTTATATTTATATGTATGTGTGAATATACGTATATGTGCATGTGTGTGCAGGATACAGCAGAGGCCTAAGCCTAACACACACATACACGAATGCATGCCCCAAAAATCTCAGTCACCACCTACGATGTGGGAGTCAGAGACCCTTGCTAGATGAGCTACCGCTATACGTGCAAGTCATTCATATTTTAATCCATGTTAAGACAGCCTAACTAAGCTTGGCCCAAACTCATCAAACTTTGCTGCAATGAACAGCCAGATGAACTTAAGCCATCGAATTCTAATCTCGTTATATATATGTATATGTATATATGTATATATATGTATATATATGTATGTATATATATATGTATGTATGTATATATATATATATATGTATGTATATATATATATATATGTATATATATATATATATATGTATGTATATATATATATATGTATGTATATATATATATATGTATATATATATATATATATATGTATGTATATATATATATATGTATGTATATATATATATGTATGTATGTATATATATATGTATGTATGTATATATATATGTATGTATGTATATATATATGTATGTATATATATATATGTATGTATATATATATATATATGTATATATATATATATGTATGTATATATATATATGTATGTATATATATATATATATATGTATATGTCAAAGACTTGTATATGCTCGCGCTTTTAAGTGGTACAAAATCCAAACAAATCTCAACCATGTATTTTCAGTGATGGATGGTTGAGATTTGAATACAACAACAACTAAGCCTTTTCCGATACTAGATGGGGTCAGCTATATGAATTCTTGATTTCCACAGGGCCCCATCATGTGCTAATGCCGACGTACGATTTCTACATTCTCTGATACAAGATTCTGCATCTCCACGATAGTGCTTACAGAAAATGACTATAATGGTGTTGCTTCTGTTGCAAACCACAAAGCTAATTATCAAGTCTGTGAGTTCATACAGAACCTAGGAATTTAGGTTTGAGTAAGATAGCAATATGATGGCACAGGCACTATTGAGAACAAGATTTCATGCCAGAGTCTCAGGAGGATTATAAAGGTTACTGCTAATTTGAGTTGGAATTGAATATCTATATAATCATACAAGATAACGTGCTTGTGGGGAGCATTGCAATTTGCAAACAGATTGTAAACCTCAATTTAAGTGAGAAAAACATTTAAAACATAATTGGATGAAATTAACTGTGTATGTGTGGTTCGTATGAGGTCTCTAGAGATTTGCAATCCACTAGAACATTTCCTTTCAACTAATTCTGCGAGAAGCCACTAAAGATTCTTGAAGTGCACAAAGTTGTAGATTGTGGAGTCCCGTTCTTAAGAAAGGTACAAGTTAACTTTAAGACATCTAGCTCTCCATTTTGGAAATGTGAAGATTGATTTGTTGGTGGATCTTACCACCAAGTAGATCTCTTTCTTGTATTATCCAAATTTTGAAACTATGAGTCCAACAGCACATTGTACCAATGCGGCACGTCAGAACTTCTTTGACACAGAGAACAAACAGAAAAGAGCCCCTTCACTACTCTGACAGGAAGTGACAGAAAGTTCTAAAGCCACCAATAATTTTCATTGGTCAAACGATTCATGGTCAGATGGTTGGTTCTACAATAGGAGGGTCAATCAGATCTAATACAGTCGAGCATGACAACAACAACAACTAAGCCTTTTTCCATTCTACAGAGGGTCGGCTACATGAATTCTGTATTTTTACATAGCCCTATCATGTGCTTAACTCACGATAAGCTAGATCATTCTTTATTGTTTCTTTCCAACACTTTTGTGGTCGTCCTCTAAATCTTTTAATACTTTCAAAATCTAGTTTTTCATACTTTCTTATAAGTTCTTCTTTGGATCTTCTTTCTAAAAGTAAAAATACATGTATATTTTTCACACGTTCACTATATTTACATGAGTACTTTGCTTTTTAAATTTCAAATCTCAATCATCCATCGTCATTTATAAATAGTTGAGATTTGTTAGCACCTAAGAATGCTAGCATATACCATTGTCTCTCTATATGTATATATGTGTGTGCGTGCATATGAAATAAGGTCCCGTTCAGTAGTTTGATTTGAGCCTCGAATTGTGTTAAGCGACTGCTGTCAATATCTCTAAATTCACGGCCATAAAATGTTTCAAAATGAATTGCCCTTCCCAAATATCAAACTGCCAGAAATTGCTTGAATTGAATAAAAAAAATGAGACATGCTTACATTGAACGGCCAAAGAGGACTCTCTAAACATGAAAGTTTGAGCTACCAAATACAGAACTATTGGCGTTCTCCCGGTGCTCGAGAGTAAAAGGTCTGATATGTCCCTGTTTTTTCAAAAGAATGACCTTGAGGCCCCCTCAGCCAAGGGTGATTCAGGGAGCTTCACTCCTTATAAGACTAAAATGTCCTCCTCCTTTCTGTAAAAGGACGCCAAATTTGGTGGCTGATCAATCTTCGTCTCATTATATCAGACAAGGTTATATTAGTCCTCTCTTAATTTCTATTGAACTAAGTCGAAACGAAAAGGGGAGAGAGAGGATCGAGCAATACTTGTCACCCGAGCGTTCCGTCTCAGTAACTATCTGAATACCGGGTCGCTCTCTTTATGTGAATCCCGAGACGTCTCACGTCTGATAACTTGAGAGGTTTTAGAAGGAACTCCTCTGCCCCCTCTGCCAAGCATCTGTTACACAAAAATGACTATTACTTCTGTAATTTATTCACGTTAATTCTTGAAAATGAGGAGTTTTAGGTACTAAGCAAGCGACCTTGTTGGATTCGGTGAAGATCCAAAATTCAATCAAACCCAAGACGCTAAAGTTGAATCTTGATCCATATTCTCCATATATGGATCTGATTCGTGTTCAAATTTCAATCATATTAATGTCTAAGCCAATTGACAGTCCGATTCGGAACCGAGAATCCAGCTGAATTCGGTCAATTTTCACAGCTATGAGCCATGTCTATCGGTGATTCAACAAGCAGACGGGCATCCACTCGACCCATTCCCAACCCACTTGCACTCCTATTTGGCTCATTCTGTTTAAGGCCAGGTTGACTAAACCAGGTCTAGTGTGTCCAGCCAATTTCCAAATTTAAATCATCTCCAACTAGGGAAGACACTCAGTTGGGTTCCCAAGAGGCAAACGTATAAGTAGTGGTCTAAGTGAGCTGAGCTACTCGCAAGTTACTCAAGATTGGTTTGATGATAACTCGAACTCGACTCGGTTTTGTTGAGCTTGAACACTACCCTAATCGAGCTTTACATATATTATATATAATGTATAACTAATCCAGCCTATGAGTCTTCTCTTCTAAAACAACAACAACTAAGCCTTTTTCCATACTAGACGGGGTCGGCTACATGAATTCTTTGTTTCCACATAGCCCTATCATGTGCCATGTTAGCAGTTAACTCACAATAAGCTAGATCATTCTTTATTGTTTCTTTCCAACACTTTTGTAGTCGTCCTCTACCTCTTTTAATACTTTCAAAATCTAGTTTTTCATACCTTCTAATGGGTTCTTCTTTTGATCTTCTTTCTATATGTCCAAACCACCTTAAACGATATTCTCTCATTTTATCCTCTATTGGTGCCACACATAATTTATTTCTAATAACCTCATTATGTATACGGTCTTCTATGAGTCTTCTCTTCTCCCACACTCATTTTTAATTTTGTTTCCTGCTCTTCCTTGATCGCTCTATCTCTCTCCTCTCATGAACCCAACAAGCTCAAGCTCATGCTCTGAGCTTCACTAAACTCCAGTTTCACTTACCCTTGAACTCATCCAATAGCCCAAACCTCAAGCTTCTAGCGGGTTCGAGACCGGACCGACCCGATCATGTACTCGGTTAAAGACCAGGGTTTTGATTGTGTATACAGCTGCATTTAAGGGTGACACTAATAACAATTAATGGTAGTTGAAGAATCCATGAATGAGGGGAGTACTGAATGGCGTTGAGTCGGATGCATCACCTGCTGACCCTCGTAGGAACATCTTCGGAAGACACAATGACAACGGGAACCTCCCTCAGCAAGGACGACCCCTGCAATTATTCCATTTATTTTAACTATAAAAAGAATAATAAGAATAATCAAATGAACCATAAATACTGGACCAACCTAATAAAGTAAATTTCTGCATTAATTTAAAGGAAACTATTTCCAATTGATACCTTAACTTTTTTTAGCAAATCAAATCCGCTCATCTCTGGCATGCAATAATCAGTGATTATCAAATTCACATTTATTACCTGCAACCGCAAAGAGTATCATGCATGATTAGAGCCCCTCATTCATATGCTATACCATAATTTATCGAAATGAATGTGGCAATAATTCTTGGAATCTTGTCTTGCCACCGGGCAATGGTTGCCCAAGAGAGTACTTAAGAGTGGTTATTGTGTGATGAGCATGAGAGAGCTGTCCCTGTTCCTTCTGGGATAGGGAAGCCGGAATTAGGCGGATCTTCCACCGGAGCTCGATACCAGGGGTTTGCATACCTGGCTCCAGCCTCCTCATTGTAACCCAAAAAGATAAAAAAATAAATTTAAAACTTATGTCAAATTCAATTTATTCAAACTTATTTTTTCATAGATCTTTGCTTAATCACATCTTGTTGGTCAGATTAGCCAGAAAACACCATGAATTTAAAGTGAAAGACACCATATGCGGGCACACACACACATTATATATATATATATATATATATATAATGTGTGTGTGTGTATGTATGTATCTAAGTATCTATAGAGAGAGAAAGAGGCGTATATAATATATAAACCATGATTTCATACTAATTGTACGAGTTATCTCTTTCGTTTTTCACAATGTAACCATTTTCATGCAATCGCGGCTCTTGATTCCATCAAGAATTGACACTCAGTATCTCCAATTCTTACATACACCCACAATTTCGTGGCTTCAAACTTATGTCTCTTCATTCTCTCATATACATTAATACTACATTCTTCTTTATATAAATTTGCACAGGAGTATATACGTATATTCTTCTCACATACATTAAATATATGTATATATGTATATTCCCATAAAAAAATATATGTATAGATTTTTATGTCGCTTTGGCCTCCCCATTGTAATAGTATACGCATAGTGATTTATTTATTTATAATAGTTTTCCTCAAAGGCGGAGATATAATTTGAATAACACTTGCAGGAAGCAGTTGGTGTGGGTTAGAGGTGATGCAGGGCATGCTAATAACTCTAACCCTCGATTTCGATTTTTTTTGACATCAACCAAAGTGAAAAAAGATATTAAACAAATAATAAGGTGCAGCCATTTTGAAGGACATGATTTTATACATATTAGTGTGAACGCTCAAAGAATCGTATATTAGGTGATGAAACTCTACGTACTCGCATTATCTAAGAAAATAAAATAGAAGACGCAAGGAATGCGTTAGTTCGTCGGGCTCGTCGTTTCACTTACATTATTATTATGCGATGCTTTTTCTCCAAGCCCCAACACCTCCAACGCCCTCTTCGCGCTATCTACGACCGTCACTGCACCCAGCAACAAACCGTCAATTTTGAAATCGGAACGACTTGCCGGGATCCAATTTCCGGTGTCGAGAAGTAGAGGAAAGAACAGCTAAAGGTTCAGAAGTGGAGAATTTCAGGAGAGTTCGCACGTACCTTTAAAGGAAGAGCTCCTCAGCATTCGCTCGATCAATTTGCGGTCGAGGAGACTATCATCTACGGCCAGCACGTGGGGCTCCGTCGGCTCTCTGGATGCCGGAATCTGGTGCAGAATTGGCTGGAGCGTGTCGATTTCGTCATGGTTTCTTTCTTCGTCTTCCTGTAAGGAGCTGATCCCCGCGCCAGACCTTCGCCTCCTCGTGGTGCTCATGGCGCTGAAGTTTCACCGGCGAAATCTTGGGTTTATTTAATTTAGGATCTCGGAGATCCGGTTGGTCCTTCTTCACTACCACCTTTTGGTTTATATATACGTTGGAAAAGTCAACTCAATTGCGTCGGGAGGGATGAGGATGGAGGAGTCCTTCATGTGGTTCTTCACTTGCTTCCCTTGAGCAAAGGTCTTGAGTTCGAGCTCTGTTAATGGAGAAAACGAGCAAGTTTTACCCTCATAATTACTCCACTAGTTCAAACCAAATTATTCAATTTATCTCATTTAAAAAGTTATAAAAATATTTGAGAAAACTAGAGAGGTTTACTTCAATAGTAGCTCGACTCGTTTCAAATGGATTAATAAGGATCCTTATGAGCTCTCCCTCTCTCTTTTACCCCCATAATGGCTTCATTCGGTTCAAACCAAATTACTCAAGCTTTTTATAAGTTTTTTACTCCTTTTAATTTGTATCATTCAAGCCCTCGGAGACTTTCTGATTAGAGAGAGAGAGATGAAATGAAAAGGTTAGATTTAGTTCACGTTGAAAGCAATGCAAGTCTCATGACTTGGTAGTGGATGAAATTGCGCATCGATCCAGGGGCAAAAGAACCTCCCTTGTTTCAACTTTTATATTACAATATGTGGCCCTACGTACCAAGAACATCCACCACTTTGAGAACCAGTCTGCTAGCCACCACCACCACCATTGGCCTGCGGGACGGCGTTAGTGGTCGAGTCGTTTTTTGTTCTAGCTCTATATTATAGGGATATCAACAGTGGCATTGGTAAAAAAAATGATCAGTTGTACAAAGAGCAATAACTCACCCGACTGGAGGATCAACTCACGAAAGTTCAAAATCATGAGTTCGATATCCAAGGTGTGCATCTGGCTTCACTTCCAATTGTACCCGAGAAAAAAGAAAGGAAAGATAACCGGTCACCTTTTTATAGCACATGAAATGGTATATTTCAAGCTAAATGTTAATATAACAAGAGAGAGAGTATAACCGTTACTACAAGAGAATGTAGTCGACCCCATCACAATATGGGAGAAGGCTTGGTTTTGGTTTTGGCTTTGGCTTCGGTTTTAATATAGTATAATAACTAAGATCATGTTATAATGCATCAATAGTTCAATTTTTTTGTAGTCCAGCAGCCAAGTCTATGCCTAGGGTTGGAACCAGGATTCTCGTCTTGTTTTTAAACTGTTATAATGCACATTAAGGTACTTTTTTGTTTTTAAAATTTGGAATTTCAAACGCGGTTCTCACTAATAAAACAAGTAGATTTGAAATTATTTAAGCATGGATGAATGTGAAAATGAACTATTTCTCTCTCTCTCTCTCTCTCTCTCTCTCTCTCTCTATATATATATATATATATATATATATATATATATATATAGCCTGCAATACATGAGCTCTTCGGGGAACGGTGCCGGCATATGCTGGAGGGCACGGTGGTCCAAGTCTTGGGCTTTCCGGTCGCCGAGAATGGAGGTAAGTCTTCGGTTGAATCAAAGACGTCCGTAGTTAGGTACGGCACCTAAATATAACGTACTTTTACTATTTTCAGAGTAACTCGATTAGTGATTGAACTCAAGTTAGCAATTAATGAAAGCAAATTAGCATGACAAATGTCACTAACCGGTTCGGTATTAATTAATGAAGGGGATTCCATTACTGTGACGTCTAATTAGGTGGGATAAGATGCACTGTAGTGGTTGGCTTGCTGCTATTGACCCGGAACCCAGAGAACCACTGACACGACTGCTGTTTTCTTTTATTATATTATATAAAAGCTAAGAACACAAAACCATACAGTGTCGTTTTCGGGTTTAGTTGTGGCTGCTGCTTATTTTATAAACGGTTCATCACCTGTTTGAATCATTGTGTCGTCTTGTTCTTGCTGCTCCTTCCAGGCCGTACAGTTTTGCATGAAGAATAGGCGAACTCGGCAACCCAGACAAAACCAAGTCTTATCTTACACTGTGGGGTTGATTATATGAATTCTTATTCGTTATTACGAGTGTTGGATTAGAAATCAATCGAAAAATATATTATTTTAGCACAATGAGGAATAGCTCACCTGGCTAGGGACTCGAGTCAAGTGTTTGACACTCGCGGCTAGACATGGTCGGCTTGGAATCGGTTCGGTAGTTCAAATCAGAACCGTATCGCCGGTTTCGAGAACCAAGGACCCCCTCCTGCTCTCCCTCTCTGTTCAATAATGGTTTATGATATTCGAAAACCATATTGAAGTCAGACTCGAAACTGAGGGTTCCAAACACAGCTAGCTAAATTTTTTTATATATTTTCCAACACCCATAATCACCAACTGATCGGTAGTAAGGGTAGGACACTTCCCACTGTTGTGGTCGGTGAAGAGTTCGACTCCAAGAGAATGTACATACCCTTCTTTATATCAAAAAAATTAAAACAGTTCTTGAACCGAAACCGGAACCCTCCCAAAATCGACAATTCTAAAACTGGAACCAGTCTTGGAGTGGTTCGGTTTCAGTTCTAAGTTCCAAGCCAACCCAAAACTGTGGTTTGAAAACCGTCTGTTCCAGTTTACCAGGAACCGAGCACGGCCACCTATGTTCTCCTCCCCATTATACTAAAAAAAACATTATTTGACAATTTTCGCACCATTCCAAGAGCTCAACACCTCCAAAATCCAAACCATCGTCGACTTCAATGCTTCTCTCTCACATCATTTTATATTGCATAACACCAATTATTTTAATAACCTTATCGTGGATTCAGTCTTTCTTATGAAGTCACGTATCTACCTCAACATCTTTCATTTCTATCATGTTGGCACCCTTCTCAAGGTTTTATTTAGAGTATATAAACTGAAGCTAACTTAACCTGCATGAGGAAGGCCCAATTTTTTGAATCTCCCAATTCGACGCCCATTAGAACTAAAAAGGACTAATGACTTAACTCTAGTACCCAGATGTTATTCGGCTGTAATCCACATTGATATCCTTTGATAAACTTCTCAATTAAATGGGTTCGTAAATTTTGCAGGATTGTAACTTTACTCCACTTTAATTAAGTCAATTTTGCTTGTTCGATGTTTCTCATACATAGCTCATGAAACTTGATTGCGTGCAAAGTACAAGGCCAAAAGACTGATTTATTTTTTTGAGAAAAATATATTTTTTAGCGAACCTCATATCTTGCTTAATATTGAACTAAAATTATAATTGGTGTAAATGCTATCGTTTAAACAAAACTATTGGCGTCATTGAAGCAAAATGGACTAAAATGATAACTGCACAAACAGTGGCAGATCTACATTGAGCAGAGGTGGGGCTTCCTCCTCACCCGAATTTTCGAAAATGAACTTAAAGTCTATAGTATATCATCCAAAACCGTGCGAGGGGCTAGCTATTCACCACACACCAAAAGAGTTTCTAGATCCCCCGCAAACCTCCCAAAATGATTAGATTGAGAAATCTTCACTGGGTAACCAAGTAATTAGGGCCTGAATACATGGTTCCCAAAAGGTAAATTAACTGAAACTACTACCTAATTAAGTAATTAGCCCCTATTGTCAGCATAAATTCGCCAATAGTAGCACCTAATTAAGTAGCATTTACTACAATTTTCCACTCAAACTCAAATCGGGGAAGTTGGGAGTGACTTGTTTTATAAGACCGCGGACACGATCACCGCTCCGTCGGTCATGGACTCAATTCCTGTGAAAGAAAATGTGTCAATGTTCGAAAGGTAAGCTCAGGATGGACAAGAATCCCCTTGCCTAGATTAGATTTAGTGTTATGAAGTCTAACCTAGAACCGATTCTATCACAAATTTCAACTTCCCTTGCGTAAAGGGTAATAGAAGACGGACTATCACTGCAAGATAGGAAAAGTAGCGAAAATGATACTTCAAACTCAGTATTGAGTTGCGAAACTTTTTGGGAGCCCACGAGTTCAAACTCATGACATTCAATTTGTAAGCCGACCCCTTAAGCCAGGTGACCTATTGCTCATTGTGCATTAACAAATGATTTCTTTTGATGCTTATTCGGTGTCGGAAATCACTTCATACATTCACCTTCCTGTAATAGAACCCATAAAAGATTTAGCCTATTCAAGTTATACACCATGATCTAATGAATGGATGTCCTACCAAATGACACTCAAGGCGATGGTCCGATTATAAGTCTAAAGCAAAGCCAATACTAACTTCCGACAGATATAAAGATCAGGGGCAGATTTAGTTGCCGGATTCCAGCACCAGCAAACTTTCTCGATCAGGCAGGCTTGGCTGGTACACAGAACAGCTAAGCCGCCCTAAGATGAGGAGAGTTCAGCCTAACATAAGCAAAAACTTATAAGACATGTGACAACCATCTTCAGAAGCTCTCAGTTCTGTCCTTGTTTTGAATTGTAAACTACAAAAAGGAAGGAGAACTTCTTTTCCTTATGCGTCCACCTAAGGTGACCTGGAAATATTCGGGTTGCACTGGCCTTTGACACAAAACTCGTAACTGTATGATCCTGAGAAGTCCTAGTTAAAGTATCGCAGACGCCGACAGATTCAGATTCCGTTGCTGGCTTTACTTAGATATACGAGATACCCTGTTCTAACTGGATCGGATGGCTTTCCACAAATAGGCAACGCACAACAAGAGCGCGGTCAGTGAGACCCAGTTTTCTCAAATACAATTCTAAATTAGTCATCGCAATATATGAACGAAAATTCAATTATTTTAGGGCACCCAGTTCACATCGCCATAAATATCGAAAGATTAGAGTTGCCTGTTCAAGAAATGGCACGACAAAACAATATTCTATATTTATGCCAAGGTAAACTTCGATTAACAATTACACTTGTATAGTTTGGTCTAATTGTACTTGCTACACAGAGACCAATCCGGTTATGTACACCAACCAATGCGTAATACCACAGGCGAGAACCAGTAACCTTAAGACGTGGCCTCATCCTTTCTCTGAAAACGTCATTTTTTTCCTGCCTCTGAACAAACTTATGTCAATTCTTTGAGATGTTTTTTACTGTAAATAAAAATATTAGTTTTAGCAACACATAAAACAAATTCATGCCTAGATGCCTACCGACGTGTCCAGAAAATGTCAACAGTTTTCACATATTGATTCACTAAAGAAAGTAACAATCTATCAATATTCATAAGATCTCTTGGTGACGTAACACTGGAAAATATTTTTTTGGATTATCACTGAGAAATATTTGAAGCAATAGATGAACACGTACCACCCTAGTAGAAGTGTCTCCACGACCCAGATAGATTATCACTGAGAACCAGTTTTCGACGTGACCCCATCCTTTCTCTGAACAAACTTGTGTCGATTCTTTGAGATACTTTTTACTCTAAATAATAAAAATACTATTTTTATCACTGGAAAACATTTAAAACGATAGATGAACACGAACGAGTGGTGCATGCCACCCTAGTAGAGGTGTCTCCACGACCCAGATAGATAGAAAGATGGAGACTCCTCTATATCCCAACCACCGTGCCCAGGACAGGAATTTCAGACACTACTACAGTCTACAACCAAAAAGCACGAAAAAAAGAACATGACAATCTCCTCCAGCATGCCCATTAGTAATGTGCTAAGAGGTGCCATAACATTTTCATTAATCTAGCTTCCATAGATTACCAGATTAACCATAGATACCCAAACATCAATCATGAATATTAAAAGTCAAAACTACTAACCAATCAGACAGAATGAAGAACACGGCCATTCCGAACTCCAGTTTAAGAAACTCAACATATTTCCTCGTATCTGAGACTAAAGCAAAACTTTTCCCAAGAAGAAATGGAAGGAGCAAGGGCAGGAACACCACCGATTTAGATTATGCCAATCTTGTTTGCAACATCAAGAGCATCATAATCTGGAGTAAGCCTCACGTATGCCTTCTTTGTTCCATCAGGTCTGGTGAAGGGACCAAAGAAAACGACTCATTTCAGAAAACCTTTTGCAAAAATAACATCATAATCTGGAGTAAGCCTCACGTATACCTGATCAATGTGTTGACTTTCTTCGCCTGAATATCGTACATCTTCTTCACTGCTGCCCTAATCTTCTTCTTGTCAGCCCTGATGTCCACAATGAAGACGAGGGTGTTGTTGTCCTCAATCTTCTTCATAGCTGATTCAGTGGTGAGCGGATACTTGAGGATCTGATAATGGTCAAGCTTGTTCCTTGGTGGTGCACTAATACGAGGATACTTAGGATTTCTTTCCTTCTTAAGTGTCTTTGGTCGATGAAAAGTAACGGAAGTCCGGATCTTCTTTGCTTTCTTCTTGAGTGTGAATGCCCCGGACTTAACTGCCTTCGCTGCCTTCAAGGCCTGAGACTTGGCATCCGCTTTCTTAGCAGGTGCTGCCAAGAAAAGTCCAAAATGTTAATGGGAAAGAAGATGACAAGGATGGAGATTATGAAACCAAACAGAACAAAAGTAAAAAACGAAAAGAAAAACTATACGGAAGTAACAGACCATATAAAAATGTCAATTACGCACCTTTTGTAGGAGGAGCCATTGCTACCGCAAGCTAGCTTTCTCTGTGTGGAAGAGAAAAGGAAATGATAAGATCCCAACAAGAAACAACAATAATTCCATGGCCTGATAATTGCTCAGAATAAATTAACAAGGCTGCTAGTTTTACTGTCATAGGAAGTGAAACTGGTCTCCAATACAGCGTATTATTCATAAAGCTAAAGGAGGTTGGGTACTAGACCTAGGCGACAACGATTATGTTAAAATAGTGTTCTTCTATCTTGGCTGGAGTAGGGAATGGTTCTGAAAACAATAATTACTGCCCATCACAAGTCGCGCATATGCAGGTGATCCAACTTGTCTAGTCAAACTCTACTTAGTAGATTTGCAGCAGAACTTTCAAATGACGAATAAAATTTCAACACATGAAACTCTTCACGTGCATCATATTTGAAGTACTTAACAAGGTCCATTTCATGGTGCCAAATCATTGTGCAAACACAGATTACATCAGCCCCGAACTCTAAAAGACCAAAATTTTAATGGTCCTAAACTAAAGAACTAGACTAGGCATTAGTTGATTTTGTCCTTTACAAACTGTTAAACCAAGCATTTGATCTTTCCCAAAATCAATTATGCATCTTACCATCCAAACTCCTGATCTTTCCCAAAATCAATTATGCATCTTACCATCCAAACTCCTCAGCAAAATTGGTCATGGACAGTGTTATGCATCATGGGCCACCACGATACGATAAACCTAACAGTATCGTAAATTACAAATTATTGCTCCGTATCATGCGATACGGGTTGTATCGCACAATAAGAGCGATACGCCCAGGGACCCTTATAAAGGATCTCTGGCAGAACGGAAACCCTCATTTTTTTAGGTTTTCTTGGTTTGTTCAGAGCTCCCTAGCATGGTTCTTCTCCTCATTGGTGTTCAAGGCTCCAAAAACGTGCTATATGATGTTCGTGCAAGCCTCCCAACTCGAATTTTGATATATTTTTAGTGTTTTTCTTCATTTTTTCATTTGTATTTGTTTTTTTTTGTGTTATTTATAATTTTCTTTCTTTAAATGACAAAATATGAAGTTATTAAGCGTGTGGATATGATTTTTATTGTATTCATTAAGTAGAAGACACTCTATTTAAATGTTATTTGAAGATTGGGGATTTACGAAGTGCTTTTATTTTCAGGTTTTTTATTGAATTAAAGTGCTCAATTAAGATGGCAGGAAGGGGTGTTAGAAACTCCCATTCTTGGTCTGATCATCTGGCATGACAGTGGGTACACCAATTGAGGGTTCCAGATTAAAAATAAGATGTTTATTTTGTAAGAGGGTGGTTAGTGGTGGAATTTCACGGTTACTTAGCAGGGACTAGAAAAAAAGTTGCTCCTTGTACACACAGAGTTAGAAGTTTGCCAGAAAGCATTAAATGACAATGTCTTCAGATGATTGAAAGTATACAAGAGAGGAGATAACAAAAGGATGATTTGGAGATGTTGCTATTGGATTCATTATAGTTTACCTTCATATGACAGAACAGAGATTGATAGTAGCAGTTCACGAGCACCTAGTAGGGGAAAGAGAGTTACTGAAGACTTTGGAGGTGGTAGAAGAGGAAGTTTAGGAAGAGTTGCTTCTAGCATACATTCATTTTTTCCTCCTACAACTACACCTAGTACTTAACATAAAATTCGTGTTACTATGGCTTTAAAACAACTGCATGATCAGACAGACCTTACAGTAGGAAGATGGTTTTAAGATTCATGCATTCCATTTAATGCAACAAACAATTTTCATTTTCAAGCAATGACAGATGTAATTGCTAACATTGGTCCAAGATAGAAGATGCTCTCCTATCAGAAGTTTAGATGAAAGATATTAGATAAAACCGTCATTGAAGTACAAGAATATTGTTCGACTTTGAGAGTCATGAAAGGAAACATGTTGCACTATCATGGCATTGATGGACAGATAGGTGAGAAAGGACCTTGCTAAACTTTATTGTCTACTGTCCTAAAGGACTTATGTTTTTGAGATCTCTAAACATGTCACAAGAAAGGCACACTATGGAGATCCTACGACAAGAATTTGATAAGGTGATATGAGAGGTTGGGCTAGAGAATGTAGTCCAATTGATTACAGATAATGCAGCTAACTACAAAGCAATTGAAAAGGAGTTAGCTGATACTTATGGAACTTTCTATTGAACACCATGAGCAACCCATTGTTTAGATCTCATCCTTAAGGATATTGGTGAGATGGATGAGATAAAGGCAACAACTGAGTGTTGCCACGATATCACAAAATTTATCTACAACCATGCATTTGTTTTGTGTATGATGAGGAGATATACGGAAAGTGCAGAGCTTCTAAGAATAGAAGCAACTCGGTTTGCAACAAACTTCTTATTTGTACGGAGTATTGTGAGACAGAAGGAAGAAAATGTTCTCTTCAAATGAGTGTTAACAATTTGCAGAGTTGCCTTAGAACAGAATAAATAGAAAGTTTAATGAGATTTCAGAGATAGTCTTTAGGAGTACATTTTGGAATGCATGTGTTAGACAGTTGAGGATTACATGTCCATTAGTGAAGGTTTTGAGATTGACCGATAGCGAGGAAAAACCATCTATGGGCTACCTTTATGAAGCCATGGATAGGGCAAAAGAAACAATTAGAAATAATTTTAATGAAAAAAATAGAGATTATGTGCCCGTGTGAAAAATTATTGGTAATAGATGGAATAAACAATTGCATCAACCTATTCATGCAGCAGCATATTATCTAAACCCATCATTCAGGTACTCAGCAAGCTTTAAAAGAGACGGTGAGGTTAATCGAGGCATCATTGATTGTATATACAGATTAGTCCCTAATGATAATACAATAGATGATATACATCGAGAGATGAGATATATGACAATGCTCTTCACTTTATGGGTTTGCCTGTAGCAATTCAAAACCACATTACTATGCGTTAAGGTAAATTGTTTATCTTCGTATTTAAGTTTTTAAATCAATAAATCTTATATTATTGTGAATTATGTCTCTAATGTTTGCCTTTTTCTACAAATGTTTGGTGAAATAGGTTTAGAAGTGATTGCCCAAACCTTAGGAATTTTGCTGTAAGAGTTTTGAGTAAAACCTTTAGTGCAATTGGTTGTGAAAGGAATTAGAGTGTCTTTGAACACATCCATACAAAAAAGCACAACAGGTTGGAACATAAGCGACTGAATGACTCAGTTTTTATTTGTTGTAACATACAGCTTCGCGAAAGGTAATGTTGTATTAGTTAGTACTTAAATGTTCAATTCAATAAATTATTTGACTTCAATTGTTAATATTATTTACTAATTGCTTATCTTTTTTTGTTGTAGGCAATTAAAAAAAGTAAATAGATAAGAAAGCCAATTTGATCCAATAAGTTTGGATAATTTTAACTCCGCCCATGTAAGGGATCACCCTTGCATTGTCAGTCCCAAGCCCGGATAAAGGAGGAGGGTTTTGTTAGGCTTCTGACAGTTAGCGTAAAACTTCATAAGATTTTTATTACATGGATTACAAAAATTATTTGCATTGCTTTGGAGTATCCCCACCTAGCGACGTGCTGCAGAGCCCGAATAAAGTAATAAGTAAGCAAGGGCCACTACATTTTCGCCCGAATGTAGTGAATCAATTATAGAGAGGGTTCCCACATCATGGACGGGTGTGGGTAAAGAAGTTAGTCCCGCTACATTGTCGCCCGAATGTAGTGAATAATTTTCAGAGAGGGTCTCCGCATTTTGAATATGAACGGATGTGGGGGGTAAGGAAGCTGGTCCTAGATAATAAGATTTGTATTGGTTCTTGGAATATCGGAACAATATCCGGTAAGTTAATGGAGGTGGTAGATACTATGATTCGAAGAAATATTCATATTCTATGTTTACAAGAGACAAAATGGGTTAGAGAAAAAGCAAAAGAGATAGAGGATGGAGGTTTTAAATTATGGTACTCACGTAAAGAAAAGGCTAGAAACAGAGTTGGTATTATCATAAATAAAGATTTAAAGGATAGTGTAGATCTTCATAATAACAAAACAACATGGATATTTTAAAGAAAAGTGGATAGAGGTGGTAGATACTATGATTCGAAGAAAGATTCATATTCTATGTTTACAATAGACAAAATGGGTTGGAGAAAAAGCAAAGGAGATAGAGGATAGAGGTTTTAAATTATGGTACTCGGGTAAAGAAAAGGCTAGAAATAGAGTTGGTATTATAACAACAACAACAACTAAGCCTTTTCCCATACTAGATGGAGTTGGTATTATCATAAATAAAAATTTAAAGGATAGTGTAGATCTTGCATCAGACAACACTGGTTATGGCTGAAAGGATGAAGAAAAGTTATAGTTTTCAAGAGAACAAGATGTAGATATTCGTAATAACAAAACAACATGGATATTTTGAAGACAACGGTACTTTAAATTTTAAAATAAGATTTCACCGTTCAAATTTTGAAACTAGAGCCTGCCAACTCCTAATAGTATTAACCAGTGTTGTCCGTATCGCACCGTATCGTACGATACGGTACAATACGGGGCCCCGTATCGCAGATGCGGGCGTATCGCACCGTATCACACGATACGGTGCGTATCGATACGGGCGATACGCCCTGGGACCCTTATAAAGGGTCCCGGCTCGAGAGAAACCCGCAATTTTTTGCGGGTTTCCTCTCTCCTTTTAGGTTCTTTAAGAACCCTAAGAGTCGGTTTTCGCCTCCTCGGTGTTCAAAGCTCTAAAATCATGCCCTATGGTATCCGTCCAAGCCTCCAAACTCGGATTTAAGTATATTTTTAATGTTTTTTCCCTTTTTTTCTTTTATATTTATTGTTTTTTGTGTTATTTCATTTTTTTTTTGAATGACAAAATATGAAGTTATTAAGTGTGTGTATACGATTTTTATTGCATTCATGAAGTGGGAGACACTCGATTTGAGTGTTATTTGAAGATTGGGGGATTTACGAAGTGCTTTTATTTTCAAGTTTTTGTTTGAATTAAAGTACTCCATTGAGATTGCAGGAAGGGGTGGTAGAGACTCTCATTCAAAGTCTGATGATCCGGCATGGCAGTGGGGTATACCAGTTGAGGGTTCAAGGTTAAAAATCATATGTTTATTTTGTGAAAAGGTGGTTAGTGGTGGAATTTCAAGGTTGAAACACCACCTAGCAGGAACCAGGAAAGAAGTTGCTCCATGCACAGGCAGAGTTAGAAGTGTGCCAGAAGGTATTAAATGGCAATGCTTGCAGATGATTGAGAGCATACAGGAAAGGAGACAACAAAAGGATGATTTCCAGATGTGTGAAGAAGCTGATGATGCTACTGCCACTGGAGTTGGATTCACTGATAGTTTGCGTTCAGATGCTAGAACAGATATTGGTAGTAGCAGTTCGCGAGCACCTAGCAGAGGAAAGAGGGTTGCAGCTGAAGACTTTGGAGGTGGCAGAAGAGGAAGTTCAAGAAGGAGTAGAGGAAGAGCTTCTTCTTCTAGCATACATTCGTTCTTTCCTCCTTCCACTACACCTGGTGCTCAGCCAGGAATTCGTGCTGCTATGGCTTCAGAACAACTGCACGATTAAGCAGACCTTGCAGTGGGCAGATGGTTTTATGATGCATGCATTCCATTTAATGTAGCAAACAGTTTTCATTTTCAAGCAATGGCAGATGCAATTGCTAACATTGGTCCAGGATACAGGATGCCCTCTTATCAGAAGTTGAGAGGAAAGATATTAGATCAGACCGTGATTGAAGTGCAACAATACTGTTCGACTTTGAGACAATCGTGGAAGAAAACAGGATGCGCTATCATGGCAGATGGATGGACCGATAGGCGAGGAAGGACATTGCTAAACTTTCTTGTATATTGTCCTAAAGGACTCATGTTTTTGAGATCTCTAGATATGTCAGAGGAGAGGCACACTGCAGAGATCCTATGAGAGGAATTTGATAAGGTTATACAAGAGGTTGGGCTAGAAAATGTAGTTCAATTGATTACAGTTAATGCAGCTAACTACAAAGCAGCTGGAAAGGAGTTAGCTGATATTTATGGGATTTTCTACTAGACACCATGTGCAGCCCATTGTTTAGATCTCATCCTCGAGGACATTGGTGAGATGGATAAAATAAATGCAGCAACTGAGTGTTGCCAAGATATTACAAAATTCATTTACAACCATGCATTTGTTTTGTGTATGATGAGGAGATACACAGAAGGTGCAGAGCTTCTTCGCACAGCTGCAACTCGGTTCGCAACAAACTTCTTATCTGTACAAAGTAATGTAAGACAGAAGCAAGCTTTAAAGAGAATATTCTCCTCAGATGAGTGACAACAATTTGCAGAGTTGCCACAAAACAGAAGGAACAGAAAGTTAAATGAGATTGCAGAAACGGTTTTTAGAAGTTCATTTTGGAATGCATGCATTAGATTATTGAAAATTACTTGTCCTTTAGTGAAAGTTTTGAGATTGGCTGACAGCGAGGAGAAACCATCTATGGGCTACCTTTATGAAGCCATGGACAGGGCAAAAGAAGCGATCAGAAATAACTTTAATGAAAAAAAAAGAGATTATGTGCCCGTGTGGAAAATAATTGATAGTAGATGGAATAAACAATTGCATCAGCCTATTCATGCAGCAGCCTACTATCTAAACCCATCATTGAGGTACTCAACAACCTTCAAAAGGGACGGTGAAGTTAATCGAGGAATCATTGAATGCATTGACAGATTAGTCCCTGATGAGAGCATAGTAGATGCGATACATCGAGAGATGGAGATATATGATAATGCTCTTCACTTGATGGGTTTGCCTGTTGCAATTCGCAACCGCTCTACGATGTGTCCAGGTACATTGTTTATTTTCATATTTAAGTTGCATCTTACATTACTGTGGATTATTATGTCTCTAATGTTTATATTTTTTTTACAGATGTTTGGTGGAACAGGTTTGGAAGTAATTGTCCAAACCTTAGAGATTTTGCAGTTAGAGTCTTAAGCCAAACCTGTAGTGCAACAGGGTGTGAAAGAAATTGGAGTGTTTTTTAACACATCCATACAAAAAAGCGCAACAGGTTGGAACATAAAAGGCTTAATGATTTGGTTTATATTTGTTGTAACATGCGCCTTCGTGAAAGGTAATGTTGTATTACTTTCAAATTTTCAATTCGATATTATTTAACTTTAGTTTTCAATTGTTAATATTACTTACTAATTGTTTATCTTTGTTTGTGTCGTAGGCAATTAAAAAAAGTAAATAGAGAAGAAAGTCAGTTCGATCCAATAAGTTTGGATAATTTTGATATATTAGAAGATTGGGTTATGGAAGACACTGAAGAAAATGCCCTCCTAACAGAAGAAGACGTTGCCTGGATTAATTTGGAAGGAGCGCAACAACATTATGGAGATGAAGAATTTGATTTTGAAGAAGAAGGTGTGGGCGTGGCTGATGATGATGAGGATCTGCAACAAGGAGAAGATGAAGATTATTTAGTTGATGATCCTGATTACAATTTGTAAAATGTAACATTATATGTAACTGTAGTGTACTGTAAAGTGTAAACTATGTCTGTATTTTATTTTTTGGATTCAAAATATGTAAATTTGGATGCAATTGTTCAATGTTGAATGCTCAATCTGTACTAAACTTACATTATATGAATTTAAAGTAATTATCAGATTTTTCTTGATTTTTTTCTGATTTTTTTCGATTTTTTACTATTTTTTATTAATTTTTAATTATTTTTTGTATTATTTTAATATTAAAGTACGATACGATACGATACAATACGCCCGTATCGTGGAGCCCAGCGATACACGATACGATACGCGTTAGACAACACTGGTATTAACTCCCACAACAAAGCCACTCCCTCAACGGTTAGCCATTCATTGAGCACAATGGGTGACGACCAGTTTGAACTACATGCGCATAAAGCATTTATCCAACCCATCACAATCATTTCTTACCATGACTTCTTATACCCATCCTCCACAAGGTCTTTGCTGAACGTTATTTTGCACACCGTGGTAACACCCTCACCGACCTGACTAGATATTGGATCCTCAGAAAACAAACTAGATATGGAGGGAAAAAAAATATTACAAATTTACAGAAGAGTTCAAAGCACATGACCGCAAAATGAACATGCTTTTACCTCCAAACTTTCATTCAGGCATTATCAGATAAAAAAGCGCAGTACCATTCTGCTAAAAGAAAAATATGAAGATAACAACAGGAAGAGAGGAATGACTAAACACATGCAAAGCTGAGACACATGTTTGCGTCCAAAAACAAGAGGGTTCATGATACAACATTTCATGTCCTTCCAGTTGTACAGCCACACTATTACTGCTTTCACGCTTACATCTTTTATGTAGCAGACTTGCATCGAATCGCTAATGTCACAATCACTAGCACGGAAGTAACCACATTCTCAACCCTTGAGATGTAAAACATGGACTACAGAAAACAAGAAGCCTCATAGAAACAACATCCTGACATCTAGCACACTGCAAGACTTTCGAATAGAGGTGTCGGGATACCCTCGAACCCCGATTTCCACAATCTAATTTCCCATCAAGGATCAAAGAGACGTCAGATACGGACTGTTGAAACTCCGATTCATTTCAGCGAATCAAAAACTAATGGAGGAAATGACAATGCTGAAATTTTCAAAATGCCATATAAACAAGTCCATCTTTATCATACATCTTCGGTACGAAGTTGCAGGAGCTCTGATTAACAGTTATGTTTAAGTCAGGAAAATGTTGCTAACCCCTGAACTTATAACAAATAACCGCTACATTTCCAACCATGTAATCCACACAACCAGAAAAAATTACCCACCTCGATGGCCGGTTCAAAACAAATAGCTCCAGTGCTAGACGATTTCGAGGCAATGGAATACGCAAATGAATTGAGAGAATATGAAAATAGAAGGACGGAAAGTACCGTGAAACTCACGACGGACGATCACTCCGCGATTCCGCCAGAAACCCTAATCCTAAGAGAAAGCCCTAGTTAACGCAGCGAGAGCGTCATATTGCAACCCATATGGTAAATTTGACCTTCCTCTTTCCGATTTTTACGCATTTGTCCATCCGTGGCTCTCGTCGTCCAGGGTCAAGCGGCAAATCGTTCCTACGAGTCAGATCATTTTGGGTTCGTGTCAAATACGCACCAACACGGACCCGAGCTCTTGCCTTTGTCGAGTCGCTTCGAGCAACAAACCAAGCCAAAGATCACATGGTTCGTTTGGATCCGACACAAACACACTAAACACGAAGTAAACCTACCAAGCCACAGGAAGCTCGGTTCTTTTAGCAGCTCTAGTTCTGCGAAGATGTAGCTTCGGGTGGATGACCGTTAAAACTCGCCACATGCAAAGCTTTGTTACATGCCAAATTAGTTTATTATTTAATCTTCTTAAAAAACTTGCTTTTTTAACTTTTGGACTTTATAAAATTGTTAATATTTTCATAGTTTCTTCCGACACTTTAGTGACGTTTGATTTATACTACTACGACACTTAGGTTTTTAAAGAGTTATAAAGATAACTCTTTATAACATGACACACTGATCATTCCATGTAAATGTTGATACGGCACTACCATGATTCAAACAATTATAAGAGGATTCTTGCATATTTTGGAATAAGTCTTGCATGATCAAACAGACAAAATGGTGTCTCCATCGTTCTGTTACCATCTGCTTGGTCGGGGTGTTAGGCCAATGCATCTGCATGACTTGGCTTCAACGATGGAAATAAAGCACGGGATGGACTGATCCAATTCCCATCACAAGAACGAAGACTTTTCAAAGAATGAAAAGTTGTATGCTTTCAATGTATGATCATACTTCTTTGACTCCCATCGTCCTCATATAAATGAGCAAATGATATATCAATATATATATATATATATATATATATATAGTGGTGGATCTAGAAAATAGTTTTAGAGGGAGTGATATACATATTTCGTCGAGTTAGGGGGGTAAAGCATGAATCTCAATTCAATGTAAAACATAGGTTTTACTGTAAAATTTCAAAATGTATACATTTTTATAATTACAATTTGAGATTTTTTTTTAAAGAGGTTAGCGCCGATCATCATCACAGAGCAACTCTCGCCGAGCACCGTAACTTCAGAGTTCCAATGAGATCTCGCATACAGTGGTTGTTGGTTCTCTAACACAACCCTCATTTTATATTTGATATTGGGCAGTGGTAGATCTAGAAATCTGTGTATGATGCGCCGAAGTATGTAATCAAAAGTAACGCTATAGGCGTTTACTTATATCTAAACCAGTAAAAAGGAATTGCTCGACATGTCATATAGTGTTTTAGAAATATAACTTATATGATACGGTAACTTGTTTGGTTATTAAAGTATTTCGCACGTAAGTGAATTTCATGAATACCAGGGACCTTCCTTAAAATTGTTCTCTCCGATGTGTGAAAGAGAGAGGACCCTCTGTGTCTGTGTTCCCCTCCGTCGTTTCGTCAAACGCTCCTTTTCGCGTCTTCCTTTCACAAAAATTGGGTTTACTCCGCGGGAGTTGAAGATGGTCTAGAATCACCGTCGCATTCTCTTGTTCACTGATCTCTCACCGTTTTCGCCGTCCTCTTTGATGGCGTCCGATTCTAGGATCGATCACATTCTTCGTTTGTTGAGCAGATTCAACACTTTCTTGACGGCCAAAGTTTCCGATCTAACCGTGATCTTGTCGAATCACAAGGTACTTATTTCAGCGTTTTCTCTTCGAAATTTTAAAGTTTCGAAGTAATCTGTTTTCTGTGATTTGCATTATATAGCTATGTTTTCGTGTTTCTGGGAATGCTTTTGTTCCCTTTTTCTTTTTTGCTTTCCCGCATTTATTTCTTACTACGAGTCAATCTAGCGCATCGTTTTTCTTTTTATCATGATTGAGACTGATTTGTTTGTTGCTTTCCCCTTTATTTCTGATATTATGTTCGGGGTGGATATAATCTAATCATGGAGTAAAACTTTCTAGTCATCTGTTTGGGTATTCTTGGTTTATTATTTCACATATAACTCTATCACAGTAGATTTTATTGTTGCCGAATGCTATTCATCTGCATCGGCCAAAATATTGACTTTTGCATTGCAAGATGGAAGATATGGGAGTTATTTTGGCCGACGCATATGATACGTCGGCACGCATGGCATCCAGAAAAATAAGAGTAAACACTCAAGGGCCAGTGTTTCAACAAGGGGATCTGATCTAGACCTCGCACAAAATCGAAAAGGTGGATCATTTTTATGTGACGAATAATACTGCTCAGAGGAAGGTAGATATTATTAAGCAATGTTGAGACCAGATGCTTTATAATGGTGTGTTAGACAGTCAATCTTGAAAAGATGTAGGTCACGGAGACAAAGATGTTTGAGGTAGTGTGCAGTCACAAAAGAAGAATGTGTTCCTTAATGAGACTAGTAGGGAAAAGTCGGCGTGTGCCAATAGAAGATAAAACGAGAGAGATGCTCTTAAGGTGACTTTAACTTTTGAGAGGCAACTGGATGGATGTCCCAGCAAGGTATGAAGAATTACATGGTGAACACATAAAGCAAGGTTGAAGAAGGTCTTAAATGTGACACAGGGAAACAACAAAACATGATCTTACTTGTTTGGAGATCACCGCAAATTTGGCAGAAGGAAAGACAACGACAACTAAGAATCCATGATTCCATATAGTCAACCTTATAAGAGAATGGTTGGTTTTGGTTTTTGGTTTGGTTGGTGGCTTTATCCTTTTCCCGGTGTAATGAATTTTGCTTGAATAAGAGATTCCTGAGTTTGGACAAAAGATGTATGTGACAAAAATGAAGATGTTGAGATGTATGAGTGGTCATACAAGAAAAGACCGTATACATAATGAGGCTATTAGAAACAAATTAGGAGTGGCACCAATAGAGGATAAAATGAGAGAACATCGTTTAAGATGGTTTGGACATATAGAAAGAAGATCAAAAGAAGAACAGGTAAGAAGGTTAGAAAAACTAAATTTGGAAAGTATTAAAAGAGGTAGAGGACGACCACAAAAGTATTGGAAAGAAACAATAAAGAATGATCTAGCTTATTGGGAGTTAACTGCTAACATGGCACACGATAGGGATCTGTGGAAACAAAGAATCCATGTAGCCGACCCCGTCTAGTATGGGAACAGGCTTAGTTGTTGTTGTTGTTGTTGTTGTAAGAGATTCCTGAGTTGCAGATCATATAAAGCATGCTGTTTTCTACCTAATACCCGTTGATTCTATATGAACACCATCTTCACATATGTCAAAATGTCCTCAAGAAAGTCTTCTGGGATTTTGTTTGTGCGATTGCAACAATCACAAGGGTTTATGCTGCCTCAGTTAATTGATACCATAAACCTTCACCTCATGAATAATTCTCGTAAATCCTCCCTGGGTAGGTGGGACCGTGGGAATGAGTCTTTATCATATCTAGGGATGATGCCATCTTTCCTTGATTCGGAAACTTCACCGAGGGCTGTAGGACAATTTGTAATGGAGACAGTAGATAAGTGATGTATCTTGGTATGCCAATTGTAACAAATGGTTTTCCTTTTCTATCATTGAAACTTGAAAATATTCAGAAATGCATCATTGCACAGTCAGCAATAGCTATGTTTTCACCTTTTTTATTTTAGTTTTCATCATTAGTACATGTTTGTAGAATAGAACATTTCTCTCCCTCCTTCCCTCCCTCTCTTTCTGAAGTGCAGAACAATTTGATTTTTTCAGGGTGCTGGTTCAATTGGTGCTGTTGCTGGACTTGCTATTGCTATAGTTTTTGCTTGGAAGTTCTTGAGGTCTCCTGATGGGCGCCGGAGAAGGCTACCAAAACGAAGGGGTCCTTCATCAAACAGTAACAGTGGGAATCGAGGAAATGAAGTTGCTCAAATATCTGAAGAGAGCCGGGTCGAAGAATTACAAGTTCCTATGAAGGTACTATCATGCTGGTTGCTGTAAATTTCCATCATTGTAGCATGAAATACTGATTGCACTAACATTTCGCCTTTTGCTTTTGTAGCTGAGTCTGGGACAGACTGTAAAGAAGAAACTAAATGGTGGTAGAAAGGTAACAGGAGACTTCTATTTATCTGTTTTATTGACTGACTTTCTTGCTGTTAAGTAGAATTTCAGGGGACAGCAAAACCTTTTAAGTTAGCTATTTGTTTTCCATATGAGTATATCTTTACCGTTAACTGATAACATGGCACATGATAGGGCTCTGTGGAAACAAAGAATCCATGTAGCCAACCCCGTCTAGTATGGGAAAGGCTTAGTTGTTGTATGAGTATATCTTTACCACTTTGAATAGACTCATGAGTCATGACACACCTCTTCTTTAGTAGAGCTGTGTGTCTTGCAAAGAAATGAATATTTCTTTCATCTTTTATGATAAAATGAGTAGAGAGAGGAATTCTGCAAGTTTCAGATTACTACAAGTTTCATATATTTCGTTAGAGGGTGTAGTTCAGAGATAGATGCATCACAACTTTTGGTGATAGAAAGCAGAAAAAAATACTGCATAAGAAACCAAGGCAAGAGAATTTGACCTTGTGATGCAGAAGAGATGCTTTGAAGAATGAGATTAAGATTTTCATGTACTGACTAACAGCTATTATCAGATGAGAAACGCTGGTGTTTAGGAAGATAAAATTTTCATATCACTTGCTCCATAAAATTATTTTCCCGAATTATTCCCTGCATTATCAGTACATCAAAAAGCTTTACCTTTTTCTTAGGTTTCAGAAATGCATCATTTGTTTGGTAGCTGGAGTTGGCATCTAACTGATAGTTATTTAATACAAAAAGTGTTATTACTTTATAAAGAAATTTCCCACTTACCATCAACTTAAACTGATTTTCATGAGGGGCAGAATTTTCATCTAGTTAACTTTTGACTATTTCTCAGGCTACACCATGGCTTCTTTAATTAAATGGGCCCTCTTTCCCTCTTAAGGGAGAACATAAGGGCTTTGATCCATAGAAAGGTGTGTGCTGGTGGGGGGGTCGTTATTCAGAAAAACCCTATCAAAACTACCTTTTCTTGTCATTTAAAATTATATGATTCTAAAAATTTGAGAAATTGGCAGGAATCAAACTTTGGAAGACTGTAAGGAAAAAGAGAATTGAAAATGTTGAGCATTCAAATATAAGTTACAAGTACTAGAATGCAAAAATAAAGTATTATCAAAGAAAATAAAGAAAAACAAGTAAACATAATAGAGGATGTGGACAAGTACTAGTGGAACATGCTAAATGGCATACAATAACTCAAAAAAATAATATTTAGAAGTGTTTCACATTTGAAAGTATAAAACATGTATAGCATCTCTCTCTCTCTCACACACACAAACACACATTTTCTCTCTTTCTCGCTCACACCCATGCATACAGGTTCAAAACACCTTATGTACTCGAATGCGAAGCGTTGCAACACTCCTGTTTTTCTTTTCCCTATTTCTTTGTCTTCTGAAGAAAGTCTTCCTTTCTGTTGAGGTGCTTTATCATCAATGACATACGTGTCATCAATGGTTCTCTAAGTCTTATTTATCCAGCAAAAAAAATCCTCTTTGTTTCATCAGAATCAATTATTAATTGCTGCGTTTTCTTTTTATGCAGATGACATGCCGGTTGCTTGGTGTCATCCTTGAGGAGAGTACACCAGAAGAGCTGCAGGTCATAAAGTGAACATTAACCCAATTGAAAACTATGACAATTTGTGGCCAAGTGATTGCTTTTTCTTTTTATTACAGAGACATGCAACAGTGAAGCCATCTGTGCTGGAAGTTCTTTTGGTTATTGCAAAGTATTGTGATATTTATCTAATGGAAAGGATTCTTGATGATGAAAGTGTGGTGGGCTTTCTTTCACCTTTTCTCATAATTATGCACATTTTCTACCGTCTCCTAGCTTATATGCTGCAGTTCTTCTATATACTTCATTCCATTTTGCTTTATTGTGCTGTATTTTGTTCTCTGCAAATGTCTTTGTCTGATAATATAGTTTCGTTTGATGATAAGCTTGTGGAAATGTCAACTCATATGCTACCAAATTAATTCATTAGATGCCTCATAAAAGGTCTCCCACTTCACCTGATTAATAAGGTTCCTATGGGGGTTGTCAATTGGCTGGAATGATCAGAAACTTATCTGTAATGAACCTGTTAGGTTAAAAGGTTAGGTAACAAAATTAGATTCATTAGCTATCTGGTTTGGACCAGAAATGAAATGAAATACGCAGTGAATGGTTCAAATTTGTATACCAATATGTAGATCTGACCCATCCTCCGGTTCTGGGTGTTGATTCACGACTTCTTGCGGGATTGAAGCCTATTTTTTACGTCTGGTTCTGATCTAACAAAGTGGGACCCATTCTTGGGCTTAACAAACCCGATTCCAAGGTATTTACACTTTAGTTCCCATCATTACCTTCAATTGCTAAGGCATATTGTCCTGTGTAAATGGCTAACATTTTGCATGAGCTCAATCATTTGGTTGAGGTCCTTAAGATCTAGTTTAATAGTGGACCTAGGTCCGGGTTATCTATTTTACGGAAGGTTGAATCCAACCTGAGTACGAAATTAATATCCACAAGATTTCAACTTAGAAGCATCCAAAAGTTATAGTTTCCTGGTTGTGGTTCACTATACAACAACAACTAAGCCTTTTCCCATACTAAATGGGTCGACTACATGGATTTTGTTTCCACATAGCCCTATTATGTGTCATGCTAGCAGTTAACTTTATATAAACTAGATCATTCTTTATTGTTTCTTTCTAACACTTTTGTGGTTGTCCTCTTCCTTTTTTAACAATTTCACAATCTAGTTTTTCATATTTTCTTACGAGAGCATCCTTGGGTCGTCTTTCTACATGTCCAAACCATCGTAAATGATTTTTTCTCGTTTTATCCTCTATCAGTGATACTCCTAATTTGTTTATAATAACCTCATTACGTATACAGTCTTTTCTTATGTAACCACTCATCCATCTCAACATCTTTATTTATGCTACAAACATCTTTTATACATGTTTATGATTAACTGCCCAACACTCATAACCATAAAACATAACATATCTAGTTGTTGCTCTATAATATTTACCTTTCAACTTTAATGGTATCTTCTTATCACATAGAGTACCTAATGCCCCTCTCCATTTTAACCAACCGACATTAGTATGATACTGGAAAACATATGTGAGAACTCATGAAGGAATGGCAAAGTCCTTTGAAGTTAATATTGAGTTACATCAAGGATCAACTTTAAGTCCATATCTATTTATATTGGTTATTGATGAGTTAACATAACATATTTAAGATGAAATACCTTGGTGTATGTTATTTGCATATGACATTGTGTTAGTGGATGAGTGTCAGGCAAAAGTTAATAGGAAATTGAAACTATAGAGAAAAATGTTAGAAAATAAAGGCTTCTTAGTAGAACAAAGACAAAATATATGGAATGTAAGTTTATTTCAGAGGACATAGAAATAAAGATTGACACACATTTCATTCCTCATAAGGACAGTTTTAAATACCTGGATCAGTTTTTCAGAATGATGAAAAAATTGATGGAGATGTTATATATAGAATTAATGTTGGTTGTTTAAAATGAAGAGATGCATTAATATTCTATGTGATAAGAAGATATCATTAAAGTTTAAAGGTAAATATTATAGAGCAACAATTAGACTTGCTATGTTTTATGGTTTTAAGTGTTGGGCAGTTAATCATCAACATGTACAAAAGATGTCCGTAGCAGAAATGAAAATGTTGGGATGGATGAGTGATCACAGAAGTAAAGACCATATACATAATGAAGTTATTAAAAACAAATTAGGAGTATCACCAATAGAGGATAAAACAAGAGAAAATTCATGTGAAGATTCTTCTTTTTTGCTTTAAAATATTTCAAAAGACGTCTCAATAGGTGAATTGCTTCAATAGTATATTTGCTGAGCATGAATCCAAATTAGTTCTCTGTTGTACTCATACTTGTTTTAACTTACGTTCGGTAATTCTTTCTCATAATTTCATAGTATGACTCATTAACTTGATACCTCGATAATTTGCACGATTCTGAATGTCTCCCTTATTCTTATATATGGGTATAAGTGTACTCGCTCTCGGTTTCTCAGACATCTTTTGGGTTCTCGGTATTTCATTAAATAGTCTTGTGAGCCAAGTGAGCCCCATCTCTCTTAGGATTTTTCATATTTCTATAGAAATATTATCTGGTCCTGTAGATTTTTCAATCTTCATTATATATTTAAGAGTTTCTTTGACTTCATTCTTTTGAATATGCCGATAGAAATTGCGGTTTATATACTTTTTTGGATTTGATTAATTCTCCTAAACCAATACTAACATCTGTATTTTCATTAAAAAGATTATAAAAATAAAATTTTCATCTATTTTTATATCATCATTTGTCACTTCGGTTCACTATGGTTTACAAATTTATTATTGACTCAAGCATGGTTTTCCTCATGGAAGATCTTATAGGACTCAAATCCTGATCTGATACTAGTATCCTAATTTGAGATGTGAACCTAGGTGTACCTTTCTCTGAACCACGTCTGACTGTGACTGCCCCAACGAGGTAGCTGACGTGAGGATGCTTTAGCATGTCTCAAGGGGGTGAGCTGATCCTTTGTTAGTTCTCAGGAAACGTTACTTTGGGGGTCTACCTTCCATGTTTCTGTAGTGTGGATCCCATGGAAAGTAGGTTTATTTTCTTGCAGCCAGTAGCCAACACATGATACGCTATGCTTTAATTGGCATTTTCATAAACTCTGCTATTTTTAGGTGAAATAGGCTTTTCACTTATTTAAACCTAATGTGTTAAACACATTTATAAATTTGAGATGAAGTCTTTGGCCTTAAGTTTTGAGAATGTTCTTTTTTTTCTTTTTCTTTTTGATGAATTCCACTTGCATAAAGTTTTCTTTGGAAACATGAAAAGCCCCAGTATTTCCTTCTGTATCTGCATCCATTATGAAAGAAATATCTTTTGAGGTTTGATGAATGTTGATTCAAGAATGTTTACCTCTAGAATAACTGGAGATAATTTCAACCTACTTCTGTTTTCCTTGAATGGTTGGAATCATGTGAGTATTTATTTTGTTACATAAGATTGAACCAAGGAAATATGATTTGTTATTCATCAAATTGTCTACGTAAGCTAGCGGCTTATATTGTAGGCTGTGGTATAATGGTTTGTAATTATGGGTATTTATTCGCAGGAAAGGGTTCTTTTGGCTTTGGAGAACGCTGGACTTTTTGCAGCCAGTGGACTAATCAAGGACAAGGTGAATTGAATTGCAAATTTATTTCTTCCCAGCTGTTAAGAGTTTGTTAGTACACGATGGCCTGAACTATTTTAAAATCAAGTATTGCATTTATACGTTTAATTAAACAGTTGTGATGCATTGTATCATTGCGCTTGACTTGTGCGCTTTGGGCTCAATGTAATCTGTTTTTCAATCTTTTGGCATGGCATTGTATTCATTCTTCCAGCTATGGTGATCTTCATGCTGAATGTTTATATCTGTTTGCAGGTTCTATTTTGTAGCACGGAGAATGGCAGGACATCTTTTGTTCGACAACTAGAGCCTGATTGGCATGTTGATTCCAGCACAGAGATAATCTCTCAACTTTCTGTAAGTTTCCGCTGCTTCTCTTTGCTTATTATCTTACTAGAACACAATCTCTTTACCAGACATAAAAAGAAAGAGGAAAATTTGATTTTCCTAATGTACTACGCAAAAAGAATGCATAAAGTATGTTAATTCATATTATAACACTAGTATTGTCAGAAATAGCAGTTGGAATTGGTCGTGTGAATCAACAATTAGCATCATTTTCTTCTTTCTGAGCTCCATGCCACCCCTATGCCTTTCCTCATTCTCTAGTCCCTTGGACATGAATAAATGAAAGGGAATCTCTTTTTCCAGTAAAGAATGATTAGGAACTCACCTTTTAAATTCATTGCAGGGTTTTTAGAACTTTCAGGGTGCAAAATGAAATGGCAAACAATTGATGATAAACTGCCAGCATAGGTTTCAAGTTTTCTTCAAACTAAACTAACATAACCAGTCAGATCAACACACTTAAGATGTTTATACAGAATCTAACATAAATTAGCATGAAAACAATCTTGAACTCCCAGCATTCTATCAGATAAACTAAAGAAGGATCCTATCAACAGATGAACGTGTCAAAACTATTCCGTTTACTGTCGATTATTTGAATGTGTACTGGATAGGCCCAAGTGAATCCTCAAGCTTTTATTAACTGTAAACCAGATCAAATCAGATATTGTATTACTTAACTGATTAAAGTGAAAGGTGTGCTCCACATATTTTCTTCCCATGCTTTAATCAGCTGCTAATTCCTTAGTCTGAATCATGAAATCTTTATCATCATTCCCGAACTCAGCAACTGACTGAAACTCTTCTAGAACTTTTTCAAGAAGCCATATCCATGAAACTTAAAGCAGAAGGCTATTAGTAGAGTTGCAACTTGCAAATGCTGCTAATGGACTTAGTGGTCAGACAGTAGGTGCAGAAAAGCGGCCATTGTCAATTGTATCATCAACAATATCAGCAAACTGTTTCCATGGCTACAACAGGAAGCGTCTAAACAAAAAGAGAACTATTCAAAGGATAGCACATTGGAACGTGACATTGAAAGGAAGCACGTATGCTTAAGGGCACTTATGATAATCTAAGCTCTCTCTCTCTCTCTCTCTCTCTCTCTCTCTCTCTCTCTCTCTCTCTCTCTCTCTCTCTCCAGCCATGGTATAGTAGGTGCCGGTACTTTTCTATAAAGGTCCTAAACTCCATTGCAAAGTGATATAAGAAAATAGGAAAACTTTTACAAAGTTAATCCACACCCCCTTGAGAAATAGAAAGGTTCAAGTGTGAAGATTGAAAAGGAATAGTAAAGAAACCGAGAATATCATCTAGAAACAACCTATATAACTTCTTGAAAAGTATATCTTGTTTAACATTCATACTTGAAATTCCATTGGAAGTTAATATGGTGGATCCTCGTCTTGATACTATCTGCATCTGCATCAGATTCACATTTGTGTGTCATCTCTCTGCGAGTGGCAGGGATATTTAATAGTCTAAACAAACGACAAAGTAACTTCGTGTAATTTCATTAAAATTAGAACAGTACAACCTTTTGTTCTATAGTACCCTTCTTTTGTCTATAAGTGATTGATTGACATTGATATTTGAAGTATAAACAAAGGATCCTATATCTGGGGTGGTTAAATATGTTTGGTCTTTTTAAGTCGTGCTGTGGTGATGCTTCACATGAAGGCCCCTAGTAGGCGTACATTCAAGGGTACGACTCCAGCTACCATCCTATGCAAGCTGATGCTCAGCATAAACCTGGACCCAGAGACTCAGAGAGTCTTTGTTAAGGAATTCTACTCGGGGTTGTCTCAACTCCTACAGAGATGAATTTTGAAGTTCCAAATTGAAAATTGACGCTTTATATCACGGTGATCGCTACTATTTGTGCATATTCTATTCTTTACCTTTGGCTTTTAGCCGACACAGATTGGTGTCGTGGAAAGGCCCCTTTGCTTTGATTCCTTTTTTATTTTTGCTTTGTATAAATGTCTTTCTAATTTTTTCTCTGCTGCTGTTGCTTGCCTAGCGATTCATAAGGTACCAACTTCATGTCTCCCCGGCCGGATCGAGCTACTCAGCGTCCAATGTGTTCAGCTCCGTTAGTTTAGAAATGTACTTCTCAAGCATGGACTCAAGTTAGTCATTTTTTAGTCGGATTATTTTGTACCGTTCTTATATGAATGTGTGGATGTGGACTCTTGAAAGAACCTTCTTGTTGAATAGAGAAAGCTCGTTATATACAAATTTCTAGCGTGCAAATTGATTGGTTCTTTGTCACTTTTAGTACATACTGATGTTTCCCAACTTCAACAGAATGTTATATCTGATGAGCATTGAGATTATAATATAACGGAGTCTTCCCTGGAGGATTAATGCCTGTCGTGATCTTGAGGCATTTAAATGTTAAGATCTGGAAGGGAAGTCTGAGTTCACAGGTTTGATACTCAGGGTTATGCATCTACTAGGGGTCTACTGCCTGACCCGACCCCATCTTCAACAATAACCAAAACCAACACCAACGGTTGGTCGGTTCAAGTGGATCGCCACTTGCTCCCCTCAATCCAACGCTTGAGCGTTGGGAGAGCTTCATCCCCATAGTGGGCCAACCTGGCTCGAACCAGATTTACCAGTGGTATATTTCACTAAGAAAAAGCCTTTTTTCCACCTAAGTGGGGTTTACCATATGGATTCTAAGTCGCTATTGAGCTATATCTTGCATCAAATTAATATTTAGTGGTAGCACTTTAAAAAAAATTGGATCATTGTTTATTCTTTAATACTTTTTTATCATCTAATTTCTTAAATTTTCTCTTTAACCCTGCTTGTTAATGGACACTCTTAAGAGAACAATGCAAGTTGGAGTGAACAACCCATCAAATCCAGGCAAAGGGGTCACTAGCTACTTGCAGTTTCTTGACGAATTCGTTCGACCATACCATATCATTGAATATCCTGGTTTGGTTCTCTCTTTGAAACTTGAAGACCACGGTGGTGAGTTCAGATCCAACCCGAAGCTGACCCGAACAATCCAGGTCTGGGACATGGTTCCGGCACCATTGGTCGGGGCTGAGACACCCCTACGTGAGACCAGACAAACTCAGGTAGGTTCGGACTGGACCCTACAATTTAAACACATTCAAACTCTTGCATTCTCCTTGTTTTTTAGAGACACGAATATAATAAAATTATATTTTATACTTTTAATACTTGTCATATTTTTCAAAAAAATATATAGAGTATGCATGTATTAATGATTTTTCAGATAGAATTTTGTAATGTATATATATATATAATGTGTGTGTGTGTGTGTGTGTGTGTGTGTGTGTGTGTGTGTGTGTGTGTGTGCATTATGTAAATTATATAGATGCACTGGAGATACTAGTCAACCCGACTTGAACCCCATTCAGATTGGGTATGTGTCTTGAAAATTGACCCAAGTAGAAATCCGGGTCGGGTCTGGACCAGCCTTCTTTGAAACCGGACCCGAAGTAAACGGACTCCTTGACCCAATTTGCGATAACGATAGTCGCCCCCGCCCCCCGTCTCTCTAACATGGTTCGTTGTGGTGATCTAGCTGCCTCTTCTTATGTGCCATAAGGTATCAACTGCCATCAATCTCCGAGTTCCTTTTAATGTTAGGAATTTGCTTGGTCGGTGTCACACCTAACGTCCAACCACGCATGCTTTGTTGCGATCAGGCAGATTTTTTCAGAACTTTCTTTTGTTACGATGAATTCAATTGTTTCCTTTCCTTATCGTGCTGTGATTTGAACTGATTGGCATATAAAATGGTCCCTTTCTCTTTTCCTTCCGTGGTTTTGCGATTACGGGCTTTTGTCTTTTGGTCTGAAATTGTTCTTAGGTTTCTTTCTTGATTTGTATTCTTGTCCAATTTAAAGGGGTTGTCTCCGTTCATGCAAACGAGGTATGATTTGCTCACTTTGATTAACTACCCAATTGAAGAACTTCAAGATTCTATTCGTAGGATTTTCACGGCAGATAACGTTGATTCTCTATGGACATTCCATACTTAGAATTTAGGAAATTTAAGAGTGAAATTCTATTTGATGCCGTTTTCTGAATATTTATCATCCTTTCATGTGATATTCACTGTGGGGATTGCCTTAAATTGGTCTCCTCTGTGTTAAAGAAATGTGAGCAGAAAAAATCAAGTTGTTGCTCATAGAATAGAGGCACTTATTTTGTGTGCCTATGGTGACTGTGATTTCCATTGTTGAAATTTGGAGCTCATTGTCTTAAATAAAACGTCTATCGAGATGGACATGCTCTTATCTTTCCAAAATCGTCTCTGTACTGTTCTAATATCTTTTAAATGCTATTTCTTTCCAACAACATAGTTTCTTTCTTCTCCTTTTGTCTTTCTGTTGCGCTTACAGGGTTGATAAAGCATTACTTTGAGTTTCAGCATCTAATTAAGGTTCAACTGGATTAAACTGCTTCTTCAGGACTCCTTTTTGAGTTCAACAACAACAACAACTAAGCCTTTTCTCATACTAGACGGGGTCGGCTACATGGATTCTTTGTTTCCACGTAGCTCTATCATGTGCCATGTTAGCAGTTAACTCACAATAAGCTAGATCATTCTTTATTGTTTCTTTCCAACACTTTTGTGGTCGTCCTCTACCTCTTTTAATACTTTTCAAATTTAGTTTTTCATACCTTCTTACAGGTTCTTCTTCTGATCTTCTCCTTTTTTGAGTTACACCAAGTAATAGAAAACTTATGTTGTGGTACTAAGTCTCAAACCTATGTTGGTTACATGATCAACAGGAAAATGCCAGAATAACTTATTCTGCATTTTAGTGGAAACTATATTATTGTCAATGTAGCTACCTCAAAGTGTTTGTGCGTACAAACCAGAAAACTAAATTTCTGGATGTCAAACTCTGTGTGCAATTTTACCAATTTATTTCTTTTTGTACTTGTATAGGCATAATTTTATCATTTATAAGCCTGTTATGCTTGAAAATTTTGTTAACATAATATTTGACCACTGCAAAGTTTGATCTGATTTGTGTTTTTCATTGATTGTCCTGGGTAGATCTTGACATGATTTGAGAGAAAATAACAGAGAAGTGGAAGGGATATTTCCTATAGATCCCTTCATGTTTTCCTTATATCATCCATTGCTTTAATCTGGAATGGTACTGCATACGTTTTCCTCATGTTTCCACTACTTATTTGACTCGGGCATTAAAAGAAACATGGTGCTAATGTAACCAGGGCAGGTTAAGAGCATATGCTGAAGTTGTTGACTGTCACATGCATGCGTTGAAAGCAGTCACCGGGATTATGTTGATGAAATTGTTGGAAATAATGTTCTGATGGAAAGAAAAAGGTCTTTACCCCTATGGATGTTTGGAGTAACTGCTGCAGACAAGGGAGGGTCTAAGAAGCAAGATGAATGCATAACAATTGAAGAGGACCGTAAACTGGGACCAGTTGAATCTGGTTCAGTTGTGGCAGAGAAAGATTTGATGTCATCTCATGACAGTGTGGAGGATGTTAACAGAAATGCAACGCTTCATACTGTGAGAAGAACTAGGAATTCAAACAGGAGAGCTTTAGAAAATGAAAGTGCAGCCGGTGGAAATAATGACACAAGTGAAAGAAACAAGAAAAGAAAAACAAAAGAAATGAGAAAAGACGAGAATGTTGAAATCCTAAAGAAGAAGTCAAAGCTTAATGAGTTTGATGGCTTGGAGGATTCTGAAATACTTCCCTCGTCTCAAGCTGCTGACCATGTCATAGAATTGACTGTGGATGATCTCGTGAGCATTGCCAAAGAGGTATGCTGATGCTTGAATTAATTTCCATATGATAACCATACATGACTGAGTTTTCCACGTGCATGTATCTATATACATATGGTGGTATGCATGCTTAAGTCACATGCAAATGTCTTCTCTGTCACCTTGCTTTTCTTTTTCTTTCTTTTGAAGTAAACCACCGGTATCTGGAAGCTAAAAGGATCCTAACTAATCCGGTGCAGCCAGGTCGGTCCATTATGGGGGCAAAGTTTTCCCAAAACAGTTCTGGTCTACTCCATCCGCAAGACTTGAATTCGAGACCTTGCTTAAGGGAAATAAGTTTCAAACCACTCGAACCAACCAAGAGTTGGTTCTTTTTCTTTCTTTCTATGGGTGTGTCAATGTGTGTGGTTCATGCACTTATATATGTGCAGTTATCTATTCCTGGAAGCCTTCCTGAATTCAATATCTGAAGTACCTGCACGAGTTTGTTAAACTTTATAATGCAGAGTAACACATTTTTGTATATATTCATATTTTATGAGTACAAATACATCAAGTCTGTGGCTCAAATCATACAAAGTGTCTACATTGGCGTAATATTGCTGATCTGGTAATTTGTGCATTTGCAACTCATGTATCATGTCGTTTACCTACGTTGCTTAAAGTAGGCCTCCATGATATGCTATTGAGATTTGAATAATAACTCATAAAATTTCTTATACCTGTGCATTTTGGCCACTCTTTTTCACCCTTTCATGTAATAATCAGTTATCTTTCTGCAGTACGTCAAAGCAGAAGATAAAGATTGTCGGACAGAATCAGTAACTGGAACCACATCCAAAAATTTATCAAGCCAATTAGCACCATGTAGGCATGAAAGAACATCGCAGGCAATCGACATTGCAATGGACTCTGCTATGAAAAATAGCATGGGAAATAACACTTTACCAGCAAGTGATTTCGGATCCATTGCCACAGTCGGCAGTGACGATGCGGTCAAGGACTTGCTAAATATATTTTTGGGTCCTGTGTTTAGCAATCTTCAGAAGGAGGACAGGAAGCTTGAAGTTGGAGAGCACATACCGCAGAGACACGAGTCTAGTGAAAGCCTTTAACAGCATGACGACTAAGGTTGAAGAAGCTCCATTGATGAAAAAGAAAGACAGCCTCAAAGAGAAGGTACCCATGCTTCTGGATTAAGAGCTCCAATAGTTAGAGGTCAAGAATCTCTCTTAATGAAGAATAGCTTGAAGCAAAGGACCCTGCTTATCAACTGAATGAAGGCTGCGTTTAACTGTAACATCAAGGTGTACAAAAGTTACTGTATCTTTTGATTATGCATTTATGTATAAGTGGAATAATGCACGTGTCAACAACGTCAAAATAATGAGTTACTGAAACCACACACTTGAGAGAGGCCTCTAAAATGTGGTTGACCCACTTTGAAACGAAAATATAATGAGCAGTAGAAAAACGTGGCAACTAGACATATGTAAACTGGAACTGGCCCCGTAACCGAACCAGTCTGGGTCGGTTCTGGGGCAATTCCGGTTTGAGTTTGGATTGCTTGGAATGGATAATTTTATTTTTAAAAGAAAAAATATTAAAAATAAAAAAGACCAGAAGCAGCGGTTCTGTTTCGGTTCTTGATTTATAAATGTTAAACCAGAATCAAATTGGGTAGTTTTTGGTAGGTAAAATCAGAATCGAATTGGGTGGTTTTTGGTTCTGGTTTCAGTTTCACTGATTCTTGGTTTGGTTCCGTTTCAGTTGAAATACTCAAGACAAGTTATAAACCGGGCATGTCTGAGGGTAACATCAGTAAAGAAAAAGAAAGGAAAACCAAATGCATATTATGTTCTTGTGACAACTTGAAGTGATAAAACAACAAGTCATATTTGGGTTTAAATGTTTTGATGAAAACACTCGAGGCGGCAGAAACAACGGGCCATTTCCATCCCTAGTCTTATCAAGAACGTATACTCCAATGTAGGAAATTCAGCCTAAAGGCGTGAGCGTGAATCTCCCCGGGTATTCAGCACCCAACACAGACATGAAAACCCTCCCTGATGATAGACCTGAATAATCTGTGTTTGGGGATAAAAGAAAGTTTTCTTATGACATAAGATTTCCATGTGCATGCATTCAGGTCATGCCCCTAATGACCGACATGATCCTCAGTTTTTCGTGTCAGAATCAGGTCCCACCAAGAGCTTTCCGGATTGGGTCATTATTCGTGTACATCACAAATTGAAGCCACATGAGAATGCATATTGACTAATTAATTGCCGGTGCTATGGTGATTATTAGAGTTAATGATAGCATGTTCTATGTGTGTACATTCACTTCTGCTGCTTCTAAAACTTCACTATTTTTGTTTCTAAACCTACTATGAATATGTGATAAAAAAATTTCGGATACAGTTCTCTGCTAGAGAGAGTCGACCCGATTTCTTTCATACACATCCAGGGGTAAAAGGGTAAACTAAGGGATGGCTAAATATAGGCCCGCCTATCGGTAACGGCAGCCCTTGCGCGTTCTTTGGCCATTCAGTGAGCTCTGCGCACGGCGGCGTCCACTCAATACTCTCTCTCCACAAGGTGTGCTCCCCAATGAAACCCGAACCATAGATTCTTCCTTCTTCATTCTGATGCTACAATTGGTTAGGGATTGAGTGTATATCGATCTCATTTGCTTTTCACGGACGTTCTTTCCCTTATTTTTGTCGCTTTTTATCTTCTTTGCATGAATTCACGGATATTTTATGGCTGAAATCGACAGTGAGATGCGTTTTACGGTTGTTTCTGCGTTAAGTCTCTTGGATATGATCGAAGGGTTATCTTTTTTGTTTGCTTCTCTTACTTTGGGGGTGTTGGATTCTCTGTTCTGGGGATTATTTGTTAAGCTCTTAGGAATTAAAGAAACGTGCTTTTAGAGATTAGGTTTTCGGTATGGTTGGTTTTCGTGGAAGTGAGGTGATGAGCTGATTTCTTGGCGGTCGTTTCTTGTACTCATCAGGTCATTCTTCCGGTTCAGGGTTCGTTTATTCTCCTCGTGTTGATGTTGGCTTTGTAGGTCGGGCTTCTAGGTTCTTGGTAGTATATTCTGGTTGCTAGTTTCCCGGTATCGTTTCAAGGTTTTCAGATGGAGGTCAAAACTCTCCATCTGTGTTATTTCCGATACAGATGATTTTGACTTTGTTTTGGAGAGGAATGAAGGTGGAAGTACATTGAATTGTTAATCTTAATGATATAGAAAGATGGGATGCCAATGACAGTTGTTTGGAGCATAAAACATTTATCTTTTCACTAGCAAGCTTGGGCTTTGCAGACTATGACAAGGCGCATGCCTTGCATATCACAATGCCTTATTTGATTAAGTCAGACAAAATAAACTATTTAGAAAAGATCAAGTGTTTCCGATATTCAACAATAGAATATTCTTAGCAGGTGCGTCTTGTAGGCTGCAAGCTGTTTTCTGATTGATGTGCCAGGAATATGGTGGAAGAGGGTGACACATTATTAACATTGAGGTTGAGGATTTTGGGTAGTTTATTCGTTTTGTCTGATATTATAGGACCCGTGCTTTGGTATGGAAACTTAAAATTATGATTTTCGTCAAAGATGTTGATAACTATAGAATTGCCATCAAAATGTTGATGAAAAGGACATCAAGATTCATAACTGTAAATAAAGTTGGAATGTTTTAAAATAAAGACTACTACTACGACTACAACTAAGCCTTTTCCCATACTAGATGGGGTCGGCTATATGAATTATTTGTTTTTTTTTGTAGAATCCATGTTAAGTCTGACAAAGTTTTACGCTGGCAGTAGGAAGCCTAATGCAACCCTCCTTCTTTATCTGGACTTGGGACCGGCCATGCAAGGGTGATCCCTTACATGGGCGGAGTTGTTTTAAAAAAAAGACTGCCATAGTAAATTAGGAAGAGATAAAGAAACTTGCTATGTTTTCATAGAATAAGGAAAGCTTATAACAGTTGGCTATTTGTCATGCTCTGTCTAGAGGACCAGGTTCTTTCCATCTAAGATTAGGTTACAGCAGAAAACATGCTTCAAGCCAACTGTTTTGGCATTAATTATGATGAAATTACGTTGTATGTACGTGAAGGGGTTTCATAGCTCATTTGCTTATTGATGACATAAGACTTGTTAGCTGAGATAAAAAAATCCATAAAGATGGGAGTGTACCATGCTACTTACCTATTAATGGAAGAAGGTGGCTTAGGTTTTGATTGTCTCGTAGTTCCATATGTCATACGTGTTCAGTTAGTAACCTCCCATAAGATTACTGCAGTCATATATGGTATTACACTTTAGACATAAAAGATAGAAACCAAAAAAAGGGAGGAGGCTTTGCCGAACGGGAACTTGCTGTGCCCATCCCAATCCCTGCAGTGATTCCCCCTGACCCCCAGTTCTTCCCCCCCGATCCACCTCGTTTGGGGTGAGCAGTGAGGGATCCCAGCCCCATGAACATCCCTAAATCCAACATTACCAGGTTTCAGTGCTGTTTCCACATCAATTTAACTGTTATATTACATCTTTCTTTATGTTTCGCAACAAGTATACAGCTATTATGACTTTTAAGCAGAAAGGCAATGCGACAGGACCAGTTTTGTTCTCACCCTTATGCCTGTTTTCGCATGCAGATGAACAGGGAAAAGTTGATGAAGATGGCTGGTGCTGTTCGCACTGGAGGGAAGGGGACAGTGAGAAGGTATGCCTTTTCTTCTCCCCGTTGAAGATTGCTGCAGAACATGTGATGATATCTCCTGCATAGACATGATGAATTGCTTTGTTTTACAATTTATGAAACGTTGTGATGATCACCCTGGGATGCGCAGTAGAGCAGTGGCGCTCCCACTTTGTTTTGAGTAGACTGGAAGCATCCAATTACTGGTATCTAAATACCCCTAAAGCCCCATTCTGTTCATTAAATTCCACAGTTCCACTGTTTGAGACAAGGTTAAGATAAGAGGGAGACCAGAATTAACAATCATCGGCCTGTCCGAATGCTGTTCAGCGTTGTCTACAAAAGTAGCTGTGCCCTTACGGAAAGGTGAAAAGAACCCCTTATCATCGAGTGAAATAGACCATATCTGGTTTAAGTGTGTGCTGGAGATGCCTTTATAGTCCTGAGTGTGGATGGATCAAGAGAGTGTGCTTGCGCACCCATAATGGATTATCCTGCCAGGCTGACCTAGTGGATAAATTGGCCAGAACTAAAAATTTTATCTATTTGCAAATATCCCATACTCTGTTTTTTTTTCAAAGTTTCATGATTTTGTAATAATTTGTTCATTATTAATGAAATTCTGGAAGTTCTTTGATGAGATATGCCTATTCGGTAGAGGCTTTTAAAGTAGAAAACGGATACCCCTTTTCTCGAAGAAAATTTTTGAACAACATACCAAATTCTAATTAGATATTTTTGCTAGTGCCCAGATTTTTTGTAGGTTTCAGTCATGAGTGAAAACGGAAGATTGCTTCCAAATGATGAACAAGTTCCCTGGGTGGGGGGTTGTATTTTGAGGTCACCTCTAATTTTTACTGGTCTGGTGCAATTTAATTATCTACATGTAAATGAGTCATTGTTATTTGTAGACTTTAGATTCACTTATTATTTGGTTTTATGCAAATCAGAAAGAAGAAGGCGGTGCACAAGACCACAACCACTGATGATAAAAGGCTCCAGAGCACCTTAAAAAGGATAGGTGTAAATGTAATCCCAGCTATTGAGGAGGTCAACATATTTAAGGATGATGTAGTTATCCAGTTTTTAAATCCAAAAGGTGGCCTCTCTCTCTCTCTACACGCACAGACAAGGTGCATGCATTGCTTTTTCCTTACATCTGTTCCTGTTTTCTCCTTTTATTGCAGTACAAGCCTCCATAGCTGCCAATACTTGGGTGGTTAGTGGTTCGCCTCAAACAAAAAGTATTTCTCTCTCTATCTGGTGCTTCTTTGCGTTTCTTTGCTACTAAATACTGACATTAAATGTCTAATTGCTGCGTAAAGTATTTGATCATTATTTGTCTTTCATGATGAAGAACGCACATTCTCTTAACTTGGTCACCTACTGAAACACTTAGGGAGACTAGATCTTCCAGTATCATGGGTAGACCATGTTTTTGCAAAACTCAAGTTTTTCAAAACTTGATTAGCACGAACCAAGCAAACAACTCAGCTAGGTTTTGTGTCTTAGCCTGGTTTTCACTTGAAGCATGACCAGGTTTTGTGCATCATCCAAGCGGGGCCCTAGGGTCTCCTTATTGTTTTAACTTGCTCTTGCTTTCAACAGTAACGCTTTCTTCCATTTTTTTCTCTTGCCAGAACTGCAAGATCTTTTACCTGGAATCATCAATCAACTTGGTATGTGCCTTCCGTTGTTTGCTTCATTGTGAAGAAGTCACCTATTCGTCAAAATTCTTGGTTTCATCTATTTTGCAATTCGCTTGTGTATATAATCTTTCTTTTCCATAACCTCTTGAAATACTTGCCTCGGATGTACATATTCTCAGGACCTGACAATCTGGACAATCTGAGGAAGCTTGCTGAGCAATTCCAAAAGCAAGAATCAGGTGCAGCTAAGCCCAATGATGACGATGACGAGGTTCCGGAACTTGTTGCTGGAGAGACATTTGAAGCTGTAGCGGAGGAAGTCCCAGCTTCGTAAGTCTTATTTTGTTACACCCCCCATATCATTCCTTTCCAGAGTTACTCTGCAAAGAGTGAAGAGAGAACCTCCCTTTTCTTCTGTGGTCTTATGTTCTCCCTAGTTCTTTTTGTTTGTGACCGTTGTAGCCATGTCGTTGGCCATGCACTTCCCGGAAATTCATACAGTATGTTGTGTAAGTGAGGTACCATTTGGGTGGTTGTCCAGGTATAATTCATCTTTGTTTTGCTTTGCCTCGAATTCTATGTGATTACGGAGTTGTTGAGGTTGTGCGTATTGACGGGTTTCATGCCAAGAGGACAGCTTAGATTGGCTTGCAGAGGAGATTGCTTTTGAGAGTCTTGCTTTCTGGGTTTCTAAGCTTGCCTGGTTTTAAACACAGAAGTTGGAGGCTCGGCTTGCTCTGCTGCAAAATGGGCAGCACTTCCACTGCTTATTTTGGTTCTAGTTTATTTGTTCTGTTCGTTTTCTTTAGTCTTTGAAGGTCGCGTCTTTGACCCTCTCAAGGGAGGCAGTGGAGTCACTTCGGGAAGATCAACCCCTGAGAATATGAACCATTTGGAAAGATCAAACCTTGATGGGCTGCTTGTTTGGGTTATTGGCCTCAGAACCTAACACGACAAGCTTGCTGAGGTCAGAGAGGCCAGACAATGAGTTGCTATAGGTCAGGCTCGTATCCTCTTAACTCATACGTGCTTGGGTTATTGAAGGTGTGGAGTATTTATATGTATTGATGTTAGAATGCATGCCAACCCAATTTTTTAGATGGTTGCACGTGGCTGCAATGGGCCAAGAGCTTTATTTTGACGACAGAGATTTCGAATGTTAACTTCTAACTTAAAATTAGCAACAAATCCATATTTTTAATAAAATTTATTTAAATTTAAGTTTTTTTAGGTTCACCATGCTGGTTTGAGATTGCAACTTGTCTCGGCTAAAATGAGCAAACAAGAGAAGCCATCTAGAACAGCTCATTTCTAATGTTGGATTATACGGGCTGCCCAGAAAATATTGGCCGTAACATAAAATATGAAGCAATGAAGCTCTATTCTGTCTGGTCATGTCTATGTTCTCCTTTCACAACATGGGACTAGTAGCATTCAGAGAGTTAGCTCACCTGGCAGGGGACTCAACTGACAAGAAGTTTGTGAGCATACACCTAGGGGTGTTCAAGGAACTGCTGGAATCAAACCAAACCGTAGAACCAAATCAAACAGCCGGTTTGGTTCGATTTTAGATGTCGAGCGGTTTGTTTGGTTTTGTTTTAACAACAAAAATAATTGGTGATTAGGTTTACAGTTACAGTGTTGGAACTGAACCATTACATACATGCACTTATATACTTGTAAATATCAATAAGTTGATAAATTTATATATATGAGTTTTATAACCTCATATACGTATTAAATTTGGACCATAGATCAAAATAATAACAAAATACTCAATATTTAGCCAAATCCTAAATAAGTAGAACCGTGGTTTGCAACTGAACCAAATCAACCATCGGTTCGGTTCTTATCATGCCATGGTTTGGCTCAGGTCTCAAACTAGGAACCACAAATAGTGGTTTGGTTCTAAGGTAGAGACAAGAACTGAACCACAATGAACCGTGAACACACCTAAGCATGCCCATTGTAACCAAAAGAAAACCTGGACTAGTATTGCAAGCATATTAGATTGTTAAATGTAATACGTCAAGGATTTTTCTTGCTACAACAACAACAACAACAACAACTAAGCCTGTTCCCATACTAGACGGGGTCGGCTACATGGATTCTTTGTTTCCACAGATCCCTATCGTGTGCCATGTTAGCAGTTAACTCCCAATAAGCTAGATCATTCTTTATTGTTTCTTTCCAACACTTTTGTGGTCGTCCTCTACCTCTTTTAATACTTTCCAAATTTAGGTTTTCTAACCTTCTTACAGGTTCTTCTTTTGATCTTCTTTCTATATGTCCAAACCATCTTAAACGATGTTCTCTCATTTTATCCTCTATTGGTGCCACTCCTAATTTGTTTCTAATAACCTCATTATGTATACGGTCTTTTCTTGTATGACCACTCATCCATCTCAACATCTTCATTTCTGTCACAGACATCTTTTGTACATGTTGATGATTAATTGCCCAACACTCAGAACCATAAAACATGGCAGGCCTAACTGCGGCTCTATAATATTTACCTTTTAATTTTAATGGTATCTTCTTATCACAAAGAATACCTGATGCTCCTCTCCATTTTAACCAACCAGCATTAATTCTATGTGTAACATCTCCATCAATTCTTCCATCACTTTGAAAAATTGACCCTAAGTATTTAAAACTTTCCTTTTGGGGAATGCAATGTGTGCCAATTTTAATTTCTATGTCCTCTGAAATAGCCAAATGATCAAACTTACATTCCATATATTCTGTCTTTGTTCTACTAAGTCGGAGGCCTTTGTTTTCTAATGTTTCTCTCCATAGTTCCAATTTTCTATTAACTTTTTCCTTAGACTCCTCCACTAATACAATGTCATCTGCAAATAACATACACCAAGGTACTTCATCTTGAATATGTTTTGTTAACTCATCCATCACCATTATAAATAAGTATGGACTTAAAGTTGATCCTTGATGTAACCCAATATTAACTTCAAAGAAGTCTGTCGTTCCTTCATGAGTCCTCACACATGTTTTTGCACCATCATACATGTCTCTTATAAGGTTAATATATGTCAATGGGAGACCTCTTTTTTCCAAAGTTCTCCAAAGAACCTCCCTCGGTACAATATCATAAGCTTTTTCTAGATCAATAAATATCATGTGAAGGTCTTTCTTTTTTGCTCTAAAATGTTCCATAAGACGTCTCAAAAGGTGAATCGCTTCAATAGTAGATCTACCTGGCATAAATCCAAATTGGTTCTCCGTTGTACTTGATACTTGTCTTAACCTACGTTCAATAATTCTTTCCCATAATTTCATAGTATGACTCATTAACTTGATACCTCGATAATTCGCACAATTTTGAATGTCTCCCTTGTTCTTATATACGGGTATAAGTGTACTTGCTCTCCATTCCTCGGGCATCTTTTGGTTTTTCCATATTTCATTAAATAGTCTTGTGAGCCAAGTGATTCCTATTTCTCCTAGTATTTTCCAAACTTCTATAGGAATATTATCTGGTCCTACCGATTTACCACTCTTCATATGTTTAAGAGCCTCTTTGACTTCATTCTTTTGAATACGTCGGTAGAAATTATGGTTTATATACTTTTCTGACTTGGCTAAATCTCCTAAACTAATACTAACATCTTTATTTTCATTAAAAAGATTATAAAAATAGTTTTTCCATCTATTTCTTATATCATCATTTGCCACTAGAATTTTTTCATCCTCGTCTTTTATGCATCTAACATAATTAAGATCTTTAGTTTTCTTATCTCTAGCCCTAGCTATCCTAAAAATATCTCTTTCACCCTCTTTTGAGTTGAGTTTTTTATATAAGTCCTCCCAAATCTTAGCTTTTGCTTCACTAACGGCCTTTTTTGCTTCCTTCTTTGCTTTCTTATAAGCTTCTAAAGTTTCACTAGTTTTCTTAGCATAATGTAATTTGTAACATGCCCTCTTTGCCTTGATTTTGTTTTGTACTACTTCACTCCACCACCAAGCTTCTTTTTGTGCCGGTACACCTCCCTTAGATACCCCAAACACATCTTTCGCCACTTTCCTAATATGTATAGCCATATTGTTCCACATATCAGAGGGTGTGCCAACATAATTCCAAACATCTCCTTGAAGGACTTTTTGTTTAAATATATCTTCTTTCTCACTTTTGATGTTCCACCATTTAGTCCGAATAGCTCGATGCACTCTTTTCTTCTTTGTCCATTTTTTTATTTGTAAATCCATAACTAAAAGTCGATGTTGGGTGGTTAAGCTTTCTCCTGGAATTACCTTACAATCTTTACAACACGCTCTATCTTTTTTTCTACAAATAAAGTAATCAATTTGTGTTTGTGATAAGCCACTCTTATAAGTAATTAAATGTTCATCTCGTTTTTTGAAGATTGTATTGACTATAAAGAGATCAAATGACATAGCAAAATTTAAAATCTCCCTACCTTCCTCGTTTATATCCCCATAACCAAAGTTTCCATGAATCCCTTGATATCCTAATGCCTCTTTACCGACATGTCCATTTAAATCTCCTCCTAAACAAATCATCTCCCTTTGTGGAATCTTTTGAAACACCTTATCTAACTCTTCCCAAAAAACTGTCTTTATACTATCTTCTAGTCCTACTTGGGGTGCGTAAGCACAAACTATATTCAAAACCTCTACTCCTAACACTAATTTCAATGTCATGATTCGGTCACCATATCGTTGTATGTCTACTACACTCTCCTTTAAATCTTTATTTATGATAATACCAACTCCGTTTCGGGCCTTTTCTTTACCTGAGTACCATAATTTAAAACCTGTATCCTCTATCTCCTTTGCTTTTTCTCCAACCCATTTTGTCTCTTGTAAACATAGAATATGAATCTTTCTCCGAATCATAGTATCTACCACCTCCATTAGCTTACCCGATAATGTTCCGATATTCCAAGAACCAATACGAATCTTATTTTCTAGGACTAGCTTCCTTACCCCCCGCATCCGTCCATAATCAAAATGCGGAGACCCTCTCTGAAAATTTTTCACTACATTCGGGCGGCAATGTAGCGGGACTAACTTCTTTACCCACACCCGTCCATGATGTGGGAACCCTCTCTGCAATTGATTCACTACATTCGGGCGAAAATGTAGTGGCCCTTGCTTACTTCTTACTGCATTCGGGCTCTGCAACACGTCGCTAGGCGGGGACGCCCCAAAGCAATGCTCATAATTTTTGTAATCCATGTTGTAGAAATCCGACGGATGGCCGAGTTGGTCTAAGGCGCCAGATTAAGGTTCTGGTCCGAAAGGGCGTGGGTTCAAATCCCAATATGAACCAATGGATTCTATTTGCATATTAAGTTGGGGGTAAAATCTTTTGCTTCAATGGTAAATTAAAGGCAAAGAACCCCTTCGCATCCTTTTTTATTCGCTTGTCAGTTGTCTCTCCTATATGAACCAATGGATTCTATTTGAATATTAAGTTGGGGATAAATTTTTTTGATTGAACGGTAAATTAAAGGTAAAAAACCCTTCGCATATGGTAAATTAAAGCAGCATCCTTTATTGATATTTTAATCTTTTGTACTGGGATTCTACCTAAAATAGAGTCCTTTCCCGCTTCCGGCTTCAAAAAGGCAGCCAAAATAACAAGATAGTAAACGATTGTAATTTACAAACTGCAAAGAGACAGGAAGACAGCCAATGAAAGAAAAACCTCCGAATACATCACATTCATGACTCATAAGCTTCCCTAATGGTGTTGAGAGTTTCTCCAATCTAAAGATTTATTGCTTTCTATCATTGAAAAGAGAAAACCAACTTGAGAGAGAGAGTCAGGAGCACGGCGAAGGAGATGATCTTGCAGCAGCTTTCTCGAGAGCCTTCAGTCTGTTCGCCTCCATCCGAGTTTTCTGCTCTTCTGTTAACTACATTTGTGTTTTTGAGTTGCTATATTCTTGTTCAACTACTACTTCTCGTGATTTCTCTACAGCTGAAACATGGCTGTGCATATAGGTTTAACCCAAGGCCATGGCTCTCTATCTCTATGTCAACACCCACTACATATAGATAGAACAAGCCCCTGAGTAGGATTGGAAGCCTTAATTAAGCCTGAATCTTCATTTTGTATTTATAAAGATCGGGAGGCCAAGAGCTGTGTTTGTCTTTTTGACATGTGATTATGCGAATTTAGGCCCTTTGTGGTGACAGAGGCTTTCTGCTGATACTGAATAGTCCAGAAATTTTGCCTTAATTTATAAATTAAAAATCAATTGGATTATACGACCAAGATAAGCTGAAAGATCATAGAAGAATATTTATCATATAATTCAACTTTCCTGATTATTCTTGAAGAAGAACCATATTAAATAGATGCAACTGGGTTTTTGTTATCTAGGACCATAGACATCTTGTTTACGCTGATAGCAAAATCGTGAGTGCCCGAATCTTTAGTTCTGTCAAGTCCGAGGCCCAACAATATACTTTCAAACATCGTATGTCAGCAGATTAAAAAAGCGTTATAAGCATCCTATCTGTAAACTTATCTTGATACAACATGCACCCTAACTAATACAACAAATAACATAAGGTTTTATTTTTGTTACTCATTCTCCTCTTTAAAAATTTAATTCGGAGTACCTCAAACTTAACGGCTCAAGACTTAATCTCACATATGACTTCATCGATACTTATTCCCAACATCACTCAAAATATCTTTTCTGCTTTTAACCATTATCTCCTATGTCAAGGCCAAATATCTCATAAAGTGTGATAATTATCTCACCCTATGGCATGTTGAAGTTGTTTATGTTTGGTTTCCAATGCATGATCTATTATCTTTTACAATAAGTTTGCCTAACCAGTCAACTCACAATTTTCGAGGCTCACATGTGTCTATTTTACTAGTCAGGCTCTACCTACAGTGTAACACATGTGAGCTCTTATGTAGGCACATATACAATTATAAAAAAGACTAGAATAGAGAGAATTATATTAAATATAAATGTATACTAAAGTTATAAGGTAGATGTCTCTCCCATATCTTATATGCAATATAACATTTAAAACTAGGTAGTAATCTCGATATATTAGGACTCTCTCATCTTCAGTCTACAAGCTCGATCTCAATATTTGAAGCTGATGTATCCTCGTGGTAACATAAAGAGTTGCTTAATCTTTTTATCATTGTCGTCTACGGAGTGTCTTTCATACGACATCGTGTTGCATCTTCTAGATTAAGCAATGATGTTACGGCCTTGTATTTGTGTCATATCAGCTATATCTACATTAAAAAAAAACTGAGGTTAATAACGACAAAGTGGGAGATGTGCCACAGTTTCCTAACCGCGTGATGTATGGCACCAAATCAATGGATTAAAATGTATTAAAGAATGAAAAATGAAACAACAACAGAAGACCAATAACATACATTGATAAATCGATGAATCTCATTCGAATCGGTTAAACAAATCAGATTTTCTTTTTTCTTTTTTTCTTTTCAATTCTTCCTAAATCTACTCTTTCGATGAATTTTAATCCGTTCTTTTTCTAGAAATAGTTGTAGATCGAGTACTTCGTGATTAAAATGCGATGGCAAGCGAAGAATGACCGAAAGAATGGATGGAAACATGAGCAATACGTGGGTCCACACACTAGGAAAGAGAGTTGTTTTTTGAGCAAGAATATTTTCATAGATACTGAAATTAAAATGTGATGGTAAGCAAAGAATGACCGAAAGAACGGATGGAAACGGGAGCAATCTGTCGGTCGACACAATAGGAGAAAAGAGTCGTTTTTTCAGCAAGAATATTTTAATAAATACTGGAAAACACCAAAAACATTTTAGAAAAAACGGCAAAAATGGGGGTGGGGGTGTGTATATCGGATCAGGGCTGTAGGACGGTTCCACTATGAGCCATGATCCAACCAGAGTTAGACCACAGTCGAATTTTCGGGCCTGGTAAGGATCCAACCCTTTTGTGCAGCTCTCCCACTCTCAGCGAGCGACAATTCTTATTCGAGGTTTTCGAGCGGGAAATGATCGGCCTCTCTCTCTCTCTCTCTCGTCCGATCCAATGCATGCTGACTGCTGACGATGAGTAGAAAACGAGCAGCGTGAATCTCTTTATCTGACGATGAATTCGCTTTGAAGCGGTCTCTGATCGGAGGTGTTAACAGGAGACGGAAAATGGAAAGCCGTCCGATCCCCGAGGCCTGTACATGATTCAACACCCTTTTCTTATGGATATTTCTCAGTGGTCCATCCTCGATCGATAAATCTGTAGACGGCGTCCATCTCCGTAGGTGTTTTGCTTAGTTCTCCTGCATTTGCGATTTCTCGACGTTTTATTCTTCGCCTTGTATCAATGCTTATTTTGCACGCCCTGCTATTATTATCTATTGCATTGAAAATTTTCACCATTATTGTGTAGTTATGCCTTTCGATCTAATGGACTGCAATTATCCTTAGTTTTACCTGCAACCAGTAATACTATTGCCGCATTACAGTCCTTATCTATTGTATCACGGCCAAGGACACGTGAACTGGTGAGATGTTAAAGAAAAAGCTAGTGATTCTTTACAAATTTTAGCTTGAGAAGTATTAAAACCGTAAAGTCATAAATACAACTTCTACGATGAAGAGCCATCGCGTTTGTTGAATTTCTTGAAGTTGAAACTTGAGACTGGCGTATTAGTACCAACTAAATCGTGTATTTAACAGGTTCGTGGATATTTAATTGTTTTTTCTTTATGTTGTTATTACGGGAGGTGGAAGCCAGATATGCAGACGACAGTTCCGCGTTGATGAGCCATGAAACTTAAATTGGATAGATGGTCTACAAGTTTTCTACTACGGTAACCTATTAAAGCTGATTCAACAGTTGGCTTGCTGTAAGTTGGTGACTGGTGTGCACATAAAGGCAACATCCAGTTTCATGTCTAGGTTGATCTTATGAAATGGTGCTTATTACTATAAACGAGTTGGTTGGTGCCTCTAGACATCACTTTGATGAGGCATATGGAAACCTCAAGTATTAGATGGAAACATTGCTCTTTTGGAGTTAAACGCTAATACGGTGGAAGATAGGGTACAATGGTGACCAAGATTCCATATAGAGGAGTCCAGACAGTGTGGGAGAAGGCCTGGTTTTGGCTTTCATTGGGTTTCTAGAGCCTACCTCCCTGGCAAGATAAATAAAAGAGAGAGCTATTCAATTCACGAACAGCTTTTTTGCATGGTCTCCTTGATGACAGATACAAACCAATTCATCTATTGTCTGCATCACAATTGCTTTCCCATTAAAGTTTTGTCCAGTTCTTTCAGTATGAACACTTGATTGAGAATTTGTTGCAATCACCTGCCTGATTGATTTGGATGTGCTTCTTTTATTCACAACAACTTGTTCGTGAATGCAGAACTTATAAATGTCGGTCAGAAACATGCAGCAGCACTGGAATCTCTCTACAATCTGATTACTTCAAAGATATATCAGGCATGGTAGGAGACACATGAGAGAATCATGCTCAAGTACATAGAGCTATGTGTCATTCGAAATTCATAGAGCTACGTGGCTTGGAAAGTTCATTTGTTATGATGCTTTTTTTGCTTCCTGTTAGAAATTCATAACCCTGTTCCTTTCTTGTGCAGATGCCACTCTCAAGCCTTTCAGGTTTTGCAATCAATACAAGCGAACGACTGAGTTTCGTAGGTTATGTGAAATTATAAGAATCATCTGCGAAACCTCAAAAAGTACGGAAATCAAAGAGTTAAACCTGACTTGTCTGCCTCTGAAAGCTTACAGCTTTACTTAGACACCAGGTTTGTGCAGAAAGTTGCAACCGAGCTTGAACTGTGGTCGGTAGCTAAGTAGTAGGTCAGTCTACGCATGCATTTAACTTATTCTTTTCCTAGTTGATTGACATCTTATTAATTCTTTCAGGAAGCTTTTCAAGTTCAAGACATTCATTTCCTGATGTGCATGGTCAACAGAACTCCGAAACCACTGTTTACTATGCAAAGTTGATTGAAATCTTTTGGTTTCAGATAGTCATCTCTATCATGCGTATGCTTGGTTTAAGTTTTACGTGTTCCTGAAAAACTATAACAATCTAAAGCAGAAGGACTTGCAGCTAATGGCTATTGGTTAGTTAGTGTGTGTCATTGTGTAAGTCTAGACTAGGATATATTGTGTCAAGTTGCTTTGTAATTCGGATCCTAATGGATCAGAATTAGTGATGAATCTGATCCATTAGGACCCGTGATTAGTGATGAAAGTTTAATATTAATTAAGGGTAGTTTAGTACATTAAGTTAGATTAGGGTTGCTTAAATAGTAGTCGGCTGGCATTAGTTTGTAAGCTTAACAGAAAATAAAATAGGTGGCGGCAGAAGAAGACAACCGACCAACCTTTCTTGTGTATTTCTTATTTCTGATTGCATTTGGTGCTTGAAGGCTCGATGTTTAACATGGTATCAGAGCTTTAAATGCAAGTACGGTCGCCTCTTGCATCAAGTTATTCTTGGGAAAAGATTCAAGTAAGCATTATATCAGTTTTTTGAAAGATTTGATGAAAAATATGAGATATTTGATCAAAAACAAGAAAGGAGAGATAATAGACTGAAGCAAGACAGATTGTGAATCAAAGCACTTGATTTAGAAGGATTTCAATCACAATTAGGGTTACTGTACGATTTATAATATCGCAATTGTCAGTTACTGAATCAGGCGTGAATCACGTGAATCGATAACAGAGACTACAACGTATATTGCATATGTTCAGACGCAGATTGAATCAAGTGAATGTAATGAATCACGTGGATTGATGACAGTGGCTATGGCAAATATTGCATGTTCATAAATTTCTTTGAACATTGAGAAACGTATCAATAAAAAATTGGAAAGCAAGACTTACCAATAAGTCAACACATATCAAGTTACCAGGAAATCTGAATTGCAGTAGATCTAAACCAATCAACAACATACCTTGACAGCCTGCGTCTACTTACCTTCAAGGAGTGGTGGACGAACAAATTGAATCAACCATTGAAGGTGTGATTTATCTATAGGAAGAGATAATATTGGTTGAGACAGAATTTGCAGAAATGAGCAGCAAAGTATATATATATATATTTACATACATAAATAGATACAATACTACTCATATTCTGTGGTATCAATTTGCTTAAAAAATTTGTTGACCAAGCGTGAAGAATCATGGAAGGCAGAGTGAAAGAAGAGTCAATATCATCCACGTTTGGAAACGATCAAAAGGTGGAACCATTTAAAATCACAAACATTCGTTTAGATGGAAGAAATTACAGAGAATGGGCCAGGTCTATTGAGTTAGTGCTGAAATCCAGAGAAAAGATAGCTATTATAAGACAGAGTCCACCTAGATTAGAAGGAAGCAATGCAGACTATGAGAGATGGTCTAAAGATGATGCCCTTGTTAGTTTAAGGTTAATTCAATCAATGAATCCCTCTATCGGTAAGACCTTCATGTATATGGATTCAGCAATTGAAATTTGGTCCGCAGTGAAAGAAGCATATTCTAAACAAAGGAATATAGCAAAAGAATATGAGATCATTGAAAGAATAAGAAAATGCCGCCAAGGAACCAGAAGAGTCAGTGAATATTATGGATAATTACGAGAACTCTGGAATGAGCTGAGACTTATTATGGAAAACAGGTGCAATCATTGTGTAAAGGAAAGAACAACTGAAGGTGAAATCAGAAAAGTTTTTGATTTACTTTGGGGAATTTCATCAGAGTACGAATCAATCAAACTGAATATTTTGAGCAAAGAAGAACTTCCATCTCTTGGAACAGTGTATTCTCTGCTACTAAGAGAAGAAGATAAAAAGAATTTAGAGAAAGATGATCATATAAAAACTGAGAAATCTGCATTTATTGGTAGAGGACAAAGTAATTACTAGAGAGGAAGAGACTCCTTTAGAGGTAGAGGAAGATGAAAGAATCAGAATTATGATGGTAGAAACAGAGTACAGTGCACACATTGTGGCAAAAGAGGACATATACGGGAGCATTGTTGGAAAATTATAGGGAAACCTCCAGAACATAAAATTTATGGCAAAAGAAGTCGAAGGTTGTTCCCGTAGTCTTGTTTCAATCTCTGCAAGTTGTTTCTTCAAATCTGTCATCTCATCTAAAGGATTCTTTTCGGCTTTCTTCTCAGACACTATTGCAGCATGACTGCCATAATCTTTGTATTATGTGGGTTTCTCATCAAAGACAGAATTAAGTCCTACTTCCTATAGTATTAGTGGTAACTACACTCTTAAAGATTCTACGGTCTTCTCAAATTGGATTATAGATTCAGGAGCTACCGATCATATGGTAAATAAGTCTAATTTAATGCTATATGAAGTGACTTCAAGCCCTCAATATGTAAAAGTAGCAAATGGTTCTTTGATTTCGATGGAAGGAAAGGGAATAATTCAGAGAGACAATCTCAGGCTTAACTTAGTGATATATATTCCAGACTTTCCAGTAAATCTACTTTCAGGAAGTTCATTGGTTAAAGATATGAATTGTACAGTTACTTTATCTCCATATGGCTGTGTTTTTCAGAATCTGAAGAAAAGAAGAATCTTTGGTCGTGGTGAGTTACGTGATGGATTATATATCTTACCTGGAGATCAGATTCTAAGGCAGAAATGGGCGTTGACAACTAGCACTATAGAAGAAAAAATAAAGATCTGGCATAGCAGATTAGGACATTTGCTTGTTTTAAAATTAAGAGAGCTTGTTCCTTTTTTTATTCCTAGTGATGTAGTCGTTCAGTGTGATGTATGTCAGAGAGCAAAACATCATAAAGCTACATTTCTCAGTAGTGAATCAAGATCATTTGTTCCTTTTGAATTGATACATTCTGATGTTTGGGGACCATGTATGATACCTTCGGTTGAAAATTTTAAATATTTTGTTACTTTATGATTTCTCAAGACTTACTTTTGTTTATCTCATGAAATCTAAGTTAGAGATTGCTTCGATATTTCCTCTAGTTCATAATCTTATTAGGACTTAGTTTGGTTACACTGTTAAAACTCTTAGATCAGATAATGGTGGAGAATATTGTAATACTCAGTTGGACTCGTATCTTCAAGCTCACGGTATCATACATCAAACTTCTTGTGTTTATACACCACAACAGAATGGAGTAGCGGAACAGAAGAATAGACATATCTTTGAAATTGCTAGAACCTTACTTATTAAACACAATGTTCCAAAATATTTCTGGCCAGATGCAATACTTACAACAGTATATATCATGAATAGAGTTCCTACTGTGACTCTTGCTGGAAAATCTCCGTTTAAGGTGATTAAACTTGAAGATAACTCCTTTAATTTGATTCCTAGAATATTTGGATGCGTGTGTTATGTACATATTCATCAATAATTTAGAGATAAATTCGATCCAAGAGCAATAAAATGTATTTTCATTGGATATTCATACGAAAAAGGGGTATGTTTGCTATGATCCTAATTCGCATAGAAGATATGTTTCTATGGATGTAACCTTCTTTGAGACTACTCCATACTACAAGAATTCAAATGGAATATCTGACTCAATCTTAGAAGAGATAGTGGTTCTACCACGAATTAGTATGAATGAAGAACCAGAGGAAGAAAAGATGGATCAAACGCAAAAAGAAACCAAAATACAGATATATAGAAAGGGGGAGAAAAATATATTTATGGATAAACAAAAGGAGGTAATAAATCAAGAGAAAGAAACAATATCCTCTAATCCAAGAGAAAGTGTAGAAGAAGAAGTAAGGAATGAAGACTTAGATGATTCATATGTTTCCATAGCACTCAGAAAAGGGAAAAGACTGTGCCGCAAGTATCCCATTTCTAAATTTCTTTCCTATAATAGATTATCAGAAAGTTATTATAATTTTATGATGAACACAGAGATGCATCAAATTCCCAAAAATTATCTTGAAGTATCTAAAGACAAGAAATGGGTTGAAGCTATGAAGTCAGAAATTCAAGCATTAGAAAAGAATCATACTTGGAAACAGAAAAGCAATTCATACTTGGAAACTCAGTGACTTACCTGAAAACAGAAAAGCAATTTCATGCAAGTGGGTGTATACAATTAAATATAAAGCATATAGTTCATTAGAAAGGTACAAAGCAAGATTAGTAGCTCGTGGATACAGTCAAACGTATGAAATCGACTATGAGGAGACATTTGCACAAGTGGCAAAACTTACATCTATACGAGTGATTATAAGTATTGCAGCTCAAAGAAATTGGATAATGTGACAACTTGATGTGAAAAATGTTTTCCTACAGGGAGAACTTGAAGCAGAAATTTATATGGAGCCACCACTTGGATGTCCTAATCTTGGAAGAAAAGTATGCAGACTGAAGAAGGCTATCTATGGCTTAAAACAACCTCCAAGAGTATGGTTTGAGAAATTCAGTAGGAGTATTATAGATTTGGGATACCAGAAAAAAGTAAATGATCATACTCTATTCTTCAAAAAGGGGGAGAAACTGACACTATTATTGGTATATGTGGATGATATTATTGTAACAGGTGATGACATTGAAGAAATTCGAAAATTGAAGAAGAATCTTTATCAATTGTTTGACATTAAAGATTTTAGGTATTGAAGTAGCTTATTCTGGCAAAGATATCTTTATGAATCAAAGGAAATATACCTTGGACCTATTGCAAGATGTTAAAATGGAGAATTGCAGAACTACATATACTCCAATGGATGTAAATCACAAGTTACAGATGAATGATGGAGTTGAAAAAGTTGATATAATTAAATATCAACAACTGGTGGGAAAATTGATATATTTGACTATTACACGTCTAGATATAGCTTATGTTGTAAGCATAGTTAGTAGATTTATGCACTCACCATCAAAACATCACATGGATGCGGTGTTTCACATATTGCGATATTTAAAGACAACTCCAGGATATGAGATTCTTTATACTTCTAATGGTCACACTGACATTGAGATCTATACCAATGCTGATTGGGCAGGATCAACAGAGGATAGAAAGTCTACTACTGGATATATAACATTGATTGGAGGTAATATAGTGTCATGAGAAAGCAAGAAACAATCAGTAGTAACAAGATCAACAACTGAAGCAGAGTACAGGGCAATAGCATCAGGGTTGTGTGAAGGAAAATGGTTGCGATCATTACTGATGGAGATAAACTTATTTACTGAAAAAACTATATCTATATTTTGTGACAGTAAAGCGGCTATACAAATATCTTCAAACCCAGTATATCATGAGAGAACAAAACATATCGAGATTGACTATCATTTTATACGAGATAGTGTACATACAAAGAAATTCTAGTTAGAACATGTGCCATCAGGACATCAATGTGCAGATAAAAGCAGTTACAAGAGACCAACTTCAAAGGCTATGCAACAAGTTGGGTTTAACATCTATCTTTCACCCAACTTGAGGGGGAGCATTGGTTAGTTAGTGTGTGCTATTGTGTAAGTCTAGACTAGGATATATCGTGTCAAGTTGCTTTGTAATTCGGATCCTAATGGATCAGAATGGATCAGAATCTGATCCAATAGGACCCGTGATTAGTGATGAAAGTTTAATATTAATTAAGGGTAGTTTAGTACATTAAGTTAGATTAGGGTTGCTTAAATAGTAGTTGGCTGGCATTAGTTTGTAAGCTGAACAGAAAATAAAATAGGTGGCGGCAGAAGAAGACAGCCGACCAAACTTTCTTGTGTATTTCTTATTTCTGATTGCATTTGGTGCTTGAAGGCTCGATGTTTAACAATGGCTTCATCAATATTGTTAGATGCACTTTCAGATGCTCCCTATGATCATAAGCGTGGCACAACTCATTTGAGCTTGAAAATGAGAAGGAACGCAGGTTCAGGATGGCTAGCCTTCTGATCTTTTGTCTTGATCCAAAACGTGATAACAGAGAAGCGGTCAGTGTTCTCCCTTTTACCATGTTTGGCAATTCTAGTAGTTTAAGTAACTTAATCTTTGTCTCTTTCAGTATGTGCGCAAGTGTGCATTCTAACATTTGAATTTTCTATTACAGCTTTCACGGTGAGTTCATCTATCTAAATTGGTGAGCATGCTTAACTTATGATTTGATCATCACATCTATTCATGTTTGTTTTCTCCATTTGGTGGTTGTAATGGCTTTAATTTTCTTTTCACCTATAAATTTTGTAGCCGCTTAAGGTCTGAGTGTGTATTTTTTGTAGGATACTGGTTTCCTTTTTGCTGATTTATTTCCATTATCCCACTTAATCGCAATTTATAGAATTAAGATATAACATGCAGGTGACAAAATATGTTAATGAGCTGGCGCCCATAAGAAAAGGAGAACATATGCAAGTGATGTCAGTCTCCTGCACGTGGGAGTTCTTGTTGATCTAAGCCTTATGAAAAATCAAGAACTAATATCTTGTTTGGATGAGATCAAGAATTTTCTTAGTAAAATTTTCTCTATTCTTATTATGCTACATGTAGATATGGTGTTAAATTTTTCTACCTTGTTGACCTAGTTTATGTTCGTCCCCGCATATATCATTTTGAAAAGTTATCATAGCGATTATAATTGCTAAGATCAACTTAGACGCTTTGAGTCTTGTTCTCTGAAAAATCCAACATTGGACTGGAAAAAGAAATATCATATAGAATCAAAGAACACAAATGCATGAAGTACGTTCCGGTATCATATATGATATTCCTCATAAATTGTGAATGACGGTAGGCCTCCTTGAAATTCAGATATCTGAACTAGTTCTATCTGAGAAGGATGCAGATAAACCCGTACAAGGGATCACGCTCAGAACTCATTTGAGCCAAATTCATGTCTCCTTGATCGATGACCTAGAGGCTCTTGCTTACATGACTCGTGTTTAAGGATGTCACAAAATGATTATTGAATATTGATTGGCCATGAATTTCTTTTCTATGTTCAGGCATCAAAAGCAGTGGTGACGTATGTAACACAGAGAGAAAGGAACTTTACCGTCTCTTAGAAAATGAGTTCTTTCCCCTAGATCTTGCACCAACAGTTAACCCATCGTTAAGCAAACTTTCCAAGCTTGGTGATAAGCTTTCTTCAGCTTCTCCTGCTCCTGGGGTGCAGCTATCATAGTTCGTTCCCTCATTGGAGAAGCTTTCTACTATGAGAGTGCTGCAGCATATTCATAATGAATATCCTTGATTCTTTTTTTTCTTCTGGCGCAATGTTTTGATACATGATGTTTAGTTCTTTCCTTTTAAATTACCTTTTCAAAAATGAGGTTTTGTCTAGGATGATCTCTTTTTTTCAGGGTTGCGTTAGGCTTCCGACAGCCAACGTAAAATTTTGTTGGACTTATTTGCCATGGATTCTACAAATTATGATATGACTATGTGAAAATAAAGAATTCATGTAGCTGACCCCATCTAGTATGGGAAGACTTCGTTGTACAGTTATGAGAAGATTTTATGCTGACTGTTGGAAGCCTAACACAACCCTCTTCCTTTTGCATCCAGGCTTAGAACTGGCCATAATTGATACAAGCACTAATAGAAGAAATCATGCCTGCAGGATCTCGAGTCAGATGAGCTTCATTATCATCTGACTTCTCAAAAAGTATAAATAAAGCTAGGATCCTCATTTATCTCTGATTGAAATTATAGACAGTACACAAGAGGCTTCTAGCCCGCAAGCCCATTATTGAAAAGCGCAAGGAAGAACAAGAAGGGAACATGTTGCAAATGGTCTCTGTTCTTTCCCCTTGCATAATATTATTTACCTACTTTTTCTGTTTGAGTCAAGCTTATTGAAATTACTTAATGATTTCTCATAGTTGTGACTTATGATTTTCTTGAAGGAACAAGAAGAATGGAAGAGATTAAAGCTGCAGCAAAATAGCCGAGGAAGCTGAGCAATTAGACCTGGTCGGTTCCAGGTTAACTGGAACTGTGGGTTCCACCAAAACCTGGAAGGGGAACCTAACCGGCTCCCTCGGGTCTGGTTCCCAATTCTGTTGTTTTTTAGTCTGGTTCTCAACCACTGGCCCGTTTCAATTCGGGTTGGCTTGGGTTTCATTTTAAAGTTTCATTAGAAAGATGGAATTTGGTAATCAGAACCATAGAAAGAACATGGTATTGCTGGTTCCAGTTTCAGTTTCCAGATAGTGGAAGCGAAACCAAACCACAGGATCCCGTGTTTTTGGTTCTGTCGGCGGTTAGAGGGTGTTTGATTATGAGGTTGAGACTACGGAAATGAAACTCCTTGTAATCAAATATGGGCCTGAGTGCATAGTAAAAAGTGGGGTCATACAACTGCTTTTTAGCGGATCATGAGGCTGACCAATGGCCCAACCCTGAAGGTAGACCGTTGGTTCCAGTTCTATTCTCCCAACCTCGTAATCAAAGGTTTGACCTGCCAGATCAGGTCCAAACCGATCTCTCATTCCATTGATTGCATTCATTCTAAAAGGAAGCGGTTGTTCTAGACTAGGGATGTCGGGTCAGGTTTGGGTTTGGGTTGTAGCCCTTTCTGACGCAGGAGGGTTCTGGTTCAGTGGTTTGGACGAATTGTTTCATGAATCCAACCAGGAATAACTGCTTAGGCAATGTTTTATATGAAGTAGTGCAGTTGTTTTCATATTATCCAATGGAATTGGTTTCGACGTCAGGTTCTGATGCAATTAAACACTGAATCCGGATTTTGATTCACTCAATTCTGTGCTAGTTACCGATCCAATTTAGCAGGTTCATTTTTATTGTATTTTGGGTCCCGTAAACTGATATCCCTGCTCCAGAGCTAATGTCTCTCCTCCTTACCGACAACAGTACAAAATGAAATAAATTAAAATGGGCAATAACTAATTCATTACTGCTTCAGATGAATCCGGCACAGTGGGTCTTAAAACTAAAAGACCACCCAAGTCCTATCTATGGTCCCAGGAGAGAGAGAGAGAGAGAGAGAGAGAGAGAGAGAGAGAGAGAGAGAGAGAGAGAGAGACTTCTTTCTTGGTGCAAGCATTGGGAAAGCAGGGTTATGTCTTTCCGAACTTATCCAGATCATATCTATCGGCAAAACCATAGATTTGGATGGACCCCGCCCTAAATCCAATTGTTGGATCTGAGATCCAAGATAATGAAAATAACTGCCACATTCTTACACTCTGCATTCGCTTTTCGTACAAGGTAGAAATATTTCTCGTTTGCATTAAAAAGTCCTTCTTTTTACAATGGGAGGCTGAACCCAGGTAGGTCTTCACACGCTGTGAATTGAACTCGCCACATGCATCTTGTGGGTCCATAGCCCTACCAGGTGACTAGGTGTCCCTCCAAAAGAGAAAAAAAAGAAAGAGAGAAGAGGAAAAGGAAAAGGAAAAATCTTCACGCTTTTGTGAAATATGGAAGGACCGTGATCTTGAATGAAATTCCATATATGGAACAATCAGATTGACATCCTAATAAAGGCGATGGTGGTGAAAAAGGGAATGGAAAGATGGCCACCAACTTAAGGCCACATACTTTTGCTAGAAACATCTTTTGGCCTTGCTCGATTGTATTCTCTAAGCATGGATCCCCACAATGGAGCAATTCATTTGTTGCATGTATGCATTCAGCTAGCATATACTAGCTGTATAATGTTTGCACCAGTATTCCTCCTTTTCATTATTGCAGAGCCAAAGTCGAAAACACCCTCGAATAAGGGTCAGGATGGGAATGGTTGGTTCCTTTCACTTGTCCGAAGGGGCTTAATTAGAGGTCTTTGCGCTACAGGCCGTCTTCATATTTGTAGCCACTGCTTTATTCTGCATTATGAAAGAAAATGTTCACTTAGTTTTGAGATGAATGCTTAGTATCGGAACATTAAACGGTAAGTTCACAAGTTAATGACCAATCAAAGGCCATCACTCTCCTCTTTGGATTTCGGGGAATCTAGAAAATATATTAGGCTGGAAAGAGTAGCCCACCCTCCCTTTCTTTTTGGTTACAGCAGGAGGCTGAAGCCTAACGCACACGCCCATGCACTCCCCTGGAATCGAACTCACCACCAGCAAGTTAAAAGTCTTAGAGCTTGAAGGATGAGCTAAAACCCTGCTTGTGGAATGCCCTATTTTACTATGATTTGTGTAATATACCCGGTTTGGTTTCTATTAGAACCGTTAGACCTGTTAAGAACAGGTCCATCTCTAATGAGGTGCACCTTTTTTTCTTAGTTTCCAGAATGTGGGTGGGGAAAAGGCCTGCCTCGTCTCGAAATCTCGAGGTATTTTGTAAACTCGCCAAAGATAAAGAATCTTTTCTTGGATGTGCCTTGGATTTAGCATGTGGCTTTTTAACTCTTAAAATTAAATGTTGATATCCAATAAAACTTGATCGATGGTTGGTTTTTTGGTTACAATGGAGAGGCTGAAGTCAAATGCATGCCCTGAGATATTGAACTCATGACCTTCAACTTGTGAGCCAACCCCTTAACCAGGTGAGCTGTTGCTCTTTGTGGGTCTGTGTTTTGTATGCTATATGCATGATCTTATTCGTAAGGACCATGGTTGGGAATTGGTTAATCATGTTTTTTCAACAGAGAAGGGCAAAACGTAATGAATTTGAATTCAAGACAGTTATTCGAAATCTTAGCGAAACACTTGATTTGTTATCTCATGTCATTTTTTTTCGTGAAAAAGACCAATTAGTTTCCTCCAACAAAGACGAGGCAACTATCCAAGTTGGCTTCATGCTTCATGTGAGACATGTCAATGTGAACTCAAGTTGTTTCTCCTAAAACATAGACCATCTTTCTTTTCGGGCTACAATGGAAGGCCGAAGCCGGATATGCATGCCGCGGGAGTCGAACTTGTGGTCTGCCTTCACACGGGTCATGAGCCCTGCCAAGTGGGCTATCGCCCAGAGTGCATAGACCATCAATGTTTTGATGCATGAAAGGTCACCTTACGGTTTGGTTGGTCTATTTGAAGTCATTTCCAATCTTAATGGAACTACCGAGAATGTCAACATCTGGGCGTCCATTGTGTTTCTCATGTTTAATTATCAATGCATTAATCATTGCCCATGCTTCCCTGCATATTCTCACCATAGTCATAAATGTCGACTGCCTTTCCAAACTGTCCTGCATTTCTCATCATACTTTTTAGGTGGCAATATTTTAACAAAACCTTGATGTTTCAAAAATATATATTAGTGCAACCAGAGCGTTAGCTCAACGGTAGGGTGCTCTGGTGCCGTTGCTGTTGGTGTGGAGTTCGACTCCCAGGGAATGTATGCATGTGTGTGTTAGACTTTGGACTCCTCTTGTAACCAAATATATATTAGTTAAGACTGATTTAATGTACCAAAAAAGCATTTCCTTTAATCCTTTTTGTTTTTGTATGATGGGAGGCCGATAGATGCATGTCTTAGGCATCAAACTCATGACCTTCAACTTGTGAAGGGAACTCAGCCAGGCGAGATATTGCTCTTTGTACATTTCCTTAAATCTTTATATTGCTTGCAATTTCTTCGTCGTTTACTTGTATAAATTTCAACTCTGATATAATCTCATTATTTTCTGTTTTTTTTCTAATTATCTAGCAAGATGTTTCTTACTAAGTTTAACTCGGCTGACCATTAAAGAAAATATAGTCATACATGAAAAAGAAAGGCTTATGCTTTACTTTTTATTTTGTTACAGGAGGAGGCCGAAGCCTAACACCCACCCACACATGCACCCTCTGGGAGTTGAACTCCCCACCAGCAGCAACGGCGTTAGGACATCCTGTCGTTGATCTAACACTCTCGGTGCGGCTTATGCTTTAGTTGTTTTTGAATTCTTTTTTAATCTCCGGCCATGTCCTATAAACACATTGTTACTGTAACTTTTAATAAATACGGCCCCCACCAGCCCCAGCATAATTTCCCACTTGTAATAGAGAAAAGCTACCAAGTTGTGTTGTGTAAGATTTGCATGATATTGAAGGAATATCAGCTTTTGTGATCTTATACTTGTGGTTGGTGATTTAGAGTTATCTTTAGATTCCAAAACTACTGACTCAAGTGCAACAGTGTGCCGGAGAAGGGATGGGGGTGAAGATTCAGCATGTCGCCGGATTTTTCAATGAAGGGGTGTCAAGAGTTCGATACCCGGGGCATGCATCTGGATTCAGCCTCCCCATTGTAACAAAAAATCCAACCATCGATCAAGTTTTACTGGATATCAGTATTATGGATTCAATACTAAAGTTGGGCTCCTAAGGATCAAACACTTTCAAGTTTTCAACATGTTTATTTGAAGATTTTGCGTTAGGTTAGAAGATGAGTTGCAACCGCCAATTTTGAGTGATATTGATGTATAGTGGCCAAGAGATTGAAAAGTAGGTCCCCTGAAGTTGCTTTCATGTTGGGAAGTATGGTCTGGTTCCATTTTCATCTCCATCTCCTGGTCTAGTACTTCATCTTCTTTGCAACCAGGAAAAACACATAAGTGTCCCTTATTTTCTTCGATTCTCGATCGGCTGTAGAGTCGGTCCATTTCCATATCTCCATCTTTTCAATTGCTTCTCATATACTTAACTAAGGATGTAAAACCATTTATCACCCTACATAATTTTTTTTGTTCCTAATTGTGTAAGATAGTATGATAATTCCTTTTTTTTATGGGTTTTCAAAACATAATGGTGCTAAGTCGACCTGTTCATAAGCTAGAGACCTGGATTGGGGCCGGCGAAGAGTCATGTACTATGTTGGTGCCGAAAAACCAAGTTTCGACCTCCCTCCAATGGTGGCTTGTTTAGATAATTGGAGAAGAAAAAAGATATTTCTTGGAAACCTGAAAATGCATAATTTTGAAAGCATTCAGGCATGCAAGTACGAAATCCAATTAGAACTCTAAAGTTAACTGTGGTGGGGGACTCGTGACGCACCCTCTACCCTACATAGTATAAGAAAAGGCTTGGTTAAGGTTATGGGGAGTTTAAGGTATTCATATGTCTAATATAGCCATAATTTTTACTTTTTCAATGACTTCTAAGAACTCTTTTCTTTAGTTGCTGAAAAATACAAATTTTCCATTATTTAATTAGAAAAAATTTCCGTTTGTGAAATTTTCACGAGAATATGTCCCTTTTATTGCTATCTAAAGCATTTTCATACTGGCTATGACACCGGCTGCAACCTCCATTGTATCCGACTGAATGAGGTGATTCAGTTGAATGGTAGATGAAGAAACCAATAAAACAATCACAGGTAGAGTTGAAGAGCCAAAACTTAGTTCTATTACTGCAATAATTAGGCTTTTTCTAAAATAAGTTAACCGACACCACAAGGATTTGCTTGCAAATTACCTCTAAGGTGATGTTCTTCTTGAACCCCACCTATCTGAGGGTTTCACCCTTTTATTAGTAAGTTGAAGCCTTGATAAAGGAGGAAGATTGAGTTAGATAGCCGACAGCCGCCATAAAACTAAGATGCAGCGGCGGATCTACATCGAGGCACTCAACAAACAGATCTATGTTGAGGCGAGATGGGGTAGCACTCCACCTGAAATTAAAAAAAACAATGAAAAAGTTTTAGGACATGATCCAATCCATGACTACCATACATAGTTTGTCCCACCCTCAATGGTCAAACCGGCAGTTCGCCCCATCCTAAAAGAGTTCTAGATCCGTCACTAGAGGCGTTGTAATTCAGAAAACAACAACAACAACAACAACAACAACTAACAAATGGTCGAATGCGTAGTTCACCACACCCCAAAAAAAATTCTAAATCCACCATTTTTAAGACGGGTCTTTTACCATGGTTTCTAGAACTTATGAGATGCCTGATAGAGCAGAATAACAAATAAGAACTGATGTAAGCAAGTCTAGTATGTCGGGTAAGGCTTGGTTTTAGTTTCAAACGTACCCCTCCGACCACCTATGCCGGTATCGGGTAGGCGCCGGTCGCACGTCGACCTTCGGCCGTGACATGTAATTGTTAGACTCAAACCTTGACTCGAGTGATCTAAGAATCTAAATATCAACATGCAATGAATGGTATTGCATTATTTATCAATGGCCGGAAGTGGCATCTGATGCATAGAAACGCATGCCTCTTTTGTGGCCATAGAGAGCTGTAAAGTTGAATTGTTATCGAGCATCTATCAAAAGCTCCCAATAGATTTCCCCCACAAACTTGTTTCACCCAAAGCTGCTATAAAAAACCAAGAAACTTTTGGCATCCCAACCCTTTTAGATTCCATCGTGATGCAACCCACACTGTCCTGAGGGGCCCTAGGGTTCATTGTGCAACAGTTCAGATCCTTGTCCATACTGCATTCCAGTGGAAATATGTGCATTTACTAGAAATTATACGTAGGCCCGTATGTTTCTTATCACATAAATGTGTGGTAAAATGTAAGGCAGTGACTCCATGACCTAGTGGAGAAGATGAAGAAATGACAGTAGATAAAGTGATGTTTGTGATAGTATGCTCACATGGGGCTTGTTGGGACTGCAAATGACTAGGGTTATCCTTCGTCTTTCGGTCAATTTAGACATGTCCGATTCAGAACGGAATCCAACATATGGGCACCATTCTTGCCGAGCATTATTGGATCACTAATTTATGCTTAATGGGAGGTTTCTTTGGTTTAAATGGTGGCCTTGATGAGGCAACATTCTTAGGACGAGCGATGATTGAAACCTTCTTCGATGTGACATGATGAGGCTTTCTTTGTCCTGCACATGATATTCCCCTCTCTTGGCACATGATATTACCCTTTCTTAGGCGAGTCGACCCCATCAAAATTTACGTCTTTCAAAACATTGCAAACAAAATTAAAATTTATGAAAAATCTATGCAAAAATGTAAAAAACAAAGGAAGATTCATGTGAGCCGAGCAGATTTTTTCTAAAAATCATGCTTTTATACATCGATGCAATGCGGGTTGAATGACTTGAACCGATTTGGAAAACGTTGGTTCCCAATACAGTATTTCTACTTTCCTGTGCTTTTGTGGGGTTCCTTTAGTCGGCTGTGGTGAAGAAGAAATCCTTTTGTGGGAGGTTGGGTGGATACTTTGGGGACACCAACAGTGGCAGTCTGGACCCTCTTTTGTTCTTTTGTATATGTAGAGAGAGACTTCTAGCACCCCAAGTTTTGCTTTTGGCTTGGCTTGGCTTGGTAGTTTGCTCTTGCTTTACTTCTAATCTGTCAGTGGGATTGGATTCGGATCAATTACGACTTGACCAAATCTCACTAATGGGATATTAGGATGGCCCGATCCAAAGCAAATGTAAGGACATGAAAAAAAATTGGATATTGGATATCTTTGGATACATCCAAATACCATCTCTCTCTCTCTCTCTCTCTCTCTCTCTCCATTGGCGAGTTGGTGCAAGGGAGAAATCTTGTGAATACCGGGTAAGAACAGCTAGAACTAGAACATGGTTTTGGATATTGGATAAATGCAATCAGCTTACAACCAAATATTTGGTTTGACAGTGTGGGTACTTATTTGATGCAGGGGAATGATGGTGCAGAAATGCAGCTCAGATTTGCATGGTCTTGTTCTGTTTCAACGACCAACATAAGCATGTATGGGATACATACGAATGTACGATGGATGCGACTCATCTCTCTCTCTCTCTCTCTCTCTCTCTCTCTCTCTCTCTCTCTATATATATATATATATATATATATATATATATATATATATATATATATATATATATATATATATATATAGGGTCCGTGTCAATGCTTAAATTTTCTCAAACGTTTTTATTGTTTAATCAACGCGATCAACAATGGATATTTGATTTTGAAAAGCAAATTAAAGCACTATAATTTCCATACTCACTTTTAATATACAACAGTATAATATACTTTTTATTTCAAATCTTTATTATTGATCACGTAAAAATATTTGAGTAAATTTACTCTTTACCTTTCACTCTTTACTACCAAAAAACACCACCACACACACACACACACACACACACACACACACACATATATATAATATAGAGAGAGAGATTGCACAAGCACTTATTTGGAATAGTAAATAACATTACTAAAAGTAGCTCTTGTGACTGTGAAATGGTACACATGGGCGAATCATGATGAATTTCTAACGCAATGCCTATTTACTCATGGTTTACTTTTTGTTTCGTCTTTTTTAGTTTATCACTAAATTTACTTTTGATAGGTGGGTTTAAGATTAAGAGAGACCTCGATCAATACGATTAACAAAAGATAGAACTATAACATCAACTTTCATTAACACCAATCGGGTGGCTTATCTTTCCAAGTTCTCACGTATATAAGTATCGAGCTGATTGAGCCTGATTGTAAGAAAAACATTTCCTAAGTGGTAGGAACAACAACAACAACTACTACTACTAAGCCTTTGGGGTCGGTTACTTGAATTTTTGTTTCAATAAAGCTTGATCTTCACAATTTAGTTCTCATATCTTTTTACCGTACTTCTTTTGGTAGGTTTTTTACGTGTCTAAACCATCTTAAATGATTTTTTCTCATTTTATCGTCTATTAGTATCACTCTCAACTATTTCCAATAACCTCATTATGTAACATCTTTATTTCTAACATGAACTCTTTTTGTACATGTTACTTAATTGTCCAACACTTATAACCATAAAACATTGCACATCAGTTTTTCCTTTGGCACGTACACACACACACACACACACACACACATATATATATATATATATATATATATATATAGAGAGAGAGAGAGAGAGAGAGAGAGAGAGAGAGAGATGGAAAGAGAGAGAGGGGGGAATTGCAAATAGTATTCAAGCCTTAAACCTTGCAAATTGCAGCATGCTCTCAATTAACCTATGTTTCTTTTAAAGCACCCCAACAATTTATTGTAGTTGAGGATTAGAATATATGAAAGCAAGTAAGCAAAAAGTACTCTTCTTTGTTGCCTCATCCTTTTCGCCATCAAACCTTATACAAAATAAAAGAGAGCATGCAAAATTTTAAATAAATTATGATATGTTGGAAACATCAATACTCTAATGTAACTCAATTGATTGGAACACCTAACTAAAGCCTCAATAGATATTTTACCCCAACAAATTAAATAAAATACTAATTAAAGAGATCAAAATTAAAGAACTTCGAGAAACAAAGATACCCACCTTTTAGATACAATAATCCTTTTGATATACCTAGCAGTGGATCTATATTAAGTTGAGGTGAGGTATATTTAAAATTAAAAATAAATAAGAACATGCATAGCCCATTATATCATTATAACAAGTTATTGAACATTTATTATATTTTTGCATCTTAATATTATATTATTTTTTCTATTCGCAGGAAATTCAGCTTTTTTTTATATGTTACCAGAAGGAGGCCGATGCCTATCAACACACACCCACACATGCATCCTTTGAGAGTCGAACTCCCCACCAACAGCAATGACAGTAGAATGTCCTGCCGTTGAGCCAACGCTCTTGGTGTGAAATTCGGCTTATTGATACTATGAGTATATGATTCTATGTGATTTAGTGACATAAAACATTCAAACGTGTGCCTAACTTAGCAGTTATTACAAGAAGCTCCCTAACTATTTCACTTAATTGCAAATTGTTAAAACAAAAAAATGTACCAAAGGATAAATAAAACAATTGTAATCGTTGGCTAGGATTCATGATCGATCGAACTAGAAAGATGAGTTGCACCAAGAGCATTATCTCAATTACAGGACGCTCTGATGTTGATGTTGCTGGTGAGAAGTTCGATTCCCAAACTGTACATGTGTGGGTATAGGTGTTAGGCTTTGGCCTTCTCTTGTAACAAAAACAAAAAAACTAGAAAGTTGAGTTTAACGGAAGACATAAGGTAAACCATTCTAGAAATATAAAAAATAAACAAATAAAGAGATACCTTAAAACTTTAAGGTGCATATATAACAAATAATTCATGTACAAGGAAGCATCATGAATGAAATAATGGAGACATAATGCTTAGGTTAATTTTGGGTACAGCTACTCTTTTTAAAAACAGTCATGCCAAGCACCTGAAGACAACCTTAGAAAGAGATGCAACCAATTATTGCTGTCATATGTAAAGTTAAGCTTGCATATTTTTCCCCAATACAACCTCAACCTTGTAAACTTGCCGATAAATACAATTAAACATAGATATAGTTACCATTAAAGTGATCTATCTTTATATGCCTACGACCGAACTACTCGAGTCGGATCGTGTGCAAAGGAACGCACCGAGACCGGGAGCAAATATACATTGTTACATATAAATGACTTCAAGGTTAGCTCATTTGTACCAAAGTCGTTCTCTTCCTTCTCATCAATTGAACGACATAGTTGATGGTATTCATTGTAGAGAGTTCTATAAGATGCTGTGATCATTCGGAATGTCTTCAATGTTTCTATGATCTCACATCTTTCTTTCTTGTTTTTCATGACGCATCCTCAGTACCTTCAAAAATCACATGGGAGTGTCAGCCAAATGTGTTACTCTCTCTCTCTCTCACATGCACACACACCTGGTACCAAATCTGTACCTACTAAATCTAAGTACTTAGTGGCCTCCATCAGATTTGACATATCTATAATTTTCTTTGTGAATGCACGCCTAGAGAGTCGAGCTCACGACCTGTGCCTTGTGAGTCGAAACCCATGCCATGTGGTGATGCTTTCAATGTTAACATGCCAAACCTTTTTTTTTATCAAATTTGGAAGAGTAGGGTTAGCAAACTAACAATTTCTCTCTCTCTCTCTCTCTATATATATATAGTAAACTACCAATTTCTCTCTTTCTCTATACACATAACACATATTTGTGCATATATATATATATATATAAGACTTGATATATAGTAATACATTTAGATGTTAGCAAACCTAAACTAATCTTAACTGTTTATTTTGAGTGATGAATGATTAAAATTAAAAGAAAGCAAAAAGTATTATGCATAAATTTTGTAAGTGTAATTGATTCACATTTTCTAAATTCAAATATCAATCAAGTTTGTTTGAATATGCTGCTAGTATATATATATATATATTCATGAGCTTTTTGTCAATGTATCTTTCATTGAATTGTCAGTAACCAACGAGTTCAATTTCGAGCTTAGAAAAATTAATAGTTGCAATGATTTTATGTACGTAAATCATCTTTGAGAAAGAAGAGAAAAGAGCGTACACAAAAGCAACCAAATAAAAAAAAAAGTCGTCGTCATCTCGGTATGCGGTGGCGCCCTCGGCACGGCTCGCAGAAAGCGAGGCCTAGCTACCAATAATCGTCGTCGTTCCCCGGAGATCCGATCGGCGATTAATCGGCAGCCGACCCAACACCCTCCACCGTGGGTCCCACCGTCTCCTCTAATTCGAGGCCACCTCTTCCGTACTCTGACAGAGACCGACTGATGGGACCCACACCGTCACATGCGCACGTCACGTCCAACATCCATCCATCTCCAACCCCGTCTCCCCAGCCACCGAGATTGACGACTCACATCCCATATGTGGGGATCGATCGGACGGCTCAGGAAAGGCCTGCGGACACTTCATTCACTCACTCTCTCTCCTTTTCCCGTTTTCCGTACGGACGCTCTCAGTCTCTCTCTCTCTCTCTCTCCCTTGTCAAAGGTGCAGTATAAAAGAACGGAGTGTACGAGATGGCGAAAGTAAATTATTGTATGCATTTTCAAAATTTTGTTGTTCAGAGACCGGAGAGGGAGAAAGGGAGGCATGGACGAATTTTGTTTTGCTCCCTAAGATCTCGTCTTCCTCCTGGGATTTGAGAATCAACTAGAGGTGAAAGAGGGAGAGAGAAAGAGATCTTCTCGTCCTACTTTCGATCTTTTGTCTCCTTCCCGGGTGAAATTTCTGGTGAATCGGTTCAGCGGCTTTTTGCAGCGTCGAAAGCGATGACGGAAGCGGCATTTTGTGCGGAGATTCACAGTTGAGTTCGTGTTTTCGGTCGAGTTGTCGCTTGGATCTCCACTCGATGGACCGTGTCTTTCCTTCGCGGAAAACTATCTTCTCTAGGGTTTATCGTTTAGCCATCCTGTTTCTATTTGGATTGTGAGCGAGTTTGAATGATTTTGGCGTCGGATCGGTTTCCGGAGTCTGCTTTTCCTTATTTTTGATACCGATTTCCGCGTAGTGTCTGATTTCGAGCGTCGGAGGTGGAGATCGTCACTTTTGGAGAGAGGTTTCTTCTGGCGCAGTTCATTTTCTGCGATGCTTCGGAGTGTAAGAGGTAGGGACACCAGAGGTCGGGAATCAAGATTCAAGTTTCTTCAGATTAGTCGGGTTTATTTTCTTAGGTTTAGCTGCGGAAGTTGTGGCTGAGAAATTGTTGCTTGCTTGTCGCTCGACTGTGTGACTTTCTATCAGAACAAAGAGTACGTTCTTTTTGGACTTTGTGGAATGCAACATAGTTTGGCCGGTTTTGAGATTTAAGAGTGCTCAAGCTGAGAAATCTGATAGCTTGGAACAAGCTGTTGCAGTTCATGAATTTTTGGTGCAAAAATGAGGCTTTCAACCGCTGGCTTGAGCCATCCGTCGCCTGAAGGTAATTTCGGTTAAATTCGGAATAAAGACTGACAATTTTCTTCCATTACATATTATGAGTTTTTGCTTGGATTTCCTGGAAAATCTGTTATTTATATTTTCAGCATTTTCTCCATCTATGGAGGCCTTTCACTGTGCCAACAAAAAGTATGAATGAGTTGTTCGAGATAGGAAAAGAGGTGTAGCATGAGTATCTTCATTAAAGGTTCTTTGATAAGTGACAGCTCGCAAATTCAGGTTTCTCCTAATTGTTTTCTATAGACCACAAGTTTTCTCTGTGTGCATTAAGGGTTCTTTGAGAAATGACAGCTCGCAAATTCAGGTTTCTCCTAATTGTTTTCTATAGGCCCCAAGTTTTCTTTGTGTGCGCGCGCGCGTGTCCGTCCGCTTGCTTGGGTACTAGGGGATACAGTACGTTGTTCTAGGCTAAGACGCTAGTGTGAAGCCAAACTTAGGGGGTTATTCTCTACATTAGCTGTCTGATTCTAGTCTTCATTAGCCCCCGGTGAGCCACTTATCTATGTCGACAACTTCCTGTTGAATTGTGAGGACCAGTACTTTTTTTTATATCGTTTTGGTCCTCGTAACGTTCTAAACGAGACATGATAGTTCCAGGCTGAAAATCGATGATTTTGACTTACGATGGTCAGAGTTGTTCTTGTTTTTTTTCTTTAGTCTTTTTTTCCTCTTTTGCCTTTGATGATTATGGTGTTGAAAAGTGGCTACAATGTGAATTATATTATCATCATCCGCAGTTTGACGAGGTCAAAATTATATGCAAAGTGGAGAAGATGAGGATTTGCTCTGTATTTGGGATAAGATATGCAGGGGCCTACATGCTAATGGGTTTATTTTCGTTCTCAAGTAATTTAGAAAATAGTAGAATAGGAATCAAACCCACTGTATTGTATATCGGGAATTAGGCTACATGCAAATAAAATTGTTGGTGTGATTTAACAGACAAACAAGCAGAATGCATGTAGAAGCTTATAAGCATCTCACGGACAAGGTGTATCAATGTGAAGGTGGAGAGATTAGGGCATGCTTGATTACTCAGGTCTTGGACGAGTCCTCACTCCTCAGATCTGAATACACATTCACGCATCTGTATTCAGATCCTGTGTTGGAATTCACGTGGACATGTGTGCCTTTGTTTTCCTATTGAAGCAGAACATAAAACAAGAAGATGGTTCATCTACCAGATTTGGGATTCCCAAAAATTTAGTCATCAGCAGTCTGCTCATCTTGCTGACTTTTGTGATGCCTGATGGCCTTCCCTGCTTGACTTTTACAACAACAACAACAACAACAACAACAACAACAACAACAACAACTAAGTCTTTTCCCATACTAGACGGGGTCGGCTACATGGATTCTTTGTTTCCACAGATCCCTATCTTGTGCCATGTTAGCAGTTAACTCCCAATAAGCTCGATCGTTCTTTATTGTTTCTTTCCAAACACTTTTGTGGTTGTCCTCTACCTCTTTTAATACTTTCCAAATTTAATTTTTCTAACCTTCTTACCGGTTCTTCTTTTGATCTTCTTTCTATATGTCCAAACCATCTTAAACGATGTTCTCTCATTTTATCCTCTATTGGTGCCACTCCTACTTTGTTTCTAATAACCTCATTATGTATACGGTCTTTTCTTGTATGACCACTCATCCATCTCAACATCTTCATTTCTGTCACAGACATCTTTTGTACATGTTAATGTACTCACCAACACTCAGAACCATAAAACATGGTAGGCCTAATTGCTGCTCTATAATATTTACTTTTTAATTTTAATGGTATCTTCTTATCACAAAGAATACCCGATGCTCCTCTCCATTTTAACCAACCATCATTAATTCTATGTGTAACATCTCCATCAATTCTTCCATTACTCTGAAAATTTGACCCTAGGTATTTAAAACTTTCCTTCTAAGGAATGCAATATGTGTCAATTTTAATTTCTATGTCCTCTGAAGTAACCAAATGATCAAACTTACATTCCATATATTCTGTCTTTGTTCTACTAAGTCGGAGGCCTTTGCTTTCTAATGTTTCTCTCCATAGTTCCAATTTTCTGTTAACTTTTTTCCTTAGACTCCTCCACTAGTACAATGTCAGCTGCAAATAACATACACCAAGGTACATCATCTTAAATATATTTTGTTAACTCATCCATCACCATTATAAATAAGTATGGACTTAAAGTTGATCCTTGATGTAACCCAATATTAACTTTAAAGAAGTCTGTCATTGCTTCATGGGTCCTCACACATGTTTTTGCACCATCATACATGTCTCTTATAAGGTTAATATATGTCAATGGGATACCTTTTTTTTTTAAAGTTCTCCAAAGAACCTCCCTCGGTACCATATCATAAGCTTTTTCTAGATCAATAAATATCATGTGAAGGTCTTTCTTTTTTGCTCTAAAATGTTCCATAAGACGTCTCAAAAGGTAAATCGCTTTAATAGTAGATCTGCCTGGCATGAATCCAAATTGGTTCTTTGTTGTACTTGATACTTGTCTTAAACTACAGTCGATAATTCTTTCCCATAATTTCATAGTATGACTCATTAACTTGATACCTCGATAATTCGCACAATTTTGAATGTCTCCCTTGTTCTTATATATGGGTATAAGTGTACTTGCTCTCCATTCTTCGGGTACCTTTTGGTTTTTCCATATTTCATTAAATAGTCTTATGAGCCAAGTGATTCCTATTTCTCCTAGTATTTTCCAAACTTCTATAGGAATATTATCTGGTCCTAATGATTTACCACCCTTCATATGTTTAAGAGCCTTTTTGACTTCATTCTTTTGAATACGTCGGTAGAAATTGTGGTTTATATACTTTTTTGAGTTGGCTAAATCTCCTAAACTAATACTAACATCTTTATTTTCATTAAAAAGATTATAAAAATAGTTTTTCCATCTATTTCTTATATCATCATTTGCCACTAGAATTTTTTCATCCTCGCCTTTTATGCATCTAAGATAATTAAGATCTTTAGTTTTCTTATCTCTAGCCCTAGCTATCCTAAAAATATCTCTTTCACCCTCTCTTGAGTTGAGTTTTTTATATAAGTCCTCCCAAATCTTAGCTTTTACTTCACTAACGGCCTTTTTTGCTTCATTCTTTGTTTTCTTATAAGCTTCTAAAGTTTCACTAGTTTTCTTAGCATAATGTAATTTGTAACATGCCCTCTTTGCCTTGATTTTATTTTGTACTACTTCACTCCACCACCAAGCTTCTTTTTGTGCCGGTACACCTCCCTTAGATACCCCTAACACATCTTTCACCACTTTCCTAATATGTATAGCCATATTGTTCCACATATCACAGGGTGTGCCAACATAATTCCAAACATCTCCTTGAAGGACTTTCTGTTTAAATATATCTTCTTTCTCGCTTTTGAGGTTCCACCGTTTAGTCTGAATAGCTCGATGCACTCTTTTCTTCTTTGTCCACTTTTTTATTTGTAAATCCATAATTAAAAGTCGATGTTGGGTGGTTAAGCTTTCTCATGGAATTACCTTACAATCTTTACAACACGCTCTATATTTTTTTCTACAAATAAAGTAATCGATTTGTGTTTGTGATAAGCCACACTTATAAGTAATTAAATGTTCATCTCGTTTTTTGAAGATTATATTGACTATAAAGAGATCAAATGCCATAGCAAAATTTAAAATCTCCCTACCTTCCTCATTTATATCCCCAAAACCAAAGTTTCGATGAATCCCTTGATATCCTAATGCCTCTTTACCGACATGTCCATTTAAATCTCCTCCTAAACAAATCATCTCCCTTTGTGGAATCTTTTGAAACACATTATCTAACTCTTCCCAAAAAACTGTCTTTATACTATCTTCTAGTCCTACTTGGGGTGCATAAGCACAAACTATATTCAAAACCTCTGCTCATAACATTAATTTCAACGTTATGATTCGGTCACCATATCGTTGTATGTCTACTACACTCTCCTTTAAATCTTTATTTATGATAATACAAACTCCGTTTCGAGCCTTTTCTTTACCTGAGTACCATAATTTAAAACCTGTATCCTCTATCTCCTTTGCTTTTTCTCCAACCCATTTTGTCTCTTGTAAATATGAATCTTTCTCCGAATCATAGTATCTACCACCTCCATTAGCTTACCGGATAAAGTTCCGATATTCCAAGAACCAATACGAATCTTATTATCTAGGACTAGCTTCCTTACCCCCCATATCCGTCCATAATAAAAATGCGGAGACCCTCTCTGAAAAATTTTCACTATATTCGGGCGGCAATATAGCAGGACTAACTTCTTTACCCACACCCGTCCATGATGTGGGAACCCTCTCTGCAATTGATTCACTATATTCGGGCAAAAATATAGTGGCCCTTGCTTACTTCTTACTGCATTCGGGCTCTGCAGCATGTCGTTAGGCGGGGACGTCCCAAAACAATGCTCATAATTTTTGTAATCCATGTTATAAAAAATCCGACGAAGTTTTACGCTGGCTGTCGGAAGCCTAACACAACCCTCCTCCTTTATCCGGGCTTGGGATCGGCAATGCAAGGGTGATCCTCATATGGGCGGAGTTGCCTTCCCTGCTTGACTTTTAAACCAAGATTTTTCAACAAGGTCAACTACCACTGGGTTATCTCTTTGCTTTCCCATTGATGTCAATCCTTTTTCATTTTCGGGATAATTTAATGCATTCTGTTGAATGTTGGTCTTCTTGGTGAACTTTGACTAATTTCGCTATCTATCTTCTGTTTATTGGGCGGACTACTTCTGATATGGATATAAGGATCCTTGCGTGACTCCTGGTTATCATTTTGGGAAATGTACTAGTTATTGGTAACATTGCAAACTCCTTGGAAATGTTGTAAAAAGCGTATCAGAGCCCATATCTCATTGGGCTTCGATATGCGATAAACACACCGTATTGTACATACGATACCATGCATTTTTTATTTTTATTTGATGATTTAAAAAATAACTATTTATAAATCTAGTTTAGGACAAATTGATCTTAACGAATATAAGATATCTAATTCTAACACAATCAACATTAACCAAAATTGAATCCAAAAGCTTGATTCAAATCAATAACCTTAAGAAAATTAGAAATAATAAGAGAAAATAAATTTGTAAGCAACTTCCATCATCATTAATTAGATAGAAAGTACAAAGTTACAAAGTGCAAACTACATTAAATTAAACTACTGAATAAGTCTCAAATCATAAATTCTAATAAAACCATCATCTACCCAAATATGAAAATTACTACGATCTTATTTCTGGTTGAGCTCTAGGAGTTGTACTTACGAGAAAAAAATAAATGCATCTCACTATCTCTACCTCCTCTAGTACCCCTGGTAATCATAAACAAGTAGGAGCTCTTGTAGTGAAACAAAATTCGACTCCACTGCTACTACCCCCAGAGCCTACACTCTTTCTCTTAGCTTGCCTTCTTACCTCCTCAACCGACTCCTCTTCCTCTTCGGCTATAACAACAACAATAATTAAGCCCTATCACGTGCCATGCTAGCAGTTAACTCAATATAAACTAGAACATTCTTTATAGTTTCTTTCCAACACTTTTGTGGTCGTCCTCTTCCACTTTTAATATTTTCACAACCAAATTTTTCATATCTTCTTACGAGAACGTCCTTTGGATGTCTTTCTACATGTCCAAACCATGTTAAACTATTTTCCCTCATTTTATCCTCTATTGGTGCTAATCCCATTTGGTTTCTAATAACTTCATTATGTATACGGTCTTTCCTTGTGTGACCACTCATCTATCTCAATATCTTCATTTCTACTACAAACACTCGTAAGTCGTAACCATAAAACATAGCATGTTTAATTATTGTTCTATAATATTTACCTTTCAACTTTAATGGTATCTTCCTATCACACATAATACCTGATGCCACTCTTCATTTTAATCAATCGACATTAATTCTATGCGTAAAATCTCCATCAATTTTTCTATTACTTTGAAAAATTGATCCTAATTCCTAGGTATTTAAAACTTTCCTTATGAGGGATGCAATGTGTGCTAATCTTAATTTTTATGTCCCCTAAAGTACCAAAATGATCAAACTTATGTTCCATATATTCTGTCTATGTTCTACTAAGTCGGAAGCCTTTACTTTATAACGTTTCTCTCTATAGTTCCGATTTCCTATTAACTTTTTCCTTAGAGTCATCCACTAACATAATATCATCTGCAAATAATATACACCAAGGTACTTCATCTTGAATATGTTTTGTTAATATAAATAAATATAGATTTAAAGTAGATCGTTGATGGAACCCAATATTAATTTCAAAGAAGTTTTTTATTCCTTCGTAAGTCCTCACGCAAGTTTTTGCACGATCTTACATGTTTCTTATAATGAGATATCTCTCTTCTTCCTCTTCGGTTGCACCATGAAATTCTTACAGTACATCTCTCTAGCAACATCCTTTTTAACCTCCAATACTTGCTCAATTTCATACTTTACCATTGCAGACACCCAAAGACAAGCTCTAGTATTATTCTTGATTCCCACAAGATGGTGCTTCATACGAGAAATGCTTTAATGCTTAATTTCATTACAAAAAATCAACTTGATCACTAGTCTATTACCTTCGTACACTGAAATGCAATACTTTCATATTGGATTGGCTCGATCAGAAACCATTAAACAAAAGAGATAAACAATAAGAACAAAGAAGCTTTTGAAAGGTCAAGAATCACAAAATCTATGAAAACCTCAAAATTTTCAAGTGAAAAATCTAGTGGAATTGGAAGAAAGGGATTATGTCACGGATTTGACAAAAACCTAGAGAAAGTAATTGAGTGAAAAACTCTACAATGTTGAGATTTTTCTACAAAATCGACAAAAGCAATGATGGGGAAAGGGTTTAAAAACAAAGGAGTAGAGTAAAATAGGGTTTTGGGATGAAAAAATGAATTTTAGAAACTTAGATCTCGGATTTTTATATTCATAAAAATTGGCATTGACTCGTACGATACGGCTTGTTTCATATGATATGACACGATAAATCGCACAATACGATACACGTGCCTGTATCACGTCGTATTCTTATATGATACACGATAAAATTGTATCATATTATACTATGCGATACAATTTTAATAACATCGCTTAGTGGCCCTGGTTTTTCTCCAAGAATGAATAGTTCTTGAGCTTGGGTTTATCTTTAAATGTTGATGGCAGTAATATGGAAACATGAATAGATGAGCCACTGTTTCTCAAGTTTCTATAGACATGTTTAGTATAGTTTTGCTTCCCTTGAGGAAGCTTCTGTTAGGCAGTCAGAAAATTTAATTTCTACGTCTCCTCAGACGTTTCTTTCTTTTGTGTCTACTTATTTTGAATTCTGTACAACTTAAGCATGGAGCTAGTGGGTGCTGCTGATGTACCCAATACCTATAGTGAATGCTTTTTTTATGTGTTCTCTAATACACTATGCCAGTCAATATTCTATTGGTCCAAATTGTATGGATTGATAGAACATCATTACTATTGAGGTTTAGTATATAATTGACACACGTATATTCAATTCCTGCTGTATTGATTTGCTGTAAGATTCTTGGACCTGTTCTAAGATACATTTCCATCACAAACTATAGTTCCAACAAACAGAAAATGATGCCACAAACACTACTTTTCATTTGGAGACTACAAATCTTCTTTATGTGCACCTTCTAGACGTTTCAAGAGTCTAGGGGAAAAACGCCTTACCTTTTCTTTTCATTTTTTCAGCTAGTTTTAGTTGATTTTATGCATGAATATGGGGGAGTTGAAGAATTTTTGTTGGAGCAATTACTTTACACTATAGTCGGTGATGTGAAGAGGATTCTCTTGTTAAAGATGATTGAATTTCTTTGAGTATCTTTGCTTTTCAACTTAATTGTGAACAGTTGAATTGAGGTTGTTTTTGTGTTTTAGTGATCTAAAATTTGTTCCCATTAGTACTGTTTTGCCTCTCTGTAAGTTTACAATTTCAGATGTGTTTCCTAAGACTCTCATGTGATAAACTAGTTTTTCCGACAGTCACCGCATGCTTGTTAATGAATTACCATGCAATTGGACATTCCAATCTTCTTGAGATTTTTTAATAATTTTCCAAAAAGGTACATGTTTTTCTTGGATGTGATATGATATGCTACGCATCTTAATCTTGTGCTTTGCGGTGAAAGTACCAGTAGGCCACTTGCAAGAACGATGCCAATAGAATTTCCTGGTTTGGTTAAGCTCTCACTTACAACCCAGACATGGGAAATTGGTGAAAGATGGTAATCCGAATCTTGTAAATATTGTATCGAACCTTGTATTGCACAGGGTACCGATAAGCCAGTATCGTACCATACATACTGTATGAGTGATTTTTTAAAGTTATTTTTGTTCAAATTCATAAAAGCATAAAAAATTTAAAGAAACGTGAAAAGTTTCTTTGACATGCACTACATCAAGAGACAATGAACTCAACATCAAAACAAACTGAATCACATGCGTATGAAGCTTGGGATTGACGGCCAGTACTGGGTGTAGATTAGATTTAAGACTTTTGGAGAGAAAGGGGTAGACATGCAAGAGGAGGCCAAAGAAGCTGGCATAGAGGCACCCCTGGCATTGTTTTTAAAAAACACGGCTTTCTGAAAACTTTCACCGCACCATATGATACTGGGGTGCATGACACTGTATCATATAATATGCCTCAATACAGTATGATAAATCATTTTCTGCGATACAAGCACCTAATTCGTGTCAGTTCAGGTACTCATGCTACGGGACAATATGATATGATTTTACAACATTGGATAATCCAGATGAACATGTCTAAATGTGAAAGTCTGCCAAATCAAATGAAATGCGTTCCGTAAAACATTCTTGTTGGAATACAAATATGTGCAGTGGTTGATTGCTCGTATATGGCTTTAAGAATTCATGTTTGAATGTATTTGCCTTTCTCTCTGGAGCTAGTTGTCTGGTCTGATTAATAAATGCCACTTTCCATTTTAACTTTACTGTTTTAGAAAGACCAGCAGGTGAGAAGAAATGCTTGAATTCAGAGCTTTGGCATGCATGTGCTGGTCCCCTTGTCTGTTTGCCTGCAATAGGCAGCAGAGTCGTATACTTCCCTCAGGGTCATAGTGAGCAGGTGACAATATTCACTGTTTGTCGTTCATGTTTTTATCTAGTACTGGTGCATGTTTAATTGCATCTGACTACTCTTGTTTATCTATGTTTTTGACATTTAAAACATCTATATACGCATTTAATCTTTTTACTTGGTAAACTTTGATTTCGTTATTGTGTTGGTGCTGTTTTGCTACTCTTCCTTTCAGGTTTCTGCGTCAACCAACAAGGAAGTGGATGCCCATATCCCCAACTATCCAAGCTTACCACCCCAATCCCGTTTGTCAGCTCTCATAATCTGACTATGCATGTATGGCTTGTTTACTTATTTTTTATGCCTAATAAGGGCATAAGTCTGGTTTATCTTGGTTTGCTCGTTTCAAATTTCCCATTTTCTGGTTCCTGCACCTCTTTATTCTCTCATTATCTGTTCGTTTTATTTTGGATCTCAGGTTGATATGAGAGACTGATAGAAGTGTATGCACAGATGACCTTGCAACCTCTGAATCCTGTATGATACCAGTCTTAACTGATAACTGGTTTGTAGCTTTTATAATTATATTCATTCTTCAGCTTTTTTGGGACTATGACTGTGTTTGCAGGCAAGATGCAAAGCGAGGCATACCTTCCAGCAAGAGTTGGGCACTCGAGTAAAACAGCCAACAAACTATTTCTGCAAGACTTTGACAGCCAGTGACACTAGTACTCATGGCGGATTTTCAGTCCCTCGCCGTGCTGCTGAAAAGGTTTTCCCTCCACTGGTATGTTCTTCACCTATTCCTTTTCTCCTTCTTCTTCCAGTATGGAGTTCGTACATGTTTCTGTATCTGATGGGTTGCAGAGTTACTGGCCCTATCATGCAGTTGGCTTTGCTTTCAGGATTTTAGTCAACAGCCACCTGCCCAGGAGCTTATTGCAAGGGACCTTCATGACGTTGAATGGAAGTTTAGGCACATTTTTCGAGGTACATTTCAACAATGCGTGGGATGTGTATATTAGATTTTAGCTGGACATTCTACAGTGGATCCTGATGTGTCCTTAAAAGGAGCAGTGCCGAAATAGTGATACCAATGGCTATTCCTATTTCATAGACAATATGCTATAAGTTGAATATATTGCGAATATTCCAGCTAACTCAGTGAAACCTTTAGCTTGTTCTTACTAGTTTATCATTCACAGTGTTCTAAAGACCTATTTAAATATCTTAACCTAAACTCACTTTCCAAGCTTCAAACAGGGCAGCCAAAACGGCATCTTCTAACAACAGGTTGGAGTGTGTTCGTGAGTGCTAAGAGACTAGTCGCTGGTGACTCTGTTATATTCATCTGGTATGTGTCTTATTTTTTCTTTCCCATTTAGAATCATGTCCTAAACTTTAATGCTTCTTCAGGAATGAAAAGAATCAGCTTCTTCTGGGGATCAGACGGGCTGCACGACCACAGACTGTAATGCCTTCTTCTGTATTATCAAGCGATAGCATGCACATTGGGCTTCTAGCTGCTGCTGCTCATGCAGCAGCGACAAATAGCCGTTTCACAGTGTTTTATAACCCAAGGTTGACTGCAAACGAACTATTTTGATTTGTTTTTGTATGGTGCCATGTAGCTGTGCTGAGGATGAATTTGTCTTCACAGAGCAAGCCCTTCTGAATTTGTCATACCACTAGCAAAGTATATTAAAGCAGTCTTCCACACTCGTGTATCAGTTGGAATGCGGTTCCGCATGCTATTTGAGACAGAGGAATCTAGTGTCCGGAGGTACAATGGTAGTTAACTTAAAAGTTGCTTTTGTATCAGAAAAAGTTGTGGTGGTAAACTTTTCATCCTTCTTGAGGGACGTTTCATGTCCCTAACCGCTAACCATTCACTGTTTTTTACTGGTCTTGCTTTCTTAACCTTTTTATCTGCTGTTACACACCTGAGTTATTGTTGCCATGCTTGATGTAGGTATATGGGCACAATTACTGGTATTTCTGATTTGGACCCAGTTCGTTGGCCAAATTCACATTGGCGATCTGTGAAGGTATTTGATCCCGAGGCTTTAGCTTGTCTTGCATAAGTGTCTGCTATCAATACATTTGCTTGCTTACTCGCACACATGCATCAAATTCTAATGGTTGTAAAGTTTCACTATTGATTCTATTTTTTCATATTCATAGTCTGAAAAAATTCTCATGCAAATTGTGATCAATTTTCATTAAATAATTCAAATGACAATATATCATCAAGTTCTTTTGTTGAAAACTTGTTCATGTGGGAGAGTAGGTAATGAATTATTTGATGGAGGACAAGTTGGACCAATGTTGTGATCTCTCTTTGTCCATCATCTTTCAGCACGTTTCAGTAATAAACCTGTAGTTGTCCATCTCTTCATCAATGTTGCACTGCCGTGTGAAGTGAGAAGAGAACTGTTACAATCTTCCTTTGATCAGAAAACAATTGATTGTTCGAATTGTATACCCTTGATTTCTTGAGTGAACTGTTTGGCTTTAACTTATTGCGGTTGTAGGTGATCTTGAGAGAATGTTTTGTGCTTGGACATATTTTTGAAGCTCGGGTTGACTTCTAGCATGGCAAATGTAGAGCATGCTTTAGTTCTATGTCAACCTCACAGTTAGTGCGCTAAGCCACATAAACACTTCTACCAGGGTGCTGCACCCTTGTCAGCCACTCTGATACTCGACCTTGTACTTCAAGTCTTACTCAGCGCTATCTATTTGAAATATGTTTTAGTTCTACGTCACTAAGAAACTTCATGAATATTTGTTGATTATTAACTTTTTATGTAATTAACCTATGAAAACAGTAACCTTAGTTGGTTCACATATTATCAATAGTTTTACGAGATGTTGATATGTGTGTGTGCGCTCGCGCGCATGTGTCTGAGTTATATATGGCCGTTTCTCCAAACTCATGATTCTAAAAATTGTCGTGTCTTGCACACGCACCCGTGTGATATAGATGTACTTTTGAGTCATCTCCTGTACGGAGTACGTAGAATTCCTTTTCATCCCTAGGTTCTTGTGATATCATTCCTCTTCAATATTCATCCAAGGTGGAGCTGCATGACATCCTTTCTTATTGTAGTTGCATCTTATAGATAGAGCTTGTGGGTGTGGCTTTGAATTCGTGTTTGGACTAAAGGGACCTGACCCAAAAAACTTGTGGTGCGACATGAAAATAACAGTTATCTGCTGGTTGTGGAGGGCAAGGGCATGAGAGTAAGGGTTACCAGAAACCAGGAAAGTTCGTGAGGTTGTTGATTGTACATTGCTCTTTATCATAGCAAAAACTTTCTTCCTGGACTTACCTGTGAAGTAGGCACATATTTCCGAACCATGTAAATCCTTGCATTCCTTTTTCTCTTGTCCCCATTCCCGCCTTTTGCGAATCATGTGTGATTGTGCATCCGCATATGCATTGTTTCCTGATTTTTCCACAAAATAACTGAATGAGGTTTTCAGGTTACCTTGTAGGAAACCATGGCATTCTCCATACCTGAGGTTTGATGCATTCTTGTTATAGTCAATGGTCTTGTTTTTCTTAGGGGCCATCATACTTTCCTCGTCAGACTCGCTCCACATGGGCCATTCTGAGACATTTCACCCACACTGGAACTGAATATTTATTCAGGTTTGGTGGAGCGGTGGTCATATCCCCTGTCCATCCCTAGTATCAGAACAGTAGTAAGAGGAGGCTTGGGATAATCCACTTGTTCCTTGACGCACGATTAGCTTATGCTGTTGTCCAGCTGATGGAAGAGGAACAGGCTGGGTTACCCTATTTCTTTCACTTCTACTGATCTTCCCTGTATACGGTTATGGCGAAGCAATATGGACTTTTGTGACAACTCAAAACCGGTGAACTGGCAGATCTGGGTCCTTCAAAACTCAATCTTGGCATTGCTTAATAAATGAAATGTCTAAAAACACGCTGAGTTTACACCGTTTGGAGCGTGGCATCCTCTAGAGGATTCAATGTCTGCAAGTGATTATTATTTATAATTCCACTTGAATTGTCGATTGTGTTTGATGTTGTTTGCTGATATTCAATTGGCAGGTGGGATGGGATGAGTCTACTGCTGGCATGAGGCAGCCCAGAGTTTCCTTATGGGAAATCGAGCCCTTGACAACATTCCCAATGTATCCATCACTGTTTCCTCTCAGACTTAAGCGGCCTTGGCTTCCTGAAATGTCACCTCTTCATAGTACTTGTATGCTTCATAATCTCCTATAATGTCCAGTTATCTCATTATTTCTTGGTTTTCTATGCCCTGCCTTATTTTAGTGGGATGCCTTTTGGTTATGTATCTACCTATTATGAATGGATCATGATGATATGTCCAATATGTTTTAGCTACGTACTTACAGTATATCAATCTTGTATATTGTATGGGTGTTTATCCGTATCTCATTATAGAGACGCCTAACTCAGTGTCTTGAACTCAGTGCCAGTCTGAAGGCAAATTTAATTTGTCATGTATTCGGTTTCCCTTTTATTTGTAATTTTTTTAGTGCCATCTAAATATTCTTCTGAACCCATCTGTTTCCATCATAATCTCATCTGAGACATTTGTCTGCTTCTTCGGCGTGCACGCTACTTCCTTAGATACCATGAACCTGTGTGCGCACATATTTAAATTCTGCTGTTTACATGAAGTTCAAAATCGCCATTATGACTGATGACACATGGTTGGTTATCGCCACTTGATTTGGTTGCATGAATCAATACTGGGGCGGTTTTACTTGAAGCCTATTTAACTTCTGCAGGAAAATGAGACGTGAAAAAGACAAAAGATCAAATGAACGGTTCATGTAAATTTTATACTTGAACAAGAAAGAAAATTTCTATTTTTGCAGATCGCAGAGAGGATGATGGGAATACCTTTTTGTGGGCACGGGGGGATACTGTTGAGCAAGACTTTCAGTCGTATAGAGGTATGGGTTTTAACTATTGGACGCAGCAAAAGATTGACTTATCACCACTAGGGACTGAGCCGGATCAGTTTCAATCTGTGGCAAGCACATCATGGCCAAGCGAAGATCCCATGAAACAATCTTTGCTGAGCTTTCAGAACTCGCTCCAATCCCCACAGTTTCCCAGCAGATTCAGCCTTGTGACTCCGAGGCAAATCATTCAACAGACACAACCTGTGCAGAGCCAACTGAATCTACCATCACAAGGAATGTTTGATGATCAGACCCGGAATCAACTGCTGCAACAGCAATTGCTTCAACCATTCATCGACCACCAGCAACCATTGCAAAACCGTAACGGGCCATTTCAAGTTGCAAGTACTGGACAACCACAGTTGTCCTTCGCAACCACTCTCGGTCAAAGGCCTCTCTTTGGTGACTCTAGCTGTGCCTTCTCATCTTCTTTGACTCCTTGCATGCAAGCATTTTTGGGACCTCCATCTTCTGAAGAAAATGCCCGTCTTTTGAACAATTTGCGAGGTAATCAAACTGATGTTATTGAGCCACAACAGCAGCCCTGGGTTGAAAAAGGTCCATTGCCACAAGTTGAGTCTTTTAGGCACTCGATTTCACTTCCACCATTTCCTGGCAGAGATGATGAGGTGGAGCAAGAAAACTGCATTAGAGACTCTCAAAACCAGAATGTCTTGTTTGGTGTTAATATCAACATGCAGTCACTAGTCCTTCCCAATGCAGTTTCAGGTCTTGCAGCAGTTGGCGGCCAACCCGACATGGCAGCTATGCAGTTTGTTGCTTCAGGTTTCCAGAATCCTCTGCCTAGTAGTTATGATTCCTTGGAGGATTCACCTGGTTTGCTTCAACATTCAGGGCAACTTGATCCACCTAACCCAACATTTGTGAAGGTGACAACGCTGGGGTTCTTGCTTCCTGAAGTGGATTATAACTGGGTTTTGACAATTCATGAATGACATGCAGGTTTACAAATCTGGCTGCGTGGGGCGCTCACTGGACATCGCTCGGTTCAGCAGCTACCATGAACTACGCAATGAACTTAGTCAAATGTTCGGGCTAGAGGGCCTGCTGGAAGACCCTCAAAGATCAGGCTGGCAGCTTGTATTTGTCGACCGTGAGAACGACGTGCTTCTCATGGGAGACGACCCTTGGGAGTATGTATCTGCCTAGTGTCTCTTATCTGTGTGTGTGTCTGTGTGCTTGTGTGCCCTGACCAGAGTTCTTTGGTGTATTTAATCATTGTGGATCATTGGTTCCTTTGTTTGTTTCTCCTTTTCTTCTTTGGCCTTTTACATGCTTCCATTGTTTACAAATTACAACTAATAACGGTAACTCCCATTTTTTTATGTTTTATAGGGCCTTTGTGAATAACGTGTGGTCTATCAAGATTCTCTCGCCTCAGGACGTGCAGCAGATGGGTGCTCAGAAGAATGGCAGGGAGAGTTATAACGAGTACCACACCAACAAGCCTCTTGGGATGTGACCTCCATGTCTCCCAACTTTGGTGTAGAAAAATATTCTACAAACATGTAAGGGTAAACTCTAGGCCATACTCCGTAGTTTGGTTTGGGTTGTTTTCGTGTTTACTTAGGCTGGTCAATAAATGATAGATGTCTCAGCTCTAAGGCCATATCACATAGTTTTCCATCATCATTTCCTTGGTGCCATTGGACGCCATCCCACTTAAAGCAAGTCAGACTCTTCAGTGCGTAACATATATTTCTTTTGTCGGCAGCCCCTCGGCTTAGAAACAAAATCATTTGAATGCTACTCACTCAACTTGAGTCTGAAGCTGCACCTAATTACATTATGTGCTTGCTGATCTAAATTTGCATGAAGAATCAAATATGCACAGCCTGTGTAGGGACAGTATGTTCTTTATCAATGTGAAGTCTTCAATCTGTGAAGTTTTGGATGATTATTTCTTATTTTCGTTCTTTCTTCTTCTTCTGCAGGAGTGTCTGCATTCGATGAAGCTGAAGTTACTTGCAGTATCTGTTAGTTAGGAGAAAACCAGGATCTCGATGACTCAACCTTGACGGCTATCCTTCTGCAGTATGTTATAATACTGTATTAGCTGTAACTCCAGTTTAGCACAGTAGTTTACAATAGGTCTACTGTATTAGCTGTATAATTTTCAGCATGCTATGACTTTTAAGTGTCTGTTTCGATCGGTCGTGGTCCAGAACATGGACAACTCATCAGGTATCGATAGCCCGACCTCGATTTGGAGCCGCATGAAATACCCTCACTTCTTTTAGGTTGTCTGTATGTGCCGGTCTAGACTTGAAGACAAATCAGCGCAGGAAGGGCCCGTGTAAGACTTGGAACTTAAAAACTTGTGGTCAAACTTCTTGCTTGCCACCCATCTATAAGGTCGTCTTCATTCTTCATAGGAAATTGCTTTTGTTGAAACTGAACTTGTAGGTGGATTCAGTATGGATGACTTGCTAGAAATCGATTAAGATTTCTGTAGGGACTCTTTCTTTTCATATATTTAACTATAGTTGATGCATATTAGAAGGAAATTTTTTTATGTGAATAGGCGAAAGTGTTAACGATTGAAAACTCAGGTTCGACCTCATGCTTCTACCCACTACGAACTTATATACAACGCATGGTGTTCGCTCGATAGGATAACTAAATCATGTGGACTCTTTAAGAGTTGCCGGTTTGAGTGTTATGCTTACAGATGGCTCCGAGTGCCCTGGGAGTCGGAACTCGTGGTCAGCCTCCACACCAGTCGAGAGTCCTGCCAGGTTGGTGATCGCCCTGAGTGCATTGCTGGTTTGAGTCTCGTGTTCACTCACAGCGAACTCTTGGTGGAAACTGCTCGTTTGATAGTGATAGCAATTCAATGGCATATCTTATTTGCACAACACATTTGTTCTTCAAGGTAGTTTGAAAAAGTCTGAATTTAATAATCAAGATGTGTTAAGACATAATTTGATCAGTATTGATACTTACAAACGAGCATTCGGCTCAAGGTCTTAAATTAAGCACGGTACTTCACTACTGGGAGATGGATAAGCACAACTAGCAATAGCTCATCTGGCTAGTGAGGCGACTCATAAAAGGTGGACGTGCATTAAAAAAAGAAAAGAAGACGCCTAAACTTCTGCCATTTTTGCGTCTTTTTTTGCCGCCTGGCCTGAAAGATATGATCCATATTATCTCCTTATCGTAACATGTTTTACATTTCTGAATTCCACAGACGAGCGACCCTTTTGTAGAGCTTCAATCCACTCGCTTGAAATGCATTTATAGTCCATTAAACCTAAGCCAACTAAACTTGCATCGTGCTACTGGGACAAGGAGCAACCATGGGTCCTGGAGTATATCTTTTTGGGCACGCCAGTTTTTTCTCATGAGGCTCCATAAAGAAAGTGGCCATGGACAGATCTTTCTCTAATCTGAGATGTGTTTGCCATCCCTGGTGTATAAGAAAGTGTTTTTACACTAAATCAATTTCATAAAACAAGCTTCTTTTCCAACCATCAAAGTTTGAAAACAACATGAACCATCGAATTTTCACATAAAAGGAAGGAAATAAACAGTACTGGAATCTGAAACATGTTTGCTGCGCAATTAAATTAAGCAAGTTAATACTTGAGGGATTTATAATCATGAGTATGATTTTCTAGGGAATTGATTAATGGGATTGCGACCTACATGTCCCCTCAGGAGATGGACCTGAGCTACAATCACTCTTTTATATATATATATATATATACCGGCAGTGTTCATTCGTGTCTCGTGAAATTGCAAGGCGGTTCTTCATTATTTTTTAAATATCTTTATAACCGATTCCTCTTCCTCCGTCCGATCTGCCCCAGCCTTCTTAGCATCGGTAATCTCTCCTCTGCCATGCTGCAATTCCCTTCATTCACGTGAAACTTCTCTTGAGCGGGAGAAAAGAGTCTCTGTGTCTGTGTGTGGATCAGATCAAATCATGGATGTGAGTTCTCGTGATTCGAGCTCCACAATCCACCCTGGAGGACGAGCCAAGAAGAGGCAAGCAGAACGCGTCCACTCTCAAGTGCGTCAAGTTCGTATTTAGATTTAATTTGCTTCCTTTTCCTCTCTGTTATCCTTTTTGTTTCATGCCACCGCTTGTTTCCTGAACTGGTTTGAGTATTGGACTTCTACTTTATTGTTTTGTACTCGAGTTCCTAACATATTTCTGTCTGTGTGTGTGTCTCATGGAATGTTTTTTCTACTCTTTTGGTTGTTTGATCTTTTAATTGGCACCATGGTTTTCTTTATCTTTGACAAACCTAAGGGTTACCAAAGTGCCTGCTTTTTTCTGTTGTTTGTTTGATGATAAACTGGAGGTTTATGACAGTTTATGCTCTTGATCGATCCTTTCATAGCAGACACTTTTATGAGCTTCGTCTTGCGAATGTTTATCTCGTTATTATTAGCATTCAAGAAGTTTGTGACCCATTTGGTCTTTCCGTTACTTGTTCATGGCATGGAACTTTTTGAAGGTGTAGGCGCAAAACGTGTTCCTACCTTGAGAATACAATTGATTTCAGCATGTTGCAGGTCATGTTGATCAGTAACGATTATATGGATTGATTCAGCATACTGATTTGAGCAGCCTTTGCCTTATGGTCAGGGATTCAGTTCCAGGTCCTGTTTTGTGTCAAGTTTCTCAATGATTACGATTTACGAGTATTTGATATTACGGATCTCTTAAATAGTTTTCATTGTCATCGGAATGAATTTCCGTACACAGCTACTGGAGAGTCAGAGAGAGGAAGGTGAAATTGTGCGTATTGCACATAGTGGCCAAGATGAGATACCAAGATTTAGGTCCTCATGAAATATTCTGGAGCATCTAAATAATTTCGTATGCCTCGAGTTCCTGCCACTGCCAATGCTTTTATAGTGGTGGACCAATAAGCAAAATAGGCATCTCAGAAAGCCACTGCTCTGACTCGGTGAGCAATTGAGTTCGCTAAGATGCCCATTTCATCCTTTATTGTTCTCTTTTCCTCCTATGCAAAGATAGGATTTATATGTTTGGAGTTTTGAATTGATTTTGGATTTATTTACTTCTTTTTATTTCGCTCTAATTAAGTATAAGCTATTTAACTTGGACATTTGAGTTGATTGTCTCTAAAGTTATTCTGGATGTGTACAACCAAAACCACGCTTTCTCCTATACTGTGGTTGGCTAAATGGATCTTTCGTGTCATATAAGCATTTAACTCCTGACAAGCAAGATCATCTTTTACTATTATTCAGGAATTATGTGATCCAAAAGAACTGTTTCAGATGCCTAATAAATTGAATGTCTGTTCCACTTGTTGATTCACAAAAGTTATGGCTACTAGAGCATCAGATTCTCTTAGGACTTTGATGGGAAGTTATATTGAATGCATATTGTGGCCAAGTTTGAGACCACTAGATTCAGGTCCTGAACAGACAGATCAACTAGAAAACTCCATAAGCCCTGAGACTTCCTCCCAATGAGCATGATGAACTGTCTGAGACTATTTATATGTGGATGTAAACCTTTTTGCTAATATTTTGTGGTATCGGTGGTTATCTCCCATTTTCAACATTCTTCCTTGTTGTTTGTTAGGTAAGCTCAATACAAGTACAGTTTAGACTACTCGATGGCTTGATGAGATCATGATCAGTTTAAATCTATCCACGTAAATGCCTATTATATCATTGAATTTCAGAACTTGCTCTTATCCAAGGTTAAAACCTTTCATCCATTTCAAGCTCTCATATAGCTAATTGGTGAAAGGCGGTTTTGCTACCTGCAGTTTTACAAAATCGCGTTGCTTATAATAGAAGAGGAGAGAGAGAAAGTAAGAGAGAGGAGACTCAAGGAGAGAGAGGGAGGGATTCTTCGCTCCACCTCTCTAAGTGGAGCTTTTGTTGGCAATTACCGAATTTTCTCCTTTTCTCTCTTTCGGCATTGTTTTTTCTGGCCATGTTTGTCTTAGGCCAACAACAACAACAACTAAGCCTTATAGATCATTCTTTATTGTTTCTTTCCAAAACTTTTGTTTTCGTCCTCTACCTCTTTTAATACTTTCAAAATATAGTTTTTCATACCTTCTTACATGTTCTTCTTTTGATCTTCTTTCTATATGTCCAAACCATCTTAAACGATATTCTCTCATTTTATCCTCTATTGGTGTCACTCCTAATTTGTTTCTAATAACCTCATTATGTATACGGTCTTTTCTTGTGTGACCACTCATCCATCTCAACATCTTTATTTAGACATCTTTTGTACATGTTGATGATTAACTGTCTAACATTGAGAACCATAAAACATGGCAAGTCGAATTGTTGCTTTTATAATATTTACCTTTTAACTTTAATGGTATATTCTTATCACAAAGAATACATGATGCTTCTCTCCATTTTAACCAACCAACATGAATTCCACGCGTAACATCTCCATCAATTCTTCCATCACTCTCAAAAATTGACCCTAGGTATTTAAAACTTTCCTTTTGAAGGATAGAATGTGTGCAATTTTAATTTCTATGCCCATTGAAGTAACCAAATGATCAAACTTACATTCCATATATTATGTCTTTGTTCTACTAAGTCAGAGGCCTTTGCTTTCTAATGCTTCTCTCCATAATTTCAATTTTCTATTAATTTTTCCTTAGACTCCTCCACTAACACAATGTCATCTTCAAATAACATACACCAAGTTACTTCATCTTTAATATGTTTTGTTAACTCATCAATCACTATTATAAATAAGTATGGACTTACAGTTGATCCTTGATGTAACCCAATATTAACTTCAAAGAAGTCTATCATTCCTTCATGAGTCCTCACACATATTTTTGCACCATCGTACATGTCTCTTATAAGGTTAATGTATGTCAATGTGATACCTCTTTTTTTCAAAGTTCTCCAAAGAACCTCCCTTGGCACCCTATCATAAGTTTTTTCTAGATCAATAAATATCATGTGAAGGTCTTTCTTTTTTGCTCTAAAATGTTCCATAAGACGTCTTAAAAGGTGAATCGCTTCAACAGTAGATCTGCATGGCATGAATCCAAATTGATTCTCTGTTGTACTTGATACATGTCTCTTATAAGGTTTATGATGTCAATGAGATACCTCTTTTTTCCAAGGTTATCCAAATAACCTCCCTCGGTACCTTATTGTAAGCTTTTTCTAGATCAATAAATATCATTACTCGATACTTGTCTTAACCTACGTTCCATAATTTACTATAAAATATTTCATAAGATGTCTCAAAAGGTGAATCGCTTCAAGAGTAGATCTACCTGGCATGAATCCAAATTGGTTCTTTGTTTACTCAATACTTGTCTTAACCTAGGTTACATAATTCTTTCCCATAATTTCATAGTATGGCTCATTAACTCGATACCCCGATAATTCACACAATTCTGAATGTCTTCCATGTTCTTATATATGGGTATAAGTGTACTCGCTCTCCATTCCTCGGGTATCTTTTGGTTTATCCACATTTCATTAAATAGTCTTGTGAGCCAAGTGATTTCTTTTTCTCCCAGGATTTTCCAAACTTTTAAAGGAATATTGTATGGTTCTACCGATTTACGACCTTTCATATGTTTAAGAGCCTCTTTTACTTCGTTCTTTTAAATACATGAGTAGAAATTGTGGTTTATATTCTTTTCTGATTTAGCTAACTCTCCTAAGCTAATATTAACATCTTTATTTTCATTACAAAACTTATAAAATTAGTTTTTCCATCCATTTCTTATATCATCATTTGCCACTAGAATTTTCTCATCCTCGTCTTTGATGCATCTAACATAATTAATATCCTTAGTTTTCTTATCTCTACCCCTATCTATCCTAAAAATATCTCTTTCGCCCTCTTTTGAGTTGAGTTTTTTTTATATAAATCCTCTCAAATTTTAGCTTTTGTTTCATTGACGTTCTTTTTCGCTTCCTTCTTTGCTTTCTTATAAGCCTCTAAAGTTTCACTAGTTTTCTTAGCATAATACAATTTATAACATGCCCTCTTTGCCTTGATTTTATTTTGCATTATTTCACTCCACCACCAAGCTTCTTTTTGTGCCGATACACCTCTCTTAGATTCACTTAACACATCTTTCGCCTCTTTCCTAATATGTATAGCCATATTATTCCTCCACCACCATCAATTTATTTTGCATTACTTCACTCCACCACCAAGCTAGTTGCAGCTTCATTGAGTTGTTTGGCAGGGTTCATGCCTTCGTTGCACAGGATACATCAAATCCCATGGCTGAAAAAAATATATGAATTGATCGAGATTGGATCCACAATGAGAATTTATTTTCTTTTTTTTTTGTATATGAAGTCCGCCACTAGTTTTCGGAACTTCTTTTTTTGTTATAGACATGAAGTTATAATTGGTATTATCATTGTAGTTGTTATGGTAAGAAACTTTAAAGATCTTTTATTCATCTTCTTTAGAGATATCTATCTAAATTTATTGTGAGTCAAAATTGCGTTCAGAAAGAGAGATTACAGCGAATTGTTTCTAGAAAACATAAACACAAATACCATTTTGGAGTATATTGACGTTTATTCTTCTTTTTAAGGTTAGTTAATTTTTCATAGTTTTGATTCTATTTTTAAATGACCAATATCCGAAAGTGCCTTCAGTAAGGAGAGATTTTGTCAAAATTTCAAAGGAATACAAAAGTACAAATAGTTGGTCGGTTGCATATATGGATATCATGTTTGTAATTTTGATTATTGTTTATAGTTTTGATTGAACTAGTTGATCGATCGATATGTACATGAATGATATTTATCAAACATGAAATTGGTTATAGGAAATTGAAAATTGAGTACCAGGTCTAATAGCAAAATCAAACGTGGAACCATGGTTCCGAGTGACAATTCCAAGTACAAATCAAAGAGAAAACTACGGATGATCCTTAACCATAGTTTCTAGTTCCATGTGGACCTAGAAATGTAGTTTCAATACCGAAAGCTTGGTACTGTGAATGAGACACCCCTAAGGGGCATACTTTTAGACCGAAAATTTATAGGTGGATGGTTAACTGTTTTCTTATTCGGACCTGTTGTCGGATCTGGATCTAATTAAAAAGTACCGAATCAAAGATTTAATCATTTGATCTGTTTTTTTTTACAAGAGGAGGCTGAAGCCTGAGACACACACCTTCATACATGCATCCTCTGGGAGTCGAACTCTCCACCACCAGCAATGACAGCTAACGCTATGGGTGACATTTGATCTGGTGTTGATAGCAAATGTGGTGGAGGTGAAGTCATGTACGCAGTTGTATGCTACCAATCCAAAGCTAAGATAAATGCCAACGCATTTGCTTCCATATTTATTTTTACCCCAAAACAATGATAATTAACTTGTTTGATGAATTTCGTATTTATTATCTAGACAGACAAGGCTTATATAATATTTCAAACCTTTTACAGTTAATACTAAACGAGTTGAACTTATTAAGAGGGGATGGTATATTTGAAAATACATCATAAGATAAGTTTGGCTTTCTAACAATTACTTTTTGTCCTCATAAAGCGACAATCTTTGAAAAGAACCAAACACTTTTTAGGATTGTTGACTCGTTTTACAGTCTAATGCACCTTAATTCGAGAAAGAGTTTCTTAACCAAACGATGACTAATTCAATCCGCATAGGGCATACTACCGACCAGTAAATATTTCGTAGTAGTCTTATTAGGCCATACATCTCCCTTGGTGTAGTGTATCCATTTAATATTGGTTATTTGGTGATACCCATGCCATAAGCTCTTTAAAACTCTTCAATTAGAAGTCCTACATCATGCAATAGTTAGTGGTAATTTCATTTTGCTGTTGTCTAATGTTCATGTTCTAGTAGACAGTAAAAACATAAAGATATCAAAGGTAAGACTCACAGGAATGGGTATCCTTCTATCATGGAATGCAACATCAGTGGCAAGAAAGACATCTCCAACACTTGCTCCTTTGTCCTGAAAAGTAAAAACAAAATGAACGGATGAAAGGGAAAATAAATCTATTAACATCATAAAGATTAGAATCTTGTCAGATACAACGATAGGCACTCACCTTTTTCTTCCATCTTTCATGTTCAAACAAATGATATGTGCCATACATGAGAAAGGAATGCATCCAACAACGGAGTGGTTGGCGCATTGTGTCGTGCATCAGCTGTTTAGAGCAATTTTAGCACATGTTCTAGAGATTTCAAAAACATATATACTTTAAAGCTACCAGCAGTGCCTGCATTTATAATAAGGTCTGGCTTTAAGGCCTGGATAGATGTGTATGCCACTAGAGAGGCAGAAATTGTACCAACAATATCAACTCCTGCAGTTAGAAAATGTAGCAATCAAAAACCAAAGTAATGATGGAAACACATGCCATATCACAACGACAGCAAGATGCCTATTCCTGCTCCATGTGACATCAGAAGTTACAAACTGAAGCCTTCGAAGCCAATAAGATCTTAAATTAAAAGCACAGTGATGAAGAAAGAAGCCAATAAAAAATGCCAGCTAAATACGAAGATGCCCAAGTACAAGAATTTCCCAGATAAACTTGCTATCATAAATAACAAGGCAATGTAGATGAAAAGCATAAAGATGGACTATGTGGGACTTCCACAAGACACAAACTAAATGCATCTATTAGGAAGGAAATCACCTTTACAATTTAAATGCTAAGGATGTACATACCACATCATGAAATTATCAAAGCAATAAACCTCACAAAATGTGCAGAAAATGCCCCTTAAGACATCTCTAATGTCGCTGGTTATGTCAAGCCATCACAGAATGCAATACGAAAAACCATTTTCTAGTAGTCCTACTTGAGCACACAAAGAGGGGGGAAAAACACAGTCTGACCGGCATAAAATCTACGATTGGGTTCAAAAAAGCATAAGCCTCAGGCAATTTTGCAAAGAGAAAACTACTCAGCTGGAGAACAGAACCAAACTCTCTAATTGAAAGACATAGTTATGAGTTACCTATAATTGATTTGACCCTATGACTGCACTTATCACAGTTCGTCTTATAAAAAATTGCAGTTATGGCAAGTTTTGTACTTTTGATTTTTCAAGCTCTTGAAAACCTTGATAATGGGTTATGAATCATTGAACCCTCCAGAATGGATAGTAAAAATATACAAGTATTAGATCGCTTGAGAAGATTACCAGAAAAACTATGAATGTTGGTGTTTCAGAGACTTCTATCATCATTTTAAGCCCAATAAGGAATCTCCAGTGGTGAGCATTTTTTTTAAGTAAACAGAAAATCCTGGCTCTTATCGTCCCTCTGCCTCCAACCTTTTCATTTGATCCATTGGAGATGCCCCTCCTCCCCCACCCCACCCCACCCACCCACACACACACCTCTTATCATTTGATCCATTATTTGGAACTTCATGCACCCACAGCATCCATCTACATTTTACATGCGCCTGTTTGCATTGTGATTTATGCACGAGAGAGAGAGAGAGAGAGAGAGAGAGAGAGAGAGAGAGAGAGAGAGAGAGAGAGAGAGAGAGAGAGAGAGAGAGAGAGGAGAGGAGCATCAGGTATTCTTTGTGATAAGAAGATACCATTAAAGTTAAAAGGTAAATATTATAGAGCAGCAATTAGGCCTGCCATGTTTTATGGTTCTGAGTGTTGGGCAGTTAATCATTATGTACAAAAGATGTCTGTGACATAAATGAAGATGTTGAGATGAATGAGTGGTCATACAAGAAAAGACCGTATACATAATGAGGTTATTAGAAACAAATTAGGAGTGACACCAATAGAGGATAAAATGAGAATATCGTTTAAGATGGTTTGGAGAGAATATCGTTTAAAATGGTTTGGACATATAGAAAGAAGATCAAAAGAAGAACCTGCAAGAAGATATGAAAAACTAAATTTGGAAAGTATTAAAAGAGGTAGAGGACGACCACAAAAGTGTTGGAAAGAAACAATAAAGAATGATCTAGCTTATTGTGAGTTAACTGCTAACATGGCACACGATAGGGATCTGTGGAAACAAAGAATCCATGTAGCCGACCCTGTCTACTATGGGAAAAGGCTTAGTTGTTGTTGTAGAGAGAGAGAGAGAGAGAGAGAGAGAGAGAGAGAGAGAGAGAGAGAGAGATGATAAGTTTGACTGTGCTGTTTTGATAAAATGCCCGGTGAACGCAAATATGGATGGAGTAGTATAGCTTTATATTTTAAATGTGTAGTTCTCCCAGATAATGTATCGCACTTCTTTCACATGGGATTCTAATACAAAATCATCGTCCTGAATCACATGGTAAGTATGACAAATAATACTTGTTAAAAGTTAGAGGAGACAAAATCATATATCGTGTTGAAATAGAAGACCAAACTATAAAGCATATGTTGTGTATGGCAAAAAGGAAAGCACATATAGTTACAAACTAAATCACATCAACATAAAAAACATGGCACTGTCATTCTTCTTCAGTTCTTCATTATCATTATCATTGTTCGGCTCTTCATCATCACTGTTTATTCCTTTCTCTAGTTTCTCTTTTCTTTTCTTTTTCTTCTCACAAATTCCAAAACTTCAATAATTTTCTATATTTTTGTTTCTGAAATCCTTCAACATGGTGATCCTTTTCAGTTACTGTGAGATGATTGTTTAACCAAATTCCTCCATGTAAGATATCACCAGAAAATTTGCTCTCTATAATGATATTAATTCCCTTATAAACAGTCGTGCAATAAATACAAGCCTGATCACTATTGGAGGCCATTGGGATTGTTTGGGCTTCAGAGGGGCTCTGATTTAAAATCCCCAAATTTCAGGATGAATTCACAAGAAAACACAAAGAATTGGGAAGGGCTTGACTGAGAAGGCAACTTGAAAATGATCACGCCTAATGTGTACAAGGGTCTAAAACCCCCAGTTGCCACTTTCAAGCAACCTGTGAGCAAAAGATATAAAGATCAACTTGTATGACAGTATGTATCTTATGGTTACGATATAATATATTATAGCACAGTGAAATACTGTTTGATATATTGCCTAATGACATGCCAAGTTCTGGCTGTGATAAAATAGCAGCATGCATACACGTATATATATCACTAATATTTATACATAATCTAATAAAAAAAAATGAAAACTTAACACTTTCAGAATTCAGGTTCTTTTTTATGAGGTCGTATCTTGGACGCCAGTCATCTATCAGATGGACGGCATATGGGACCTCCATGGTTCTTAGATTCATTCTCTGCTGTTCATCGGACACATTATAGATGCCATTGTATCATGACACGAAAGACCTGTTTGGAGAATATCCGGGTAGCATTTTATGTTGTTCCCGATTTTTCAAGTTTTTCCAAATTCTAGTTCTCAAAACTAGAAATCGGAGGATCTGAACGTTGCTCAACAATAAATAATTTCCAGATTTGAGGTTTTAGGTGTACTGGTTGTTGAAATTTAAGGATCTCTCTTCCAAACCATCTTTAACCTGAATATTAACCAAAAACATGACCTTGGGATTAAGCTCTTAGGAGAGACTGATCTACATTGAGTCTAGATGTGGTGTCTATCCTACTCAAAATTTAGAAAAATATAAAAATATACGTATAAACCCTACTTGAATTTTTGGATGATTGCTTTCTTGCGAGATTCACAATACCATTATTATAGTTATTATGCATAATTCTTTCATTTAAAAGTTAGAGCACAACAATTATTTACAAAATTTTAAAAAGTTACTAAAAATAAAAAGTACATAAATTACTTTTATGATCCAACCTTTAAATGAATGCAAAACAATGGGTGTGCATGTATGAACAAATCATCTATAATAGTTGAATTTATAGACGGTAACAAAGTTAGCACCCTATCCACTTCTACATCTCTTCTGGTGAGGCCCTAAAAAAAGTAATAGATCTGCTACTAGTGCTTATAATCTGAAAGAAACTTGAAAAATCTTCTAGATGATCAAACGAAAACTCAATCAAACCAAACCGCTATTTGTGGTTCATAGTATTTTTAGAATCGAACAGGTTTCGATTAGGTTCAGTTCTCAATTATGGTTCTACTTATTTAAGGTTTGGCTAAAGACTGAGTATTATGTCATCATATTACTTGGATCTAAGGCCCAATAATATGTATATGAGGTTATAAAACTTGAGTGAACCAAGCTACGTCGGGCCCTTGCTGTAGTGCAACACAAGGGTGACGGTCAAGGGACTAGGCATGCTACCATGGATGGCACCCTGCCCCCAAAAGAAATTAATTTAATGTCATATAGTCAATGACCACATATCAGTATCAAATATTAAACGGGTAAGAATAGATATTACACTTGATCTACTGCCAATTATTTTTTCTATTGGAACCAAACTACACCGAACCCAACCACCAGTTCGGTTCTAGCTGTTTGGTTCTGTTCGTTGAACACTCGTACTCGCGAAGAATGAATTAGCTCTGTCTGTGCTTCAATTACCTTGTGACTACAGTGGGAATGATTGCTTGATTAAGAAAGTTTCCAATACGCCGGAGCACATAGAAAGGTCCGGCTATGGTATGATTAAAACTGAATTGGTTCAGTCCAATCTGGATGGGAAAAGAAATTGGAACGGCGTGCAACATATAAAAAAGTGCTTTAACTAGCCACCAATTCATTAGCGAATCAAACAGAGATCGATCAAGGTTCAATGCTCGGTGAAAGAGTAGGGAAAGAATTTCAGCTCCCAGTGACTATAGGGTACATGCCAGCCATCTTACATCAGATCCAGATGCATTGATCTAGATCACGATTTACTGAGATGAATGGGTGTGATTTGGCGTCGAAAGATGACTGAGATCCGGAGGGCTGGATCCGGATCTCAGCAATGGGGAGGCCAAAGCTAGATGTATGCCCGGGTTGTCACTTGTGAGTCGACCCCTATCGAGGGGCTGAAGCCAGATGCACATCCTGATTACCGAACTCATGGTCTTCAACTTGTGAGTCTCCCCCTTCACTTGGTTAGCTGTCACTAACTGTGCAGAAAGGATCAAGTCCTTTATTTCTAAAGGAGTTAGCTCATCACTGCACATAAAAATAGTCAGGTTTCTTCTCGGGGTGTACAAACTTGGATAATGGAAGTGTTGATAGTCATTAATTTGAAAAAGAAAAGGAAACTGGGCTCCCATTGTGCCATATTTAAAAGTATAAAGCTCTATTTGTTTATTCTATACAGCAACAATTGTGAAGATGATCCCACCACTGCTTTTCCACATTCTCCAATTTCTTCATGTCCAATGGAATCTGAACTTTTCAGCATCAAAGTGGAGAGGAAAAGCTTCAGCTTAGTGAAGTGGAAAGAGTGACTTGCAGAACAGTGAGCCATCAAGTTAGAGCCGGCTCAACAAGAGCCTTCAAGTTCAAGGTTGTGAGTTCAATGCTCGGGAGATTCGTCCAGAATGCAACAAAGTTTTCAATGGATTGTTGAAACAGAACCGGCCTCTCCTTAGGTTTTCTTCTACTTCTAGAACAATTTTAATCTTCTCATCAGAATAGAAACGACTACGCCCACATTCATGATTTTATTGTCCACATCTTCCACGATAACGTGAGTTTTCTGATTTTCTGTCCTTGTTTTAAGTGCATGTTGTTTAGTAGTAGTAGTGTTGTCCTTGTTAAGATTTCTGCGATCTTCTTCTCGAATCAGTAATGAATATACCGTGTTTGAAGGAAGTTCTTTGTGACCTAAAATATTAATCTTTATAGATTAAAATTATGGATTTACACCCCACAACAAATCAAAGACTTTCTTCTTCTCAATTTTAACATTTCTTCTAGTAAAATTATGGATTTACACCCTAAAACGATCTTCTTCTCGAATGAGTTTCTTGTTTGTATTTTATGATTTTTTCCAATATTTCGTAGTCTTTTGTTACATTCTTCTTTCTTAAATAAGATTCAGATACTGCACACCAAATTTCATGAGCAGATTAAAGAAATATAAACAATTTTGCTATTGACGGGATCATAAACTGAAGTAGTCTGATCCTAAGTCAAATTCTGATTAGGCTCAATTCGAATTCCATTTGAAAAGTTCGTCCAGAAGAAGAGAAATTTTAAAACGCAAAAGAAAAAAAACACTTGGACCGTGGGTTTCAATTCCAAATTGGTTTCCCGATAGATAGAATCGGAACCGAACCGTGTGCTTTCCTTCTTTTTTTACTTTGAATTTGGTTGTTTCGGTTACCATCTATTTGAGCTCAAAGCAACATTTTCTAATTATATAAATATAAGTCTTGTCCTCTTCTCCTCAACCAAAGCACCCCAACCCCAACTCCCAGCTCACCTACCTCTTCTCTTGCTCTTTTTCTTCTAATCCAACCGGGAGCCTCCTCCTCCTCCTCCTCGACCCAACTCAAGCAACCGCTAATCCAATCCTTGGAAGTAGTTGGGCAAGGGAGAAGAGTTGACGGTGGAATAGTTGAAGAGTAAGCGTTGGATTTGGGAATGAGGAGTGGTGCTATAAGAGGCTTAATAAAACCACTATTACCTCAACTCACAACTCCACAACCCCTAATTCAACTCTCGGTGGTAGTTTTCATTTTCACACATAAAAGAGTTGCATAGATCAACAATATCATACTTACGTGCATCATTAACCAATAAGACTCAATTCGGTAGTAATCATCATCAAGCGGTGAGACCAGTGGTGACACTTTCATGGCAGCCACCTGAGCAGGAGTGGGTGAACAGAAAGTAGGATGGGACAGTGAAATGCAACTCCCGATCTGCTGGATATGAATTGCAAGGTTATTTAGAAATAAATAGATGTAATTTAAAAGATTTTAAAGGATTTTGAAAAAGAATGAAGGACAATATTATTTATTATGTTTATTCTTATAAAAAATAATTTGTTAAACATAAATGATCAATGTCATATATACATGTATAGATACATTTAACTTTTGTCATCATTCTTTTTTTACAAAGCCAAGTCCAAAGCTTAACACGCACGTGTACCCCTTCGAAATCGAACTTCCCGGTCGTCAGAGATCCTGCCAGTTGAACTAACGCTCTGGTTGTTGAATCTTCCTGTTCCAAAAGAAAAATAGTGCAAAAGAAAGTCAAAAAGAAAAAGGAAGGAGGCTCGGCCTTGGCGGAACCCGTTGTTTTCCCTCCGAATAACGTTTGTATTCATTTCGAAGAAATATTGAGAATCCCACCTCAAATTATTTACACTTGCATTCGATCTTAAGGGTGCAATTCGAATGATCGTGAACGGTCTCTCTTCGTGGGCAGGCATTATTATAATAAGAGGAAACTGGAGATCTTTAAAGAAAACAGATGTTATCATTTCGTCCACTCCAACAAGTGGAAAATATAGTGCCAACTAGGGCTCCACTGCCACCCGATCGTTAGCAAGCTTTGCTTGTGTGAGATTAAATCACTTAGAAAAGCAAAAAGCTCAAGCTTGGCACGAGTTATCGAGCTTAATTTCTAAAACTAAGCTCGTGCTCCTTTAGAAACGATAAACTGGATCTCGACTTAAGCTCGGCCGATTAGATGGATGAGATCATCAAAGCCTCGTATCAAGCTTGAGCTTCTTCTCATGCTCGATGAATGGTTAAAAGTGTTAGTAGAGGAGAAGTGGCAGCTCTCTCTTTCTCTCTCTAACACACACACACACACATATATATAAACCGGATCCTACTCACTATTAATGTTGTTCACTTATATCTATCTAATACTTAATGTTGTTCACTTATATCCATCTAATACTTTTCAAGAAAGTAATTTCAAAGGTTGTAAGAGTTTGAAAAACGATGAAAGACAATACTATATTGATCCCATATCAGTAAACAACATCGTTGATGAATATAATCAAGACAATCAATATATATATATATATATATATAAGAGATTGACTCAGAGTTTGAGAATGGCTAGAACAATCGATTCAAAAAAATGAAAATTTATTACAGCATAATACATGATTAATTAAGACAGTCTCTCTTAAAACATACACACACGCACATTACAACATTACGTTGATACATACAACCCCATGCAAATCCAAACCCCTTAAACAGAGAACCAGCCAAAAGTCCTTTAATCAAGGGAAAAGGTGTCCTTTAAATGCCGCGTGATGGATGACAACAACGACAAGCAAGCCAAAAAGAGAACACGAAGTTGGTGTCCCCTATTCTTTTATTCATATTTTCATTTTTATTCTTTATTATTTTTTAATCTAGTTAAGTGTTCCTTGTCCTTGTCCAAATTAAAGAAGCGAAGACAAAGATCTCTTTGGCTTAGTTTCTCTCTGACATATAATACTGTTCAAGGGCACTTGAGCCTACCACCATGGGTGGTCATGGTGGCGTAGCAAGGGCACACATGTGTATTTCCGGCGGTGCCAGGAGGCACGCAGTTGCACCGAACGCAGCACGTCCCGCACGCCCTCAGGCAGATCTTCTGCCTCGAAGCCTTGCTGCACCTGTACGCACAAGCTGCACCACAGTCTACAACGTATGTACGCACCAAATAAGATTAGAAAGATTGAACTAAATATGACGAATCAATCGAAGAACAAAGCAAGTTATGAGCAATTGTTTTTCATTCATGAGATGATCGGAAAGATAATTTCTCAGCAGGTTATAATCTGAAAATTTGAGCTTTATCTGCAGTTTACCTAGCTTTTGGCCAAGGCGTCGATCGGTCCCTTCATGATTCACATTCATCTGAGTACTCAAACAAAAATATATATAAGAATTAGTTGAACAAAACAAGACAGAGATGGAAAAGAGCAGAAGTGGCTGTATTGATAGTAAGCCATGACAAGGAAAACAGGCAAGGATACGACCAGAAAATTCCATTTTCTGGTCTCAATAATGTATGATTTTTGTCTACTAAAAGTAACACGAAAAATAGTTGGCTGAGAGAGAGAGAGAGAACCTCAGTTTCCTCATGACCTTGGCAAGTTGACGCAGACTGAATTATCTGGAATTTGAGTCAATATATAAAGAGATAGTTAGCAATCTCGTTCCGATATTTCGCTTGTGCTCGAGGAACATGCAAGAAGACCAAGGAAGAAGCTAAGAAACGAAAGAAGCAAATTAATGGTGTGTACCACAGTGAGCATGAGCACGAGCAGGAGCACCAAAGTTGAATATCTCGCCATGTATGTTTTCTTTTCACTATAAACTTCAGACAGGAAGACACTAATAAGATTAATGAGAGCGGCTTATCACAAGAACACGATGAATGAGATGCAATAGTTTGCAATTTATAGAGGCACAAGGAGGATAGAGATGGTCATACAAGAGCTGAGAGAGAGGGAGAGAGGAAGCTTCTGGCACACTTCGCTTTTTGCGAGAGCCAGCTATCCCCAACCTGGCCTACATTGACGTGTTAATTGGGCACGCAAGCTAAGCTTTTGTGAAAGGAAAAGGTGGGTATGGAGATGGGTTCTTCACCAGATTAAATTAACCTACCTCAACCCACCACTATATATGCCTCCCCCCGCCTCAAAGCTCCCACTTGTCTTTGGTTTAATATAAATTACAGAATTTCGGGTCGCCAACCTATGCTTAAGATGCCCACTTATTCATAACTTATTCATCAATCTTGGCAAGAATAAATATATATAAAGAAAGGAGTCCATTGATGAGAAGAGACTGGGGAATAGTTAAATCAAACACACACAAATGAAAATAATTACTAGTAATTTTATAAGATAATTGTGTAGATTAAACTCAATAGTACTTCAAATAGATTTCCGTTCAGAAGACTTAGGTTTTGCATTTGGGTAGCAGAGGAAAGTATCGTAATTTTAGAAGCAGATGGTTGCTTCCAGCTAGCGGTAGCTCATTCTTTATTTGTTGCACTAGAGTTGTCATCATTTAACGTTTTCAAAGATTATCCATTCGAGTTTTTGCATCGATCAATCTTTTGGACATAATAGTCTGGCCTGATACTGTGGCCCTTGTCTGGATTTGTTTTTGTTCCAAGAGGAGGCCGAAGCCTAACACACACATACAAATGCATCCTGTGGGACTCGAACTTCCCACCAACCGCAACCGCGCTAGAGCACCCCGCTGTTGAGAGAACGCTCTTGGTGCGGAGTTATCTAGATTTTGAATAAACTGGAAAAGACAAACTATGCATCGCTAAACTTAGGCTTGACTTCTAAATATTTTCTGGGTCATGCTTTTGTTACTTAAATTTGAGGCCTAAAATGGCTAGTCTTATCATTTCTTGAAGGTCAAGAGTTTGATGCCTGTGGTGTGCATATCTGGTAAAGGTCTGGCTACCCACATCAAAAGAATTTTAAAAATAGAGAAATTGAAGTACACCATGAAGCCCAATGAACACCAGCTAATCCGGTTCGAGCCAGGTCGCTCCACTATGCCACTAAAGCTCCTACGTTCAAAAGACTCGAACTCGAGACCTTGCTTAAGCGAGAACAAGTGCACTTGACCAATCAAGCCTTGGTAGGAAGACTTACCTTGACAAAAAGGCGCATATTTTGTTTCTTAAAGAAGGAAAAGATGGACAACAACACATTATATTTAATCGACTAAATTATAATTAATTAACCAATTGATTTTGCAACAAAGTACATGTGTGAGACAAAAACTACAATAAAGTTCAATGTGTCATTTTCCTTTTCACAAGGCAAGGTGGGGTTAGGCACTCCCATCAATTGCAACTACAAAGACCCACATTTTGCGATTGAACTCGAGACCTGCTATGCTAAGGACCCACGCCTTATCACCATTCATGCCGATCATTAGCGTAGCATGTTTATTTAAATGCATGGTTATGAGGAGGCCAAGTAAGAAGGTATAATTAGGTGCACCTACATTAAGGCAACGGGCAGGATTAAGGCCATGAGCCAGAAAGATAGCTCACGGTTTAAACGGTGAGCTACTTTCTTAGTTCACAACTCCAGTGCACCCGAAAGAGGTTTTCAATCAAAATGCAAAACCTATATTTTTCTGGTTAAAATGGTAAGCCGAATCCTAACACACTCTGCATAATCTATTTATTAACCATTGCTCTTGAGTTCTTCTGCTTGTATGGTTAAATGTCATGGAAACTATACTTAGCGCAGGCCTTACGTATTTAAGAAACAAAAGGGCCGGGTTTGTGTAATTTATACTTTTTTGAGTACTTTCCGCAAAAGGCATCTTTCCATTGTTTGACCACGACAAGATCGATTGCTTCTGCTCGTGAGCTTGAAAGCAAATCTTTTGAAGTCACTTTCTCCTTCATCATCCTCTCCTTCATCGTCATCTTCTTTCTCTTCTTCTTCTTTATAAAGTCAGGTGTCTTCTAGAAAGAGTCAGATAATGAGGGTGGTTTAAGGCAAAAAGTTTTTAGCCCAAACCACTTGATTCAAGTTAGTTGAGTTGGGCTTGAAGGCAGCAGCATAGGTCCTTGGCTAGACTAACTGGGCTCAGCCAAGACCAGTTATCAATTTTATCATAGTTAGCTACATGGCTCATATAACACCGAGCTCAGCGTAGGTCCTTGGCCGGTGAAGGCTCGGTTGGATTTGCAAGAAACCGATGAATTGTATTGGCCGGTGAAGTCTCAGTTGATTCACAAGGAGCAACAGTATTTACATTGTTGCTAATATGTGACCTTTCTCTCTCAATTCAAAAATACAGGATTTGAATGGATGCCGTTTCATTGATTTCTCCTAAACGAAAGATTATATTTCAATTGAAATACACTTACACAAAGCCAGCCCCCGTTGATGACGAGTCTCCGCGAAGCATCCATGGCTGAATGGTTAAAGCGCCCCTCATAATTGGCACATTCGTGGGTTCAATTCCTGCTGGATGCACGTGAATTAGAACATTCATTAATAGAATTGGCTCTGTATCAACGGAATCTCAGCATTGATACATAACTAATTGGTATATTCATACTATAAGAACAAGATAAAAACAGTCTCAAAGCCATCTTAACCACTGAACTAGTTGGAAAGCATTTTCCTTAGGTCGAAGCACTAAAATCGAGGACCGGGAAATGAGGCAACTTGGCTTGAACTTGATCGCGTTGGACTTAATCGGTCTGGGCTTAATATTGACTTAGACCATATATGCCCATAGTTAATCATAAGGGTTCATGTGAGTCTTGTTGGATTTCCTTAGAATTTGGGACCACCTAATGAGTGATCTCATGACTCCATGAATTGCTAGTTTAACAACTCACTGTTAGTAAAATCTTGTGACCCATTGGAAATAATTTGGGACCATGAGCGTTGTAGGCAATTTCGTGTTTCGTGTTGTTTTTGCTTCCTTTATACATGAATACCACGACTCCTTTCATCCCAATTTGGAGGATACGAGCATTGACTTTTGGATCATGTTCGTGTCCGGTTCCATTATGTGTCCGAAATTGCCAGCAATTTCGTGTTCGTGTTGTATCATGTCCGTGTATAAAAGGTCAACTTGAGCATGACCCCAAACTTTTTTTGTCACTTTCATGAGAACCTTTTGAGTCGGGTTCGTGGTGGGTCTGAAGTTGCCACCCTACCCTTATGCTTCTTAAATGCTTCATGCTTTACCCGTTCAAGTATGCAAACATTTGCTTCTCTTTTTGTGACTTCAAAAGTCGATTTCTCCACTTGTTTCCTATTTTGATGGTTCAATATGAGATCCGACTTTCGCTAGTTGCGTACAGATGATAGAGCAGAGGGTTTTGTACATGAGATGTCTTTGAGGATCAAGAAAGGGTTCTGCACAGCGAGCAATAGGTTACCTGGTTAGGGGGTGGCTCATAAGATGAAGGTCATGAGTTCGATACCGGGGGCGCACATGGCCTCATCCTCTACAATATTACAACCAAGAAAAAAAAGAGTTTCTAAATATTTAAAATGAAAACCTTCTTTTTCTTTTTCAAAAAAGAGAATTTTGGGAGAAGCTGACCACGACAAAGCCAGATAGTTTGCCAAGAGTTTCGTTCCCTTAGGCGGGACTGGTAGGTTCTGGGTAAACCGGGACAAGAACTATATCTGGTTCTGGATCCGGATATGGTGCTGCCAGTTACGGTTCTAGTTCCACGATGATTCTGGTGATATTGGATGCAATTATCATGTGATGCTGAATTTCTTATATTGACCTAATTTCTTGCAAGAAAAGTATATACTGGTTCGTGCATCTGTCACATATTTAAAAATCCACCGCATGCCTTGCCTTTGAGTTTTTCTTTTGATTAAGACTCAGTTCCCAGCATAATCAAACGGAGGCGCCCCACTTTTGTATTGATTATAAGTCCCACCTGTGACCTATTTTGAAGGGTAGGCTGCTGGAACTGAGCCAGTCTGCCAAGCCCTACATGTAATCGGACACTCTCAAAGGCTGTATGCCTTTAGTGGTAGAACTATAGGCTTAGACCCACATGAGCTTATATCTACAGTTTTGAGAAACCATTATTTTGTGTTTAATTTATGAGTGATACTAATACTTGGATTTTAGTACAGGAACAATAAAGATAGAAATGAAGATGTTGAGGTGGATGAGTGGTCATATAAGAAAAGTCCGTATACATAATGAGGTTATTAGAAATAAATTATGTGTGACATCAATAGAGGATAAAATGAGAGAATATCGTTTAAGGTGATTTGGACATATAGAAAGAAGATCAAAAGAAGAACGTGTAAGAAGGTATGAAAAACTAGATTTTGAAAGTATTAAAAGAGGTAGAGGACGACCACAAAAGTGTTGAAAAGAAACAATAAAGAATGATCTAGCTTATTGTGAGTTAAATGCTAACATGATACATGATAGGGCTATGTGGAAACAAAGAATCCATGTAGCTGTCCCCGTCTAGTATGGGGAAAGGCTTAGTTGTTGTTGTAACAATAAAGATACAAGAGAGAAGGTGCTTGGATTTTCGTACCAATCTCCTATAGATCCTGGTGTTCCGCCTACTATACATCTTACTCAAATTGAACTCATGAAACTGCATTTACAAGCGAGTTTCATATTTAATTTAATGCATAACAAAACTTGAAAAGTACCGAAAATCAAATTACAATTCTCCTAAAACCTTGTGTCAAAAAAGCTCTGGAGCTTTAGATAGAACATAACTCGGTTCTTCATTTCTTTCAACAAGTAAAATTTATACCCACTAACATAAAGCTACATGTACGGGACAGACTCGCTACGAAACGGGCACCTTGCTTTCATGAACTATACAGTCCTCTTTATATGGTCATGTCATGCACCACCTTTGGAAGATTGATTGAAGAACTCGATACAGTCATCTATGGCTTCAGCAGTATGATGTGGATCAGATGAGGAGTAACGAGGAACTGAAACATGGTCAGCCTTAGCTGGTGTCGATCTCCCCGATGGACATCGGGTCGAGCCCGAGTATGATCTGGGCAGTGCTAGTATCAGCTTAAGAAGTGCCCTTCGAGCCCGGACCAACAACCCCATGGGTGATGGGATCACCTTTGGCGAGGTAGGCTGCCTTTCATTTCTCACTTCTCTCTCTCTCGTTTGACGTAAAGAAAGACTCGCTTTTCTTAAATGCGTGAACGGGATGCTGAAAGTTTGTAAGGAAAAAGAAAACTTACAAATTTCTGCCGAGGTGTATGGGCATGGATACAGTATATAAGATGAGGGCAGATAGTTTCAATCGCCACCGCACATCTAATTCGATGGACGGTCACAAGTGGCCAAGTGAGAATCACGTTTCCCGAGTTGGATACGTGGGGAATTCATGAGTATCCTTGCCCCGTTCTGGGATCATTCTTTTGGGATTCTTGCAGTGGAAGAACAAAAAACTAAATGAAATTTTTTCATCTGAAGTCCCATTCTTGATTGGTGTTCCAAAAAGATACACGAGAGAAACTGAATTTTCAAGATCATATCAGAAGTGCATGGTGATGTCAATCGGTTAAGAGTCCATTCCAGTTGATTTTAGTTCGAACCAATTTTAAATTCGGTCTGAAATTCGGATCCACATCCACCTACATTAGCTCAATTTAGAGCAGGTTGGGACTCGGTAAGCCTGTTTTCAAGTTGGATTCAAAATTAAGACCTATACGTCACCTGCTACACTTTCGTTTCTGGTTCGTCATAGTTTCGGAATACCAACTTCCATAACCACACCCTTTTCATGCTTGTGCTTCCTCCGTCGCCACCGGTCATTGGCTGTTGCCTTGTATTCAGGAATATCTTCTCTTAGATCTCTGCTAGTCCTTCTCAATTGAAGGAACTAAAGTTTAAATGCATTTTATTCACTGTCAAATGTTAAGATTAAGATTAACTTTCATAGTTATCTTCGGAAGATTTATTAATGCATGAGAGAGAGAGAGAGTTGTATATAGATATACCATACATACATATATTAGCCTGAATGTATGAGAAGGTTTATGAATGTGTGTGTGTGTGTGCGGGCGCCCGATGTGTGTTGAACAATCCCAAGAGCTCTATACAATGAACAAAGGAAGCGTAAAAGAGGAATAATATTGTACACTTGAGTCCAATGTACTCTACCTCATAAAAGACACGACACACACAGATGATACACCCTGCATTAATTTCAATTTTATTTTAGATATTATAAAATATAATAAGTACGGAATTCTATGTGGTCATTCCCATGTTAAGATTGGTATGAGCTTATGCAGGGGCTTAGCGCCTGTGGTGTATCTAAAACTTGCTTCTTCCGGCCAGTGGCTCTTCCCACCTTTCGAAAGTCTCCATTCGAGGCAAATTATCAGCCACTATGAATTCAAATTTACAGAAGTTACTGTTATTTAAATTTGCTCAAGGAACAAAAGATCTTCACCCCATCCACAAAAGACTATTAAGGTAGTGAGTACTCTTTTTGAGTCCTATACAGGAGAGAGAGAGAGAGAGAGAGAGAGAGAGAGAGAGAGATGGTTTGCAGGGTAGTCTCAACAGTTGCCACAAAGGACTGATCGGCTGACCGCCCTTAGGGTGGTGAAAGCGTCATACTTGAACTCATGGCTGCCATGGAAGTGGTCCGCCGGCACCAACTTGGTGTAAAGATAGAATGCCAAGGAGGCCGCTGAAGGGCCTGCCCAGAACACCCAGTGTCCGTTCCATAGATGCCCACCCCTCACTATGGCGGGACCCAGGCACCTGGCCGGGTTCAACCCAACCCCTCCGTACCCCTTTTGACCCGTTATTGTCGATGACACGAAACCCATTAACCCGATGACCAAGCCGATGGCCATGCACACATTTTGCCTCCCCAGAGCCTTTGCCTGCCTCACGTCAAACGCCATCCATATGGATCCAAACAACAGGATGAAAGTGCACACAAACTCCAGCCAGAACGCCGTCTCCGTTTCTATGCCGATACGTATCAGTATCCCATCTCGACCAGGGACGGTCGTGCTGAGGGTGCAGCCGCCGAGCGAGATGGCGGCTTGGATGGCTTCATCGACTACGGCTCTGATAGCCAGTGCTCCCAGGCAGGCTCCGGCGCACTGAGCTGCCACATAGAGTAGGGCATGTGCGGGCGAGACGATGCCGACAAGCGTTGCCGCAAGGGTAACAGAAGGGTTCATGTGGCCACCCGAGATAGGAGAGACGGCCAGGAGTATGAGCGAGACAACCAGAAACACTAGAATCGCCGCTAGTAGGCCTGGCGGCTTGAAGCCGGAGCCGGAAGAGGAGACTACAATGGCGTCCAGGCAGAAGACCAGAACGGCTGTTCCGATGAGCTCGCCCACTGATGCTCTCCACACCTGCGCACACCCTAAACCAGGTAAACTCAACATGTTCTCGGACCCTTTTTTCACTTTCCAATTGAACCCAGCAGGATCATCAACTGTGCGCATCTTAACACTCTTAAATCTAACTGTTAATTCGGTCTACATATTTCGATCGTCGTGAGTAAGACTCCAACTCTTTGAACAATCAGAAAATATTTACTGACAAAAACGATTATGGTTTTCTCTTTCTGATTGTTTGAGCAGTCGAGATTACGTAAAAATCAAACGGATTTGTAGATTCCGGCTATGTTCGACGATCAGAATAGTAAATACGATAACTGCCGGAATTGGATTATGTACTCTGGCGATCTTTGTAGCGTACACATGCATATATGTGTGTGCCGTCTGCTAAAGTGGATGGAGAAGAGACTTATACCTGAAGATTAAAGAGATCTCGAAGTCCTAGCCTTTGCGAAAGCAACTGAAAGGAGTTGAGTTTGCTCTTTTTCTCTTGCCTTTCCCCCAACGCAAATGACCTGAATAGTTTTCACGGAAACAGAGTTGGTACTTACATTCATGGTGGATCAAGAGGTATAGCCTACGGTGAAATTCTTAGAATGCAATATGTTGTTGCTCCCATCGTAAAACCACTTGGTGGGCTATTCACACCATCCTTAGAACAGGTTATTCACGTGATGAAACCAAAGTTATTCGTGTCACAGTGAATTCCACATATTTTAAGCATGAAACCTACTTTCATATGCAAATAAACAACTAACGATTTCCAAATGCGAAGATCAAGCTCAAAAGAATACTGAAACAAATAAAATTGTCTTTTGGATCTTGTGATGATACGACCCAGTCGCTGACTGGTAGCACTCAACGAGCAAAATGCAAAGGGCAGAGAGAGAGTCGGAAACTAGAAACAGCGTTGATGGTGCACGTCCAATAATATACCTTGGGCTTGGGGTCGAGGCAAATGGCAGAACTCTGCTAGATGATGATCGACCAGCTTCTTCATCGTAATGAACTCCTGCCATCTCAATCTCACACAGCTCTCTCCGTCGATCTACCCTCCAACAGACGCATATAGAGAGAGTACTGCCGTAATATGTGGCAACAAACCCTTGCATTTATAAAAGGTCGTGGGGGGGTTCACTGAGATAAACATCCTTTCGGCTTCTTTTAGGGTTCCTGAACCAACCGTCCCGCCCATCCTTTAAACATGTTCACGGGAATAAGACTCCAATCGCTACCACATAACTCCTCAGCCGCGTTTGGATCATGGCAGATCATGATAAAGTTTCCAAACTCCATCAGGTTTCTACTTGAGCAGCAGTTGAATTTCACGAATGCATGGAAAGAGATGAAACTTTCATTCAAGCCCGTGGGTGACAATAGTCATACTCGAATCAGTTGAAACGTAATTCTCTGACTAGGATTTGTTTCAATTCATTGAATTGAACCTGGAAAGTTGAAACTACTCGTGAGTGATGTGGATTTTCACGAGCTTTTTAATAACTACGGTCGAGCTTTTCTTTCTTCTTCTTCTTCTTTTTTTTCAAAAAAAACGAAACCTAACACATACACCTTCTAAAATTCACTCTCCACCAACAGCAATGGTATTGGAGCGCCCCGTGGTTGAGCTAATGCTCTCGATGCACTAAGGTGAAGCTTTAATTATCAAGTTTATGAGTTTGATTAAATCTGTCCCTTTTGATTATTTATAGCAACAGCTGCTTCTCGGGATTATCATTGTTCCTTATACGGCATTGTGGCGAAGACGAAACCAATGATCAATAATCATTTATCACATGAATTGTCACCTGTAATTTTGATCTGACTCACCGCTCTTCTGAAACTGGTCAACGGGTCTTAACGTTGAGATGAGATGATGTCGTGTGTCTGCACCACCCAAGTTTGGAAAACTAAGAAAAAAGAAGCCAATGGTTGAAACCGTCGGCCATAATATTTAAAGTCCCACGCGAACTTAAATGACAAGTTTTTTAGAATAAATGGCAACTTCACCTCATCTGAGAGAACTTCACTCGAACTATTTCCCGTTGTTTTAGTTCTGGGTTATAATAGAGGGTGGTGCAGAATAAAAGAGTCTCCTACGTAGTCCACGGTTAAATTGTGGTCTTTTGCTCCATCCTGAATCACATTGTGTGAGAAACAGCTTGTGGTACAGACCCCTTTTTGACATGATATTGATTGAATGAGCTCGCGTTTGGAGTCAATAATGGGTTTATGCTTTGAGAACCACATAACGAAAATTTAAAGATATTTCTAGGGTAAAAACGTAAAGTTGATTTGATGGTTAAAATGGTAGCGCATGGTTAATGCATCCATGCATTGGTTAGTTGAGCGTACATCTCACCGTGCCCAGGAGTACAAGAAGGTGGTCCAAGGACTTGAGGTCAAGTGGCAAAATAGAAGCACTTCAGGTCAAGCAGTAACAGCAAAATAGAGAGACATGTACTTGCTTTTATATATAAATATATATATATATATATATAGAGAGAGAGACTGGATCTTGCCCACTACTAACTCTTTTGAGTTATACTAAATCATTACTTTTTAAGAACTAATAACAATGTTCTTTGTATTTTTTAGAAATCACTTAAAAATTTTAAATGACACGTTACCAAAAAGCAATAGGTGGATATATATAACCGTAGTCCACATGCACACCTCCCATATATACATACTTATACATATAAACATATATATATCAGGTGGACAAGATCCAATATATATATATATATATATATATATATATATATATATATATATATATCAGGTGGACAAGATCCAATATATATATATATATATATATATATATAGTTTATGCATACACTTATTCATATTCAAATATAGTTAAATATCTCAACCATTCAATCATTAAGATATTGAGACCTTTAAAGCAAACCAGTACCAAGTACATATACAAACATGGTAGGATATCCTTCGGGTTAAAAACATAGAGCTCATCGAGGTTGGAGTAGATACTCGCCGAACCCACGACCGAGTCGAACTGTTCACCAGCCTGTCTGCCATCCCTGTCTTTCAATTCCTCTTCTCTCTCCTCTTCCTCCTCCTCCACACTTGCCGCTAATTTGGGCCCTTGGCACCGGACTTGACCCGCAATAACCCGGCAAACCAACATGGCCCTCCTGCCCTGAGAGGCAACCTCCTCCTCTTCAGTGGCTACCATGCAATCATGCGCCCGCCCACTGGTAGCTGTGGTGCAGAGACCTTTCCCAACATACATCTTCAGGTCAAAGCCATTTCGGATCGTGGAGCACACCCCACAACTTATAAATATTAATCTTGTATAAATATTTAATATAAGTTTATGCATTAAATGCTTTTTGTTTATGCATGTAGATATGTATTTCATGTTTCAAAACTACCGTGTTTATACTCTCACGTTCAAGTCTCTCTCTTTCTCAACCGCACGCTACTATTTAGATATCGGTGTGTCATGGGCATATCCAACCTTTAAATACCAATGTATTTTAGGCGTTCAATCGTGTCATCTTCTAGATAAAGGCACCTCCATTTCATACTGCTCTTTAAATAGTAGCGCTTTGTCCTTTGAAGGGGTGCCTCATCGACACTGGGTTCTCCACTCGCCTCAAACATCCATTGTGATCGATCTCTATTTTCTATTGATTTTCCGTGAGATCCAAATTGAATATTGATAGTGATGAGGAAAAAGATCAAATGGACTGAAGAATATTTTGAGAGAGTTTTGAAAAAGGAGAGTTACAGAGAGCAAAATCAAGAGAGAGATCAAATGATTAGGATAAAGCGAGATCAAAAGAGATCTTTGAAGGAAAGGAGATTAAGATTATTGAGACGAAGAAAGAAGCCAACAACACGAAAATGCATTGTTGGAGGAGGAAAAGATGGTGATTAGGGAGAATGCTTACAGGAATATTTTACATTTTTCTTGTAAATGAAGTGTATATTTGATAAAATGGAGTGTATCAATAACAATAAGAACATAAATTAATAGAAAAAAACGTATTTTATGGAACCCAGACTTTCAATAAAAAAGAAAAAGGAGTCGCATCCTCCTCTTAAGTGCCCATTTTCAAAACTAAATAGCTCCATTTCCGATCAAAAGGGGAATTACAAAACTTTTAGAATCGTGAAACTTTTTTCTAGGACAAAGGTTTAGGACTAAAAGTAAGTTTCGAACGTTGCAAAATTCCACTACAACAACGGGCCGTAACATGGCCGGTTCCTAACTGGCCCGACGCTTTGGAATCAGAATTGGGTCAGGAACCGATTAGACCCAAAGCTGGTGAAACAAGAATTGGAACTTGGATTCACTCGGTTCAGTTTCGGTTTCACCATTTTTCACAATGAAACCAGATTCAAATCTAAATCGGTGGTTCCAAACTGCGGATTTCAGTATTTTTAAAGTTTTTATTAAAGTGTAATTTTTTTATAAAATTATTGGTTTCAAACCAAAACCGGAACCAGTCTTGAAGCAGTTTTGTTACGGTTTACTTGGAACCAGACATGTCTACCCTCTACCATCCAAGGTTATCCCTACAAATGTTTGGTTCCAATTTTGTCAGGAGCCACAAATCGGGACCAAACCTAACGCTGTTCGGGCATGGTTTGATCAGTTCTGGTTTTCGCTAGTTTTCCACTAAGTTTGAATTCCCTTTTGAACCCTTAATTATAACATGAACATGTCTACGATCAACACCATGTTGTCCCAACCCAAGAGGTGGGGATGGTAATATTGACTCAAACTGACCCCATTAGGTTTGGATTCAGGTATGAGTAGACATGATCGGTTAAGAACTAGTTCGGTGGTTCGAAATCAGTCTACTGGTTTTAATTGGAACCGAACCGACCATGGAACCGCCAGTAATCAGATCCGGAACCAAGGAGGATCCGGTTCGGTTATGGTTCCTATATTTTGGAAATTGACAGTTTCAAATCGGCTCTCGTTAATAATATATATATATATATATATATATATATATATATATATATATATATATATATATATAGAGAGAGAGAGAGAGAGAGAGAGTTTAAAATGACAAATTGAGTTGTGGTTCAACGGTAAAGAATGACCTAGTTCAACTCTCATGGTTGTCGAACCATGGTTTTAATTTTATACTTAAACCAATTTTGAGGTGGTTCTCGATCTCAAACTGAAACCGCCTCAGAACTAGTAAATTCGTAAACTAATCTGAAATTGTTTCTAGGATGATTTGATTCCGATTTCAAGTTCCAAGTTTAGGCAACTTGGACCCAAACATGTCTAGGTATGTGAATAAAATGCCTAATCTTATACTTATCCCGACTAACAGATTTATGAAAACTGAGAGTTGCTAGACACCTCCTCATATGAGATTCTATTAGATGATTTGTGTGTTATGTGCGATCTCACTAATAACATTAATTGAATCACTCGTAAATATCAACATAAGGATTGATATCATTTAATACATAGGTACATTAAATGCGACAGTCGATAATCAAGAAAGAGAGAATGAGAAGCTGATGATAGTCTTTTTATTCTAGACATTACTTCATCACTATTATCCTTGCGATAATCGAATAATAGTGATAAAAAACTCATTCCCCATCGTATTTAAAATATCTACGTGTATTAAATGGCATTGATGCTCGTGTCAATGTTGATGAACTTGATTTGTGTCCAGTAATGTTTAACATGAGAGGATATATATTTATTTATTGCCTCTTGTCACCCCGTTGCCATTCTTACAAAAGGGGTAAATAGAAGGCCGTCAAGATTTCTTCACGTGTCGTGTCACTGTAGAATCGGGGTTTGACTTCCAGAGACTCTATGTTTCAACTCATTCTGGACTCCGTGCGGTGGGACCATCGTAGTACCACTTCTGGACTCCGAATCCCTCTTTTACAATCCTTACGCTCTCCCGCCGGCGCGTGTGGAAAACATAGTATCTACGTCTGTCTCTCGTTGGTTTCGGGCGAAAGCAGTTGAAAACCCTAAACCCTGCTCCTTGTCTGTGCGGATCCGTTGATCGATATCAATGGCGACGGATCTTGTGGATCTCCCTCGTAAACGGGACCCTCGCATCGCGTGGGAAGGATGCAGCGTCCTTCTCGACATCAACGACGGAGATCGAGTCGTCTTTGCCCGCCTCACGCCCTCATCGTGCCCCTCTCTCTCTCTCTAGTTCATTGGCACCGTAGAAGATAGGAATTTGTGAGTCATGATGGACCGTTTATTTGAAGTTTTCCTTTTTTTCTGGATTCTTGCTGCAGGACTTTGAAAATCGGATCGAAGAAGTGCTCGCTCCGGCCGTTGATCGGCTGTCCATTCGGTTCGCTGTTCCATCTAGAGGTGGGGCCATCCGGAGCGTTCCTTTCACGCGACTTCTCGAAATCTCCCGGTCAGTTTCCTCTCTATGTTGAACCACTCGACTAGTCTTAGTTCTTCAGTTCTTTTCGTTGTTAGGGTTTCATGTGGAGCTTTTGGCTTTCCGACTCATGGACTGCTAGCTTGTTTTCTTCAGTTACATCTCTGTTTCCTTTTCCTTTTTGTTTCCACATCATTGCGCTAAACACTTCTAATCGTGTTGATGTTGTTTTCGTGCATTATCAGTTAATGTTGGTTCTAGAGATTGACTAGAGTGGTGTGAGTTATTTTTACTCTTCAGTTAATTTGCGAGCCATCGATGTTCTCGATTTATGTTGTTGGTAATTATACTTCGAGGGATTCTTTTTGGTTTATTCAACATTGTAATTAAAACTTATAAACTTTAGATGTGAAATTTTGACTCCAACCCTATGTAGAGACTTGAAATCAAATTTTCATCTCTACTTGATGCTCGAGCGTGCCGGCTAGTTTTCTAAAAACTAGAAAAAGTTAAATCAAAGTTAAATCTGACGGGCGTTTATGGCTAAGCGGTTTCTTTTCGCTTTAGACCTTGTTGAACCGATGCTCAAGGGTCCGTCTAAGCGCTTAGGGATTCCAACTAGATTGGTGATATTTTCAAATTCACGTGAAAGCAAAGGTGTTTGAAAACGGAAAACAAGTGCACTTGATTTCAAGTTCAAGATGTACAAAGCTCTGAAAAACAGAAAACTCTGTTTTCAGGACTTGTTTCCCGAATCTTTTTAAATGTCTTACGGACCTCTAAAAATTATCAAAATTTTACAAGACTAAGCCTGAGATGTGGAGAGTCTGGGACATCTTTTATATTTTGATTCGGAGTTGTGGTGTTGCAGAATTAATTCTAGGAAGTACTTCTGCTCAGGCACCCGGAACTGTTCTGTCACAGAAATATAGAGATTCAAAGATGAGCCTGAATCTCGGTGCTCAAAGTTTCAAATTTAATGAATTTGGTCTTGCTGGAAAGCTATGGATGTCAGCTTTCCAATGAACCAAAAATCATTGATTTTGGACACTTACAGACAGAGTTATGGGATGAATACCTAGGCTCTATTGAAGGAAAACTGAATGGACAGACAATTTACAAAAATTTTCCAGATTTTGCAAAGTTTTAATTACGAGGTTGCACGACTTTAAAATTCTTGCAAATTTTATTAGGAGTGGGCCTGTGTGTGTAGAAGTAGTGTGCAAAATTTTGGAATGATTGGAGCAGAGATTCAAAAATTAAAAATCAAACAATCAACATATGCAAAGATGCTGAAAACCAGATTTTGGGTTTTTAGAACATACGTGATGCAAAACTCACACGAATTAAAATGCAACAACACAACATCACAAATTAAATTACTGAAGAAAAATGAATTAAAATATATGTAATAGCTTAAGCATAGAGGGGATTAGAAGATATAAAGTGTTTATAGAATATAAAGAGGTAGAATCAAGAACTCAAACACATAGAGTGCGTAATCAAAAGAAAGGAAAATTTCAGCAACATCTACTTCTATTATATCATGGGGAGAGACAAAACTCTATTACTACAACCCCTTTTGAATTGAATATGAAGAAGAGATGTGAATGAAACAAGTTAGAGCAGTACTTACCCGGATTCTCAAACAAAATCAGCATCCAAGGTGGTGGCCGACCCTCACTTGCCCCCTTTTCCCCCTTGATTAATCATTCAAACTCTCACTAAGCCTTGGCCTAAATTCTACACTCCCTTCCCTCTCTAAGCTCTTCCCTAGCAGCTCTCAAACTCTCACAAAACCCCCAAAGTGCAGCACTCTTGATAACCTCCAAGATAATTCTCTCAAGATGCCTCTCACGCCCCACCCTTGGCCTCAATTTATAGGCCAAGGGTGGATCCTCTAAGGCCTTCCTTGGGGCGGGTAATCCAAGGTCTAGACGCAGCCCCAAGGCCATCCAATTCACGTGGTCTTGGTGGTCCCTCATGGTCAAAGGTGAACCAACCCCATGTGGGCTGGTTTGAGCTTGAATCATGTGCCTTTATCCTTGCCAATTGGACTTGAAGGCACTCGGCTAACAACCTTGTTCGATGGCTCGTCTTCACTTTGCTTGATTTATGTTAATGCTGGATATAACTTTGATAAACCTTTGGAATCAGCCCCCAAGTTCAACCTATTTCAACTTGCACATGGCGACCTATTATTATCAAGAGGTTGCATTTGATTCGAACAAATTATTGATTTGATTTAATACACCACTCGAGTTGCCTTCATGTTGGCCCATTTGATTTGATTTGTTGATGAAGATATGCTTTTGACATGGTCCACTCCTTTGCTTCCGGGCTTATCCTTCATGAGCTCGGTCTTGGCTTGACGTGGGCCCCACCTGTTCGCTTGATTCGTTCATATATTCTGGACCTTATCCCTTTAACTTTAATTTAAAACCTTTAATTTGAAAACCTTTAAAAGATTAAAATCTCCATTTTAAAGCAAAAGGTTTTAAATCATTTTGGGTTTTCGGAATTGGGGGTATTTGGAAAAAATTGATTTAGGGTGTTTAGAGATGTCCCTCTTTGGCATTAATCCAAATTTATTTGGATAATAGCAAAGAAGAAAACACCCTTTTTGATTTACTTCTCAAATTATTTTTAAGAATATAAATAATCCTTTATTTCATAAAATCCCTTGTCTTGGATTATAGAGAAGGGGATTTCAGCCAAAGGGAACTTGACCTACCTTGGGTGTTTGTCCTAAACATGATCATGCATGGACAATTTGGATACATGCATGGTGTGTGATTTAAATGGAGTGTGAGGTTTTAGAGACTCACTTAAGATATGAATGCTCTTAGGGAGAGCCTATGAAGGCCGGCTCCCCAAATAGGATAATCTCATGTCATTTGACATTTCGGGTTTTCAAAACTCATTTTCAAAAGGGAATTCCTTTTTGCTTTAATCAAAAGAACTTCCAATTTTTCATATTTCCCCTCGTTCGGGTGTCGATACCCACTACTTAGCAAAGGTTTTGTAAGAAACTTTGGAAAACATTTTAAAATTCCATTTTTCACACAACAAAGTCCAATTCTCAAACAAAATGAAATCCAAATAAGTAGATTCTATTCCTACTTTAAGATTTTCATGGATAAACCTTTTTCCATTGGGATAAGTTGTAGGGATTTGGGAAAGAATTACCACGGTCCCTTCTGAAGTGTCCTGTGGTTTAAGGCAAAGAGATGGAAAATTGTTCTTTTTGAGCTTTGGCTTTTTTTTTTTTTCTATCAATAAGGAGGGCCTCCTTTTTTTCTTTTGGAGGATTTGTTTTTTGTATTTCCTCTCTTTTTTTTTCGTTCAAAGAGAAGACCTCTTTCGGAGGAATTTTTGTATTCCCTCTTTCTATTTTAAGGAAGACCTCTTTTTGGAGGAATTTTTGTATTCTTTTTTTCTTTTGATTTCTCCAATTTTCCTTTTGGAGAGAGAAGTAAAATAGGGGGAAACTTATCCCTTTGGTTACTCGATTTAACCAAGATCATCCTATTTCCTAATATCTACCGTTTGAAAATATTTTGCTATATTGAACAAGGCTCTATTTTGTAAGCTAAAGATTTTTGAAATGTTATCAAATGATTTTGAAAACTCTACCTTTCATAAAGCATTGATTCCCTTATTCAGGGTCATACGATCAACCTTGATCCTCCTTTCAAGAAGTTCAAAGGAGAATCCATTTTAAAATCTTTTAGAAAGAAATTTAACATAGACCCTATACATAATATTTTTTTAAGTATTGAGCATTTATAGGGTCTACTAAATTTCTACCCTCAATATCAATCAACCAATATGCATTGATGGTGGTTGTTTCCCTTACAACATAGGAACCATCCCACTTGGGCCGCCACTTTCCAAGTGGATGTGGGCCACAATGGTGAATGATTTTTAATACAAGGTATTCCACTTTGAAGTGGCGAGCCTTCATATACTTTTCATAATGTCGGGCTATCCTTTGTCGGTATGCATGTGCATGATCAATAGCAAGGAGCCTTTTCTCATCTAACAAATCAAGCTCAGCCATTCTAGCATGTTGTAAAGTCTCTAGGGGTAAGTCAAGTGCAAGTGATGTATTAAATGAATGCAATTTGGTATGAATGGGAAGTATGACATTTGTATCATAAACCAACTCGAATGGTGTGGTATTTGTGGGTGTTCGGATGGAAGTTATATAAGCCCATAAGGCTTCATCAAGCTTCTCATTCCATGTCCTACCCTTCTGTAAGGTTTTCTCAATGATGCTAGTGAGAGTCTTGTTTGTGGCTTCGGCTTGGCCGTTGCCTTGAGGGTAGTAGGGCGATAAGAAGTGTTGAGTTATGCCATAGGTATTACATAACTTTTCCATCTTCTCATTCTTGAAAGGGGTGCCATTATCCGACACTAGGTCTCTTGGAACTCCAAATCGAGCCAAGTTATTTTTCTTAACTAATACCACTACATGTTGCCCTTAGACATTAGCCAAGAAGATAGCTTCAACCCATTTAGAAAAATATTTGGTGGCTGCTAATATGAACCTATGTCCATTGGATGCAATTGGGGAGATGGGTCCTATGATGTGAAATGCCCACATGGTGAAGGGCCATGGACTCACGATGGAATGCAAGGTGGATGATTGGATATGAATGGCATGTCCCCATGCACTTGTCATTGATGACATTTCCTAACATGATCATGACAATCTTGCTTAAGGGTGGACCAAAAATAACCGACCCCAAGTATCTTCATGACCATCATATTTGCATTGACATGGCCTCCACATTCTCCATCGTGGAATTCATGCATTATGGTATTAGCCTCAATAAGGTCTACACATCTCAACAAGATGCTGGTAAAACTCTTTTTATAAAGAACCCCTCCCAACATCACATATCGGGTTGAAATTTTTCGAATAAAAGCTTTATCTTTGGAAGACGCAAATTCGGGAAATCCTCCATTTTCTAAAAAGTTTTTAATGTCTTGAAACCAAGGTTTTTCAATGGAATTTTGGTTATTTTGGCAAATCTCCAAATCGTGAGTGGATGGAGTGGGTGAGTGCCAAATTTCTAAGGGTCGAGCTCCCATGGTGGGGTCAACCCTTAGAGATGATCCTTGGGATGAGAGGGCATCTGCTATGGTGTTGTCCTCTCTACCTATGTGAGTGAGTGTGCATGATTTGAAAGAATCGACCAATCTAGTGGCCAATTCGTGGTATGGTATGAGTTTTTCATTTTTGACTTGCTAAATTTTCAAAACTTGGTTTATAACAAGCATAAAATCTCCAAAGACTTCAATACATGATGCCCCTAGATTTTTCAAAATTTTTAGGCCTTGTATGAGTGCTTCATACTCGGCCACATTATTTGAGCATGCAAAATCTAGTCGAATGGCAATTGGGATTTTTCCTTTTTTGGGAGATATGAGGATGATTCCCACACCTGCCCCTTGTTGATTCTTTGCCCCATCAAAATACATTTTCCATACTTATCTTCATTACAACAATTTGCTAAAACATGGTTTTGAAATTCGTTTGTAAATATGCCTTCATCGGGCATTTCATCAAGTATGAGATATGTATCCTCAAGAGGGAATTCGGCCACGTGATCGGCTAGGGCTTGTCCCTTAATGGAGGTTTGATGGTGAAAATTTAAATCATACTCCATTAAGAGGAGCTGCCATTTACCTAGCCTACCCGTTAGGATAGGTTTTTCAAACAAGTGCTTGATTAGATCAAGCTTAGACACTATCCAAATTTCATGACCTAAACTTTGGCAGGTCCATACCAAGGCCAAGCACGTTTTCTCCATGGCTTATAATTTCTTTCATATGCCAATAGAGTTTTCGAAATGTAGTAAATAACATACTCTTTAAGACTATCATCCTCATATTGAGCAAGTAAACCACCCAATGCATTCGCATGAATGGAAATATAAAGCAATAAAGGTTTTCCTTGCGTTGGAGGTTTTAAAATAGGAGGATTTACCAAATAAGTTTTCAATCTTTCAAAAACTTTTTGGCAATCGGCATCCCATTCAAATTTAACCCCTTTTCTCAAAAGCCTATTGAAAGGTTCACATCTTGTTGCTAGGTTGGAGATAAATCTCCTAATAGCTTGGAGTTGACCTTGGAAGCTTCGGATTTGGGTCAAGTTGGAGGGTGGAGGCATGTCTATGATGGCTCGACACTTAGAGGGGTCGACTTTAATGCCCTTTTGGCTTACCATAAACCCTAAGAGTTTTCTCGATTCTACTCCAAAAACACATTTTTGAGGGTTTTGCTTCACTTTATAAAGTCTAAGTCTTTCGAAAACCTTTTGCAAAGATTCTATGTGGGTGCATCGGGTTTTTGATTTTACCATCCATGAAAGAAAACAAAAGCTATCCACTATCAAATCAATATTTGGAAGAGGAAAATCCACATACACTTCCAAGAAAGCGCATGGGTTTTATAAATCCGACTTTTAAAAGATCTTGGGAGGAAAATGGTAGTCATGGCTCTTTGGTATGTGGCATTGACATTTTTAAAACCAAATGGCATAACCTACCTTGGTTATGGGCTTGTAAACCTTGATACGGTGTATACCCCATGTTCAACATCATATTAGAAGGCTTCTCAAGTTTGGCAAATTTTTTGTAAAGTGGATAGCCTTGGAATCGATTGTCGTCAATATTATGGTTATACACTCGATTTATTTTGGTTTTGTCTAGGAGATAGGTCAATATTATGGTTATACACTCGATTTATTTTGGTTTTGTCTAGGTTTGATGGTGGAAGAGTTGGACTTCTCTAAGAGCCCAATTCATATCGACTTGGGTTTGGTGTAGGACACACGACCCTAGGTTTGGATGGCTTGGGCTTTGACTTGGGTTCTTCTAGGAGATGGATGACCTTCGCCGGGTGTCGCTCGGTTTCTCCTAGTAGATGGATGATAGGGGGACGGATCCTAAGTGCAACCAAGTGTGTCCCTAGGGGTGGATGGTTTGGGTTTATTTGGATGCAAATGGAGAACATGTTTGATCTCTCGCAACTTGGAAAGGTATGGATTCCAAGGGAAACCATGGTTGGTCCCTTGGTGGGTTTAGGGATGTTGGGAAAAATCATGGTCGTAGGTTTGGGTTCATGATACAAACCTAGGCTCAAGGAGACTTGTTTATACATGGTAGGGTTAGGTGTACCTAGGATGTCGATGTATGCCTTAGGAGTAACCATGTCTACCATATTTTGAACTTTATTTTGATTTTGTTTTTCTTTTTGAAATTCTTTTTCTTGGTGCGGGACATTCGACGCACCTTGAAAATCCATATCTTTTGGCACATTTAGTGGGAGTGTGGGTGCATGATTGTGATTCGATGCATCCAATGTATATGAATGAATTGCCAATCCTACACTAAGAAGGGGAGGATCGAGTAGGGAGTTTATGGGGGAATGAGTTTCGGACATACCTTTTTCAAGCTTGTCTACCTTTTCATGGTGAGAGTAAGCATCCTTGCAGACATCCTGAGGTTGCTCTAGCTCTAGCTCATGCACGACTTCGAGCTCCTGTTGCTTTTCGAGGTCTTCATTTCATCCTCTAAGCCTACGTGTGTGCAACCCTCATTCTTTTGTGAAGTGATGCTCATGGGATTGGAACCCATCGTAGCGAATATTTGTGGAACATGTGGAGTGATGGGGGGAAGTGATCCTCATGCCCCACTCCGCTTATGTGCCTAGAAACGTGGACTTCATCTTCAACTTTTGGAATTTCAAAATTTTGTTTTTCAATTATTTTTTATTTTAGAAGATTTTCCAAATTTTTTTGGTCTTTCTAAACGTAAAAACCTTTTTTGGTTTTTCGATAGAAAATGGAGTGCTTGGAGGATGAGCAAGGTTAGATGATTCAATCTCAACACTTGCTGCATTTGTAGCCTCATTTCCTTCATCAGATTCTGGGCTCAATTTGGTTTTTCGGGTATATTTTTTCTCTCTATATACTCGAGATGAATTTTTATGGGATCGATGTGCCTTGGCCTTTTGGCTTAGGGCATCGATTTTTTTTCTCCATTTCCCTCATTATTTCTCTTAGGGAGGCAAGCTCTTCATCTCGGGTTTCAGAGGATTTCCTTGAGCTTTTGGAAAACCGATTTGAGAAGTGTGATGAGGATTTCTTTGGCTTGTTTTCAAAGGAATCATCTAAACTTCACATTGTTTCAAAATCACCTTATGCACAAAAGAGGTATTAACACCAACGTTTTAAAAGATTAGCTAGACTTAGAATCCCAAAAGACTCGAGTCCCACCGGACGTGCCAATTCTTTAGACGTGAAATTTTCACTCCAAGCCTACATAGAGACTTTGAAATCAAATTTTCAACTCTACTTGATGAGCGAGCGTACTAGCTAGTTTTCTAAAAACTAGCAAAAATTAAATCTAACGGGCGATTGTCGCTAAGCGAGCTCTTTTCGCTTTAGACCTTCTTGAACCGATGCTTAAGAGTCAGTCTAAGCGCTTAGGGATTCCAACTATATAGGTGATACTTCCAAATTCACGGGAAAGCAAAGGTGTTTGAGAATGGAAAATAAGTGCACTTGATTTCTTGTACAAAGTTCTGAAAAACATAAAACTCTGTTTTCATTACTTGTTTCTCGAATCTTTTTAAATGCCTTACAGACCTCCAAAAATCATCAAAATTTTACAGGACTAAGCCTGAGATATGGAGAGTCTTGGACATCTTTCACATTTTGATTTAGAGTCCTGGTTAATTCCAGGAAGTACCTCTGCCCAGGCACTCGAAACTATTCTGTCACAGAAATACAGAGATTCAAAGATGAGCCTGTATCTCGGTGCTCAGAGTTTCAAATTTAATGAACTTTGTCTTCCTGGAAAGCTATGGATGTCAGCTTTCCAATGAACCAAAAATCATTGATTTTGGACACCTACAGACAGAGTTATGGGATGAATACCTAGGCTCTATTGAAGGAAAACTGAATGGACAGACAATTTACAAAAATTTTCTTGATTTTGCAAAGTTTTAATTACGAGGTTGCACGACTTTAAAATTCTTGTAAATTTTATTAGGAGTGGGCCTGTGTGTAGAAGTAGTGTGCAAAATTTCGGAATGATTGGAGCAAAGATTCAAAAATTAAAAATCAAACAATCAACGTATGCAAAGATGCTGAAAACCAGATTTCGGGTTTTTAGAACAAACGTGATGCAAAACTCACACGAATTAAAATGCAACAACACAACATCACGAATTAAATTGTTGAAGGAAAATGAATTAAAATATATGTAATAGCTTAAGCATAGAGGGGATTAGAAGATATATAGTGTTTATAGAATATAGAGAGGTAGAATCAAGAACTCAAACACATAGAGTACATAATCAAAAGAAAGGAAAATTTCAGCAACATCTACTTCTATTACATCATGGGGAGAGACAAAGCTCTATTACTACAACCCCTTTTGAATTGAATATGAAGAAGAAATATGAATGAAACAAGTTAGAGCAGTACTTACCCGGATTTTCAAACAAAATCAGCATCCAAGGTGGTGGCCGACCCTCACTTGCCCCCTTTTCTCCCTGATTGATCACTCAAACTCTCACTAAGCCTTGGCCTAAATCCTACACTCCCTTCCATATCTAAGCTCTTCCCTAGCAGCTCTCAAACTCTCACAAAACCCCCAAAGTGCAACACTCTTGATAGCCTCCAAGATAATTCTCCCAAGATGCCTCTCACGCCCCACCCTTGGCCTCAATTTATAGGCCAAGGGTGGATCCTCTAGGGCCTTCCTTGGGGCGGGTGATCCAAGGTCTAAACCCAGCCCCAAGGCCTTCCAATTCACGTGGTCTTGGTGGTCCCTCATGGTCAAAGATTGACCCGCCCCATGTGGGCTGGTTTGAGCTTGAATCATGTGCCTTGGTCTTAGCCAATTGGACTTGAAGGCACTCGGCTAGGCTTGGTTCAAGGCCTTGATCAACCTTGTTCGATGGCTCGTCTTTATTTTGCTTGATTTATGTTGATACATAGGCTGGATATAACTTTGATAAACCTTTGGAATCAGTCCTCAAGTTCAACTTGCACAAGCCGACCAATTCTTATCAAGAGGTTGCATTTGATTTGAACAAATTCTTGATTTGATTTAATACACCACTCGAGCTGCCTTGATGTTGGCCCATTTGATTTGATTTGTTCATGAAAATATGCTTTTGACATGGTCCACTCCTTTGCTTTCGGGCTTATCATTCATGAGCTCGGTCCTGGCTTGACGTGGGCCCCACCTGTTCGCTTGATTCGTTCATATCTTCCTGGCCTTATTCCTTTAACTTTAATTTAAAATCTTTAATTTAAAACCTTTAAAAGATTAAAATCTCCATTTTAAAGCAAAAGGTTTTAAATCATTTTGGGTTTTCGGAATTGGGGGTATTTGGAAAAAATTGATTTACGGTGTTTACATAAACTATATTGGTATGTATTGACTTGGAGATTGCCGCCAAGTAGTTGATTCACCTCTTTTTAGTCTTTGGATCATGCAGGTGATGTTGAGTCATTATCAAGGAGTTTTGTGTATGCCTAGCTGGAAATAATGGCACAAGTTTCTTGTGTAGGAATTGGTTCGTAGCATAAACAGACGTATCATGTATCACCTTCTTCCTTTTCTTCTTTGATCTGTTTCATTTAGTGTGCCATGACTTTGATTCTTTTTCGTTCCTTTGTGTTTCATTTGTGGAGATTACTTTTCTGAAGGTTCTATTTTGTAGTTCTTTTCTAATTCCCTCTATTTATTTGTATGTATTTACATGTATGCACATGCATAGATACACCTGAAGTGACTATAGTAACTTGCTTCTATATGTATGTGCATCATAGGTACTAAAAAGTAGTATTACATGCTGCCCTGTACTTGAATTTCTATTTAGGAGGTCAAAACATTTTGTTACTTTTTGTGACATTGAATGAGTCAAATCCTTCTCAATTGCTAAAGGTTGATGCTAGGGCCCATTTCAGTAGCACAGGTGGAGACACTGCTCAGTTAGAACAATGTCCTGTCCTGTGTAGTCGCCCAGCGCAATATTGTAAAAATCGTGCCGTATCTGTATCGCAACGTATCATACGATACATTGCGATACAGGCATGCACGATACACTGTATTACGATATAGTGTGATTTTTTTACGATTTTTATGTTTTTTTGCTTTTCCAATATTTTAATGTACTGTATCGTATGATACGATACAATTATCGCATATCGGTGCCCTATAAGATATGGTCACTGATATGCTAATTACAACATTAGCCCAGCAAGGGCAGCATAGACAAATAACTTGTGCCCTTGCTGTTGACGTCCTCTGATTTTTCAGTGGAAATAATTCAAGGAAGTACACACTTCAGAAGAAGCCTTATGATTTTCTCTCTCTTAGATGGTCATATTTGAGCTATCCTCAATCATTTGCACCATCGTTCCTTTTTATGCTTTCCTGGCTCTTGTACACAGGCTGTTCCTAATTTGTTTGCACCACTCTGGTATCTTCTTAACTTTTTCTTTGTCATGCACTCTATGTAATCTTCTTGTTCATCTGGCACAGGCAGACACTTGCAGGAAATAGGTGACCCCCTTGCAAACCGTGACACCAGGGATAACAGGTCTTTGGTGGATAATAATAAAGCACAAGCCCTCTCTGGTGAAGACATAGAAGCACTCCGCAGGTTAGAGCATTCTGTCCATGGAGTTAATGGTCATATTGTTTGCCTTTTTAGGTTGATGCTGCATCACATCTGTTTTACTTCATAAAATTTAAACATTGATGCTTTTGTGGAATTCTGGAGAGTCTAAGGCATTCCTACCGATTCTTCATTCAATGTGATGCCACTCTGGTATCTTCTTATCTTGGCCTTGCCGTTGTCTTCACCGCTGCTGGTGGTGGTGGCACTAGAAGCCCGTAAGAGAGAGAGAGAGAGATGCGTCTCATTTAGGGTTTTTATTAAACAAGTAAATTTGATCGGGTCGATCCATATGGATGAATCAACCCACATTGTACACTAACAGCAACTTAGCGGGCCGTGATAGTATCGCTAACAGCGCTAGCACACTGTTTGCAGTGCAGCTGTCAAAAGAGCACTGATATAATGCCCATGAAAACACAAATACGTTATAGTGCGCTATTAACTACATAACTAAGTTCTCTATAGCTAATGATACTTTAACCATAAGCAAGCTTTTCCCCGCCTAAGTACGGCATGATTAAAAGGTGCAAACACAAGGAATTCCTAGGAGGTCATGCAACCTGGTAGTATTCTTGTCACAATAGACGCTGGAGTTCTTATGAGATGCAGCGAATTAGTGTTTGGAAGATTTCATCCCTAGTAAAGGATCTTGCAAAGTTCTACTTTGGCTATCGGGTACCTAAAGAAATCGTCCTCCTTAATGTCAGGCTTGCAATTGGCTATGTGGGGTGAACCATTAAAATAAGCAGAGTTAGGAGAGAATAATTATCACCTTAATCCAATGAAACCAGAATTCATGGTTAACACATGCCATCAGAGTTTGTTGATTGAAGCCTACAAATTAATCAAGTGCACAACTGCAAATAGTTTTTAATTCAGGTAGTTTCTGCAGCAGTTGCCATAGGTAGTAGTAGAAGTTGTAGTAGCAGTATCAGCAAGAGTATTGCAGCCTTATCGTAGCATTGGCAGCATGAAGAATTGTAGAAACATATTTTGGATCTGTTATGGTTATACTCTTCTGGTCACTTTCTGTATAAAGCTTGACAGTAATTATATAGACTTCTGATAAATGTATCTTTGTAATAATTGTTCAGTTTTTGTTTTTTCCTGATGGAGATAACAAACTTTGTGAAACCATTAAATATTCATATCTTGTCTACTTTCGGCTCGCTACATTTACAAACCATTAAACCTGATGGAGAGAATTCATGGTTCATTGATAAGTGGATGCTTGATCTTTGTTCCCCATACTTATCTTGCACTCTACAGTGGAGAATTGATCTTTTTGTTTACCTTTCTTCGAAGGGGAGGTGCCACAGGAGATCAAATAGTTGAAGCTCTTATTGCCAATAGCTCTACATTTGACAAGAAGACCTCCTTTTCTCAGGTAGGCTTTGCTTATATTGTTTGTTTTAAAGGCATCTGTCTTAATTAAATCATCCAGTGACTGTTTCTTTTCATGCAGGAAAAATACAGAATCAAGAAACAAAAGAAATATGCCCCCAAGGTACTTATGAGACGGCCTTTTACTCGAAGGTAGGGAAGAGACTTCTTCTATTCCTCATTCCTCTGTGTGAACTGCACCTCTATGAAGAAGAAAATGTTCTTGAATAGGTTGTTCTAAGACAAAACGAAGTTCTACTGATGTTGAACATAGTGTAGAAAACTACTGATTTATTAATACCTTTTCTTGGTGCATTAAAATGTAGTGGTATATTGATTGGGCTTCTCCCATTAACAAGATGTGAAGAGTGATAGATTCTGAAGTGGATGACGTAGAAAACATCACGTGACATTGAAAAGTCTTTCACCATTGTGGTTGTTGGGAAAGCTTTTGAATCACCCTTCCAAAAGTTCCGTCCTATTTCTTTTCCTGAATCTTTATACTTCCATTCTGCCCGCATCTTGGCCACTGGCTATTTCCCAGTCTAAATGGAGGTTGCTATCCTCTTAATGTGCTTTCTCTCTTCTGTTTGTCCCTCCATTCCTTCAACAATACCTCCTCTTTGACCCATCATTATTGTTCTGTGTAGCTGAATAGCCGTAAGGGTGCTCTCTTGAGATTTCTAAGCTTTTTCTAGGCAAGAATCCGTGTGAGCAATCTGGTTCCGACCAGTTGTTTGTAACTTTGTATTAGTGCTCTACTCATTCTCTAACATGTTTATGTCTTAAAACTTCACATGTAATATTGCTGTTCAGCGCTGCAATATAGTCTTTTCCTTTATTTGAGTGGTTTATTGTTACGTCAAAGAATACCTAATTTACCTCCATATTTGTGGCATTCTCTGTAACAATAATATATACTCAACTTGAAAGGCTAGAAACAATTAATATGGATGACAAGAAATTAGAGAACAAGGTGTACGATAGTTTTCATGTGTTGTACGATGCCTATCACATAGATTCAACTCAAGGGAGATAATAAGAAAGGTGTCTACATGGAACATAGGGTTAAATTTACTTTTTATAATTTTTAACAAAAAGGTCCTGTTGAGATCAGTTGTAATTTTAAACAACAAAAAGTAAAAAATGGAACTCCATAAAGCAGCTGTATGCAATTAACATAAGGCTTGATGATAAAAGTAGTGCTGATTTTTTTTTTGTATGCCAAGAATGAATAAGCCAATAGAGGATAAAATCCAATAGAGGATAAAATGAGAGAATATCGTTTAAGATGGTTTGGACATATAGAAAGAAGATCAGAGAAAGAGCCTGTAAGAAGGTATGGAAAACTAAATTTAGAAAGTATTAAAAGAGGTAGAGGACGACCACAAAAGTGTTGGAAAGAAACAATAAAGAATGATCTAGCTTATTGTGAGTTAACTGCTAACATGACACATGATAAAGCTCCGTGGAAACAAAGAATCCATGTAGCCGACCCTGTCTAGTATGGGAAAGGGCTTAGTTGTTGTTGTTGTTTGCCAAGAATGAATAACGACAGCAAACATTGTACTTCATATTCTGACAAACAGACTGTCATATTATCTCTGGGACAGGTTGACAGCTATTAGTTCCTTATCTTTGAGTAGATCATTTGTCCCTCATCTTGGAGAGTATGCTTATATTAGTTAGTGCCTTAATCAAGCCAAATTTATCATGATAAAAAAATTTCAGCGCGTTTTCTTTTGTTATTGTAGTTCAATTACAGTTATAGTCTTTACAACTATTCACATGTCTTTCCATGTGTAACCAACTTTGAGTTCTTTTACAGCTTGTTGGCAGTACTGTTTAGAACTTCCTTTGCTCTCGCACCCCCCCCCCCCCCCCCCCACCCTATTTTCCAATTTGGCTTCTTTAGCTGTTAGTAGTTTCTATTAGATGCTTATAACTAATGTTTTTTTTTTCAAGCATGGCCTTTCTTTTACATCATGATTCCATTTTGCAGTATATGCGAAGCTTACTTTCAGAAGCACCCGGAAAAAATTGGGTATGCATCTTTGCTTTTTCCTTGCTGGGGAAGAAATCCATAAAATAGTAGTTGAAAAGGTTCTCAATATAGAAGTGTTAGGAGGTGACTGATGCCTGTCAGATCCCTACAAGTTTGGTATAGATCAATATCCTCTAGGTCATGGCTGATTTTTTTGCCAGGCTTGGGCGAGGCCAGGCTGAATAGGGTTAATCCTTTTTGTTTGACTAAATAAGATGTTCATGTGGAGCCAGGCCTGTAGATATTGTCTTGATTTGGCCTTGACTGAGCCCATATAATTAATGAGGCCCTATTGTTATTGGGTGGCAGTAGGTTGATCTTGTCTTGGGTGTGGCCTTGGTTGAGCCCATTAAAATAATTGGAGCGGCTCCAATTCTTACTGGCTCAGCTGCATTAGACAAGTTCTAGTCCAGTCTAAGTTTGACACATCGCTACCTGTTGGACAAGTTACTTGATTTTTTCTCTTATGTGTGTGCGTGCATATTTATTGATCTAGAAAAAGTTTATGATAAGAGTACCAAGGGATGTTCTTTGGAGAATCATAGAAAAAAAATGTATCCCATTGACATACATAAACCTTATAAGAGACATGTACGATAGTGCAAAAACATGTGGACTCGTGAAAGAATGACAGACTTCTTTGAAGTTAATATTGGGTTACATCAAGGATCAACTTTAAGTCCATACTTATTTATAATGGTCATTGATGAGTTAACAAAACATATTCAAGATGAAGTACCTTGGTGTATGTTATTTGCATGACATTGTGTCAGTGGAGGTGTCTAAAGAAAAAGTTAATAGAAAATTAGAACTATGCAGAGAAACATTAGAAAGTAAAGTCTTCCGACTTAGTAGAACAAAGATAGAATATATAGAATGTAAGTTTTATCATTTGGTTGTAAAGAAATAGGAAAGTTCCTATTGTCTCTTTTATTGAAGATCAGATCTATATACAAAGCAACCGAAAAAGGCTTTATTTATAGAGCATGAAATACAACATTTATATTAGGGAGAGGAAAGAAGAAAGAGGGTCCCAACAACTCTCTCAACTAGCCGTTGGGAGCTGGATGATCAACCCCCAATGGCTAGTTGGGAGCCCTAAGGCCCTGGCCAGGGCCCTATTTGCCCAAGTAGGTCAAGGTGGTCCACGGGCCATAATAGCCCGTGCCTATTACATGTTTTAACACCCCTCTTCAAACTTACGGTGGATTACCGAAAGTTTGTCTAACGAGATCATAAATCAAATAGAGCTCAATTCTTATGTTTGCTTGTGACAAGAATTTTTACAATAATAGTATCCAAGATACCACATTTTCCTTCGAAACAACCGTAGATCATCTTTATACAATCAATGTATCAATTCATTTTTCATCCTGCATGAAGATCAATGAAATATTAATGCAAAGTTGCAAACATTTGCTCAATCTATGAAACCAACAAGACAATTTATGATATATAATCCAAAAGGCAAACGAGTCAAATAAGTTCATGAAGTTGATTTGCTCTAATTCAAAAAAGTTATTTGATAGAACATATTGATATCATCTAAATAGGATTGTCTATTATAACAAATAGATTCATAAATCACTACAAACTTGTGATATTATAATGAGACCTTGGTATATCAAACAAGTTCTTTAAGGTTAAGCTCAAAACCAGATTTTTAAAGATAAATTCGAACCCAAACAAGCTTTTTAAGGCAAAACTAAAAACCTTTAAGTCAAACATGCTTTTTAAGGTTAAGGTCAAAACCCGGCAAGTCAAATAAGCTTTAAGGTCAAGTTCAAACCCGAGTTTTAAGAACAAACTTAAACCCAAACAAGCTTTTTAAGGCAAAGCTCAAAACCTTCATACGTACAATTCACAAGGCTCTTAAAAACTCAAAAGTGGTTCTATGGTTCCAAAAATAAGACAATCCATTAAGATGATTAAAACAAGTCAAGGCAATCAACTTCATGTTTTTCAAAAAGTCTTACAAGACTTGTCTCACAATTCTCTTAAAACAATTTTATCAAATGCAAACTAATCAAGATAACTATAATTGCTTTTTCAATATTGATTACTCTCCAACCAAAAGGCCACCAACACGAAACATCTTAATCACTTTTTTTAAAAAGTCTTACAAGACTTGTCTCATAATTCTCTTAAAACAATTTTATCAAATGCAAGCTAATCAAGATAACTATAAGTGTTTTTTCAATATTGATTACTCTCCAATCAAAAGGCCACCAACATGAAACATCTTAATCACAAAGATCTCTAATAAAAGACCAACAAACGGAGATCATAATCTCATGAAAAAGCAACCTTAAAGTTATCAAGATCACAAAACTTCAAATATCAATTAATTTCCAATAAAAGGCCACCAATATAAAACACCTTAATCATAAAGGTCTTGAACAAAAGGCCAACAACATGGATCTTAGTCATACAAGTAGATACAACTTATTGTCAACAAACATTTTTTTAATTCATTCAACAATCAAGTTTTAATTTTGAAATAACAGTAAGTGCATCTTCAAATACTAATTAAGTTCCAATAAAAGGCCAACAACATGGATCTCAATTATACATGAAGATGTAACTTATTGTCAAACAAACAACAAACAAATTTTCTTGTAAATGAGATACCAAATAATTAATCTAATAAATATTAAAAAATAAACAAGTTGAAAAGTGCACACCTAGATGGACTCGAATCTGAATACCAAACAAGGTCAAATAGGATCAAACGGATGAGTCTGGATCTGGGTTAACATGAATCTCATATTTTATATAGAATGGGTCTAGATCCAAAACCAGCAAAGGCACAAAACGGGCATACAACAGGTTTGGATCCAGACCCCGACCCATTACCCGACTATATATGTGTCCCATTTTTCTCTTTCTCATGCCATTATGCTTCATGTGTTCTCTCTCTCTCTCAGACTCGGCAAAGAACTAAAGGACGATGGCCACCATCCCAATCGCAGTCGTCCGTTTCAAGCCACCAATTGAACTCCTCAATCACCTTTCTCCCTCTCGCCACCCCATCCCAATCACCACCAAAACAGCCTTCAATGCTCATCTGTGCCTCCATCACCCTCAACAACCGTTATCTCCTCCTCAACCGTTATCTCCTCCTCTTTCTGCCACCAGGAGACACCATCTTATCCTTCCCCAATTACTGTAGAAGACCTAGTTCGCTACCAACCATCAGAAACAACTGCTTCATCGCCGCCCTTGCGCCTCCCAGCCACCAACCTTCCCGTTTACCGCCCTTACCGCAAGCCCGCTAGAGTCGTGCGACCACGTCGCCCATCATAACTTCCACCCACCGAGCCACTTCAGCTACTACAAAGACCATCCCACCTCGTCTCTCCCTCGCTTTTCACCTCCCTCTCTTTCTCTCTCCACCACTCTGCGCAGTACTTGACGAACGCTCTTGCCACGATATAAATCGCGACACCCTTTTGTGGGATGAAGAGGGATAACGCCGAGAAGATCACCATAGGAAACATACATTAGCCCACAAGACTCAAATAACAATACAGGTCAAGGCTTCCATTCTGTCCAATGACCATATTGAAGATGAGATAGAGGAAGATCATGGAGATGGTGACCCAACCGAGAATTATCCCAAAATGCAACTTCCTAGCAAGCAATTGAAGTAGTCCAAAGCAGTGTTATCCGTATCGCACCATATCGTATCGTATCATGGGCCACCACGATACGATACACCCCAGTGTATCGCTATAACTAAAGTATCGCACCGTATTGTGCGATATGGGCGATACGCCCTGGGACCCTTATAAAGCTCCCTAAGAGTTTGGGTTTTCTCTCTCATTTTGGGTTCCTCAAGCTCCCTAAGAGTCGGTTTTCGCCTCCTTTATGTTCAAAGCTCTAAAATCGTGCCCTACGGTGTCCGTGCAAGCTTCCAAACTCGGATTTAGGTATATTTTTAATGTTTTTTCTATTTTTTTCTTTTATATTTGTTATTTTTTTTTGTTATTTTATTTTTTTTTAATGACAAAATATGAAGTTATTAAGTGTGTGTATACGCTTTTTATTGCATTCATGAAGTGGGAGACACTCCATTTGAGTGTTATTTGAAGATTGGGGATTTACGAAGTGCTTTTATTTTCAGGTTTTTGTTTGAATTAAAGTACTCCATTGAGATGGCAGGAAGTGGTGGTAGATACTCCCATTATCGGTCTAATGATCCGGCATGGTAGTGGGGTATACGAGTTGAGGGTTCTAGGTTAAAAATTAGATGCTTATTTTGTGAAAAGGTGGTTAGTGGTGAAATTTCAAGGTTGAAACACCACCTAACAGGAACCAGGAAAGAAGTTGCTCCATGCACAGGCAGAGTTAGAAGTGTGCCAGAATGTATTAAATGACAATGCTTGCAGATGATTGAGAGCATACAGGAAATGAGACAACAAAAGGATGATTTTCAGATGTGTGAAGAAGTTGATGATGCTACTGCCACTGGAGTTGGATTCACTGATAGTTTGCCTTCAGATGCTAGAACAAAGATTGATAGTAGCAGTTCGCGAGCACCTAGCAGGGAAAAGAGGGTTGCAGCTGAAGACTTTGGAGGTGGCAGAAGAGGAAGTTCAGGAAGGAGTAGAGAAAGAACTTCTTCTACCATATATTCGTTCTTTCCTCCTTCCACTACACCTGGTGCTTAACCTGGAATTCATGCTGCTATGGCTTCAGAACAACTGCATGATCAGGCAGACCTTGTAGTGGGAAGATTGTTTTATGATGCATGCATTTCATTTAATGCAGCAAACAATTTTCATTTTCAAGCAATGGCAGATGCAATTGCTAACATTGGTCCACGATACAGGATGCCCTCTTATCAGAAGTTGAGAGGGAAGATATTAGATCAGACCGTCATTGAAGTGGAACAATATTGTTCGACTTTAAGATAGTCGTGGAAGGAAACGAGATGCACTATCATGGCAGATGGATGGACCGATGGGCGAGGAAGGACATTGCTAAACTTTCTTATATATGGTCCTAAAGGACTCATGTTTTTAAGATCTCTAGATATGTCAGAGGAGAGGCACACTACAGAGATCCTACGACAGGAATTTGATAAGGTTATACAGGAGGTTGGGCTAGAAAATGTAGTCCAATTGATTACAGATAATGCAGCTAACTATAAAGCAGTTGGGAAGGAGTTAGCTGATATTTATGGGACTTTCTACTGGACACCATGTGCAACCCGTTGTTTAGATCTCATCCTCGAGGACATTGGTGAGATGGATGAAATAAATGCAGCAACTGAGTGTTGCCAAGATATTACAAAATTCATTTACGACCATGCATTTGTTTTGTGTATGATGAGGAGATACACAGAAGGTGCAGAGCTTCTTCGCACAACTACAACTCGGTTCGCAACAAACTTTTTATCTGTACAGAGTATTGTGAGACAGAAGCAAGCTTTGAAGAGAATGTTCTCCTCAGATGAGTGACAATAATTTGTAGAGTTGCTTCAAAACAGAAGGAATAGAAAGTTGAATGAGATTGCAGAAACAATTTTTAGAAGTTCATTTTGGAATGCATGTGTTAGATTATTAAAAATTACCAATCATTTAGTGAAAGTTTTGAGATTGGCTGACAGCGAGGAGAAACCATCTATGGGCTACCTTTATGAAGCCATGGATAGGGCAAAAGAAGCGATTAGAAATAACTTTAATGGAAAAAAGAAAGATTATGTGCCCGTGTGAAAAATAATTGATAGTAGATGGAATAAACAATTGCATCAGCCTATTCATGCAACAACCTACTATCTAAACCCATCATTCAGGTACTCAGCAACCTTCAAAAGGGACGGTGAGGTTAATCGAGGAATCATTGAATGTATTGACAGATTAGTCCCTGATGAGAGCATAGCAGATGCGATACATCGAGAGATGGAGATATATGATAATGCTCTTCACTTGATGGGTTTGCCTGTTGCAATTCGCAACCACACTACGATGCGTTTAGGTAAATTGTTTATTTTCATATTTAAGTTTTATCTTACACTAGTGTGGATTATGTCTATAATGTTTGTCTTTTTCTACAGATGTTTGGTGGAACAGGTTTGGAACTGATTGTCCAAACCTTAAAGATTTTGCAGTGAGAGTCTTAAGCCAAACCTGTAGTGCAACAGGTTATGAAAGAAATTGGAGTATTTTTGAACACATCCATACAAAGAAGCGCAACAGGTTGGAACACAAAAGACTAAATTATTTAGTTTATATTCGTTGTAACATGCGCCTTCGTAAAAGGTAATGTTGTATTACTTTCAAATTTTCAATTCAATATTGTTTAACTTCAGTCTTCAATTGTTAATATTATTTACTAATTATTTATCTTTGTTTGTCGTAGGCAATTAAAAAAAGTAAATAGAGAAGAAAGTCCGTTCGATCCAATAAGTTTGGATAATTTTGATATATTAGAAGATTGGGTTATGGAAGACACTGAAGAAAATGCCCTCTTAATTGAAGAAGACGTTGCTTGGATTAATTTGGAAGGAGCGCAACAACAACATCAACGAGATGAAGAATTTGATTTCCAAGAAGAAGGTGTCGCTGATGATGAGGCGGAGGATCTGCAACAAGGAGAAGATGAAGATTATTTAGTTGATGATCCTGATTACAATTTGTAAAATGTAACTGTCTGTAATTTCATTTTTTGGATTCAAAATATGTAAATTTGGATGCAATTGTTCAATGTTGAATGCTCAATCTGTATTAAACTTATAGTATATGAATTTAAAGCAATTATCAGATTTCTTGATTTTTTCCTGATTTTTTTTTAGATTTTTACTAATTTTTATTGATTTTTAATTAATTTTTTGCATTATTTTAATATTAAAGTACTATACGATACGATATGCCCGTATCGTGGAGCCCAACGATACACGATACGATACGGGTCAGACAACACTGGTCCAAAGGCCATAAGGAAGATGAATGGATATGAGAGATCATCATCCTCGTGCAGATTAGGGCCTACTTTGAAAGGATTCAGGATGGAGAGCTATTTGTTCAAGATCATACGCGTATTGATCCCCAATTCTTCGAGAAGCAGCTCATCCTCGAACGAATCCCCCACCCCGTTGCCATCGAATACTAGAGCCGAGAAGACGGCCGATGAGCTGGATCATTGATTGGAATGCGGGCACTATTGTTGGAATGCCGTGTTGCTACGGGCCACCGTCAGTTCCTTCTCCATCACCACAATGTCCACCATCGCATAGGCTATGATACCATGTAACGAAACAGGTAAGTTCTCTAGATCTCTTTTAGTGAAGATCAAATCTATATATAAAGCAACTATAAAGGGCTTAATATATGTAACATGAAATACAACATTTACATTAGGGAGAGAAAAGAAGAGAGAGGGTCCAATGACTATCTCAAGTAGTCGTTCCCCCAATGGCTAGTTGGAGGCCCTAAGGCCCTTGCCAAGGCACTATTGACTCTGTCAGGTCAAGGTGGTCCACGAACCCTAATGACACGTGCCTATTACATGTTAAGGCATATAAATTAAAATTGGCACATATTGTATCCTCAAAAGGAAAGTTTAAAATACCTAGGGTCACTTTTTTAGAGTGATGGAGATGTTACGCATAGAATTAATGTAGGTCGGTTAAAATGGAGAGGAGCATCCGGTATTCTTTGTGACAAGAAGATACCATTAGAGTTAAAAGGTAAATATTATAGAGCAACAATTAGACCTGCTAGGTTTTATGGTTCTAAGTGTTGGGCAGTTAATCATCAACATATACAAAAGATGTATGTGGTAGAAATGAAAACATAATGAGGTTATTAGAAACAAATTGGGAGTGGCACCAATCGAGGATAAAATGAGAGAATATCATTTAAGATGGTTTGAACATATAGAAAGAAGATCAAAAGAAGCGCCTGTAAGAAGGTATGAAAAACTATATTTTGAAGTATTAAAAGAGGTAGAGGATGGCCACAAAAGTGTTGGAAAGAAACAATAAAGAATGATCTAGCTTTTGTTGAGTTAACTGCTAACATGACACCGTTTAAGATGGTTTGAACATATAGAAAGAAGATCAAAAGAAGCGCCTGTAAGAAGGTATGAAAAACTAGATTTGAAAGTATTAAAAGAGGTAGAGGACGACCACAAAAGTGTTAGAAACAATAAAGAATGATCTAGCTTATGTTGAGTTATCTGCTAACATGACACATGATAGGGCTACGTGGAAACAAAGAATCCATGTAGCCGACCCCGTCTAGTATGGGAAAATGCTTAGTTGTTGTTGTTGTGTTTTGTTGTGTGCGTGCATATGTATATGTATGTGTGCAGATGCGTGATTCAGTTATTTTCGGACTATATTCACAGGGAAATTTGTTGAGTTGCTTCTATGATTTACTGGACATACTCTGTTTCACACTTTAGTTTTCAGGTTTAATTTTGGAGGCCAAGGTTTCAGTTTTTACTCATTCTCCATCTGTAATTCTATTTTCACCTTGCAGGTTTTTGCGAATGGATACCCTTTCACTTCTTTTATCTATGGGTAATGTTGGTGCATTTTCTGATGTTCTCTTGGTCGATATGGTTGGGGGCATGCTAACTGGTGCAGTTGCTGAACGCCTTGCAGGTATAACTTAGAATCCTTCTTCTCTACATCAAAAGTAAAACTTAAAATCATTCTTCTGAAGTTAGCTTGTTGGAAAAGTGGAGCAGAATATTCTGCAGTGAAAGTTCTCTTTTTTTGTGTTAACTCAAGTGTGTGGAGTGTCGGTCATCTATCATGAAGATTCCTTAGCAATCTGGTTGAAAATTCAGAAGTTTATTGCTGTGATGGTTTGGAATTGCATAGCGTGCTCTATGTCAGCCTTATATTTGGTTCTGTATTGTAGGCCAAATTTCGCTTCTCGGATGTTAGCTGAACTACTATAGGCAAAATGATCTTACTGCTTGAGCTTATGAAAATATTTCTTGCACTTAATCATAGATTTTGTTGTATGCATGCATCCGTTTAATTCATTCTCTTGTGCCATGTCTGTGATTTTTTAAAGTTTTTGTGTTACTGTTTGTACCTTTTAATCCTGGGTTCCATGTTATTAGAATTATCAGTTCATGCCCACTTCAACACATGATACTTATATTAGCCTTCGCAGGTACTGGCTCTGTATGCAACACTTATTTTGGCAGTAAGCCTTATTCATCAGCTATCACATGGATATTCAACTTTGATGATGAAACTCGCAGAAGGTATATGGCGCTGAATGTTTTTCCCTCTATTCTTTAAGTGAGTAAAGTCCATTCTTTGAAGTTGCTAGCTGTAATACTCTCTGTACTTCATATTGGAGGATGTTCTGTTCAGGGACTTTGACGGAGAACTTTATCTGCATTGTTTCCAGATGTGTAGTAGCAGTCATGAGTCATGAGATCATAATGCTTTTTGGGTTGCCTGGGGTATGTAGGTAAATGACAATAATTAGAGGAAATGAAGGATTAACTGTGGAAAGAACCTACTGTACCTACATATTGACACAATGCTTTGCATATGTGAATTATTGTTAAATTGCTTTGCCTCTTCTACTTGATGTTGAATGATCTACGTGATGAAGCGGAACATCTTTATTGCTTGAGAAGATGACCAAATTTGTCTTTCTACGGTTTTGATTCTGATATAAATGTAACAGAGAAGATGACCAATGTCATGTTAAGACTACTTTCACATAAATGTAACAGAGAGATGTAAATCAACTATCTGTTTTGTTTTGGGGTGTATTTAGTTCATCTAAATCAACTCTGTACAGCCGTCAATGACTCAATTATTGTTGTATTCTGCTAGAAGCCTAGAATAGAGTTGACGATACTGCAATATATACATATAAGTGTGGATCGGTGGCAGCCTAAATATAGGAGTTGTCTCAGATTTTCTCTACCGTAGGTTTGAATCTGGGGCTGGGCGATGGTGAAAGTTGAACTCTTTTGGAATTTGACCCATATAGATTTTTGTAAAGTCAGTGAATGAAAATATTAACATCAATATTTGACAGGGCCTAGATGAGATTTTGGAAGACCATCTGAGCATAGTAGTAGACTGATGAAACAATTAACCTGCAAGCGGATGTGTACACAAGCCACAAAAGACAGCGGTTGAGACACAATTACCAAATGGCTTCTGAGTGACAAAAATCTGAAAATGAAGACATTAGTATACTGGCTCCAATAATTTGGCTAATCTCATCTTCCATATAATGCCCACTCCAAATACTTCTGGATTTTCCTTGGAGGAAAGAGTAGCACATACTACTACTACAACTACAACTAAGCCTTTTCCCATACTAGATGGGGTCGGCTACATGGATTCTTTATTTTTTGTAGAATCCATGCTAAGTCCGACAAAGTTTTACGCTGGTTGTTGAAACCCTAACACAACCCTCCTCCTTTATTCGGGCTTGGGACAGGAAAGAGTAGCACATGCAACAGGAAAATAAAACTTACAGATGGTCACCCGAGAGGTCCACAACAAGTCCTCCTAATATGAAGTTAGCAGGCAGTCACTTTTCTTTTACGTTGGATATTGGCCGTTGATTAGGTTGGTTTCTTTCTTTAAATGCCATTTTCATTTCGCTACATTGGTCTATGACATAGAATATATAATGCAGGATCTTTTGTATGGCTGTATCTGATCTTCATTCAGTTGAAGACAAAACCTCCCAGAACTTAATAGCAGAATCAGATCTCAGATCATCAAATGCTATGTCAGATATTGATGAGAGTTTACAGAAAGCATCAAATGGTTCAGCACCTATGGATCATGAGGGCGTGATCCATGAAGACGGCTCCCATGCTTCGTCACTATTGCAGTCAGCCGGTGACAATGGGGACGTTGATTCCTCAGAAAAGAAGGCTAATTTAGGTCTGCGATCATGTTCTGCAGTTTTGTCAGATGATACTTGTGAAAGTAATGATTCTGCAAAGCTGAAAACTCCAAATGAATCTAAATACAGAAAATGTGCGAATCCAGAGGTTGTGGAGTCGTGGAAACAGAATGGCTTCACAAGGTAATAGAAGATGGCTTTGATGAAATTTAAATGCTTATTATTTGAACTTTGCTGAACGAGAACCCTTTTGCAGTTTGATAGTTGCAACCCCTGAGCTAGATCCATGGCATATACTTGAAGAACTGCTTCCATTTTTATCTTGTTCGGCACCCTTTGCTGTCTATCATCAGTACCTTCAGGTTGTCAAATTCATCTCTTACTATGTATTTATCTTTCTCTGTTACGCAATTGAAATCTTTTACGGAAAGAAAATGGAATATCATGTCTAATACGATATATAACTCAACTGCAACATTATTAATCTAGAACACAATCTGCATTTGTTCTGGCAGCATCAATAGGGTTACCATCTTTTATGCCTGTATAAGAAACCTTTTCACTGTTTAAGTTACAAATATATATAGGTACTATTTGTTTGGCCAAATCTTCCATCTTTTTTCTTTTTACAAGGCGAGATAAAAGAGTTGGTGTTATTTTGAAAGGTAGGAAATATGGTATTACCTTCAACTGAACTTCTGAGCCTCATTTGTGTGCATAGCTTCAAACTTATCTGAAAATTTTGAAAGGTAGCATAGCTTCTTTTACTGATCAAAGCTAACTTGCTTCTTGGTTCCGAACGGTGCAGCCTCTTGCAGCATGTATGCACAAAATGCAGACTGAGAGGATGGCTGTTGGTTTGAGAATTTCTGAACCTTGGCTACGCGAATACCAGGTCTGCTTGCTTGAAAACCTGCCTTCGGGTTATTACTTGAGACTTCACATTCGTACTTTCAGTAATCTTTGGCCTCTCTTCTACTCTTTCTTGCAGGTTCTACCTTCAAGAACACATCCTGCAATGCAGATGAGTGCATTTGGTGGCTACATTCTTAACGGTATTAGGATATGTAGAGAGAACACCTCCATGGAGAAGGACTAGGTTATTCTGTTGATATATTTGGAAAAACTCGGTCTGATGCAGAACATGTAGATTTCCTCTGCAGCTGCTTCAAGTTGATAAATGTTCAGGTTTTCTACTAAACTCTGAAATAAGCATAAACTATGATTGAATTGGCAGTGCTCATTTGCGACTTACTAAAATTCTAAATATGCATCTCCATATATAACATAAGGTCATTAGTTTGATACCCCGGGCATGCATCTGGCTTTGGTCTCCCCATTGAACCAAAAAAGGACACTAAATTTTATTGATCGTAGTATGATTTTTACATCTAAGGATTTCCCCCCCTAGTATTACTGGTCTCTCTCTTCGAGTTCATTTTGTTACCACAACTGAAACCTATTTTGTTGTCTATTCTAACAGGTACTAATGGATCTGACCTCTATTATTTCTTCCAGACTCAGGCAAATCCAACCAAAAGATAATTGCGACCCTCCTTTATTGCAGTTAAAGGGAAGCCTCTTACACGATTTTGTAATTTAGTGTTTTATTTTTTGTATTATGAGAAGAGTTATTATTGCTTAATTATTTAAATGGCTTTTGAAGTGCACAATGCATCCCATTTTCCAGCCACTCCATTATTTTCCCTTCACAATTAAAATAGGTGGCTGGAAAGAAGTCTTTTTGCTGATTTTAGTGCACGATTCTCATAATTCTTGGAAAGAGATAATTTGCGGCTTCTACTTTCTCTCTCCTATGCCGGTGAGAGTTGTCATGGAAATTGAATGCAGGAATGTTGTAGGCCGAGCTGAGCTGGACAAGACAGACCCACTACTCACCCTTCTAAGTTGGCTGTGCGGTTCAGTTTTTGTGAGCCAGGTATGACCAAATTGACAAGCCCTTTGGTGAGCTGATGAAGCGATTCGAAGTCGATTTTGGACTTTGGTCTGCCCGTTTCTCTCCTAGTTCAGGACACGTTCAAATTGCCCAGCCATATAAAACAAGTATCTACATTTGTCTTACGACCCAAAGTCAAGAAAGCGTGAGGTCATTATGTTATGCAACTGTATTTGACTTATATTGTTTAGCACTCTAAAAACATTTTAAGGCAGTTTAAAATACTTCTTATCATATAAGAATTAGTCGTTTATTGAACTATAAAGGAATCGGATCGGTCCAAGCTTAATTTGTCGTAGAAGCTTTCTTATGCTTGGGTTGACTTAAAAAGACCGTCTTTCCAGACAATGAACCATGAAAAGCCGCGAGTGATACTGCATGACCAATACAAAAATACAATAAGTTTCAATTGTTGGCCTTTATCAAGAATATGGCATGCTAATACATCTAAGGCTTTACCATACTAGATGGAGTTGGTTACATGAATTTTGTGTTTTAATAGAGCTTGATCTTGTGCCATGCTAATAGATATGAATAGTAATGGCTAATAAATATTCAGTTTTTATGAATAAACTCTTTAAAATTGTAGCATATGGCACTTGGTTGAAGATTTGGAAGAACATGAGAAATAATATTATTCAAAATGTGGCCACTTTGATATTTGACTCAAAGAAGGTCCAAACCAATTTTGGCCAACTTTTGCCTTTTCACGACTGGCTGGGTCCCTAAATTGAGAACAAACCCCCATGATTGATTCTGTGTTTCACGATGCGCGGCTGGTAAGCGAGCTGGAGGAGCTTGGCAAAGTGGTTAGGATCTCATAAATCTCTTGAAGTGTTTGTTCTCACCTTGTTTGGTAGTTCGAGCCAAGGAGAGCAAGCTGCAAGCCGGATGAGCAGAACCCATGTTTTGCTCGTTAAAACTATACTCATCTAGCGAGTTTGCTGATTCGAGCTGAGCTGAATGGGCGCAGATCGGCGTAACACTGACAAGCCAAATATGTGATATCTGCCATCTTCAGCGGTCACAACCATCCAGCGGTGATTTACGTAGAACCATGGTGGCGCATTGGCCTCGTCAAATTTGAAAAATAACGTACAGGACACGGTTGAATATGTGGCCTTTAATATATAGCTCACCCTTCCCTACACAGTTCTTTGGGTTATGCAGCCCCACCATAAAATCGTTTCTGGATGTCAACGCCACCGTCATCATTATGTATGTGTGTGGATGCCATGCCGATGCCGGTATTAATAGAGTGGGACTCCATATTACAACTTGAAGGTTCTTTTGAACTCCTTTCCCTGGTTGGTGGCGCTCTCGGGAATGCTCGTGCATTCAATGCACGTCTTACACAATATATATATATATATATATACACACACACACGTGTGTGTGTGTGCGAGAGAGTAACTAGGTATCTACATAGGTGTACATATACTGTATATAAATGATATGATGCTCTAAGAGCACATACTCTCTTTCTCTCTCTCTCTCTCTATATATATATATATATAGAAATTAGGGAGTATGTGTGCTCTTAGAGCACCATATCATTTGCATCCAGTGTGTATATTTATATGGTGCTCTAAGAGCACATATTCCCTCGTTACTATCTATCTATCTATCTATCTATCTATCTATCTATATATATATATATATATATATATATATATATATATATATATATAGAGAGAGAGAGAGAGAGAGAGAGAGTAGTTCATGCATAGTCAATCCATACTTAGACATTCTCAATAATTTCAACTGTTTGATTGGTGAGACCGGCGGTTGAAATTAAATTTCAAAAACAAAACATACCTGGGTACCTTTTTGCATGTGCAATATACACCCGGTACTACTTGTTTTTTTGACTTAAATATTTCAACCGCTGATCTTCATATTTTGAACAAGATTAGAACATGGATTGATGTGCACATCACCTAAGTTGTTTTATATATATACATGTTGCATGAAAGCCCAAGCCAGTTTCACAAATCATTTAGAGTGTCTTTGATTTGTGGTTTCAGGGAAACTGAACCTTAATTGTAGGTGCTCGTAGCTCTAAGTTTCCTCATGCATCAAAGGCGGAACCCATTCCTTACATGGAACTATGGTTTCAAAGGCCCAATTTAGGCCAAAAATGTCGGCATCAAGTGGAAGTAGGCCAAAGGAACTAGACCTATGTGCTTCACACAGAAACCCAGTTGCCTCCTCTCTCATTTTGTTACCGTAGAAGCTCATGTAGGTCTAGTCTTGCAATTCTTACAAAGGACCACTAACGTATAAGCCCATTAGTACCAAGGGCCACTTACTTATAAGCCCATGGTCTTCGCCTGCATTTCTAGTACCTAGCCTCACAACACCAATCAAACACGACCTTAAGAAGCCTTTGAAGAGCTGAATACTCCTACTGTCAGCCAGCATGTGAACGGCGATAAAATCCACTTTGTATTTCTTGCTACAAGAAACCTATGCCTTATTTGAAACTTAAGCTGTTGATTACCTCAAACCATCATTATTTTACCGTTGAGTCTTGACTCTGATGTCATTTTCGTGTATAAACACTTCACATATCGTGTCCATGATCATACGATACTTGTGTTGTTTAGAAAGGTTTGTGAAAAGCAAGAACCAGAAGGAAGGCAGTGGTTGGGTGGCAAGATCAGTAGGAGGGGAGGCTGTATCTTGATGAATATCTTGGTGTATCTTTTCAAATCTTTGGGTGAAACCATGCATGAGGGAATGAATCATGGTAACCTAAAAGTAGAAGGAAAAAGTACGTCCGGCGTTCCTCCTACAGGGCTACAGCAGCCTACGCCCGCCTTTGAAAGGGAAGTTGTGGAGACGACGCACAGCTCACAAAATCATGTACAGAATTAGAATCCCGTGGATTACAAACCTACCACCCACACAAACTTCTCTTTCCAAAGACCAGAAATCGAGCCTGAGATCATTGAAGACGGTCATGCAAAGCTTTCCAATAATATCGATGTCTGTTATTCAGTCTCTCTCTCTCTCTCTCTCTATCTGTGGTGAGATTTGGCACGCGCGCACACACACATTCACAATGGAGACTGAACGTCAATGGGTCCAGGTGCTTGGGATATCTGCTTATGTGCAAGGTCGTAGCTGAATCTTACTCAAGAAACCTCCGCTAAAAGCATATCAAAAACTAGAATTACGTGTTATGAGGAAAAAGTACTAGAATTACCTGTTATGAGAAACAAATGGTTTCAAATAGTTTGGCCACGTAGAAAGATAACTAAAGAAATCTCCGCTAAAAGCATATCAAAAACTAAATCATAAAATATTAAAAAAAAGACTACAAAAATATTAGAAAGAAATAATAAAAAATAATTTAGCTCATATTGAGATGATCAAACTCTACTCAAATAAAAATTCATATATAACTGATCCTATCTAATATAGAAAAAGGCTTAGTTGTTGAATATGTATTTATGTTAAAATACATATACAACATCTTTGAACCATCCCCAGCCTTTGTGGGTCTATCCGGGATATCAATGGATCTGTTCTTATGTGAACAAACCTTGACGAGATTCGGGTGAAACCTGACCTACTGACCCACCCCTATTGACAGAAGGTTTCTTCCGTTGGTTAACAAAAAAATTGGTTACAATTGAATTGCACTTCTTCAGAGATATTTACTCTTTCTTTTCATGTAATTCAGTAGCTTGTTGAACAATAATAGGAAAATGGCTTATTCTGTCCATCATTAACTCCGCTGCAACTTGTAATTAAGCAAGATCTGCAGGGTGGCTAGCTCAACTCAGTGAAAGTAGGTTCATCAGGGTCTTGCTCAAGACCAGGCTGAGTGAGTTAAGTTTGAAAATGACTTGCATGGTCAAACCACGGTCGAGTTTAGGAAGCTTGTGGTTCAAAACTCAGCTGGTGAAAGTTGTAAACATGCATTAGCATGCCAACCCTGCATCTGCCATAAACGGGAACTTTCGTTTTCGGGATTTCACAAACACAGAGAAAATGAATTTCCTATTTCCAGGAAAAGAGCTGTGAAATAACCAAGGTAGCATGGGATTCCTGCATCACAAAATGGCACAAATTTCCCCCATCAACTTCATTATAAGCAGTACATAACAGACTTAGATGGGAATGAAAGGGAAATTTTTTCCAAGGATTGCAGATATATATATGTATATATAACCCCATTAGATGTAGTTTGCGGTTGCGTTTCCAAGCTCATTGTGTTTTAGGATTCAGTTTCTCATGAAATGGGCACTCATCTATCATGGAATCCATTTCTCATGGTCTTGAAAAGATGAGTCATGAAATGGTTATAAAGACCATTTTCTACGGATTTCAGCCTATGAGGAAGTAATTCCCATGAGAAGAGGAACAGAATACAGTGCATATCAAACCTTAGCCATTCGATTCCGTGTCAAATGATTGAATGCATCGGATTGCGAGAAGTTCGAGGATGGTTGTTTCCTCTCTTCTCGCAATCCGATGGGATTTTCAGAGGAAACAACCATACTCTCAGAGGAACCCAGTCTCTGGTATCAAAACCAAACCTGATCCACCAATATCTCCATTAGCTAATCCTTGTTGTGAGCATGGATCTAGTTAGACCAAGAAACTAGTTCAAATGCAGATTATCTCCATGTAGATTCTTTGAATTCGTTTTTCGTCTAATATATACTTACTCTAAGCAAAATATGCTTTAAATATGTGATATCGAATATTACCAACCCACAGATGACTTTGCTTCATGCTCCCATCAAGTAAGTATACGCTTCAATTGAATCTAACTCGGGTCCGTAGAGGAACCGAGATCTGATACAATCTCGTTGATTGGATTTCTATATTCTACACGAAACGGAAATTGCTGGGTAGAAACCCACAAACAAAAATATTGGGTTTATTTTTTACATTAGACAAGTAGGAAAGTTTACTGGGTTACAGATATCCCATTGTGCTCTGATTCACACATAAGGTCCTTTTTCCTTTCAAAAGAATTCTTTTGCTTATCTTTTTTTATGTTTGGCACAAACTTTTCACAGCCGTTGATGCTGTAGATGGACGGTCGAAAACGAGCTTCGGGGTGGTTGATGAGATGCCGTCGTTGATCACTTGGGTGCATATACGTAGAGTTGGCAGAATGGTAGTCCACAAGCTTTGACTAGTGGTATCAACGAAATTTACTGCTGAGTGATGGTCCATTATTGGAGCGATGAATGATAGATAGACAGAGAGAGTATATAGCCTGGAGAGAAGTAGAATGTCGTGTGAGTTGGGCTCGCCCACCGAATCGAGGAAATTGAATGCCCGGATTTTTTGAGACTCGTGCTTGACTGCTCACACTTACGAAACCACGACAAACTAATTTAACTCCCCATTCTCCCCACTTCATCGCGAATCTGCGTTTTATTAGATGGCGTTCTTCACAATCTCTCTCTCTCAATATATATATCTACATATCTATATATATCACTTTTTTTTTTGAATTTAGATCCTTCGCCTTTTCGATCAAAAAGGTCCAAACGAGCAGAATGAGTGTAGCAACTTCTCTCTCGTATATATATAATATTATATGTGTGATTAGTAGAAGAACCTCTTCTTCACATTCCTTTTTTTCCTTCAGTTAAGAAATTTTCTGGAAATTCCCCTCTGCACTATCCTTTCAAAACCCTACCTTGTCAGTTTTCACTTTCCTTTATCCCGTCTTTCTGTCTGATATGGTCCTCTCTCACGGATACCCCAAGAGTCCCAAGTCTTCTCTGCATGTGATCTCCATATCCAAACAAATGACCACTATCACAAGCGTCACATCTTTATATATATATACATATATATCCAGTCCTCAATGCACATACATTCACTAACTGTTAAACAAGTGTGCGTTTCCCTTCTCTATCAAAATCTTTGTTGTGTGAGCGAGTCCTGGATGGATATCAGGCAAGAGGAAAGCAACGGCGGTAGTGGTGGCGGCACGAAGAGTAGCTACTTGTGCAGACAGTCGAGTACGAGATGGATACCAACAGCGGAGCAGATACGTATCCTTAGGGAGCTATATTACAACAACGGGGTGAGGTCTCCTAACACGGAGCAGATTCAGAAGATATCCGCCAGACTCCGGCAGTATGGCAAGATCGAAGGGAAGAACGTCTTCTACTGGTTCCAGAACCACAAGGCCAGGGAGAGGCAAAAGAAGAGGCTCGGTGTGGACTTGGCTGTCCAGAGGAATGGTGGAAGGATGGCTTCTTGCGACGATTTCCCGTCCAATATAGCCTCTTCGTTCCTCGTCGGCTCTAGCACTAGCGGCCATGGTGCTCCTGCTGTATCTGGTACGCTCACCTCTCTCTTTGTCTGTCTGTCTCTGTATGTGTGTACGCCCGCGCTATTAGCGTTTGCTTTTGTTTATGTATAGGAGTTTCTTCGTTCGCTGGTGGAAGCGTACTTACTGGGGGGCAAATCAGTGGCATAGGCTATGCTCCTGTACTTCTGGAAAGAGGAAGCTTTCGGGTAAGAATAATAATCTCTGAAGAAGTCCTCACCCTAACTTTTCAGATAGCGCCGAAAGCCATGATCACTGGCATTGTCATTCTGTATACTGGTTGATTTTTAATATCTTGTGATGATCCTACTTTGCTTACTGATATACGCGTCTCATTTCAAATGTTACCACTTACAGAATTTAACCTCTTCTAACGCTTTAGTAGCTAAACTCGCCATCAAACAGGCTAAGTAACTTGTTTGTTGCTTCCTAAATGCTATTTGAAACGCGATGTTGGCGAGATCTGTAATATCCCAAACTACAGTCTTGTCTCTCTCTCTGCGCGTTTTTGTGTATGTGTGTTGGCGCGCTCTTATTATGTTGTTTGATTGGTGCTAGGAACGTTACTTAGAGAGCAGCTTTTGTTCGGGGGGTAGCTACATGGCCGGTACTGTGGCAGACTCATATGGATGCTTCAGCCATCAAGAATCGGATGGGACGGATGGCAACGAGGTGGACGTCGAGACGCTGCAGCTCTTCCCTTTACGGGGAAGGGAGGAGTCGGAAATCGGTTCTGGTAGAAAGGAAGCCGCCGAGTCGTATCCATCATGGTACTTTGGCGATGCTGTTGATGTCGATAATGACCGCGTGGGCTCCTTGGAGCTTACGCTCGGGTCGTTTCCTGCCCGAGACGGCTACATGGGACGCTTCGAGTCGGTTGATGCTGGGTTTCGTTTGGGTTCGTGAACCACGGAGACGTTCTCCTTCCGTCTACCGGATCGGCTTTCTGAGGTTTTGAACTTCTTGGTCACCGACGCCGTCACTGTTTTCTAATACTTCTGCATTGGTTTTCATGTTCCAACACCATATGTTCAACTCAAGTTTGGTGCATCATCTCAGTGATAATGTAACTGTTAGTCTCTCTCTCTCTCTCTCTCTCTCTCTCTCTCTCTCTCTCTCTCTCTCTCTTATATACACGCATTCATACACGATCATGTATTATACGATGAACCCTTCAATTACTATTGATAAAGTGGTCTCCCTCGAAAGGAATACCTCGTAAGGTGACAACTCGTTTATTTGCAGGTGACCAACGAAAGTCTCATTGTTTAAGGGATTAATAATAAGTGTATGATTTAAGCACCAAGAAACTGACACGAGTGAGACCCCATTAAATTCCACAATTCACATCCTCAATCCATGATTTTGACAGGAGTTTGCATCCTATGGTGGTAAACCGTCGTACTTAATGGTTATTTATCCATAACACTGTACATACACACACGCGTACACACACACACATACATACATATATATATACATATACATATATATATACATATATATATATACATATATATATATACATATATATACATATATATATATACATATATATATATACATATATATATATATACATATATATATATATACATATATATATATACATATATATATATATACATATATATATATATATATATATAGAGAGAGAGAGATGGATTTTGATTATCTCAATTGTCTCACTGTGGAGGTATAATTCAAATAAATCATCTGGCAACATATCTCACTGAAGATGGTGGTGGCTTTCAACCTCTCAAGATGAAGGAATTAGGCAAAGCATCTGCTTTAATTTGCAGCTAGACTTCAATGGGGACAAAGAGATGTAGAAAAAAGGAGGAATATATGTTGTGGGATCCTTTTGCATTGCATTCATGCCTTAATAGTGAAAAGCAGAGTGGGTGAATGAGAAGAAGTACGCAGTACAGACAGGTTGGTGTTTGGTTATATTACGTCACCCCTCTCTGTGTTATCATTCCTCCTTTCCACAGCAAAATGTAGGGTTTGTTATTCTCCTTTGAGGCCAGCGGAAGTAGGCCAGTATGGGAAAGGGCCAACCTTCGTTGTCCCTCTTTGCGATCCTCCAGATTGATTCGTGCCTGAACTGAAGCCTCTTGTTTTATATTCGCTTTCCTTTCTGAGGGGACAACAAGATGTTTGTGAGAAGAATTCTCTTATTTTATTCATACACTTCCTTTCTATCTCTTTTTGATCGTCTATGTTCCTTCTTTCCCGCTGTCGGTTCGAGTACCCATGAAGATAACGTGACGTATTGGCTTTTGTTTGCATGCACGCGCATGCAGTAGCCCCCGCCTTCTCTCTCTTTGTGTGTGGGCTCAGTCAGAGTGCTGGCCTTTATGAGTTCATTCTATTCATGGAACTTTCACGGTCATTATAATGCAAATTCTTTCATCTTAGTTAGCAAACAAAATTAATGATATATATACACACGCTGTCCGTTAAAACCAACGTCGACAGTTCTCCGAAGTGATTCCTTAAAGTGGCCAGATCAGACTGTTTAGACAGATCTAAATCAATTAAAATTAAATCTTTTCTTGTTTCCCAGAGTATCAATATCTGAAAAATATGGAAGAGGAGGCTCTCAACAAACATTGGGTTCCATCAAAGTGGATCGCAGGCCACCACCATATGGCTGCTCTTAGGTCCTGGGAATGATCGCAGGCGGAGTAACCTCTCCACTTCGTCAGCCAGCCCTCAAATTACACAAAAAAGTCTAACCGGGTTGAGTCCTTGTTAGTTGCTTCAGTTCTCCGAACAAAACCCGTTTTGGGCTAACCAAATTGAGCGTCTCTTTGGACTATACCCAAAACGACTCACAGATTCTCATTTCACGTAGAGATACATATATAATACCAAACAAGTGGGTTTTATCATAAAAATGTCAAATGTAAATTGTTTACACAAATAAAGGAAACCTGAAATTACCCGGGGTTGGACTCTCCAGTTGAACGTCATTAGTTCGATATGGCGTGCATGCCTGGCTTGGGCCTCCCAATTGTGGGTAAGCAAAAGAAAATTTATATATATATATATATATATATATATATATATATACTCCAGACATGGCTGATGAGATGACATCAATGACAGCCGACCCTAAGGGCGTGCCATGGCGTCATCTTCATCATCATTATCTCGCTGAATGCTACGATGGTAATTCATATCACGAGTGTTATTGCAAAATGCGTCTGCAGGCACGGGTTTCGGGATTAGACATTACTCCCAGTCCAAACTTCCACTAAACTCTTTTGCTAAGAACTCCCCCAACAAATTTTTACAACGGAGGCTCTCTCCCAGCCTCCCACGCGTGCATCAGGGTCCTCTTTCTACTTCCACTTAGAAGTCCGGATTGTGTAAATCTACAAACCAACTTAGACTGACCTATTCAAATACCTAAATACATTCCCCTGTCAGAATGTTTGGAAGCAATAGTCATGGTCGTAACCCTCGATGCTACCATTTGATTCTGCTATGCAATGAGATTGAAAGGTGTAAGAAGAAGACGCATCATAAAGGGATTTAGCCGTAAATCCATTGATCTTTCACAACTCATTACTTATTGGGACTGTGCATGGAGTCGAAGGTCCATCGCTATTTGCTTCAGAAACGACGGTTTCGATGGAATATGCACCTTCGATATATCCAGAACGTATAAACACAAAGATATAGATCCAAACATGCGCACCTTCTAATGGTTGTACTTGGAGAAATCTAAGCAAATGTTTCTGTTTCAACATTTGTTTTTGTTTCTATAGAAATGTTCTGCTATTTTTTATATATTTTTTCCAAATAATTTGACAAATAAAATACTACGACAAAAAGAAGAGAGGGGGGGGGGGGGCAACTACCGAAATGTGCTTCGGGCGTTGTGAACGAGTCCATCAAAAACTGCCGGGATGGTGAGCGTTCCGCCGGCGGGGAATGTCGGAACAGAAAGCGTGGAACCAAGTGCAGTGGCACTTGCTGTTATTTGGTCTAAAAGGAGAGGTAAACCTTCGCCTTCTATTCTCAGTCCGGAGTCTCGGGCCCCGCAGACGGTGAAGGGCTCGGGTCAGGTACGGAGTGATGGGACCCGCTTCGAAGTTTGAGGGGAACTCGGAATGATTAGGCGGGGGATCGGAAATGCGTGCGCCTCATATCTCTCTTGTTTTGTCCTTTTCTTCACTTTCCGATACGATCCACTTTTGTCTGATGACCGTCTCTCCCTTTCGTTTTTTCTCGTTACGCCGTTCTCGGTTCGGACCCGGTTTGGATCCAATTTCCGGTTTGGATGCTTTTCAGTCTGGTACCAAGCCCAGATCTGGGTCCAATATGGTATCACTTTCATCAAGGCACTTTTTTAGTCTATGACCAGTACTTCATCTCACAGACCCATAACCAGATCCAGAATGAGACCCTTTGGTGCCAGCTTTTGCTTGTTTTGGTACGAGAAGCTTCGTTGCATGGTGCTTTTCATTTCGAAATCTTTGTGAAAAGGGATTGACCACGGAAACGTTGCCCAAACGTTACGATGATATATCGGCTTCATTTTAAACCTTTATATTGGTGCCTCTTACTCAATGTTTTCATGTCTGGAATCTGGATCCTACCCTGGATTCAAGTACCGGTTGTACTTTCTCGTGCATTTGAGAAGCAGGAATGCTGGCCCCTGAAATATGTTGGGAACACTGTGGTGAGAATATGGTGGTACTTGCCATTTGCAACTTGAGTACTTAGGACTTCGGAGCACAATAATATCGAACACTGGTACCTGCCTCTGTCGATTTTGCCCATTTATCATTGTGCATTGGATCATACAACATTACCCTGTAGTATGGAACCTTTTTTCATTTATATATATATATATATATATATATATATATATATATATATAGAGAGAGAGAGAGAGAGAGAGAGAGAGAGAGAGAGAGAGAGAGAGATTGAATCATGTTGTTCTTTCGTAATCACTTTTCGAATGCATGAGTACAATAAGAAATAAGAATGTTCTTCATTTTTTTATTTTTTATTTTAAATTTTGAAGTGCCACTAAAATCAATGAATGTACATGCCAAACTAAGTGTACCGCTCTCACGGATCGTTGTTATTAAAAGCGCGCTTAAACACCCGCATAACCGCTAAACTCCCGTTGGGCGCTTAGCCACCTTCGTTAAGCGGGTGCACCATTTAGGTATATTACGAGGGCAATGCGAATCACGCAATTAGGCAGCTCGACGAACACCTTCAGCCTCTCATTGTACATGACGAACTTCCCCACGCCGTCGATTCCGCACCACCACCGCCGGCGCCTCCCAGTCCCCATGCTGGCGAGATCACCCGTATGCCAAGCCCCAGGGATCCCCCTTCTCTCTCTCTCTCCTGATCGTGCTTGTGAACAGATTGTCGCGCTCTTACCTCTCTTTCTTGCGCCACGCCTTTGGCTCTGAACACTGGTGATGGTGAGATGCCCCTCCCCCTCTCTCTCACACATTCTCTCTCTTCTGATCGTGCTTGTGAACAGATTGTCGTGCTCTCACCTCTCTTTCTTGCGCCGCGCCTTTGGCTCTGAACACTGGTGATGGTGAGATGCCCCCCCTCTCTCTCACACAGACAGTGCTGCCTCAGCTCTGTGTCCTCAGATTGCTTGTTCTCTCTCTCTCTCTCCCTCTCCATTGAGCAGAAACACTACCGTCGAATCCCGCTGCTGGTGAGCCTGTGTGTATGGTTGCATTGCTTCAGTTGTGATTTCAATATCATAACCGTTGTTTCCCATTGTTTTAACGGCTATTGATCTGCTTCTATTCATTTTCACCATGATAAGAACTGCCAACTTGTATCGACTTTGTGTATAGGAAAATTAAGTTATACATGGTTTTATTTGTTTCTTCTTTTCGTGCTTATAGCAATTGGTATGTTTTTGCTAGGAATTTTTAGCGTTATGGAATCTCTTAACTTGTCTATTTGATTTATGTGTAGATGAATTGATTGATATATCCTTCCAGAGTTCCTTTTGTGCTCTCAAAGTTCCTTCTTACAAGTATTAGGTTATACATGTAGTGCTTCTCCATGCGAGGCAACTAGAGTACATTTGAAATATTAATCAAAAAGAAAAAACTAAAAGCCTTCTTAAACTGTTATGTACTTTATGTTAAACTCTTCATTTCTTATTTGATTATTTTATACAAATTCGAAAAACACAGGCTTCTACACAACAGAAAATTGCGCCAAAGGTTAGAAGCACGAAAAGCAAGAGATCATGATTTTGATCCGATTATCTTGCAAATGGTTGAGGATAATGGTGAGTGACCAATAGTTCGTCAATGAAGAAGATTCAAACATGCCCGATGGTGTACTGCACAGAACATCTACTTCAAAATAAGCTCCTACTCCTAGTAGGACGAAGAAAACAAGAACTCGAAGCAGGAAAGCAAAGGAATAGGAGATATTTGAAGATGGAGGAGAAGATTTAGATTTTAAGGAAAGCGAACAAGAAAAAAGAAGAATGTGTGGAGGGGGTTGATTCTAATGATAATAAACTCGGAAGGTGTGGATCTTCTGATTCTTCTCCAGGGAACCAAATTAGTCTTTATATCAAATGCTTGGAAACTTAAATTGATTCTTTACTTGTATTTTCGTTGAGAGACTTGAGTGCATGAACTCTATGAATGACTCGACTTTCTTTTGTTTGATCCTTGAATTACATATGCTGTCTAGTGAAGCAGCCATATAGATTTTCTTTCTTGTATTTAAACATTTAATATAGTTTTCTGTTCTTGTATTTCAAATGTTGTTGGCTGAGTGTGGCCTCGTTGTTTGATCCAAACTCTAGGTAATGTCTTGATGTTTGATGAATCTCAGTAGAGGTTGGAGGAATCGCGAAAAAACAATGCTCGTGTTGTGTCCTAATCAAGCTACATGAACTTCAGCCTCTTGGATTTAACTGCTTGGCTATACTTGGAACATATAGCATATTGAACAAATATAGGTGACACAATGTCCAGAACATCATACATATTTTCCCTTTTGGTTTTAACTTCATTTTTATTAGGTATCATTTCTATGAATATGATGAGTGAATACAGGTAGTTGTATGTTCTCTATTTTGATTTCATTTGAAATTTGAATGATGAATACATGTGAATAGATGTCTCTTTTGGTTTTAATTTCATCGTGATTATATTTTGAATATGATGCCCGGAACCGGCGGTTTCGAGTTCTGGAATCAGCAACCATAACCAAATCGTTGATTCCAGATTAATGGCGGCTTCAAATCTGGTTTTAGAAGGTTTTGAATCCGGTTTCAGGACGGTTTCGAATCCAGTTCGTAGTAAATCCGGATCCGGTATTTTTATGGTTTCGAATCCAGTTTTATAACAGTTTTGGATCCAATTTAGTTATGTAACTAATAAATAATTTAAACTGTATAAGAGTTTGAGAACATAAGTTATATAATACAATATAAGTTATAAATATAAGTATTAGTATATAATACAACAACTAAGCCTTTTCCCATACTAGACGGGATCGGCTACATGGATTCTTTGTTAACACAGAGCTCTATCATGTGCCATGTTAGCAGTTAACTCACAATAAGCTAGATAATTCTTTATTGTTTCTTTCCAACACTTTTGTGGTCGTCCTCTACCTCTTTTAATACTTTCCAAATTTAGTTTTTCAACTTTCTTATATGTTCTTCTTCTAATCTTCTTTCTATATGTCCAAACCATCTTAAACGATATTCTCTCATTTTATCCTCTATTGGTACCACTCTTAATTTGTTTCTAATAACCTCATTATGTATACGGTCTTTTCTTGTATGACTACTCATCCATCTCAACATCTTCATTTTTGTCATAAACATCTTTTGTACATGTTGATAGTTAACTGCCCAACACTCAGAACCATAAAACATGGCAGGTTTAATTGCTGCTCTATAATATTTACCTTTTAAGTTTAATGGTATCTTCTTATCACAAAGAATACCTAATGCTCCTCTCCATTTTAACCAACCAGCGTTAATTCTATGTGTAGCATCTCCATCAATTCTTCCATCACTTTGAAAAATTGACCCTAGGTATTTAAAACTTTTCTTTTGAGGGATACAATGTGTGCCAATTTTAATTTTTATGTCCTCTGAACTAACCAAATGATGAAACTTACATTCCATATATTCAGTCTTTGTTCTACTAAGTCAGAGGTCTTTGCTTTCTAATGTTTCTCTCCATAGTTCCAATTTTCTATTAACTTTTTCCTTAACTCCTCCACTAATACCATGTCATCTGCAAATAATATACACCAAGGTACTTCATCTTGAATATGTTTTGTTAACTCATCAATCACCATTATAAATAAATATGGACTTAAAGTTGATCCTTGATGTAACCCAATATTAACTTCAAATAAGTCTGTCATTCCTTCGTGAGTCCTCACACATATTTTTGCACCATCATACATTTCTCTTATAAGGTTAATATATGTCAATGGGATACCTCTTTTTTCTAAAGTTCTCCAAAGAACCTTCCTCAGTACCCTATCATAAGTTTTTTTTAGAGCAATAAATATCATGTGAAGATCTTTCTTTTTTGCTCTAAAATGTTCCATAAGACGTCTAAAAAGGTGAACCGCTTCAATAGTAGATCTGCCTGACATGAATCCAAATTAGTTCTCTGTTGTACTTGATACTTGTCTTAACCTACGTTTGATAATTCTTTCTCATAATTTCATAGTATGGCTCATTAACTTTATACCTCGATAATTCGCACAATTTTGAATATCTCTCTTGTTCTTATATATGAGTATAAGTGTACTTGCTCTCCATTCCTCGGGGATCTTTTGGTTTTTCCATATTTCATTAAATAGTTTTGTGAGCCAAATGATTCTTATTTCTCCTAGTATTTTCCAAACTTTTATAGGAATATTATCTGGTTCTACCGATTTACCACCCTTCATATGTTTAAGAGCCTCTTTGACTTCATTCTTTTGAATACGTCGGTAGAAATTGTGGTTTATATACTTTTTTGATTTCGCTAACTCTCCTAAGCTAATACTAATATCTTTATTTTTATTAAAAAGCTTAGAAAAATATTTTTTCATATATTTCTTATATCATCATTTTCCACTAGAATTTTTTCATCCTCGTCTTTAATGCATCTAACGGTATTAGTATATAATATATTATATTATATGTACATGATACATATATTATATTAAAAAGAGTATAGTTACATTATATAGTTTCTTGTATATAACTTGTAACTTATAAGTATTATATTCATTAATTAATTTATGTTTACATAATATATTACATTAATTGAATGCGCACTATTTAGTAGATTAGTAGTAATGTAATTATATAAGTATATAGTAATATATATATGTAATGTAATAATTTAACTATGTAAGTATATAACATATTATATATAACGTATTATACAATATAATTAATCTACTAAATAGTATACTACATTACATAGTGTACATAGAATAATAATATATATGTAAGTATATAGTATACTATAATATACAGTAATATGCTATGTACACTGTATACTATATATTACATATAATACACTATGTATATTATATACTTACATACAATACACTCTATAAGTAATATATATGTACACCATATAATACAGTAATATGCTATGTATACTATATATATATGATGTATCTAATATA